>OU696696.1:159379625-160579625 GCA_916050605.2 Platycheirus albimanus | reverse complement strand
TATATTAAGTATAATGAAATTACTATCGCAAACTATTTGCACATTTTTCGAATGACCACCTTTCCTGCAGTAATAAACATGTTCAATATTTTGAAATCGAAAATAAAAAATTGAAAATGGAAGAAGAATTGTTGCATATAAAAAAGGAAAAGTTAACAATTGAAAAAGAAAAAGTAAATTCACTTAAACGTATTGCTGAACTATTGGAAGAAATAATAACAAAGATTTAATTTTTAATATATAAGATTGTCCTTTTATTGTATTTTAATTAAAATATTGGTTCACAATTGTGGTTTGAACTCTTTTTCCCTCAGAAAGTAAACGTGAATCAAACAATGTTGAATTTGAGTTTGTTTCATTTTCCTCTATTTCTATTTCATCTTCAGGCAAAGGAACTCGGGCTTTCATCAAAATATTATGAAGCACTGCACAGGCATTTATTATTTTTCCAGCTGTTTCTGGGGAATAATGAAGGACTCTATCTTTCAACAAACAACGAAATCTGCCTTTAAGAATACCAATACATCTTTCAACAATATTTCTTGTGCTTTTGTGTGCCACATTGTAATTTTCTTCAGCTTCACTTGTTGCTGTTAAAATTGGTGTCATGAGCCACGGTTGCAGAGGATATCCGCTATCTCCAAGCAACCAATAATTTCTTTCACCTGTCTGATACTTTCCTTCCAAATATTGTTTTAAATTTGAACGTCGCCAAATATACGCATCGTGCGTAGATCCACCAAATCTTGCATTTATATTAAGTATAATGAAATTACTATCGCAAACTATTTGCACATTTTTCGAATGACCACCTTTCCTGCAGTAATAAACATGTTCAATATCTTTGTTCGGAGTAGTAATCTTGACATGAGTGTTCCATCGATCAGACCAATTACACCTGGAAAAGAAGCTACTTCAAAAAAATCTTGCTTCACTGCTCCCAGTTCTGTATTAGATGGAAATTGAATGTATTGGTCTGAGATTTCGTTGAGCACTCCTGCCACCTCATGAACGCAACGGCTGACGGAATTTTGCGATAATGCCAAGAGCAAATCCTGTCCAACAAAACGTTGATAGCTTCCACTAGCAAAGAAGGTTAGAGCCGCAAGGACTTTCATATGTGGGAGCAAGCCATGAACGCGACTAGGTTTCTTTAAAAATGGTAAAAGTTTATCGATTAACTCCCGACAATGGAATTTGGGAAAACGATAAAGTTTGATGAAACCTTCTTCGGAAAGAGTTTCAAAAGGATTTGTGTTGTCCCTCATACTTCTTCGTAGAATTCTCATTTTAAATCTAAAAGAAGGACAACATTTTGTTTAACCCTTTTATATAAACAATACATACATAAGTAGATAAAACAAACCTTTCAGAGTTTCTGCGCTCTTCATCCAAAACTAAATACATAAAAATCGAACTCATTTTTTTAATGTACCGAAATATTTGAATTAATTATTATTGATTTGATAGCTGTCCGATGAAAACTTTTTCATTCAGCAATAAATTCAGCATACTTTTTCATAAACGTAACGAGAATCAGCTTTCTGAGTAAAATGAAATGATAAAATGAAAACGTACAATGAAAAGTATCGTGAAAAAAATTTTATCATTTCATTTTTTCACAGAACCGGAATAGGGGCCCTGGAATCGCAAAACAGTATTTTTCAGTGAAAAGTGTTTTCACAGCTCTTTTCATAGAACCAGAATAGGGGCCCAGAAGTGATATTATTAAAAACGAAGCTAGCTGCATGACTTCTTTCGGATATCAAACTTCTGTTAGTATCTTTACAAGAGCATGTTGTATACATTGAATGTATGGAAGGTTTTAAACGCTCTGGAATATCAATAAAATACGAATTGAAATTATTAGCTATGCTGCATGAATCAGATATAGCTACTTTATTAACTTCTAGACAGTCGATTACTGCAGGCAAAGTATGTTTAACTAGAATATTATCAACATTTGTCCATTCTTCTCTACTGTTGCCACTAGCATTATGCATCTTATTGGTGTAATAATTATTCCGTTTTTTTTTTTTTTTCAACTTCTATATTTAAATCTTTGCACAATTTACCATAGTACTTTTTGAGTTTCAGATTGTTTTACTGCATTTCTTAAAAATCTTGTTTTTCTTTTTAACTTTTTTTAGAAGACTGGCAGTTATCAATGGCTTAATAAATTTAGATTTCTTAATTGCATGAGAAACTAGAGAAGTGCAGTTGTTGATATGTTTCTTTAGAATCGATAAAAAAACATCATAGGCACTCGAAGGATTTGTTTTAAAGTAGACACAATCCCAATATCTAAGGCATTCATTCAACAAAGTATAGTCTATATGAAATTTGTTTCTTAAAGAATCGTTTTTAGGGTTAGTGTTGGCGATTTTGCCTGTACTTAGAGTAACCATATGATGGTCTGTAATTCTGTAATCTTAAACATTACCAACAAAATAATTCTTAATATTTTTGTGTATTCTCATATTTATATGGTCAATACAAGTCTTGGAAGTTGATGTTACACGAGTTGGTTCTTTTATAAAACACTTCAGACCATATGAAGCCAATAAGAACAGGTATTTCTCAGTATCTTTGTCAGTCTCATTAAGTATATCACTGTTAATATCACCTAACACAATTAAATTTTTGGCTTTAGTTGAGCTCAGAATAGAATTTAATTCATCTATGAAGACACTTTTTGAATATTCATGTAGTCTATAAATACAAAGTACAGTATAGTTTTCATTAGCATAAGAAATTGACAAATTAACAACATCTGCGCTCGGAACAGTAATCAAAGAAAAATCGCACCCATAACCATCTTTTGCATATACGGCAACACCACCGGCTGGGTAGGAATCATTACATTTTGCGAAAAGAGAATATCCTGGAATATTATATAAATCTAATTCATTTTGGAAAATCCAAATTTCACTTAAAACAATAATTATAGGTAAGATCGCGAGTGATTCAATATATGCTAACAATAAATGAAAATTTTTTCTCAAGCTACGAATTTTTTTGATGTAAACAAAAAGTTTCAAATTCATTAGTAGAGGAAAGAGGAGAAGGGATTTGGTTGCGTTGAGAAGACGAGATAGAACTAGATGTTTCAATTGAGTTCATATTTTTTCTAAATCTGCAAGACATGATATTTTAATTTTTTTGTTCGCCTTCCTTCATTCGCATAAACACCGTTCCACTCCTCATCCATAGAAATTTGTAACCTTTGGATACTTTCTCAGCTGCAGCTGACCTATACAGTTGACGAGTGTTGTAAGATAGGCTCTCATTCACGTACATCTCTTGTTGTTCAGCGCTCTCATTAATTATAGTTGCAAGCACGGTTGCCGCTGTGTGACTTTAGTCGCATTTTGACCCCTTTTTCCCCTCGTGCGACCATGAGACGACTTTCTTTAATAGAAGCTGTTTTGACCCTTTTTTTAATATTCCTGCGACTTTTTTGACCCCATCTCTATAAAATTGCATTATCCAACGAATAAATTGTTCTCTCTTCTCTATTCGCTAGAAAAACTTCCAATATCCCATCCCAAAGCCAATCAGATATCTATTTTAATTCATAAATAATCATAACAGGAACAGCGTCAGTATTCAGTAATAGAATCTACATTCTCACACAGTCACACGGAAGTGCTCAGGGAATGTGCACTAGAGCCTAGAGCCCAGAGAGAAGATACTTATAGAGAGAGGCAACTTCGACGATGGCTCTCTTTTAGCCTACAAGCTGCGATTCGTACAGCAACTTGCATCTGTATTAAACTCCATATAAAAAAAACGTGTGGACAACACAGATGCAAGTTGCTGTACACATTCCTTTAAATAAGAGAGAAAGAGACACACTTCTTTTTTTTGTTCTGCACGAGGAGAAAACATGTATACACCGATAGGAATTCAAATCGTTATAAAAAATGTAAACAAAAAGCATTGCGAGGACGGAGGCGAGGAAAGTTGTCTCTCTCTGTAAGTATCTTCTCTCTGCTAGAGCCCCCTATTGCACGTGTTACCAGCGTTGCCAGACTTTTGGCGAATCGATTCCCTTTTTTTTCATCCAAAATAATTTTTTTTCCCTTTTTAATTTCAGTTTTTCCCTTTTTTTTCCCTTTTTTTTTTTGTTCACAAAAACACAAAAAACAACATTTTAAACAAAACAAAAACAAAAATAAATTTCTTACAACGGTAGGTATATCACATACATTATTATATTAAAAGACTAGCCTCAATAAATGTGTATCATAATTACCGGATAGGTTATAGACATAGGTATCTAATTCAAGACTAGCTCATCTCTGTACATACTGTAAACGCAAACATTCTTTGACTATTTCCAATTCCATACAACTGTGGTCTTTCAACAACAATTAAGTATGAAGAATTCCGCAAAGTGTTCGATTATCCAGTTTTTTTCTTAATTTAGTTTTATTTAAGTTTATTGTGGAAAAAGCCCTCTCAGCGCTTGCTCCACTCTGTGGAAGACAAAAAATATACGAAACCAATTTTTTAATGTTTCGGAATCCATCTGTATACAAATTCGTTTGAAGGATATCATTCCAAAATTCTTGGATGTTTCCAGAAGGTGTAGCTGATATGTCAATGTTTCTTAGCGACCTATATTCCATGTCTAGATCACTTAGCTCCGATTCACTAAATAAATGAGGAAAATGTCTGCAAAGCGGAATTAGGGAAGAAATACTCTTATTTTTCAAAGTTGTTGGATTGATAAATTCGAAAAGCTGAAAAACTTGAAAAACTTCGCCAACAATAATAAAGAAAATTAACGGAATATGGAACCCACAAGAAATGTCATCTAGCACCATGCACAAGAAAAATAAAATAACAAAAACGAGACTCGATTCTTTTATAAGAAGCAAATCTAAGAAACGTCAAACTCAAAGAAAAAATTAAGTTGGAAGCGCATGGCAAAACCAAATTCAATTTGTTATGATGAGTCTGGTTCTGCAAACTTGAATGAAGAGGTTTTGGTATCAAAATGTGAAAGTTTTTGAATTGTCTATTTTCCCCGTTTTTGGCGTCCTTTTTCCCTTTTTCCCTTTCGGGTCGAAAAATCCCGAAAAAAGGGAAAAATCCCTCAATCTGGCATCGCTGCGTGTTACACGTGTAATTATGTTATTCGTGTATGAGCACGTGTATTTATTACTACACGTGTATTTATTATTACACGTGTATTAAGAAATATACGTGTAATTATTCGCAAATCGTTCTCATGATGTCTTGCCTTGTGGCGAGAAAAGATAGTTTGAGTTTCTATAATTCAAACAATTTTCTTATGGAATGTCAACTCTTTATAAGTTTGTTTTCTATTGGAAGGTGGTGGTGGGTATATTATTATCATCCTACTGCGTGGTAATAAATGGCATTACTTAAAAACAAAAAGAGAGTTATTCATATGATTTTATTGTGAAAAACGTCTTTATTAATAAAAATATATAATTGAAGTTCTATTCCATTTATGTAGATATATTCAATTTCGTCGTATCTAAAAATAAGTGGCGTGAAAATATTAAATACTAGCAGACCCGTGCTCGCGTTGCTTCGCAAAGTTTAATTGCGCTTTATTAACCAAAAGTTTATTTATACATACTTACCATATGTAAATGAAAAGTTAGATTATCTTTAATGGAAACATACAATAATAGACTTTGTTGTTTTATAATTTTTTATTTCAAAGCCTCTGGATAAACAATGTTGGCAGTTTTATTATTTTTAGGAAGAAGTAAATACTGATTATTTTTTGAGCCAACTCTTGAAAGTGCAACATAAAGCTGACCATGGGAAAAAAAATTTTCCCTTAGGTCAACCCCAATAAATTTAAATGATTGACCCTGAGCCTTGTTAATTGTCATGCAAAAGCATGGTTTGATTGGAAATTGTACCCGTCTGAATTGAAAAGGAAGATCTGTTGGTATCATTGGTATCCTTGGAATAAGAGCATATTGTCCTACTGCTGGTCCAGTTAGAATTTGACCCTTTATTATATTTTTGGAAAGTTCTTTGATTTGGAGTCGTGTTCCTTTGCATAGGTTTGGAGGACTTAGATTTCTTATTAGAATTATTGGTGTACCAATTTTTAAGTTAAGCTGATACGGCGGCAGACCCGCTGGGCTGAGTGAATTTAAAAATTCCTGAATGAAGTGCACACTGTCATTATCATTTATAACACTATCAATGGCTTTATATTTATGTAACTCTGTTCTTAAATTCATAAGCACGATTTGGTTAATTTCATCCACAGAGCAATTTTTTGGTGACACAATAGCTCTTTCGCAAAACCAAGAAAATGGTCTAGATTCTAAGGCGTTCAAGTCAAGTTCAAGTTAGAATCTGATGAAGTATATTTTCCATTGCCTATTCTGAGGAGTAGTGATGCGAATTGGGAATTGTCAGTATTATTTTCAATCTGTACTCTCATAATTATTTTGAGTTGAAATTTTTGGACATATCGCCAAATAGAAGATGATTTAAGGCAAGATTTGATGACATCTGCTCGAGTTCCTTTGGGAATCACTGGCATTATTTGTCTCTTAGTAGAAACTAAAAACTTTGTGTATGAAAAGAAATGTTTGAATTTCGGGCGTGGCTTACGCCCACTTTTCATAAAAGAACGCAAAATGTTGTTTTAAAAATTTAAGGTAGGTACTACCAATATTCAATTAAAACCTTTTTCCCTTCCGTTCGTTATATGAAAAATATTTCTACATTTTCTTGTGAAAATTTTTTCAATACGCCCACTTTTAAAGGCGTGATTTTGATAAAATACCTTTGTTCAGGTAAGATCGTTTAAAGTCTACTCGATTCAGCTGTATTTTACACATTTGCCTAAATACTGACTAATGATCAAAGCTTAGTTAGTGCTTTAAATTTTTCATAAAATTTTTTAGGAGACGCCCTTTTTTAAGGGGCGTTTCCGTCAAAAGTCGTAAAATGCATTAATTTTTTAATGTTTCTTAACTATCGGTCGCAGTTTTGAAGTAAGAAAATGAACACTTCGGTTTGTATACCTTGTTTAAGTAGCAGAGTGTAGTTCAAGAATTGTTAAAAACACACATAATCGCTATTTCCTATCAAAATCTAATTTCTAAAAAATTTAGTTTTTGTCTTGTTTTGTTCAAATTGATCTGCAAGCTTAAAATTGGATGATTACCCTGGCAATAAAATGTCTCATATAGTGATTACCCTGGCAATAAAATGTCTCAGCTGTAGGCTTGGCACACGCCTTTTTTTTAGTGTGACAGCAGTTATTGTACATCGGCCAAACAAAATGTATTTTATTGAATTTTTTCCTGATGCCTGCTAAAGAAGAATTTTTTTTTCTGAAACTGGAACAGCGGCTGACTGCGGGAGGCGAACGCATATTCTTATACATACATATACAAAAATATGGGAAAAGGGTATCCAACAGTTCGTTGCAAACGTACTGTAGCTCTCGCTTTTGTTTTTATTTTGTTTTATTTACGTCTGAAGTTTCCTTGGATATTATTTCCAATTTATTACCTATTCATTTTTTTGTTTTCCAGCCGTTGCCATGGATTTTATTTTGATCATGAGCATATCTGTACAAAATAAAATGCACGACTGGGTCGCACGAACTTGCTCTTATGATAAGCAATTGCGTAGTGGCTGCATATATGGATATTAAAAAAAATTAAATAATTTCGAAAATTTTTTTATTTTGTAAATTAGTTTAAGAGTTTTCTTGGAAAAACTAAGTATGCAATAAAATTTCAAAGCTATACGTCAATCTAGGAAAAAAAAATATTGAAAATCGTTGGACCAGTTTTTTTTTAAAAGGTATTTTTGAAAAACTTTTTCAAAAAATATTTTGAAATTTATTTGAGTATGCAAATATATGGCAATCTGTAGTTTACATTTGAAAAATAATTTAAAAAAAAATCAATGTACCCGTTTCCAACATATTTCGAAAACCAAAATTTTTTTTGAAAAAATTATAAAAAATCAAAAAAAAAAGTTTTTGAAAATTTTGAAATGCCATATTAATAAAATTATGAATGACTTCCTGTGGCCAAAATTTTATTGAAATCGAATGGTTCTATGAGAGGTACCGTTATTAGACAAATTTTGAAAAAAAATTTCAAACCAAAAGATAGATTGTCTTGCAAAAATAGTATTCTGAAAGTCTTATCAAAATCGTTAGAGCCGTTTTTGAGAAAATCAATTTTTGTCTTCAAGATTGTATGGCAGGTGCCGTTATTTTTGGACCTAGAGCAAAAATAAATAAAGTACACGACTGGGTCGTACGAACTTGCTCTAATGTGTTCAAATGGTCTTGGGGCTTGAGATTTTCGGAAAAAGGCATTGAAAAAATCATATGAAATTTTATTAATCACTTAAAAATCAATAGTTAAAACGTTTTTTGGAGAAAATGAAGTAGGCCATCAGATTTCTTTTGCTTTTTCAAAATTTAAGGAAATTTTTTTTCAAAATTGTTCGACCAGTTTTTTCAAAAAACGGTTTTTTTTGAAAAACTTTTCCAAAATATATACCAAATTTTTTTTGAGTATGCCAACTTCTAGAACTTTGTAGTTTTTATCAGAAAAATAAAATTACAAAAAAATTGATTAAACCGTTTTTGGAAAAAACAAAAAATAAAAAAAAAATTTAAAACTTTTTTAAAAAACTCAAAAAAACTTTTTTTGAAAAATTAAAGATTTTTTATTATTTCGTTTGTCATAGGGCTTCTACATTAAAAATTTCATCGGAATTCGTCCTGTGGCTTACGAGAAAATCGGATTTCAAAAAACCGGTCCTATGGGAGGTACCGTTATAAGACTTTTCCTGAAAAATTTATTTCAACCAAAACATTAAGTTTGCGGAGAAAACATCATTCAGAAAGTTTTATCAAAATCGTAGGAGCCGTTTTCGAGAAAAATTGAATTTTCACTAAAGGTCGTATGGCAGGTACCGTTAGTTTTAAAGCTAGAATGCTAATTCCAAAAACCCCTCTGTAGGACGTCATAATAATACTATCTACCAAGTTTGAAGCAAATCGGTCAAGCCGTTTAGGCTGTAGGTACCGATACAGACGGACGGACAGACAGACAGACAGACAGACAGACAGACAGACAGACAGAATTGTCGGACCCACTTTTTTAGGCTTCTCTACCATCGTAATGTTATGTTTGATTGTCCAATAAAAAAATTTTTTTTTTACGAATGCATAACTTGCCTTATAGTACCTATAATCGCAAGTAAAAATATGTTCCGAGGGACGGCCAAATAAATCCTAAATACCAAATTTGAAGCAAATCAGCCCACCCGTTCAGCCTCCAGAGGCGCGAACAGACATACAGACAGACAGACAGACAGACGGACGGAATTTCCAGACCCACTTTTTTCGACTTCTCCATCATCGTAATGTCATGTGTGATTTTTATCTCAAATTTTTTTTTCTGCACGAATCCATAACTTGCCTTATAGTACCTATAATCGCATATATAATAACTAGTATAGATTATTTAAATAGTATAAGAAAATTCATTGTTACTATTCATGTACCTACTTTAGTTTTGCAAATATTTTCGATTTTGATATAGAAACACAAACAAGTCAACATTTTCTGGTAGCAAAGAAGCCCTTTTCAAAGTGACAATATTTCCAGCTGTAGAAAAGCAACGCTCGGAACTGACAGATGTAGCTGGTGTAGACAAATATCTTCTGGCCATCTTTGCGATGTCTGGAAATTTATCCTGTCTATTTTTCCACCACTCAAACGGATCTAGGTCGAACTTTAATTGAACTTCGCCAAAATATGTTTCAAGCTGATTTTGGATAGATTTTTGTTTGGTACCGTTTATGTTGTACAAGAGTTCTAAGTCAGTTTTAATATTCGGTGTTGATTCAGCATTTGTTCTTCCTGTTTCTGAAGTGTCCTCAAAAGCTTCATATTCCAGAAGGAGCTCCTTAAATTTGTTTCTTATGGAAACTCTTTCACCAAAATCGTCATGCTCAAGGTCTTTATAGCGCGGGTCAAGTAAAGACGCTTATTGCTTTGCAGAAACATTAAGTGTACTACTCCACTGCAGGTCGAACCTTTTCCGTAAGGCATAGGAAAAATTAATTTTGAATGATTTTATCATGTTTTCTTCATTTTCGGATGAAAACATATGTTGCTCCAAAATTGTTTGCATGAGAGGTCTAACCATGGATATATGTAGATGACCCTTCTTTGCTGAGAATTTTCGTTAAGCTTGAATTGGTCGAAGAATTTTTCCTAGTTTTTCCATAGACTCCCACTCTTCTTCCGTAATTTCCAACTTCGCAGCAATTGTTGAGGATGTTACTAAGTCATCTGTCAGCACATGCATCACTGGAGTCCGGTTTTGGATAATACGTTGAAGCATTAAAAAGATTGAATTCCACCTAGTGTTCCATGACTGCAATAGGGATTGCATTGGTAATCCCAAATACTTCTGCTTGTCCTCCAGAGCGTACTTTGCAATGTTGGAATGTTTGAAATGAGCCACAACAATGCTGGCTTTCTCTATCAATCTTTTTATGTCGTCCGAGGATATCGATGATTTTACAACCAAGTTGGAGACTGTGAACGGCAATTTTTTTTTTTTTTTTTTTTTTTTTTTTTTTTTTTTATAATGCACACGCGCTGAAGGCGTTTGTTATAGCCCTTTTAATGATAAGTCACAGCGCGAGCGATAGGAAGTTAGGAAGGAAGGGAAAGGAGGTGTCGATGAACATTGATCTTGAATGTTTGAAGATCAAAATGGCAAGGAAAAATTGTGCCAGGCAATCCATTCCACATTCGTTTTGTACGGCTAAAGAAAGAATCTCTATATTTCACGGTACGTCCGAAATTGGGCTCAAGTGTAAACTGATGAGCGTTCCTAGCAAGACGAGTATTACGGGGGAAATGTTTAAGGGGTGGAACGCAGCTTTCTACCTCGAGTGAGCATTTTTTGTAAAAGAATCTGTAAGATAAGGAAAGACATGAGACATTTCGACGATGTTCGAGCGACGGAAATGTTTCCATAATGTTTCTCTCTCCTATCAATTTTAACGCTTTTTTCTGAACTCTGTCGAGCAGGTGGAGAAAAGTTTGAGAAGCACCTGCCCAGAGTCCAGAGATGGGAGTTATACTCGAGTTTAGGGCGTATAAACGCTTTGTAAATTGTAGATCAGAAGGGGTGAAAAACTTCTTACATCTATTAAGAAAGCCTAAGCATCTTGCAGCATTCTTGGCAATCTCAAGTATATGATCATTCCAACGAAGATTGTCACTGATACACATACCGAGCACTGATAGCTTTTCGGCCTCCTCGATGCAAGTACCATTCATGGATAATGGCTAGGGGGTATGTTTAGCTTCAACGACAAAAGACAGCATTGAGTTTTCGATGCATTAAACTCCACACGATTTCTAGTACCAAAATTCACAATGCTGTTTAAATCGGAGTTTAATGAGGTTATCATACGATTTCGTTGTAATAACACGTCCGAAGGCGAAGGCCGTGAATTATCAAACGTATATGAAAAGCTGAGGGTTGAGTCGTCAGCAAAACAATTTAATGGATTACAAGTCACAGACAATAGATCATTTATAAAAATGAGAAAGAGAGTCGGAGACAGAACAGAGCCCTGGGGCACACCAGCATTTATTTTGTGGAGATAAGACTTGAAACCGTCTAATACAACTTGTATTGAACGGTCCAGAAGATAGCTTCTAATCCAACGAATAAGAGTATCATCGATACCAAATGCACGCATTTTCGATAAAAGAGCTTCATGCCAAACTCTATCAAATGCCTTTGAAATATCAAGCGCAATAATCTTGCTTTCGCCAAAGCGATGCACAGATTTGTTCCACTGCTCGCTGAGATATGCCATCAGATCACCAGTGGAACGATTGCTACGAAAGCCGTATTGCCGGCCATTTAAAAGCTCCCGATCTTCGAGATATTTCTTGAGCTGACGATTTATCAGCGTTTCCATGACCTTGGAAAGAAGGGACGTAAGTGCAATTGGTCGGTAGGAGGAGGGGGAGGAGGAATCACCTTGTTTATGGACGGGCTGGACAAATGCTGTTTTCCATCTACTAGGAAAGATTCCTGAACGATAGGAGCGATGGAAAAGCTTACGCAATGGTTTTACCAGCGATGTAGAACACCTCTTCAGAAGTATAGGGGGTATACCATCCGGGCCAGCGGATTTGTGTATATCAAGATCTTGAAGAACTCTTGCTACTGTACGAGTGCGGAAAAATACCTGTCCCATAGAAAAATTAACGTTCTCAAGTACAGGAGGGGCATTGTTGCTTGCAGGCAACGTAGAACTTGCAGCAAAATGAGCTGCGAGCATATTCGCCTTCTCTGAAGAGCTGACAATTGGTTTATTGTCGACGATGAGCGTTGGAACTGATGATGACGTTGAGTTATTGACGTTTTTGACAAATGACCAGAAGTTTTTATTGCCTTTGGGACATTGCAGAATTTTTTGCCGTAACTTCTGGTCATGCAAAAATTTCGTTTTATGGATAACGGAGTTGCACGAGTTCCTAACTTGTTTGTGCTTCTTCCGATTTTCCTCAGTTGGGTTGGCTTTATAGGATCGGAAGCTCACATCTTTCAACCTGATAGCTTCTTTACACTCTTCGGTAAGCCAAGACTTTTCTTTTGGTTTGATACATTTTGTTCTGTGAGGGACAAAAGTTCTCATTCCAAGAAAAATAACTTCTGTAATCATTTCAGCACTGGCATCAATGTCATTATCGAGGAAGCATGATGACCAGTTAAAGTTGCGAAAGAAATTATTCAGACCGTCCCAGTTTGCTTTCTCGTATTGCCAAACGGTCCTAGTGGGAATTTTTTCTTTAACTGGATGGTTGGAGATCGAGAAATTAGCTGAAATGACACAATGGTCCGAGGTGCCAAATGGAGAAGTTACTTTAATAGTATATTTATCAGGATGGGAAGTAAGGAACAAGTCAGGAGTATGGGCGGAATGCCCACCAACATCCGGTATACGAGTAGGCTCATAGACAAGCTGGGTAAGATGGTTATACTCAGCAAAGATCTCGGTATACCTTCCTTCGAGTGTTGTCTGACCAGAATAGCGGACCCAACTTGAATTGTGTACATTGAAATCGCCCGTAATCACGACTTCAGTGTGAGGACAATGGGAAACAATTCGGGAAATTGAATCTGACAAAACATCTAACTCATCACAAGTAGACATGCTGTCAAGATTCGGACTCCTGTAAAGAAAACAGTAATGAATGATATGCTTGCGGACAGTGAATTTGAGCCACAGGAAATTAAAGTTCGTATTAGAACAATGCCCATATTGGGGAAGGCTCTGGCAAGCAATATCATTCCTAACATAAACGACAGGACAATGGTGGGAAAAAAGTAATGGCACTAAGTTATATCCAAACAAACAAAATTCTGATAAATCAGTATTCTGTCCAACCTGGGTTTCACTTAATGCCAAAACAGCTGGCCTGTATTGCACAGTATGGGCGTACACAGAAAAGAAATTCTTCCTTAGCCCACGAACATTTGAATATACAACACAAAAATCACTTACCATTTTGAAAAACTAAACACAAGAAATTCAACTTTGACGAAACTTATTTCAGCCGTGCAGTATAGGCCCATATTAATTCCAATTATAAACAAACTGTCCTAGGTGTTATGCCCATAAAACAATTTGCAAACGGGAATTAATATAGACAAAAGACACGAATGAAGTATACATCAAATGTTATTCACCTATCCAATGCAAAACCTCTTGCGATAAGCCTCACAAGAGGCTTGCCTTGCATATAAAGCAACAGTTATGGGTGGCGCGGGTGGAGAGGATGGGTATTGTTGGATGCTGTGCTGTGAATGCGAGGGAGGTATTTGGTGTATATTTTTTTTTTCTTTTTCTTTTTAATTGGCACTGATTCTTTTTATTCTTTCGAGTTTTGGGCTGAATTTAATTTATGGCTTAAGATTTATTGCACTATTTATGGTATGTATGGTATGGGTTGGTTTTTTTTTTTTTTTTTTTTTTTTTTTTTTTGGGTGACACACGCGCACAGAAACAACGCGACCGCACACGACGAGTACTTGATCCACACTTCACATGTCAAGTTCAACTTCTCACGAACCTGTGTCATTGATTCGACAGCTTTTATCATATGAGCAGCGTTGTCAGCGACTACTGCCATGACTTTTTCATTTAGTGCGTAGTCTTGGAGGATATTAACCATCTTATTCGCAAGATTCTCAGCGCTGTGTCTTGTGTCTATTTCACTGGTCTCAAGTGTAAAACACTGTGGAACCCAATTTTCATCAATGAAATGAGCCGTCATTGTTATATAAGATGCCTGTGCAGCCGATGTCCAACAGTCAGACGTACATGATACTCCGTTAGAAGCAAACCAATTTTTTTCCTTCATTACATTCTGCATGTTTTGTTTGAACTATTTGCTATTACCATGCTAAGATTTAAATTGATGTCATACTACTTCTACTCAACGTACAGATATGATTTTATAACTTATTTAACAATATAGTTAACAAATTTGAAAGTATCAATGTCCTTTTTTAATTCATTTTATACTTACTTAATATCAGTGGAAATCGAATTATCAGTATTTAACTTTGGTCGAATTCCGTGAATTTCTTGTAAATGTCGCTCCAATTATCCAGTTGTACCACCGGGACAGGAAAAAGAATTATTTCTGTCTTCACTGCACAAATCACAGAAGGCAGTTTCGCCTTCTCGATGTGCATACTGCCATTCCCAACTCTTCGGCTTCATTTCAGTACTATATCACTATATGAAATTTTATAAGAAATTAAGAGTAATTTATTTACACCTTGTCATGGACAACTGCCATCTAGTCTTATAACCAACCAATAGAAACTAGAAACTTATTATTAGTAAAGTCATTAGTCAACCGATCACTAGACTAACGGATCTAACGGTCATCAACAAAAGATTAAATATTATGAAAAACAGGTGGCGTGCCTTTATACTGGGGCTGGATACAAAGAATCATCAAAATTAAATTTCTATTTATGTTGCCAAGGGTCGGCTTTAGAAATAAAATGCACGACTGGGTCGCACGTACTTGCTCTGTGGGTGTCTGATGAAAACAAATTTTTCGATCAATAAGAACAACTCATTTTTGAAAAATTTGGTAAAACCTAAAAAATATTGACTAAAACTTGAAAAACCGATATAGGTACGGGAGCTAACCTTAAGAAACCTTTAATATTTAAAATTAAGATGTCATCTTTTGGGTGTTATAAATCATACAAGTGTCCACTTATGGCCAAATTAATAATACTGTTACCAACCAATTTCCGCTATTATCATGTGTAACCAAAAACTTAAATGCAGTATTCCTCAAAACATTCTATGAATATTTAATACAAGGTTTAATAAAAATCGGTAGAGCCTTTTTTGAGAAAATCCAAATTGCAAAAAACCGTTACTTGAAAGGTACCAGTTTGAGCCGGGCTAAAACGAAATAAAAAAACCGCGACAACCGTTTTTTTTCAAACTGCTATATACCAAGTTTGAAGGATATCCGTCAAGCCATTTAGGCTGTAGCATGTTTGATTAAAACCTCGTTTTTTTCTGCACGAAACCAATACTTGCCCTATGGAGCAAGTAAAAATCAGTGGCTTTTATAATTACACGTGTATGTTTATTTACTCGTGTATATGAAATTAGGACAAGTGTACACTTGGACACGTGTACTCATTTTTTTGTTACACGTAGGTATATACGTGACACAAAAACACGAATAAATGCGTACACGCTTATAATCGAGAGCTCTAATGTGCACCCTAGGATTCGCATGTTTTGTATTTTCTCTACTCACCACACTACTTTTACGTCTGTAAATGCGGCAACAACGGTGGGGAAGAAAAGTGGAGTTATAGTTTTTTTGAAAAAAGAAATACCCAATATATGGCAATGGCACATAGTTTGCGTAAGCCATTCTATCGACTTGATCAATCAGTCAGCTGCAACCGCCTTTCCTCAGAATGTAGAGCAATTTTAACGGATTTTCTCATTTTTTTTTTAGATTCAGTGCTTAAACGCTAGGTGATTTCAAAGAACTTCAGACTATTTTCGATGTACTTGAACACAAGCTTCTTAAACAATTAAGTTCTAAGAGATGCCTTTCGTTTGAGGCTGTTGCATCTCGAATGGTTGAGCAGTGGGTAGTTCTCTAGCACTACTACTACGTTAGAAACTTAGATACAAAATCATAGAACCCTTTTTTATATTCTGCAGGTATTCAAAGGCACATACTGATATGTCCAAGAATAATACACGCTGGGCTGTTGCTTAAGACTGACTTTATTAATTCAAAGAGTACAATCAGATCTTACTTCTAACTCACATACTAGGTAAATAAGTATAAGAGAGAGTAGAGGATAGTTACTTGATAAATGACAATAGAGATGAGACTTAATATATATCACTCCTCTCAACTTATTAAAAACTATTATAAACGTATATAAACTTACAACAATCCATTTTACAGTAAGTTTGCATGTAATAAAGAATATTTATATAATATACAAAAGTATCTGAACTAAATAATAAAGAATTCAAATATTAAAAACAATTGAGTTGATATACATTAACTCTCAAATAAAATATAGTTATGAAGATACGCCTAATATTTCTCTCCCCCTTATAATAAAACCGTACCAATATAATAAAAAATATACATTTAAAAAAATCATTTTCCGTAAATAATCATTTCTTTATTTTTTTCTTTCTACTACTAGATCTTCTAGGCCAATATTCATAATCCTCACTGTCTGACCTTTTCCTTTTCCTAGGGTGGTGCATAGTTTGTCTTTGGGCCTGTATGTTACATGGCGAAAATTGAATTACTTTTGTGTTATGCTTCCTAAGTTGGTTAATATGAGCAGACCGATGATAACCTTCAAAATCTATTAAATACATTACGTTACCTAATTTGCGAATACACCTGGCAACCATTTATAGCTAAATCTATTTTTCATCTTATATAGGATTCTCTCACCATTTTTAAATAGAATTGGCTTATGATATGTGGATACTTTTGACTGTTTTTTGTTTTCTTGGATCCGCACGCTATTAAATTTACTCAATTTCCGAATTTCTGGATTTACATCGTCTATTAAAGTTTTTATTTTAAACTGGAATATCATATCATTTGGAGTTTTATTTGTCACAGTGCAGGGCATCGAGCGATATTTCAGTAATAGCTGTTTGAGTATTCTATGAAGCGGAGCAGTCTTGTCCGAAGATATATCACAAAAGATTTTTTTTAGACTAGTTTTCATAGTTTGAACTGCTCTCTCTGCAACCCCGTTTGACTGCGGGTGATAGGCGGGGCTTTTTAAACATTTAATATTGTTTGATTTACAAAAACTTAAAAATGCTTACGAATTGTACGGTGGACCATTGTCTGTAACGATTGTTTGGGGAATACCAAAATAAGAAAAAATGGTTCTTAATGTTATAATAAGACTTTCAGCCGAGGTATTTCTCAAAATTTTAACATCAATCCATCTATTAAAACTGTCCACTAAAATTAAAAAGTTCTGGCCTTTAAAAAAGAAAAAGTCTAGATGTATTCTCTCGAAAAAAAACTTAGAAGTTGGCCAAGGCTTTTTAAATGTTGAACTACATTTGTTGCTTAACATTTGACAAATTTCACAAAAGTTTGCGTATTCCTCTATATCCTTTTCCATTCCATCCCACCAAAAATACTGACGTCCTACTAATTTCATTCTAATTATGCCTATGTGGCCGTCATGAAGTATCTCCAGAACTCTTGGAACTAACAAAGATGGTATAATAAGTCTATCATTATAAAAAAAACAACCGTCCTCCACATTTATTTCCATTCGCCTATTGAAATAAGGCATTAAGTGTGGCTGAATTGTATTTGGCCAGCCTTTTTACTTGCGATTATAGGTACTATAAGGCAAGTTATGCATTCGTCGAAAAAAAAAGTTTTGAGATAACAATCAAACATGACATTACGATGATAGCAAAGACGAAAAAAGATGGTCTAAAAATTCTGTCCGTCTGTATGTCTGTCTGTCTGTCTGTCTGTATGTAGACCTACAGCCCAAACGGGTGGGCCGAATTGCTTCAAACTTGGTATATAGACTTTTTTAGGTATTGTACAGAAAGGAAATTGAAATTTTTTTTTTTAGCTCAAAAAATAACGGTACCTGCCATACAACCGTTACGTTAAAGCTTATTTTTCTCAAAAACGGCTCTAACGATTTTTAATTAAAAAAATCAGTGTTGCTTTTTAGGTACGACCAATCATATGGCTGAAAAAAAAGTTTTAAAAAATGGCTAAGAACGGTACTTTCCATAGGACCGTTTTTTTTGCTTTCGACTATCTCGAAAACGACTCAACCGATTCTTTCGAAATTTCACACACATATAGCTGTAGGTAGCTCAATTTGTATTGCATACCAATATTTTTGAAAAATATTTTTTTGTATTTTTAAAAGCATTTTTAAAAAAAAAATTTAAAAAAATAATATTTTGAAAACTGCCTATTAAATTTTTTTTTAAAAATTTTAAATAAATGTATTTGCTGAATACCTATGAACTGGCGTTTTTGAATTTTTTTTGAAAATTTTTTTCAAAAAGTTTTTCAAAAAAAACTCTTTTTCTCAAAAACCGCTCCACAGATTTTTCTAAATTTATTCTCATAAATTCAAATTTATCCAAGAAATAAAATGGCGTACTTTTTTTCAGCTCAAATTAGTTTAAGTATTTATTTAAGAATTTTGAAAATTTTATTTTTATCAAAATCTCAAGCCCATAAACCACTGTCACTCATTAGAGCAAGTTCGTGCGACCCAGTCGTGCATTTTATTTACTAATCTCCTGAACTTCTTGTAAAATACGATCACTGCGTGTAGATTCTTTTATGTCTTCAAAGTTAAGGTTATCCTCCACAAATGGTCTTAAGCTTCGCACCGCATACTTTTCAAGTTCAGTGGAAACAGGAAGAGGTAATCTAGAAAGCCCATCCGCATTGGACATTTGTGAACCTTTCCGGTACTTAATAGTGTATTGATACATGTTAAAAAAAATTGCCCATCTCTGAATTCTAGCTGAAGCCACAGGTGGAGATGATTTCGTCGAACTAAAAATATCTTTAAGCGGCTGATGATCACTGTATAAAGTAAAGGTTTTACCATATATATATTTGTGAAATTTCTTCACAGAAAATATAATGGCCAGTGCCTCCGGGTGAATCTGCGAATACTTCTGCTCTTCCTGACTCAATGATTTAGATTTTTTTTAGATGAGATAGATTTTTTATTACAAACATGTAGTTTACATTATAAATACAAAATCATTGAGCATGGCATTGCCGTCAGCCGATTGACAAAAAAAAAATTAACATGTATTAAATTTCTTATTTCGTTTTATATAATTAATTAAAAAACAGAATAACTTGTAATAAACATGACTAACTTGACGCAAAGATTAAAATTCTTCATCTAATATTCTTTGTCGAAACCTTAACGCAGTTTTGCAGTACATAAATAATTTTGAGACGTTCATCTCATTGAGGAGATCTATTATCTGGATAATCGATAAGATATTGGCACCTAGGTAAAATCTCCTAGTTTCAGCTAAGACCGGACACCGGCCTATGAAATGTATAGTATCCTCTCTCTCTTGCATGTTACATAGATCACAAATTATGGGCAGATCGTCTCTATGTGGCATGTAGTTGAGGCAAAGGAGTTCACCTCTTAATCTTCCCATCATGGATATTTCGTCAACACTATATTCATCTCGAAAATAATTCCTTTCATTGAGATTATGGTTCAAACTGCTGTATAGGGTTCTATGAACTGAACTTGTTGCTTCCATCACATATACTTCTCTACATTTACGATCCACATTTGCTATTAGTTCGTAAAGCTTTGGTTTCCATTCGCTTAAGTCATCGCAATTGAGGTTAAGTTGCATCCCGCACCATTGACTTAGTTCCTCCCATTCTTCCATCCATCCTGTATTTCTCCTTATTACATGAAGCGCTACTATCTTTGGAAGTCTCTCATTTGACATGTTGATTGCCTTAAGAATATAATCTACATGTAGCTTAAGGGTCCGTATAAACAGAGGTGAAAGTCCAGTTTTCAGCATGACCATATAATTCGGGGCGTTGGACGGAATATGAAAGATTCTTTTAATATAATACCTCAGCAATTTTTCCACCGTTTCATACTGTTTGTAGCCCCATACCTGAGCCGAATATAACATGATGGCTTCTGAAACTGCTTCAAAGACTTGAAATTTGGCACTGTGACTAATATTTTTGTTCGAAAAACAGCTGTTCCACGTGGCAGCGATTGCGGTCTTAGCCTTTGCAAGTTTATCCTTAAGGTGGTTCTCCATATCCAGGTTCTTAGTCATAAGTATCCCTAGGTACTTGTATTCGTTGACAACTTCGATCGTCTCTCCATTATACCACCATTTCTCACTGTTACGGTTACGCCCTCCCCCTTTCCTGAATATCATGACTTTTGATTTCTCTAAATTCACAGTCAAGTTCCATATTTTGCAATAGTCACTCAAGCGGTTTATCATTAGTTGTAGAGATTCTGGCGAGTATGCGAGAATAACAATATCGTCGGCGAACATCAGTGCTTTGATAGCTTTTCCGGCGTACTCTATACCACAAGGTAGGCATTGGACGAGATCTTCGATAAAGAGAGCAAACAACGAAGGGCTTAGCGTACATCCTTGTCTAACTCCTGTGCAAGTGTGAAACCAGTCTGACATCTCTTCGCCATTCCAGATAGCTGATTTTGTACTGCTATAAAGATTTTGGATTATCCTTGCAAACCTCCAGGACATTCCCAAGCCATACAACTTGTATATCAAAGCATTTCTATTCACAGTATCAAATGCTGACTTAAAGTCAACAAATAATGCATATAATTTTGCTCCTTTATTCAAAAATGATTCTGCAATACTTCTCAAGACAAAAATGTGGTCAATTGTGGAATAGCCTGGTCTGAAACCAGCTTGACACTCCCCAATTAGGTTATTGTTCCTGATCTATACATTGAGACGATGCTGCAGGACAGTTGTAAAAATCTTATATGAAGCGTTCAAAAAAGATATGCCCCTATAATTTGCCGGATCTGTTGTACTACCTTTTTTGTAGATAGGAAAGATCAAGGATTCTGTAAATTGTCGAGGAATACACCCATCTTCCATTACCTTATTGAAGATTGTAACAAGATTATTAATAAGATCCTGAGTTCCATATTTGTAAAATTCTGCGGGGATTCCATCCGATCCTGCTGCTTTTTTATCTTTTAACCTTTTCAACGCGTCATTTACCTCATCTAATGTGAACATTGCATCAAGGACCTCATTATCAATGTTTGGTGCAGCGTAGAGGATTGAAATAGTACTTTCCGAAGCGTCCAGTAGCTTTTTAAAATGTGTTAGCAGTACATTTGGTTTTAGCTCTTGATTGATTACGTAAGACTTCCCATTAAGTTTCCTCACTAAAGTCCAAAAATCTGCTCCATTCCTGCAATTTCCTAATCGTCTGGCTTCTGCTTCATAATATTTCTCTTTTTTTTGTTTACATAGCAACTTGTACTTCGCGTT
The DNA here is from genome assembly GCA_916050605.2 of Platycheirus albimanus. Taxonomy (NCBI): domain Eukaryota; kingdom Metazoa; phylum Arthropoda; class Insecta; order Diptera; family Syrphidae; genus Platycheirus; species Platycheirus albimanus. Next base: position 160,557,941 of record OU696696.1, on the reverse strand, counting down.
TGCTTCCAGATACTGAGTTTTGTTATACAATTCATTTGAGTCACGGAATGCTTTTAAATATGAAAAAGATGCTTTCCTCGCCATTTCACATTCCTTATCAAACCATTCCGATTTAGCAATTTTATTGCTTCTGCATATTTTACTTGGATACGAAATTTTTATAGCGTCTTCTATCCCTGCTAGATCAGATACCCGCTGCTCAGAGAGTGTTAAGTCTTCGATACCTATCTGCATTCGCGTCTCCCCATTTAAGCTTTGGTAGCACCGCCATGTTCCTAACCCCTTCATCCAAAATTTGTTCCAGTTGTACCGTTGTAATGATAGGAAGATGATCAGAATATGAAACAAGGTCAATTTTGAAATCCTTGACGTGAACATTCCATTCACCACCAGCTAGACTATAATCAATCACTGAATTTCCTTGCTTGCCAACAAACGTGTACTCTCCAGCCTTGTCCGATGCAGTAGTGCCATTAAGAATTCGCAATCCAAATGTGTTACACAAATCTAGTAACTTCAATCCTCTGCAATTACTGATACAATCCTTAGATTGGCGTTCTTTTCCTTCTGCTGTATTTACGGAACCATATTCTTTTCCAATTCTGGCATTTAAATCTCCAATCAAAAGAATATTGTTACTATCCTGATTCAGCATAAACTCCTCCACTTTTTCAAAATCATGTTCCCAGTGATTGCAGTTCAGGTATGTTGGTAGAATGATGTACCGCTTGCCGTTGTATTTAAGGTTCAAATATGTTGTTTCATTCACAGTTTTAAATTCGCAGAAAGTGTTTTTAATATTTTTTTTGTACGCAAAAAAGCATCCACCGCTGGCTCTTCCCCTGACGTTATATTTTATTGCTGGTATCCACAAAAAATTAAAATTCTTAAACTTATTTTGACAATTCACAAAGTTATTTTCGGTTACATAAGTTTCGAATAAGAATACAAAATCAAATTGGTTAACATAGTTATAAAAATCAATAAATAGCGTCTTATTACATAACCCTGCTACATTATATGCTAAAATATTTATACTTTTGTGTTCTATTGTGTTTTTAATTTTATAATTTTTATTTTTACTTCGGAGGACGGCATTAGAACTAAAATCCCTGATTATGTACTGTTCTACTTGCAGTTGGAGCGACAGCACTGTTTAAATTCATTGTGGTGCTACCCTTAGCAGCGGCTGTCATTGTCATTGTTGCTGTCATCGATGTTGATGTTGTCAAATCTCCAACCAGCTGTTTTAAATGAGCAAAACCATCTTCACCATCGCAAATTAATTTGTTGTTTTTATCGAAATAAAATGTTTTTCCATTAATGAGCATTGTTTCACCTCTTATTTGTGTTTTAATGTGATTGTTTTTAGCTGTAATCTCATCGCGGAGTGCAAGAATTCGTCTCCTACGATCCCTTGACGCCAAAGGGTAATCCTTATGCATTGAAATTCCTGTTCCCTGCAACTTCGTTTTTGCTTTAAGTAGCCGTACCACATCATCTCTGTCACACAGCTCAACGATGACGTTCGCGGTTTTGGTTCCAGATTTGATTTGTCGTGCGCTGGCTACTTTTGCCGGATTATTAGTTTGCAGCAGGTCCAAACAAACACATTTAGCTTCTTCCAGTGGATTAAGTCCATCTTTCATCGGGATGTGAACAATTAGATTTTTTTCGTTTGTTCTTTTTTCTAGAAGTTCTACTTGACGTTCCAGCGACATACAGCGAGTGTGCATTTGTTCTAGTTGCGTTTTAAGCTCCTTGTTGTTCTGTTGAAGAGTTACAATTTCTTCACTAATCTTGCCTATGTCTGTCTTGGTCGCCACATTTTCCAGCTTCGTGTCTAAAAGTTTAGCCATCGTGCTTTCTATAATAGAGGTCAAGTCGCTAATAGGTATATTAATAGACTTTCCAGCGCCTTTTTCACGTTGATCGTAGTCTTCCGGTGTTCCAGCCATACGACGTCTTTTAGAAGATTCTGATGCTGAGTCATGAAGAGGACTTTTGACAGGTGTTCTTTGCATTGTTTTGTTGTTTTTCCTTTTATTTTCTTTGCCCTTTTTGCTTTTGCAATAATCAACAGGATAATAAAGACTCACCTCAATTTTTATAGTATACTAGCTGACCCACCCGGCTTCGCTCGGTTAGACAAATCTTAGTTACATATGGATTAAATGAATTACAATTTAAATAAAATGCACGACTGGGTCGCACGAACTTGCTCTAATGAGTGACAGTGGTTTAGGGGCTTGAGATTTTAATAAAAATAAAATTTTCAAAATTCGTAAATAAATACTTAAACTAATTTGAGCTGAAAAAAAAGTACGCCATTTTATTTCTTGGATAAAATTGAATTTATGAGAATAAATTTATAAAAATCTGTGGAGCGGTTTTTGAGAAAAACAGTTTTTTTTTGAAAAACTTTTTGAAAAATTTTTTTAAAAAAAATTCAAAAACGCCAGTTCGTAGGTATTCAGCAAATACATTTATTTAAAATTTTTAGAAAAAAATTTAATAAGCAGTTTTCAAAATATTAATTTTTTAAATTTAAAAAAAAAAATGCTTTTAAAATTACAAAAAAATACTTTTAAAAAATATTGGTATGCAATACAAATTGGGCTACCTACAGCTATATGTGTGTGAAATTTCGAAAGAATCGGTGGAGTCGTTTTCGAGATAGTCGAAAGCAAAAAAAAAAACGGTCCTATGGAAAGTACCGTTTTTAGCCATTTTTTAAAATTTTTTTTTCAGCCATATGATTGATCGTACCTAAAAAGCAACACTGATTTTTTTAAATTGAAATCGTTAGAGCCATTTTTGATAAAAATAAGCTTTAACGTAACGGTTGTATGGCAGGTACCGTTATTTTTTGAGCTAAAAAAAAAAATTTCAATTTCCCCTCTGTACAATACCTAAAAAAGTTTATATACCAAGTTTGAAGCACTTCGGCCAACCCGTTTGGGCTGTAGGTCTACATACAGACAGACAGACAGACATACAGACAGACAGACAGACAGACAGACAGACAGACAGACAGACAGACAGACAGACAGACAGACAGACATACAGACGGACAGAATTTTTAGACTATCTTTTTACTTGCGATTATAGGTACTATAAGGCAAGTTATGCATTCGTCGAAAAAAAAAGTTTTGAGATAACAATCAAACATGACATTACGATGATAGCGAAGACGAAAAAAGATGGTCTAAAAATTCTGTCCGTCTGTATGTCTGTCTGTCTGTCTGTATGTATAGAGACCTACAGCCCAAACGGGTGGGCCGAATTGCTTCAAACTTGGTATATAGACTTTTTTAGGTATTGTACAGAGGGGAAATTGAAATTTTTTTTTAGCTCAAAAAATAACGGTACCTGCCATACAACCGTTACGTTAAAGCTTATTTTTCTCAAAAACGGCTCTAACGATTTCTATTTAAAATAAAAATCAGTGTTGCTTTTTAGGTACGACCAATCATATGGCTGAAAAAAAAGTTTTAAAAAATGGCTAAGAAAGGCACTTTCCATAGGACCGTTTTTTTCGCTTTCGACTCAAAAAGTTTTTGAAAAAAAAAATTTTTTTCTCAAAAACCGCTCCACAGATTTTTATAAATTTATTCTTATAAATTCAAATTTATCCAAGAAATAAAATGGCGTACTTTTTTTTCAGCTCAAATTAGTTTAAGTATTTATTTAAGAATTTTGAAAATTTTATTTTTATCAAAATCTCAAGCCCATAAACCACCGTCACTCATTAGAGCAAGTTCGTGCGACCCAGTCGTGCATTTTATTTTAGGTATTGTACAGAGGGGAAATTTTTTAGCTCAAAAAATAACGTTACGTTAAAGCTTATTCTTCTCAAAAACGGCTGTAACGATTTCGATTTAAAAAAATCAGTGTTGCTTTTTAGGTACGACCAATATATGGCTGAAAAAAGATTTAAAAAAATGTCTAAGAACGGTACTTTCCATAGGACCGTTTTTTTGTGTTCGACTATCTCGAAAACGACTGAATCGATTCTTTCGAAATTTCACACATATACATATAGTTGTAGGAAGCTCAATTTGTACTGCATACCAATATTTTTGAAAAATATTTTTTATAAAGCATCTAAAAAAAAATTTTTAAATTAATAATTTGAAAACTGCTTATTAAATTTTTTTTCTAAAAATTATAAATAAATGTATTTGCTGAATACCATGAAATGGCGTGTTTGAATTTTTTTTGAAATTTTTTTTCAAAAAAAACTTTTTTTTAAAAAACCGCTGCACAGATTTTTATAAATTTACTCTCATACATTCAAATTTATATACGAAATAAAATGGTGTACTTTTTTTCAGCTCAAATTAGTTTAAGTATTTATTTAAGAATTTAGAAAATTTTATTTTATCAAAATCTCAAGCCCCTAGACAACTGTTACACATTAGAGCATTAGACCCAGTCGAGCATTTTATTTGTTGATGCGCCCGGCGGAACTGGAAAAATGTTCTTGATTTAATTAATATTAGCAGAAATACGTGCTCAAAGTGGAATTGCGTTAGCTCTCGCATCTACAATAATTGCTGCAACACTGTTGGAAGGTAAAAGAACAGCACACTGATCACTGAAGCTTTCGTTAAACCTGCGAATCAAAGAAAATCCTGTTTGCAGCATTTCAAAGCAATCAGTCATGGCAAAAGTGGTGATATAGCAAGCGGATTTCCGAAATCACTTCCCGTGATTCTGAAACCAACAGCGGCGTATGAATAAATCTCATGTCTCAAGGCATCGTTTTTTTCGGTGTGAATATGCAAGTGTTCATTGGATTTGCCTGGCATGCCGCCTCATCATTTGAGTTTTAAAGTTGGATCTGTCATCTTAATGCTACAAAACCTTTATGCAAGGATTTTGAAAGGACCGTTCAAAGGAGAAGAATGCCAAATTCCGCGAATTTCCTTTTCTTCAACTGATTTGCCGTCAGCGGTTATAATGTGGCGTGTTTCCTAGTTGGGAAACCATCCTCACTCTTCATTTACGCTCCGGAGCAGAAAACAAATTGTTGTGTATCATGCAACCTTAAACTCAATTCAATCATTTTTCTTATATAATTTATTAATTAATTTAAAAAATTTTTAAATGAACCATTTGCATTACTCAAGAGCTTTTCGATAAACAATTTTTTTTATTTTCGCATTTAATGCATAAATAAACAGTAAGGACGGTTTACCCACTCGCCAACGTCCAACATAAAGTTGTCCGTGATAAAAAATTGGAAAAATGTTTGCCTAAATTCCCCTGCTATCAATATCAATACACCACCAAATAAACGTTGATTTCCTCGTTAATCTTTTAACGTTCGATTAAGGGCTTCCTATAATTTCTTGTGAACCATCGTGCTTTTATCCCAAATGATTATTTTACATTGCTGTTAAACCTTTGCCATTCCAGATGTTTTTGAAATGTTACATGTTTGAAATTCATTTACTTGCATGTTCAATGGCAATTTTAATGCAGAGTGAGCTGTTCGACCACCGTCTAACAAAGTTTGCGCAATCCCAGACAACGCAAGCGCTAATGTTATTTTATTTTCAGATCGAATCGTAGCTAAAATCCAAGTTCTGGTTTGAATAAATATTTCCCATTCGATGTAATATTTCCTCAGTCATTTCATCCCGATGATTTGTCCAAAATCGCAGATTACAAACTTATTCCAATTTTATTAAAATTAAATTGACACATTGAAAATAAAAATAATTTTCTATAATTACGGAAAAAATACTTTATGTGTCGACGAAAATGCTAGATCAAAAAGAACCACGCTACCGCTTTACAGAATTTTGACCAAACTTCACAGAAACCTTTGCAGGCATCCTCAGAAGATTCTACCAAAAGATTTGTTAGTATTTTGACAGAATGTAATAAAACTGCAGTTGTGGCAAATTATTTTACCGAAGTTTGGCCGGAAACCTTTGTCGACATACTCAGAAGACCTAATAAAAAATGTTGTTATCAATATGACTAAATGCACTAAAAATGCATTTTGCGATTTGCCCTTTACCGAATTTTGACCAAATTTCACAAAAAGACCTTCCTTAATAAGATAGCTCCCTTTATAAAAAAATATGGAAAAATTCGGCCCAGCCATTCTCGAGTTTATCGAGCCCGAACATAAGGCAACTTATTTTTATATATTAGATGAATGAATTTCTGTGTCTTCTAACACTTTATTTCTTGAATTAGATCACTAAACTTTATTGACTTTATTTTTTAATTAATTATTTCTGCGGAGCCGAATTATTAACCAACTTTCCTCTTTAAAACCAGGGTTGCCAACCTCCTGACTCAATGTACTGGACACAAATAAAACCGGTCGCTCTACCCCATTAATCACATGGGATAAAACACCCCCTATTCCATACGGACTGGCGTCACATTGAATAATTATTTCCTTCTGTGGATCACAATGCACCAATAAATTATTATTTAAAAGAAGCTCCTTGCTACGCAAAAATGCTCGATCACAACTTTCAGACCACACGAATTTTGCATTCTTTTTTGTTAGGTCATATAACACTTTGAGCTCCGCCGACAAATTTGAAATGAATTTGGAATAATAATTTATCAGTCCCAAATAGGATCGAAGTTGATCAACTCCCGTGGGAGTAGGAGCCATCTCGACAGCTACTACCTTAGATTTACTCGGTTTAATTCCTTCGCTATTCAAAACGTGACCCAGGTATTCAATTTCCGACTTAGAAAATTGACATTTTTGATTATTAACCTTGACATGAAAATCAGACAATCTACCTAAAACCTCATCCACAATAGAAACACATTCTTCCAAATCCTTCCCACCTATTAAAATGTCGTCAATATAGCACTGTACATTACGAATTCCTTTTTATATTTGATCCATAGTCGACTGGAAAATGGCTGGGGCACATTTAATACCAAGTATGAGCCGAAGAACCTGAAAAGGCCCCTATGTGTGTTTACCGTCAACATTTCCTGACAATCCTCTGCTACTTCTAATTGGGTATATGCACCTTGCAAATCAAGAACACAAAAACACGTGCAACCTGCTACGCTGGCAAAAATCTCCTCCACCAAGGGTAACGGATAATGGTTAGTTTCAACCATACGATTGACTGACACCTTGGAATTTACAATCCTCACTCCCCCTTTTGGTTTTTCAACCACCACAATTGGAGAGGCCCATTTACTAAAGCGAACTGGGTACGAAATTCCTTCAGCAATTAATCTATATAATTCCTTATCCACAGCCTCTCGCAGACCAAAAGGCAAAGAGTATGGCTTGCAAAAAATGGGTGTAAAGTTTGCTACACAAACAATTTGAGCTTTAAACTTCAAAATAGGCTCCGATTTGTCGCTAAATACATTTTTGTACCGTTTTATAAACGCACTTTGAATTGATTTATGACTACTCTCACAATCTACAATAACCTTATTTAAAAAATTGTTCCTCCACGCCTCCACCCCGCAAACAAGCAATCCAACCACTGACGTCCCAAAAGAGGTGTAAAATATTTATCACTATCTATTATAGCTAATTTAAGGCTTTGACATTTTACATCGCGCTGCTTGATCTTCACTGTGACCACAATATAACCCAAAACATGCACCACACTTCCAGATATAACATGCAATTTTTCATCAGAATTACGTAAAACATGCTGTTTAAAATCACTATTGTGCGTATCCACATGCATTACCGAAGTGCAAGCTCCCGTATCAATCTCAAACTTTAAAACGGAATTATCACAAACCAATTCTACGTACAACGGCACATTACTAAAATCTAACTGATTAATACAAAATGATGGATTGCCCTCTTCTCTTACTAAATTATTGATATAACTGAAATTGTCTGAACTGTTATCTAGTCGCTCTCTGAATCGGAATAAATTTTTAAATTTCTTATATTATTTTGATTTTTACTCAACTTATTTCGGTTAGAATACATAATTTTTCGTTTAAAACAATTCTTACTTATATGGCCAAAATTTCCACATGAGTAGCACCGAATATTACGCTGGTCGAAAGTTGATCTGCGACCCCTGTGCACCTCCCTTTCTTCTGCATGCTCTTGTTTACTGCTGTCGCTGTGCCCCTGACTTGTCGCTGCTACCTCGTTTTTGTTCCCGCGCTGCTGTCTACTATAATTTTCATAATAATAATAAAAGCCAAATGCAGTCTTTGTTTTTTAGTCGATGTTTATTTAATATTTGCCGACGTTTCGATTCTGGTTAGAATCTTCTTCAGGGCCTGGAACAGGAGAGTGGATTCATAACAATAACATTTATACACATATCAATTTTCACTTGAACAAAATTATAATGTTAGCACTTACTGTATAAGTAATATCGACTGTGTCTGTAAAGATACTTTCTCAACAACAGCCATATAAACAATATTTTTTAACAAAAAATTATGTAAATAGCTAGCATTGATACGTAAAATTATTATAAATTAATAAATAAAAAGGCGAAAATCTTAAGCAAACTTAATCAGCAAAACGTAAACAATTATTTGAAGTGAAGGAAATGTCAAACTTTTCCATGAAATTGACAAGCTTCAGTTAGTGGATCGTATACAGGATGGTTCAAATTTTACAAACAGATTGGTACTTTAAATATTTTGGATATTTTAAGATATTTTAAGACAATTATGAAAGTTTTTTAAAAAGGTTCATATAAATATCACTAACATTTTTTGATTCTACACTTTTAGAATTTACACAATTTTTACAAGCTTTTATGTGTATTTCTTCTAAAATCATACGTTTTCGGTAGAATTTCTCACGTTCGAGTATTTGAACCTTTTCAAAATTGAAATTATGTTTGTAAGTGGCAGCATGCTTGGCCAGGGCACTCCTTGCTATCCGATTGTTTGTGACGTCTGATTCATGTTGATTCATGCGTTCTTTTACTTTTTGCGAAGTAGTACCAATGTAACATTTATTACAGCCATTGCATGGTACACGATATACAACATTTACCAAGTCACCGACGAGCTGCTTTTGTCTTAACTTCGAATAAAGTCGGCCTACATTGTTCGAATTTTTGAAAGAAATACGAACGTTGTCACAAGTTTGGTGATGGATCTGGCAATAGATTGTGATACGTTTGGAACGAACTGTAAGGAGTGTCGACTTATAATGTTGTTATCAGTAGTTGCTATTATTGTAAGTGATCGTGATTGCGAATTGTTTCGTATGTTATAACGGTTGATTAAACGGCTTACAAGCCTTAATGGATAATCGTTTTTTACAAGCATTTCAATCAATAGCTTCTTGTTGTCCTTTGAGAAACGTGCGTGACTAAGGCGATTGACACGATCGATGAGTCCGTACGCTGTGCTTATTTTTTGGTTCATTGGGTGTATTGATTTTTAAGATATCGATGATTTTGTTGACTGGTGCATTAGTAAACAACGATACTACATCGAATGAAACCATCTCTTCACCATCTTCAAATTTCGTCTTATTAATGAACTCACAGAATTCGTAAGAATTTTTAATATGATAAGATGACTTCGTTAGTTTGTTAAGGATTCCTACAGCGTGCTCGAATAAACTTCTAGTTGGAGATAATGATGATTGCTTGTAATGGCTTTTCTCAGTAAATTAGTGGTGTTGTATCTTATATTATTACGTTCAGAAGCTTCAACACGATCAATTAAAATCTGTTCAACATCTGCGATAATACTATGCACAGGAATTTCATCATTGTTCAATGGTAACCCAAATTTAGGTCCTAAGCCCATTAAAAGTTTGACATCATCCGGTATATGTATATTTGTAGCGTTGTGAATGTAATTATCTGTGTTCGCTGTGATATGAACTTTCAACTGCGTTTCGCGTAAACTACTCAATCTTCGTGATAACTTCAATGTACTCGCGTTGTGCTGGTTGGAGTATCTTATGTTTTGTGAGTCAAAGAATACTCCACTTACAGAAAGTCGTAGTGACAGGATACGTTGTTCCAGTTCTTTAGTCTCTTTAACAAGAATATCAAGTTTCCAAAAAGTTATTTTAATTTCAAAATTTAACAATTTCCTCTTAAAGTGTGTAACGGCGTTGCTAATTTTGTTGTTAAATGGTGAGTTTTCAGATATGCTTTGAAAAGCACACGCAACGTTCATATTAATATGTTTAGGGAAAATTTGATTCTTGCGACAAGATAATAAAAACTGCTTACGTGCTGAAAGGTTGCTCAGTTTCGATGTATTGCTCGCGATTGAGTAGTTTACGCGAAACGCAGTTGAAAGTTCATATCACAGCGAACACAGATAATTACATTCACAACGCTACAAATATACAAATACCGGATGATGTCAAACTTTTAATGGGCTTAGGACCTAAATTTGGGTAACCATTGGACAATGATGAAATTCCTGTGCATAGCATGATCGCAGATGTTGAACAGATTTTAATTGATCGTGTTGAAGCTTCTGAACGTAATAATATAAGATACAACACCACTAATTTACTGAGAAAAGCCATTACAAGCAATCATCATTCGCCGTTGGATAATTTCTTGCTGGAGAAAAGAAAAGCTTGTGCGAATTTCTTTAAAGAACATAAAGACATTCTTTGCGTTCGCTCGGATAAGGGTGCGAAGACTGTCTTCATGCATAAAACAGAATACATAGCGAAGGCTGAAGAAATGTTGAGTGATAACACCACCTATCAAAAAATTTCTGACCCCACGGTCCGAATCAAAAAAGTTAACAATGCATTCGTTAAGAAATTATTTGATGGTGGCAAAATCGATACTGGTACTAAATATAAACTATCATCGCATCACGCCACACCACCACTTATGTACTTTTTGCCAAAACATCACAAACAAAATATGCCACTTCGTCCGATTTCAGCTGATTTGAACGGTCCAACTAGAAGTTTATCCGAGCACGCTGTAGGAATCCTTAACAAACTAACGAAGTCATCTTATCATATTAAAAATTCTTACGAATTCTGTGAGTTCATTAATAAGACGAAATTTGAAGATGGTGAAGAGATGGTTTCATTCGATGTATTATCGTTGTTTACTAATGCACCAGTCAACAAAATCATCGATATCTTAGAAAAACGATGGGACGAAATCGCATGTCATACCAATCTTGATATGAATGAATTTATTGAAATGATAAAGATTTGTACTTCAAACAGTTATTTTTCATTTAACGGACAGTGCTACAAACAGGGCTACGGCACCCCAATGGGCGCTCCAATATCACCGATTCTAGTGGAGTTATTATTGGATGATATTTTGGACAAAATGCAAGCAATAATGGAGGAGCACTCCAAGAGAATTAAGATCTTGAAAAAATATGTTGATGATATGTTTTTGTTGCTTCCCAGAGATTCGATTGATGAAATTTTGTTTTTATTCAATTGTATTGATGATAGAATTCAATTTACTGTCGAACGTGAACTTTCGAATAGTATTCCGTTTTTAGATATGACAGTATTCCGTGATGAAAAAGAAAAAACATTTTTTACAAAATGGTATCGGAAGCCTGTCTCATCAGGACGTTTGTTGAACTACAAATCAATACACCCAATGAACCAAAAAATAAGCACAGCGTACGGACTCATCGATCGTGTCAATCGCCTTAGTCACGCACGTTTCTCAAAGGACAACAAGAAGCTATTGATTGAAATGCTTGTAAAAAACGATTATCCATTAAGGCTTGTAAACCGTTTAATCAACCGTTATAACATACGAAACAATTCGCAATCACGATCACTTACAATAATAGCAGCTACTGATAACAACATTATAAGTTGACACTCCTTACAGTTCGTTCCAAACGTATCACAATCTATTGCAAGATCCATCACCAAAACTTGTGACAACGTTCGTATTTCTTTCAAAAATTCGAACAATGTAGGCCGACTTTATTCGAAGTTAAAACAAAAGCAGCTCGTCGGTGACTTGGTAAATGTTGTATATCGTGTACCATGCAATGGCTGTAATAAACGTTAGATTGGTACTACTTCGCAAAAAGTAAAAGAACGCATGAATCAACATGAATCAGACGTCACAAACAATCGGATAGCAAGGAGTGCCCTGGCCAAGCATGCTGCCACTTACAAACATAATTTCAATTTTGAAAAGGTTCAAATACTCGAACGTGAGAAATTCTACCGAAAACGTATGATTTTAGAAGAAATACACATAAAAGCTTGTAAAAATTGTGTAAATTCTAAAAGTGTAGAATCAAAAAAAATGTTAGTGATATTTGTATGAACCTTTTTAAAAAACTTTCATAATTGTCTGAAAATATCTTAAAATATCCAAAATATTTAAAGTACCAATCTGTTTGTAAAATTTGAACCACCCTGTATACGATCCACTAACTGAAGCTTGTCAATTTCATGGAAAAGTTTGACATTTCCTGCACTTCAAATAATTGTTTACGTTTTGCTGATTAAGTTTGCTTAAGATTTTCGCCTTTTTATTTATTAATTTATAATAATTTTACGTATCAATGCTAGCTATTTACATAATTTTTTGTTAAAAAATATTGTTTATATGGCTGTTGTTGAGAAAGTATCTTTACAGACACAGTCGATATTACTTATACAGTAAGTGCTAACATTATAATTTTGTTCAAGTGAAAATTGATATGTGTATAAATGTTATTGTTATGAATCCACTCTCCTGTTCCAGGCCCTGAAGAAGATTCTAACCAGAATCGAAACGTCGGCAAATATTAAATAAACATCGACTAAAAAACAAAGACTGCATTTGGCTTTTATTATTATTAAACAATATCTAGCAGTCGGTAGCCTCCACCTATAATTTTCATACTTCTTGGAACCTTTTTCCGGATATCGCATCACGTTCACCATTTGAGTCAACGTTGTCTCTCCCATCGCAATTACCTCGTGATCAATCATTTCCATGTTGAGTGCTGATTCACAACCATCCTTGAACGTCGTTGGTTTGGTGTCAATGAGCTTTGACTGAATCTTTTTATTGCGGATTCCCATTAAAAATCTATCCTTCAATGCCTCGTCCAAGAAAGTACCATACGCGCACGTGTCAGCCAAACCCTTCAGTGCCACGATATAATCCCCAATGGTTTCATCAGGATGCTGGTTTCTATTCAAAAACCTAAATCTTTCCGCTGTTATGTTCTTTTTAGGCTCGAAATGTGACGAAAGCATTGTCTCCAGCTCATCGAACTTGTGATCCTCTGGCTTTTTTGGTGCAGCTAAGGTTTTGGCTATTTTATAAAGCTCTGCGCCTCCCACGCCAATCAAAAATGATACTTTTTCTTCATCTTTTTCCAATTTGTTGAGCTTAAGTAAATGCTTCATTCTCTCAATGTATGAAGTAAAATCATCGCCCACGTTGTAATACGCGATACGGCCGATAAAACTGGACATCGTGTTCACTGCAGCTGTAAGTTGGTTGTCTTCTTCGGTTTTGACTTCTTTAATTTCAATTTTAGAAAAATCTGTCTCCATAAAAAAAAACTAGGCAAGAATTTTTTTTTTTTTTTTTTTAATTTTCTCCTCGTCGATTATTGCTGTCTTTTTTTCTCGTTCTGAAAAATCAGAACGAGAAAAAGTGACAGCGATAATCGCGACGCTCTCGTCTCGTCGTGACGCGAGGTTGTGAATCAGGCATGACTTTATTAATTCAAAGAGTACAATCAGATCTTACTTCTAACTCACATACTAGGTAAATAAGTATAAGAGAGAGTAGAGGATAGGTACTTGATAAATGACAATAGAGATGAGACTTAATATATATCACATACAATATTTGGGTTTTCCTTCGATCTTATCTTTGACTTTTATTTTACTAACTAGCTGAAAACCCGTCAAAAACGACGTTGATTTATGGCGTCTACTTTTATTAAGGTTCACATAGTTTGCACTGAAAGGTGTCGGACAGTAATAAGGATATGGTAACCATTGACTTTTCTTAAAAAAATAAATGAAATCACATCAACTTCCCCTGAGAAACAGATTTTTTTTAAGGCGAAAATCTCAAAGACACTATGCAGTCCTCCAATTCCTACAATAGTAGTTCGAGATTTTAACGCCACTAAAAACACCTTAAGCCAATCCTACTAAATGAGTTATCTATCTCGAAGATGATTTAATACCAGTTGTACAATAGCGGCTCAGCACTGAACCTCGTTTTTAACTTCTTAATTAGTTGGTCAACTTTATTTAATCCACCGAAATAGATGGGTTAACTCTTAAACCACACTTGAACCACCGTTTTAACATTAATTATACAAAAACGAACCTAGGTAAATCGTTTTTAAATTTTGATCCGAGGATAAACTACGACTGTAACTTTAACCAAAAATATTGTATATCCGCCAGCATTGAGATGTAATAAATAAATAAATAAATTTTGTTACATTATAAATAAGTGCTTTTTGGGCGTAGTAACGCGCACCGGGTAACGCTACTGCCTAATAAAAAAGTTGATTATTCAAACAAAAACAAATACGAAAATCAAATTATCTAAAACAGCATGAACAATTTAATTGCAATTTGCTTGGTTTTCCAATAAAAACTATAATTTTACACTCTTATGAAAAGACACAGAAAAATATTGCTGCCGTGTTGAACAAATCCATTATCTATCATACGCACATCAGGAAAATATAGCTACCATCCGGCAGATGTCACTTTTTCTATGTGCGTATGATACGGCATTATTATGGACATAACTGTATCGGGTTGTAAGCTTTAGCCTAGCTACTATACGGCAGATGTCGTGCTTTTTCTATGTGCATTGAAGTTATCGTGTGCGATGCACTCGAAAATAAAATAAAATGCACGACTGGGTCTCACGAACTTGCTCTTATGATAAGCAATTGCGTAGTGACTGCATATATGGATATTAAAAAAAAATTAAATAATTTCGAAAATTCTTTTATTTTTTAAATTAGTTTAAGAGTTTTCTCGGAAAATCTAAGTATGCAATAAAATTTCAAAGCTATACGGCAATCTAGGAAAAAAAAATATTGAAAATCGTTGGACTAGTTTTTTTTTTAAAAAGGTTATTTTTGAAAAACTTTTTCAAAAAATATTTTGAAATTTATTTGAGTATGCAAATATATGGCAATCTGTAGTTTACATTTGAAAAATAATTTAAAAAAAAATCAATGTACCCGTTTCCAACATATTTCGAAAACCAAAAATTTTTTTTAAAAAATTAAAAAAATCAAAAAAAAAAGTTTTTGAAAATTTTGAAATGCCATATTAATAAAATTATGAATGACTTCCTGTGGCCAAAATTTTATTGCAATCGAATGTATAGTTTACGAGAAAATTTGATTTGAAAATATTGGTTCTATGAGAGGTACCGTTATTAGACAAATTTTGAAAAAAAAATTTCAAACCAAAAGATAGATTTTCTTGCAAAAATATCATTCTGAAAGTTTTATCAAAATCGTTAGAGCCGTTTTTGAGAAAATCAATTTTTGTCTTCAAGATTGTATGGCAGGTGCCGTTATTTTTGGACCTAGAGCAAAAATAAAAAATACGTTCCGAGGGACGGCCAAATTAATCCTAAATACCAAATTTGAAGCAAATCGGCCCACCCGTTCAGCCTCCAAAGGCGCGAACAGACAGACAGACAGACAGACAGACAGACAGACGGACGGAATTCCCAGACCCACTTTTTTCGACTTCTCCATCATCGTAATGTCATGTGTGATTGTTATCTCAAATTTTTTTTTCTGCACGAATCCATAACTTGCCTTATAGTACCTATAATCGCAAGTAAAAACACAATTTTGTTATGCTGTTGACTAAAAAAGAGTGAAGTTTATTTAATTTGTACCTCTATTTATAATTACAAACATTGTTTCTTTAGCAAAAATGCGAAATGCTTCAATCATTATTCTATCTTGTATTACATGAAATTGTTTAATTGACGAAAAATAAGTTTACAATTTGAATTTGCTCAATCAATATAATTTTGTTGGCAAAGAATTCTAAAGAATATTATTTTTACAAAGAATTGCTAAATTGACAAAATAAAAATGAGCTTACAATTTGAATTGCTTAATCAATATAATCTTGTTGGCAAAGAAATCTAGAGAATATTATTTTTACAAAGAATTGCTAAATTGACAAAATAAAAATGAGTTTACAATTTGAATTGGGAATTGGATAGGGTTCAATAGGGTTCAATGGAAGGAAGTGAGGTGTCGTGTTAACTCCCCCTTTCTTAAGTATCTGCGTCTCGCAGATTAGATATTGAGAGTGATTTGTTCTACTGAATTAATGCGGGAATTTGGGTCAACTACAGGAATATTTAGTTTTAAGGGTTCAAATGAGGGAATATGAAAATTGTTCTTGTTTTTTGAATGTTGTCTCAAAAAAACGAACAAAATTAGGTTGATGGTTGCACCTATAAATAGAATAGTTAGGTTAGAACCTAGGAATAACCCATCGTTTGAAGAAATATTGGAAAGTTTTTCTACGTTGTCTAGGTGGAGTTTGTGTAAATACTGTAGGTCGAGTTTTATTTCCCCTTCAGTGAGTTTATTTTGGAGTAAGGGAGGCAGTATATGATAGGTTTTACTCTCCCAGTTCGTATACATAGATACGTATACATATAGATTCGTTAAAAAAATTTACAAGAAACGAACCGTTCAGATAACGAAAATGTCTGCCGTATGTTACGTTGCCGACATAATTTGTAAGGAATAAGGTACTCTCGTTGATTAGTTCTATTATTGGCCTATTTTCATAATTAAAGTCACACTTGACTTTTTCACCATTTAATAGTTTCAGTACGCAATCATCTTTGGTGAGCTTTTGGAGTTGCGATCTTTTACAAAGAATAGTTTCTTCGATTTCCATACATTTCCCTATCCTTCCAAACTGGAGGTGTTGTGAAATGAATAAATTTGAAAAATTTAAATGAATTCTCTTGTTATTCTTAATTGTTGATTTAACGATAATATTGTTAAATGTCGTGTCCTCGGTTTGAGGTAAGCAAATAACGTAGAGTAGAACAGAATTTTTTACAAGCATCATTGGTTCGGCAAATTCAATGGCCTGAAGATCGTTTCTAAAACGGAGGGATTCTATTTTGGAAAGGATATCAGAAATTTCGATTTTGCTTAATAGGTTTGAGTTAACAATACCTCTCTTTGCAAGTTGCCCCGCTAGAACTATTTCTCCTATTTCCTCCTTTAAGAGGCTAAGTTTGTTAAAAATAATTTGCCCATATTTTTCGGTGATGTTGGTATTAATTTGTTCAATTACTTTATTATATTTTTCAATAACAGTGTCGGTAACTTTCGTTAAATATTCGTTTATGTGATATTGCCTATTGTTGTTGGTGGAGAGTTTGTTATATTTGGCGACATTTCCGTCCCAATCTGTTGCATCGGGGTTGCCTGCCAGCCACTTCCAAGCGGATCCTATCCAGTTGATTGACCGTTTCTCTCTTCTTGGGGTCTTGTCCTGAAGTTGTTCTAGAAGGTTTCCTATTTTTGTTTCTTGGAGTTCCAGCTGCGGTAGGTAGGCACTGTTTTTGGGTATAAGGTGGTTGATGTCCGTATTGATTTTACTTAGTACTTCTTCGAACGTGGTAAGATTAATCAAATGAATGATTTTGTAATTGCCGGTGATCATTTTTCCGTTTCCTTGTTTGATCGCTACGAGTGGGTTTTGGTTTTCGTAGATGTTAACGATTGCTCCTACACAGATGATGACATTTAATCTGTAATAGAAGGTATGTTTTTAAGGTGGGATTTATGAATTCGTTTTCCGTTGGTTGTTGTTATGGTTACTTTATTATCTAGTCCTACAGTTTCTCTACGGTAAATTGGTTTATCTTTACTTTTTATTTGTTTGTCCTTTTTAAAGACAGTTTCACCATGTTTATAGGTTTCTGGTGGTAACCTTTTTTTATTAGGCCTGTTGAGTTGATTTTTTGGGTTACGAATGATTTCGTGTTTTAGATCAGTATTGACTATATTTTTGAAATCAAGCAGGTTTTGATAGTTAATTCTTTCTGATCTTCCAAAAAAATATCGGCAGGTTTTTTCTTGGTTACCGAATGGATTGAATTATTGTACCTATCTGTTGCTATGTTGACAATTTCCTTAATAGTTAAATCCGGAAATTCTTGTTGAAGACATCTAATTATTTCGATAATGGTTGAATGTACTCTTTCAATTGTTCCGTTTACTTCGCTTTTTTGTGGAGGGGCTAGGTAGACGTTAATGCCAAGGCCTTCAATATAATTAAAAACTATGGGACTTATAAAACTGCTTTCATTGTCTGTTACTAAGATCTTAGGAGCAGTGAAGAAATGAATCAATTCTATTATCCTATCTCGGATGTGTAAAGCAGATTTGTTCTTAATATGGAAGAACTTTGTAAATTTAGAGAATTTATCTACACAGGTTATAAATTTTTCTCTTCTGAATTCTATAATGTCCATGTGTAAGATTTCTGTTGGGTATGAAGGCATGGGGGTGGGTTGAAGATGAGGCTTAGAGGATGACGATCATATTTATTTGATCGACAAACGTCACAGGAATTAACGAAATTCTTGACTAATTTAGCCATTTGGGGAAAGTAGTATTTTTCGAGAAATTGGTTTTTGTTTTCGATATAATTCCTATGAGCTCGTTTATGTTCTTCTTGTATTACCAAAAATTTATTTTCTTCCTTGTTTAAATCTGTTACTATTCTTTGAGTTATTCTTATTTTATATCGGCTAAATGAGGTTTTATAAATTTCTTATAAAAGCGGAATGTATTTCTCTGGAATTTTGATACCATTTAGTATATTAGGATTTAATTTTTCCTTTAGGAGTTTAGTAAGAGTTTCTTTGTCATAAGAGTGCAGCTTAATATAGTGTCTTTGATATTTTGGATGAGGTTCCTAGTAGCATGTCATTTCATTGCCCTCAGAAAAGATAAGTTGATTTTTAAAAACGTTAATAGGTGCTTCGCAGTGTGGTATAAGATCACTGCTATCTTCTTCAGCACTGTGTTGAGTTCCGGAGGATGAAGTTATTACGTTAAGTACGGGAAGTCGCGAAAGTGCATCTGCGACAACATTCGATCTTCCAGGCTTATATACAAGAGTATAGTTGAACTCTTCTATTCTTGCCTTCCATCTTTTCAATTTCGCGTTATTATTGCGATTACTCAATGCAAATGTTAGAGGCTGATGGTCTGTGAAGATTTTAATGTTTTTGGCACCGTAAAGATATGTTCTGAGTTTATCAAGGGACCATATTATCGCTAGCATTTCCTTTTCGATTGTTGAAAACCTTTCTTCTGTTGTGTTCAATGATCTAGAAATAAATGTAATGGGTCTGTCTTTGCCTATATCGCCCTGAGACAGAACGGCCCCTATAGCATAATTAGATGCATCGGTCGTAAGGATAAAAGGCTTTTCAAAATTGGGAAATATGAGAATATCTGAAGATATAAGCATATCTTTAAGGTTTTTTAATGCTTTTAAGGCTTGGTCGTCAAAATGAATTTCAACTTTTTTTGATTGATTTGCTTTTATTTGGGCATTTGGGCCCCTTGTTAGGTTTGTCAAAGGCTTTGCTATTTTTGCAAAATCTTTGATAAACTTGCGATAGTATGATGCAAGGCCTAGAAAACTTTTGAGTTCTTTTAAATTTTTTGGGGGTGGTATTTTTTGAATTGCTGCTATTTTCTCAGGATCTGCACGAATTCCTTCTTGGGTAATAATATATCCCAAAAAGTCAACCTGGGTTCTTAAGAATTTGGATTTTTCTAAATTTACTCTTAAGTTAGCTCGTTCTAGGTATGACAAAACTTCATCAAGATTTCTTAAGTGGTCGGATTCGTTTTTCCCAAAGACGATGATGTCGTCTATATAGACATAGCATATTTTGCCTAAAAGAGGTTTCAGCACATCGTTGATCATGCGTTGGAATATGGCGGGTGCGTTTTTTA
This sequence comes from Platycheirus albimanus, assembly GCA_916050605.2. Classification (NCBI taxonomy): domain Eukaryota; kingdom Metazoa; phylum Arthropoda; class Insecta; order Diptera; family Syrphidae; genus Platycheirus; species Platycheirus albimanus. The sequence goes on along the minus strand of OU696696.1, from coordinate 160,537,994 downwards.
ACCCGAATGGCAGACGAGTAAACTCATATTTGCCATTTGCCGTTGAAAACGCAGTTTTTCCTATGTCGCTTTCTTTCATCTTAATCTGGTGAAAACCAGACGTAAGATCGAGGGTCGTGAAGAATTTACATTCTCCTAAACTCGCAAGAGTATTTGTTATATCCGGAATAGGATAAGCATCTGGAATAGTTATTCAGTCGTTTGAAGTCAATAACAAGTCTGTATTGCCTTTCACCTGCGGAGTTGGGTTTCTTTGGAACGATCCAGAGTGGGGAGTTGAAAGGACTTTTAGATGGTCTTATAATGCCATTAGAAAGCATTTTGCTAATTTGGGATTCGACCTCTGCCCTTAGGTTAGCGGGGTAAGGGTAGGATTTTGTGTATATAGGTTCGGATGAAGTGGTTCTTATTTCTGCACGAACGCTGGTATCTATTGTACCACTATCTGAGATTGGTCCGAAAAGATTCTCATATTTGCATAAAAGGTTTTGAATATGATTTTCAGGGTCCAGGATGTTTGTTTGGATGTTATTTACTTCTTTTGATTGTTTTTCCTTGAGATTGATTTTAATGTCTGGGGCTAAGATAAGGATGTTGTTTTTCCTGTCTATTACGGCTTCTAATCTTTTAAGGGTATCATCTCCTATGATCCCGTCAAATGATTTGAGACCTGGGAGGGCAAAAAAATCAAAAAGGTACTATTGCCGATAGGTTTGAAGAATTGAGCACTGATTTTACGTGTTATTTCTAGTTGTCCGGTAGCAGATTGTATTTTAAATGGAGAAGTGACTGGTTTAGAATTGTAAGCAATTCTTTCAGACACGAAGTTTTTGTTAGCTCCAGTATCTATTAAGAATTTTAAGATTTCGCCATCTCTGGTAACATATTCTAAGCATGGTACGCTAGAGAGGCTTCCGTTGTAAAATTTAGCTCTGCTAAATCGTCATTATTACCATCATCGTCCCATGCATCCTGGAAGGCTTTGAAATATTCCTCATTCAGTATCTCTTCTTCGTTTTCTTCCTCTTTGGTATCTTGATCCGTGATAACATCTGTTGCGAAGAGGCGTTGCTGCTTCCGCGGAAGGGCACCATGTCATTTCCAGATCGATTCATGTAGTTAATTTGACGACTTTGAATAGATTTGTCCACTTCCATGGGCTGTGGAGGCTTGGGGTTAGATGACCTAGGGGGTGGTAGGCTGGTTTTTGGCTTGGATATCGTTGGTATAGTTGGGACTTCTCCATGGGTGTTAATCTTGTTTGGTATTTTGGGGGGAACATTTGGTTGATCGGAGCAGTGATGGTGTTGTTGTTATTTCCTTGGTGTATTTGAAAATTCCTAAAATTTAAATTTTGAAATTCTAAACAAGAGGTATAAGCCTCTGGTAAGGTTTGGGGTTTTTGGATAGTGAGCACTTTAGAAACGTCTCCGTTAAGGCCTCTGATAAAGATGTCTTATGCTCTGTTACGGTAATTTTCCGGTAAGGCATTTACCGTTTGCTGAGAATAGTCCTCAGTCTTGATTTTGTTAATTAGAAGTGACAACTGATGATTTACCCTGGCAAAGAACTCGTCTATAGTTCTACAAACTTGGGTTAGTAAATTGAGTTCGTGTTCGAGTGTGCGAACATCACGTTTGTCTGCATAATGCAACGACAAACATTTTTTAATTGTGGGCCATTCTTCATCGAAGATGTTGTAGGATACGAGGGCAGCATCGGTTGGACCTCTAATTTTTTGGCGAATATGTTGCAATATCGCTCTATATATAGGCTTCGTTTTTACGATGTCGTAGTCTTTAAGAATGGATTCTACATTGTGGACCCATGAAATATACTGGACCGCATTGCCGTCAAAGACTTGGAGGTCTCTAACGCAGTCGGGAAGTTTGCTTATCTCGGTTAGATCTTTCTCGGTTTGAGGAACCGGTAGAGTGGTTATTGCATTCTGGGGCGGTGTAACCCTGCTTTCAACCTGACTTAACCGATTATTTAAAACATTGATCTGCTCAGTTTGGGTATTAATAGCCGTTGTCAATTGCTTTACTATTTCAGTCAATTGCTCTATACTCTATTTCAGTCAATTGCTCTATACTAGTCATGGTTGAAGGGGTTAGGAAAAGGAATTTGGGATAGCAAAATATTGTTCTCTGTTTATTATTTAAGTTAAGTTTTTGTTAAGTTTAAGTTTCTTCTTATAAAAGCAGACAGAAAATTATAACCTTTTAAAGTTTTTTTTTTAAATTTCACTACGCTTAAATTTTTTGCGAAGAAAGGAAATTTTTTTTTTTTTTGAAATCAGGAAAAATTATTTTATATGTTTAGGTTGTATTTCAATTGCGTAAGTATTTTTTCTTAATATATTATGCTGCCCATAAAGGTATCGTTTAACTTAAAGTTTCGTATTTATATTTAGTATTGGTACTGATTCAATTATGTCACTTATATGATTAAGATTTTTTTGTAAAATTAAATTTTTCCAGTAGGTATTATAAGTAAATTCGCTTTTAATAATTTCTCATATCAAAATATAATTGGTAGGTATTTTAATTGAATTGTATACGTAAGTTTGCCCTTAAAATTTTTATATCAAAATATAATTTTCATAAGTATTTTAAAATACAAGTAGCTTTTAAGTAATGTTTTATTTTAAGAATATGTTGTTCTTACAGCAAAATTTCCTGCATCGTTGGGGTTCCGTTTAATCTTCTTTGCTTCAGCTACTGGCGAACGGGGTGTTCCACGGTTTGATGCACTGCGGTTATTCTTTTGTTATCTGCAAATCCTCGTTGCTTCGAAGAATGTCTTTATTTCGTAGGCGGTTCTTATGTTTCACCTTTTTTTTGCTTTAAAGTTTAACATACTTTTTGTGAATACTTTTCGGGAATCACTTAACTTTTTTACAGGGCGGTTCTTATGTGGTCACCTTGTTTAAGTTTAAATATTCTTCGCGAATGACTTTAGCGTTTTAATTTTTAAATATTTTTCGCGAATAACTAAATTTTTCAGCAGGGCGGTTCTTATGTGTCACCTTTAGCGTATTAGTTTTAGATATTTTTCGCGAATCACTAAATTTTTCAGCAGGGCGGTTCTTGTGTCACCTTTAGCGTATCAGTTTTAAATATTTTTTCGCGAAGCCGTTACGGTTCTTTATGCACACATACTACGCGGTTCTTATGTTAACACGATCGTTACGTGGTTTAATTTTGTCTACCGGGTACGCGCTTCTTATGTTGCGCAGTACTTTTTCACTTTACGCGGTTCTTGTGTTACGCGTGGTTACTTTCCGGTATTAATCTGCTCGGGCGCCAGTTATCGTGTGCGATGCACTCGAAAATAAAAAAACACAATTTTGTTATGCTGTTGACTAAAAAAGAGTGAAGTTTATTTAATTTGTACCTCTATTTATAATTACAAAGATTGTTTCTTTAGCAAAAATGCGAAATGCTTCAATCATTATTCTATCTTTTATTACATGAAATTGTTTAATTGACAAAAAATAAGTTTACAATTTGAATTTGCTTAATCAATATAATTTTGTTGGCAAAGAATTCTAAAGAATATTATTTTTACAAAAAATTGCTAAATTGACAAAATAAAAATGAGTTTACAATTTGAATTGCTTAATCAATATAATTTTGTTGGCAAAGAAATCTAGAGAATATTATTTTTACAAAGAATTGCTAAATTGTCAAAATAAAAATGAGTTTACAATTTGAATTGGGAATTGGATAGGGTTCAATAGGGTTCAATGGAAGGAAGTGAGGTGTCGTGTTAACTTTGATGTACATTTATAAAGCATAGCAAAAACAAAGCAACTACCAACTAGGGGTCTCTGAAAATGAAAACATAGCACCATTTGATTCGATTCGATTCGAAAAAGCATTGCATACAACCGGCTATTATTATATAGGGGATTGTTGGATTCATTCAAAAAAAAATTATTAAAACGTTATTTTCTTGAGAAAATCGACTCAAAAGACAAAAAAAATAACATGGACAGGAAAAGTGGAATAGGCTAGAAACTGGATATCTTAAAACTGAGACTGAGATATCAAATTTATTTATATGCATTTACAAAGCCCATTATTTCTTCCAAAAAAGAAGCCCTAGAAGTTTCTATCATTAGAACTAACAACACAGTTATCGTTAACGTGGGTCAGAGTACTCCAAAGTAAGCATTTTCTTAAATCCCCAAAAAGTGATATCAAAATTGAAGATAAACCTTTACTGATTCAAAATAACTTTTTATGGCCTTAAGTCCAACAAAAATTTGGCGTTTCATCCAGGAATCTCACTTTCGAAACATCAGTTGGCATACAGTGAAAGAAACCTTATCAATACGCAAAAACTTGAATTTTTCTAGTACAACTTAGGTACATAGAATTTCTGACAAAACTCTAATGTGAACTATGTCCAACATGATTAAGATTTTAATCATTAAGAAGATAAACCTTTACTGTAAAACAATTTTTTTCTTAAAACATACCCAAGAATCGTGCCCCAAAATATTCCCTACGAATTAGGGGACAACCTGTTTGTGGGACACGAGGTTGAAACATATTAAAAAAGTGTTTCCAAATCCGATATCCTGACAGTTTAAAACAATAGGTATCCTTAAATTATTATCAAAGCAAGCAAGGTTTGATTCATTGATAGGAAATTCGATGTTCTAATATGTTTAGATCCCCAAGTTTTGATCCTAGGTAAGGAGTTTAGTAAATTACAGTGATATGATATCAGAATATGACCATCTTATACCAAACTCTGAACAAGTTATTGAAGCACACAAGTTCCTTGAATACAAAACTCGGGAAAATCGTTTTGAGGAAATTATTAAAATAACAAATTTGGGGATTTAAAATTTTAAATTTTAATAAAAAGTAAAAAAAAATTTCAGCGTATATCATTTCCAAAATAATTGATGATTTATCGGCATCCGATAAAGTGTTATTTATAAGACCAGATGCACCGGATACGTCAAATGGAACGTTAGAGGTTTTAGATAAGCTTAAAGTAGAACTAGAAGCCAATGAAACTCTCGAAAGGGACCCACGGTGGTTGACAGTACAATCAATGCAACACCATTTTTTTAATTTTTTTTTTTATTAACTCAAGTCCTTTAACTGACAATTTGGCACAATTAGGATGAAATTGAGAAAAACAATCTGAACACTCAAGTTTTGGCTCGATCTACGAAATTTAGCTTTGCAGTCTTTGCACGACATTGCTGAATTATACTGATCTCTAATTAAATAAGCTCCCGACGCACGTGTGTGTACCCCACAACAGACAGTGACAAACTAACTGAATTTTAAGGAGGTTTTTGTATGAAATTTTATACTTGCACTTTAACTGCTGGAACACAATAGAAAAACGCAGCCGGAACCGCAGCCGCAACCGTAGCGCATGCCGTACGTACCTAATTAGAAGTGCCCACAATGGAGTCGTACGTACTCCACGTTTTTTTACAATTTCCATTGAGAAACATACATATATATGAATATAAAAGATGATAAAACATATATCGCATCATGTATAGTCTTTTCAATAAATTTTTAATTACCTGACCTAATTTCTAAAAGGATTTTATTAGCACGTTGCTTTTTTTTTTTTTTTTTTGTATGGAATGTCAAAAATACGCACGTATTTATTAAAAGTTGGCCAACTCGTCCGTCGCGGTTTGCGGCTGCGGTTGCGGATCCGTCTCGTTGTGTTCACACCATTGCATTCGTGTGTATTCAATATTTTGACATGCGATACGGCTGCGGCTGCGGTTCCGGCTCCGGCTCCGGCTCCATTGTGTTCCAGCAGTAAGACAGCTGCTTGCCGAATTTACAATTGAAAATTTAGAATGAAACAACAACAACTTGTGTGTGCTACCACCAAGTTCATAGGCTGGAGTTATAGCTATTTCACGGGGACCAACCCGATCATCAGACTCCTTTAGTGGTGCTTAATCGCTTTATGTTCAATTTAATTTTTGAAGAACTTTTGCGCTTGGCTTGAACAAGCGACCTAGCGTGTGAGGAGCAAGTGCACTACGCACTACGCCACCACATGAAAGTTGTAAGCCAATTACAGGTTTTTTCGTTCTATCGAACTATACTGAACCGATTAGCATTTTTCTAAGCACACACAAGTAATTTTTGTTGTTTATTTAGGGTTCTTTCTATTTTCTCCTCTGTTTTTCATAAGCCAACGATTTCGATTGGATTCGTATGAGGAGGGAGATGAGGCGAAAGAATTGACGCTGGTCAAGATTTTATAGTTCGATAGAACGAAAAAACCATTCTTAATTTTCAATTGTAAATTCGGCAAGCTGCTGCCTTAAACTGCGAGTATAAAATTTCATACAAAAACCTCCTTAAAATTGCCAAAGGTATAACCTACGAAACAAGACACAATTAATGTGAACTTTGCCATCACCACAAATAACCATATCAAGACCATTCACGCCCAACAGTCAGTGGCGTAGATGGGGGGGAACAGGGGGATATATCCCCCCATTGGGATCGATAGTTATTGTTCAACATAACCAGTCATGCCAAATAAGTTAAAGAAACGCACTCTGAAATTTAGTACCTACTTCCTACGTGAATTAAGGCTTATTAGTACTCACAGGATTCCTAGAGGCATTGTCAATTGTACATTCTACACCTACATTCTACGGGGAAAATACAAAGTCAACTTCATCTGAAAGAAATTATTATTTCGGCAAATCACCTAATCTTTTGAATTTCTTTTTTTATATCGATTTTTAAGAAGTATTTTTTTTACGTCTCTCAATAATTGATAATAGGTAAACGCGCAAGAAAAAGAGCTTCCATCCTGCTTTCCATCACTTTATTAAAACTTTAAAAATAAAGCGCACGACTGGGTCGGAACAATTTGCTCTAATGTGAGACAGTGGTCTTGGGGTTTGAGATTTTGGAAAAAAAGCAGGGAAAAAACTATGTACATGCAATTTTATTGATAGCTTAAAAATCAATAGTTAAAACGTTTTTCAAAAAATGAAGTAAGCCATATGATTTTGTTTATTGTGAAAAAATTTAAAGAATTTTTTTTCAAAATAAATTCCAAATTTTTTTAAAGTATGCCAACTTGCAGTTATTATCAGTAAAATAAAATTTTACAAAAATAGCTTGAACCGTTAAAAAAAAAAATTAAATTTTTTTTAAAAAACTTTTCTCAAAAATTTAAAAATTTATATTATATTATTTCTTCAACATCCGTCAAGTGGCTTACGAGAAAATCTGATTTTGAAAAACCGGTCCTATGGGAGGTACCGTTATAAGACTTTTCCTGAAAAATCTATTCCAACCAAACCATACATTTTGCACAGAAAACACTATTCAGATAGTTTTATCAAAATCGTAGCAGATGTTTTTGAGAATAATTGACTTTTCACAAAAAATCGTATGGCAGGTACTGTTATTTTCGGAGCTAGAATGCTATTTCCAAAAACCCCTCTGTAAGACGTCATAATAATACTATGTACTAAGTTTGAAGCAAATTCTTCCAGCCGTTTAGGCTGTAGTAACTATACAGACAGACAGACACGCGGACAGACAGACAAAATTATCTAACCCACTTTTTTCGACTTTTTTGTCATCGTAATGTCATGTTTGATTGTTAGAATTTGTTTTTTTTTACGAATGCATAACATGCCTTATAGAACCTATCATCGCAAAAAAATGAGCGAACTAGATCCATCCCTCCCATAGCGAAAAGCTTTCTACGCCACTGACCAGAGTAGACTATGCAGGCCCATTTATGATGAAAACGAGCAAAATCCGCAATGCAAAGCTAACATAGGGTTATAATGCAGTTTTAGTCCATCTTGAAGCAGTATCTGATCTTTCTACTGACACATTACTAGCAGCATTTTATAGACTGAGTTCTAAGCGACGACTGGTAAGTTATCTTTATAGTGACAATGCCACAAACTTTATAGGGGCCCGTAATAAAATCACAAATCAATATAAAAACAAGACGATGATCTCAATAAGGCAATGGCAGCACAAGGAGTAACTTGGCATTTCATAGCGCCAGCATCTCCGCACTTTGGCGGACTATGGGCAGCTGGAGTCTTTTACTTGAAACTTCATCTGAAAAGACAATTGGTGACACCCAATATGAAGAATTCTCAACTTTACTTTCCAAAATAGAGGCATGTCTTAACTCGAGGCCATTATGCCATCTTACATGTTGTGAAGAATTCTCAACTTTACTTATTATTATTATATTATTAGTATTATAAAAATAGAGGAAGGTTTTAACTCGAGACCATTATGCCCCATGAACAGTACCACTGGGGATATAGAATCGTTGACCCCAGCACATTTCCTTATTGGTTCTAATATGTTCTGTAGGAATACAGATACTGTACTCAAAATGAAAATAGACTCATGACATAAACAAACTACAACAACAATTCTAAAATAAAGTGCACGACTGGGTCGTACGAACTTGCTCTAATATGTTAAAATGGTCTTGGGGCTCGAGATTTTGGGAAAAAAAACTTTGAACAAATCATACGAAATTTTATTAATCACTTAAAAATCAATACTTAAAACGTTTAAACGAAAATGAAGTAAACCATCAGGTTTCATTTACTTTGTTGAATTTTAACGAAAATTTTTTTCAAAATCGTTCAACCAGTTTTTTCAAAAAACAGTTTTTTTGAAAAACTTTTTGAAAATATATTCCGATTTTTTTTTTGAGTATGCCAACTTTTAGAACTTTGTAGTTTTTATCCGAAAAATAAAATAACAAGAAACTGATTAAACAGATTTGGAAAAACCAAAAAATAAAAAAAATTTGAAACTTTTTTAAAAAAGTCAAAGAAACTTTTTTTTGAAAAATTTAAGAATTTATATTATTTGTTTTATAAAAGGGAAAATCGGATTTCAAAAAACCGGTTCTATGGGAGGTACCGTTATAAGACTTTTCCTGAAGAATCGATTCCAACAAAAACATAAAATTTGCACAGAAAACACCATTCAGAAAGTTTTATCAAATTCGTAGAAGCCGTTTTTGAGAAAAATTAATTTTTCACTAAAAATCGTATGGCAGGTACCGTTAGTTTTGGAGCTAGAATGCTATTTCCAAAAACCCCTCTGTAGGACGTCATAATAATACTATGTACCAAGTTTGAAGCAAATCGGTCTAGCCGTTTAAGCTGTAGGTAACTATACAGACAGACAGACACACGGACAGGCAGACAGACAGAATTGTCGGGCCCACTTTTTCCGATTTTTCTATCTTCGTAATGTCATGTTTGATTGTTAGGATTTTTTTTGCGAATGCATAACTTGTCTTATAACCTGTAATCGCAAGTAAAAATCGAGGTTTTAATGAAACATGACATTTCGATGATAGAGAAACCCAAACAAAGGGTTTTCGCCACACCCACCATCCGTCGTCGGTCTGTCTATGCGTCTGTGCGGATGTGCGCTTTTTCACGTCATGCTACAGCTTAAACGGCTTGACGGATTCTCTTCAAACTTGATATTAGCAGTTTGAAGAAAAACGATTGTCTTGGTTTTTATACCCTATTCCGTAGAATGGGTATATTGTATTTGGTATGGAGTTTGTAACATAGAGAAATAATATCGTAAGGTATGGAAAAGTGTATATACAATTCTGACTCAGAATCAAAAGCCTAGTCGATTTAGCCATGTCCGTCCGTCGGTCCGTCCGTCCGTCGGTCCGTCCGTCCGCCCGTCCGTCCGTCCGTCCGTCCGTCCGTATATATACTCTCTAGAGGTCGGAATTTTTGAGCTAGAAAACTGAAATTTGGTATATATTATCTTTTGTTCAAGAGTAAGGGTAAGTACTTGAACCGCTAATATCCACCCACAAACACGCTCACAATTGCCATTTTTGTTGAACAAACTAAATTTGGTAAAATTAAATTATGTTTTTTGTACAGTTACGATAAAACCATAACGCTAAAATTTTGCACACGCAAGCTTTAGGTAAACCTTCTTCCAATTAAATAAAAATATTTCAGTTTGGGCGTGGCTGACGTATATACATTTTTCAAACAAAACCATCAATATTGTTTTTATAAAATAACAAAAAGTGTTATATAAATGAGAAAAACATTAAATTTTGTGGGCATTACTTGCACATAAACATCTTGTGTATGAAATCAATAAATTTGATTTTGGTCGTGGCTGACGCCCACTTTTCAATAGAAACTATTAAAAAATTATTTTTGTAAATAAACGGTATTTTTGAATTTTGGGCGTGGCTTTCGCTCACTTTTCATGAAAGAATGAAAAAAGTTGTTTTAAAAATTTAAGGTATACAACCAATATTCAATTTAAGCTTTTTTCCCTTCCGTTCGTCTTATGAAAAAAATATATACATTTTTTTTGTATAAATTTTTTATAAAATACATTTGTTCAGGTAAGATCGTTTAAAAACTACTCGATGCAGCTTTAGTTAAACACATATGCCTAAGAACTGACTGATGATCAAAGCACAGTTAGTGCTTTATTTTTTTAGGACACGCCCACTTTAAAGAGGCGTTGCCTTAAAAAGTCTCAAGATGCAATAATTTTTTGATGTTTTTTTAACTATCGGTCGCAGTTTTGAAGTATGAAGGTGAACACTTAGATTTGTATTTCTTGGTTACGTAGCAGAGTGTAGTTTTCTAGGAATATATTTTCTTATAAAAAAAAAAAACAAAACACACGACCGCGATTGAATATATTATTATTAAACTATTTAAAACTACTTGGATTATCCGAATCCAAGACCAAAACGCGAATTTATTTATTAAAATAAAATGCACGACTGGGTCGCACGTACTTGCTCTGTGGGTGCAATAGTACGATGAAAACAAACTTTTCGATCAATGAGAACAACTCATTTTTGAAAAAATTGGTAAAACCTAAACAAAATTGACTGAAACTCGAAAAACCGATACACGGGAGCTAACGTTAAGAAACCTTTAATATTTAAAATTAAGACGTTATCTTTTGGGTGTTATAAATGATACAAATGTCCACTTATGGCCAAATTAATAATACTGTTAAAAGCAATTTCCGCTATTATCATGTGTAGCCAAGAACTAAAAATGCAGTTTTCTTTGAAGTATTCTATATATGTTACATACAAAGTTTCATAAAAATCGGGGAAGCCGTTTTGGAGTAAATTTGAAAAAACGAAAAAATTGGCCAAAATCTAGTGGCTCTTTGTATAGGAGCCACCATTTAAAAAAGAGAAACCGAAAAAAAATCAATGCCATCTGGTAGGAAGCTGTAAGGAACTATACCAAACAATGTTTGAGTGAATTCGATGCAACCGTTGACAACTTATGGCCATTTGAAAAAAAGCCGTTAAGAGCAGATCCCCGTTATTTGCATTTTTAGCCAAAAACTAAAAACGCAGTTCTCTTAAGAACACTAAAAGAATATAACACACAAATTTTTATTAAAATCGTTAGAGCCATTTTTGAGCAAATTAGAAAAAACTAAAAAAAGTTGGCTAAAACTGAACGGCTCGTTGTATGGGAGCTACCATTTAGACAGGCTTCACTGAAAAATGTATAAAGCCATCATATAGAACACTATAAAGAACTATGCCAAACGAAGTTTGAGTCAAATCAATCGAGCCGTTGCGAACTTATGGCCATTTGAAAAAAAGCCGTTTTTTCTCTGTATGTCTGTTTGGTTGCTGAGATTTTAAACTAACTTTGAGATAAGCCAGAAACCCAAGCGCATGCATGCCAGTCCCTGCAACCCTTTCTTTAGTCCGTTTTATGCACCCCCGTCAAGACCGTACTCAGGATGACAATCAAGGGGAGGGGGTTCAAAATTATTCAAAAATTAATATTAGTATACAATTATCCCAGTTTCTTTATCAATTTTTATCCAACAGCCACGATTATAAAAAATAGATATACATACATAGCTTTTGAAAAATGTGTTCAGTACGTACCTGCTAAGCCCAAGTCTTAGAGCTATATACTTGAGTGGAAGAGTGTGCATAGCTAAATAATCTCAAGAAGATCTTAAAGATTACCTATCTTACGAACTCCATTTCCCATGTCCCTGTTTAATGAAGATGGGATGCGGCATTCACTCCACTTCCATCTGAATTTCAACTTGCCAATTGTCGAATGGTTGTAGTTGATGGTGGATTTCTTCTCCACAAAGTGGTTTGGAATCGCAATTTAACCTTTGAAGGCATTTTAGCAGATTATATTAAGTTTATTCATCGGCACTATGGCACTGCTGTGATGGTTGTATTTGATGGCTACCCTAAGGAAACTGCTTTACAAAACACTAAGAGTGCTAAACGGACAAGAAGGTGTAAAGCAAATACTTCAGCTGACGTGATTTTTGACAAAACAACTATCAACCAAGCAACGCAAGAGAAGTTCCTATCCAATGAGAGCAACAAGAAGCGATTTACAGAACTTTTCGTCACTGAACTGGAGGATGCAAACGTCGCCACTGCAAAATCCATGGCTTCACAGTATGAAGCAGTGATTATTGTTAGGGAAGACATCGACCGGAACAATACCTAGGGTAGAGAACGTCTACATCCGAAAACCTAGGAGTACTAATTTGCCTGATAGCTTCTATGCATCCTCATCTTATGACTTTAGTCCACCAGAGAACGTTCTTCTCCTTCATGTGATACCTATTCAAACATCTTTGGTTTTAGAAAAACCAAGCTCTGCCAAATTTTCCAAAAAAACCCACTTTTACTTGAGGCCGCAGAGAAGTTCAGAGATCCAAATGCCAGGGTTCAGGAAATTACAGAGGCAGGAGAACGTATTTTGGTCTCTTTATATGGTGAGGACCATGGTCAATCGCTTAGTTTGTTACGCTATTACAAGTTTATAAGCAGTTCAACCAAAATGAATTTATCCATGCTGCCGCCTACAACAAACGCTGCATATTTTCATTTCCTCAGGGCTTACCACCAGCTCATGGCGTGGATGGGAGTAAAAAAAATCCTCTGGCTTTTGGCTGGATGAAAGAGTGCAAAGGCTTGTAACCCATTAAAACCACTCAGGATGCTGCTCCCCACAAATGATTGAAAACGGTATCATGTTAATGTGTGACTTGCTGCAGAAAGGCTTAAAATGCTCCAGCTTGTGCAAATTTTGTTGTGGTCATTCTTGCGAAAACCGGCCGGGTGCCATTTTAAATAAAAATGCCAATGACGAAGATCCCATTATTTCTATGCAGAATACGAAAATTCGAGCGACGGACTTATTCCACACTCTTCTACTCAACAGCCTATTATTATATCCCCTCCTACTCAACCTCCTTCTAAGCGCACGAGAGTGTACATATTTTACTCTTAGTGTTTGATAAGCTCATTTAACTTAACTTTTTCTCAATTATCTGACATGTTGTCAATACGACTTATGTATGTTATCTTGAGCTTTTTTTTAACTTTTCATTATTTATAAAAAAAATATAAAGAAAATTATTTAATTATTCAATAAAAAATAATAAATGCAAAGAATCAAATTATTAATTTGAAAAACTGTGGATATTTTAATTTTGTTGATGACGTTTTATATTTTCCACTCAAGTATAGAGCTCTAAGACAGCCTCTACATCTACAGGTACTTACTGAACACATTTTTCAATAGCTACTTTTTCAAAAGCTACTCGTATGTATTATTTTTTTTTATAATCGTGGCTGTTGGATAAAAATTGATTAAGAAACTGGGATAATTGTATACTAATATTAATTTTTGAATAATTTTGAACCCCCTCCCCCCTGATTGTCATCCTGAATACGGTCTTGACGGGGGTGCATAAAACGGACTAAAGAAAGGGTTGCAGGGACTGGCATGCACACGCTTGGGTTTCTGGCTTATCTCAAAGTTAGTTTAAAATCTCAGCAACCAAACAGACATACAGAGAAAAAATGAGTTAGTGAGAATATTTGAACAAAACACTATCTCAATCCTCACCCGATTGTATTGGTCACAAAATAAAAATACTTGCATGCAATCGGTAGCCAATAAAATTATCTACAAGATTGATAGAAACAGAAATTGCCCTAAACTCGACGGTTTAGGAGTTATTGCGCTTTAAAGAGGGAGAAAACTGAAAATTTCACAAAATTCGAAATTTTAGCCTTTTTTGGAGGCTTCATAGCGCCCTTCGTAGTGGTTGTACAAAAATACTTCTTGCATTATATTTATAGTAAATTTTGTAAGCTACAAATTTGCATATTTATTTTTTCAATAAAATACACTGAAAAAAAGTTATAGGTAAAAAACTGACAAAAATGCCGATTTTTGTGGTTTTTCCGTTATTTTGAAGGGGGCGGAGGGGGCGTGGTTGTGGAAATTTGGATTTTTTTATCTACCAGCCATACCATATAACATATCAAAAATTTAGAACTACCCGACCTTTTGTAGGGTAACCCCCCTTATTTTGTCTCTATTTACTGGACTATAAGGCAAACTACCAGAAAAGTTTCCTGGTGCCCATTTTCATATATAGGTACACTACTGTACATATATATATATACCTACCCACTTTTCATTCAACAACAATTTACATTTTATTAATCGAGCGCGATTAATAAAAATATCGTTCATATCGAACCCACTCCCAGCTGAGCTAACGGGAGACAGCACTGCAATTGCTGTCTGGCTGGGGATTATTTTTTTGTGTATCTCTTTTTTATCAAACACACCGGCGTTTGACGTTTCGCGTTCGATTCCAATTTTCATTTTCCTAATCGTGTTGCACATCGTCTCTGTGCATTTGTTTGTTATTCTTTTTACTTGCTCTATAGGGCAAGTATTGGTTTCGTGCAGAAATGTTTTAATCAAACATGACATTACGATGATAGAGAAGCCCATAAACATGGTTTTCGCCATACCGTCCGTCGGTCTGTCTGTGCGTCTGTGAGTCTGTGCGGATGTGCGGATGTGCGGATGTGCGCTTTTTCACGTCATGCTACAGCCTAAACGGCTTGACGGATTTTCTTCAAACTTGATATATAGCAGTTTCAAGAAAAACGGTTGTCGAGATTTTTTTTATTTCGTCTTAGTCCGGCTCAAACTTGTACCTTTTCAAGTAACGGTTTTTTTCAATTTGGATTTTCTCGAAAACGGCTCTAACGATTTTGATTAAACTTAAAATTTAGCTAACTTTAAGCATTTCGAACAAAACTGCGTTTTTTGTTTTTGGCTCAAATGGTCGTAACAAAAATCAGGTTTAAACGGCTTTTTTTCAAATGGCCATAAGTTCACAACGGCTCGATTGATTTGACTCAAACTTCGTTTGGCATAGTTCTTTATAGTGTTCTATATGATGGCTTTATACATTTTTCAGTGAAGCCTGTCTAAATGGTAGCTCCCATACAACGAGCCGTTCAGTTTTAGCCAACTTTTTTTGGTTTTTTCTAATTTGCTCAAAAATGGCTCTAACGATTTTAATAAAAATTTGTGTGTTATATTCTTTTAGTGTTCTTAAGAGAACTGCATTTTTAGCAGTAAAAAGAATAACAAACAAATGCACAGAGACGATGTGCAACACGATTAGGAAAATGAAAATTGGAATCGAACGCGAAACGTCAAACGCCGGTGTGTTTGATAAAAAAGAGATACACAAAAAAATAATCCCCAGCCAGACAGCAATTGCAGTGCTGTCTCCCGTTAGCTCAGCTGGGAGTGGGTTCGATATGAACGATATTTTTATTAATCGCGCTCGATTAATAAAATGTAAATTGTTGTTGAATGAAAAGTGGGTAGGTATATATATATATGTACAGTAGTGTACCTATATATGAAAATGGGCACCAGGAAACTTTTCTGGTAGTTTGCCTTATAGTCCAGTAAATAGAGACAAAATAAGGGGGGTTACCCTACAAAAGGTCGGGTAGTTCTAAATTTTTGATATGTTATATGGTATGGCTGGTAGATAAAAAAATCCAAATTTCCACAACCACGCCCCCTCCGCCCCCTTCAAAATAACGGAAAAACCACAAAAATCGGCATTTTTGTCAGTTTTTTACCTATAACTTTTTTTCAGTGTATTTTATTGAAAAAATAAATATGCAAATTTGTAGCTTACAAAATTTACTATAAATATAATGCAAGAAGTATTTTTGTACAACCACTACGAAGGGCGCTATGAAGCCTCCAAAAAAGGCTAAAATTTCGAATTTTGTGAAATTTTCAGTTTTCTCCCTCTTTAAAGCGCAATAACTCCTAAACCGTCGAGTTTAGGGCAATTTCTGTTTCTATCAATCTTGTAGATAATTTTATTGGCTACCGATTGCATGCAAGTATTTTTATTTTGTGACCAATACAATCGGGTGAGGATTGAGATAGTGTTTTGTTCAAATATTCTCACTAACTCATTTTTTCTCTGTATGTCTGTTTGGTTGCTGAGATTTTAAACTAACTTTGAGATAAGCCAGAAACCCAAGCGTGTGCATGCCAGTCCCTGCAACCCTTTCTTTAGTCCGTTTTATGCACCCCCGTCAAGACCGTATTCAGGATGACAATCAGGGGGGAGGGGGTTCAAAATTATTCAAAAATTAATATTAGTATACAATTATCCCAGTTTCTTAATCAATTTTTATCCAACAGCCACGATTATAAAAAAAAATAATACATACGAGTAGCTTTTGAAAAAGTAGCTATTGAAAAATGTGTTCAGTAAGTACCTGTAGATGTAGAGGCTGTCTTAGAGCTCTATACTTGAGTGGAAAATATAAAACGTCATCAACAAAATTAAAATATCCACAGTTTTTCAAATTAATAATTTGATTCTTTGCATTTATTATTTTTTATTGAATAATTAAATAATTTTCTTTATATTTTTTTTATAAATAATGAAAAGTTAAAAAAAAGCTCAAGATAACATACATAAGTCGTATTGACAACATGTCAGATAATTGAGAAAAAGTTAAGTTAAATGAGCTTTTCAAACACTAAGAGTAAAATATGTACACTCTCGTGCGCTTAGAAGGAGGTTGAGTAGGAGGGGATATAATAATAGGCTGTTGAGTAGAAGAGTGTGGAATAAGTCCGTCGCTCGAATTTTCGTATTCTGCATAGAAATAATGGGATCTTCGTCATTGGCATTTTTATTTAAAATGGCACCCGGCCGGTTTTCGCAAGAATGACCACAACAAAATTTGCACAAGCTGGAGCATTTTAAGCCTTTCTGCAGCAAGTCACACATTAACATGATACCGTTTTCAATCATTTGTGGGGAGCAGCATCCTGAGTGGTTTTAATGGGTTACAAGCCTTTGCACTCTTTCATCCAGCCAAAAGCCAGAGGATTTTTTTTACTCCCATCCACGCCATGAGCTGGTGGTAAGCCCTGAGGAAATGAAAATATGCAGCGTTTGTTGTAGGCGGCAGCATGGATAAATTAATTTTGGTTGAACTGCTTATAAACTTGTAATAGCGTAACAAACTAAGCGATTGACCATGGTCCTCACCATATAAAGAGACCAAAATACGTTCTCCTGCCTCTGTAATTTCCTGAACCCTGGCATTTGGATCTCTGAACTTCTCTGCGGCCTCAAGTAAAAGTGGGTTTTTTTGGAAAATTTGGCAGAGCTTGGTTTTTCTAAAACCAAAGATGTTTGAATAGGTATCACATGAAGGAGAAGAACGTTCTCTGGTGGACTAAAGTCATAAGATGAGGATGCATAGAAGCTATCAGGCAAATTAGTACTCCTAGGTTTTCGGATGTAGACGTTCTCTACCCTAGGTATTGTTCCGGTCGATGTCTTCCCTAACAATAGTCACTGCTTCATACTGTGAAGCCATGGATTTTGCAGTGGCGACGTTTGCATCCTCCAGTTCAGTGACGAAAAGTTCTGTAAATCGCTTCTTGTTGCTCTCATTGGATAGGAACTTCTCTTGCGTTGCTTGGTTGATAGTTGTTTTGTCAAAAATCACGTCAGCTGAAGTATTTGCTTTACACCTTCTTGTCCGTTTAGCACTCTTAGTGTTTTGTAAAGCAGTTTCCTTAGGGTAGCCATCAAATACAACCATCACAGCAGTGCCATAGTGCCGATGAATAAACTTAATATAATCTGCTAAAATGCCTTCAAAGGTTAAATTGCGATTCCAAACCACTTTGTGGAGAAGAAATCCACCATCAACTACAACCATTCGACAATTGGCAAGTTGAAATTCAGATGGAAGTGGAGTGAATGCCGCATCCCATCTTCATTAAACAGGGACATGGGAAATGGAGTTCGTAAGATAGGTAATCTTTAAGATCTTCTTGAGATTATTTAGCTATGCACACTCTTCCACTCAAGTATATAGCTCTAAGACTTGGGCTTAGCAGGTACGTACTGAACACATTTTTCAAAAGCTATGTATGTATATCTATTTTTATAATCGTGGCTGTTGGATAAAAATTGATAAAGAAACTGGGATAATTGTATACTAATATTAATTTTTGAATAATTTTGAACCCCCTCCCCTTGATTGTCATCCTGAGTAAGGTCTTGACGGGGGTGCATAAAACGGACTAAAGAAAGGGTTGCAGGGACTGGCATGCATGCGCTTGGGTTTCTGGCTTATCTCAAAGTTAGTTTAAAATCTCAACAACCAAACAGACATACAGAGAAAAAATGAGTTATTGAGAATATTTTAACAAAACACTATCTCAATCCTCACCCGATTGTATTGGTCACAAAATAAAAATACTTGCATGCAATCGGTAGCCAATAAAATTATCTACAAGATTGATAGAAACAGAAATTGCCCTAAACTCGACTTTTTTGGAGGCTTCATAGCGCCCTTCGTAGTGGTTGTACAAAAATACTTCTTGCATCAGATTTATAGTAAATTTTGTAAGCTACAAATTTGCATATTTATTTTTTCGATAAAATACACTGAAAAAAGTTATAGGTAAAAAACTGACAAAATGCCGATTCTTGTGGTTTTTCCGGGATTTTGAAGGGGGCGGAGGGGGCGTGGTTGTGGAAATTTGGAATTTTCATCTACCAGCCATACCATATAACATATCAAAAATTTAGAACTACCCGACCTTTTGTAGGGTAAAATGTCTCTATTTACTGGACTATTACCAAATGGAAGCTGAAAAGTATCTTCAATTTTAAAAGAAATAAACCATTGAATTATTATTCCCAATGGAAAATTCGAATCTTTTTTTGATTGTAAAGTGAATGGTCTGGGAAACCTTGGCAGAAGGCCTGGACGAAAACCCAGAGTCTTTTCAACAAAAACAAAAATAGAACAAAGATGTTTCGAGGTTAGCAGAAGGCTAATTCTCGAAACTAAGAATAAGTTTTGACAAAAATAAAAAAACTGAAAACAATGTTTCGTGTCCCGGTGACACAAAGGAAAATCACAATGGTAATGGAATGTACAAAAGAAAAAAAGGTTACGAGTCCCACAATCTTGGGAGGAAAACGAATATTCAGCGAAGGCCTACACAACTATTAATTTATTTGCCCCACATAGGGTCACAAACAAAACGAATTGAACAAAATTACTACACACCTAAAACAAGTTTAAGATATTCCTGGACACAACCAGACACAGAAATACTTAGCTTGGCACAATATGGGTCTTTCCAACAAGAGTATAATCCTCACAAACAAATGCAAATCTTTACTTGAGGTTTTCTTGTTCCTCACTCGTTTTCTTTATAAAATCACTACAACTTTTACTTTTCGCTATTCAACCAAAACTTGTCGTTTTTCACTTCTCTTTTGTTAATTCTCAGAAATTTCTTCTGTTCTTTTCCAAATCCCAAACTTGAATCCTCATCCAAAATGGAGGCTTGGCTTGTCCACTTCGCCCCGACCATATAGCCATCCTCTTCGGATCTTCTGCGTGGTGGTGTTCTTGTCTCAGTCATACAGCAGCATCTCGCCCATATATGCAGAGACGTGCGACTGCGAGTGGTGATACAACCATTGCACGCGATCCTATCAGTTGAGGATGCGATCCTCGTAGGCTCAGTGGAGGAGTTCAGCCGTATAATGTCAATTATATTTTATTTCAAAAGGCAAGTGAAAAACTACAACACAACGCGCAAAGTCCCCAGCCCAAACCGGCCCAAATTAATTATTTTGAGAAGAATATTCTTGTTGGAAAGAAACTTAACCATTTTCCAACTAAAATGGTGGAATTTATAAATAAGACAAATCTTAATTTTGTAGACCTTCTCGCAGAAAATATTACAAAGGGAAAAACACATCATTGTGATCTTTCTTTGATGTCCGACACTTTATGGTGGGCACTCGGCCATACTAAATTTATGTTGGTGTGATTATAGTTCACACATTGTTGGACATGAGTCATCTTCATGCCTTTCTCTGCTTTCTCGACCTTCTATCGACAACTCGCTGACATAGTGGCTCTTTCGCCTTTCGTAGCATAGTGTTGACACCCTGTCTAACACTTCTGATGGAACCTAGATTGGTTACTTTTCCAAAATACTTATAGAGCAATCCTCTGGCTGATGGACCAGTTTTTTACTGCACTCTTTAGAGTATTTTGGAGCCGCAACCGGAAGGGAAATTGGGACAAAAAGTTATTAAAGGGGAAATGGGTAGACGAAACTTGTTGTGGTAAAATTTACCGCAACAAGTTCAAAAATTGTTTAAAACACCCATAATCGTTATTTCCAATCAAAATCTAATTTCTAAAAATTTAAGCTCTGTCTTGTTTTGTTCAAATCGATCTGCCGGCTTAAAATTGATTGATGAGCTCATATAATGATTACATTGGCAATAAAAAGTCTCAGCTATAGGCGTAGTACACGCCTTTTTTTTGTGCCAGCAGTTATTGCACATCGGCCAAACAAAATTTATTTTATTGAATTTTTTCCTGCCTGTTAAAGAAGAATTTTGTTTCTGAAACTGAAACAGCGGCTGGCTGCGCGAGTCGAACGCATATGCATTATACATTACATACATATACAAAAATATGGGGAAAAGGGTTTTCTTTGTAAACGTACTGTAGCTCTCGCTTATGTTTTTATTTCGTTTTAGCCCAGCTCAAACTGGTACATTTCTAGTAACGGTTTTTTTCATTTTGAATTTACTCGAAAACGGCTCCTACGATGTTGACTTAACTCAGAATTTAACTTACCTTAAGAAATTTCGTAACGCTTTTGATTAAACTTTGTGTATCATATTCTTTTAGTTTTTGTAAAGGAACTGCGTTTTTAATTTTTGGCTAAAAATGCAAATAACGGAGATCTGCTCTTAACCGCTTTTTTTAAAATGCCCATAAGTTTGTCAACGGTGGTATCGAATTCACTCAAACTTTTTTGGCATAGTTTCATTCATCTTCCTATCAAATAGTAATGCATTTTTTTCAGTTACTCTTTTTTAAATAAGTATCATACAAAGAGCCACTCGGTTTGGCAATTTTTTTTTCGTTTTTAGGGTTCCGTACCCAAAGGGTTAAGACAGAACCCTATTACTAAGACTTCGCTGTCTAAAAACTAAATAAAATAAAATATTTATGGGGGCTCCCATACAACAAACGTAATTTTTTGCTCGTTTTTGCTATGTTTGTCCGTCCATCACCAGGTTGTCTCTTTTCTTCTTTAGAAATTTCTTGAAGTCTGTCCCTGTTAGTTCTTCTTTTTGCTGATTTGCGACTTTTCCTTCACTCACACAAACAGCTTTACCTACATGTAAATTCCAGAAATTCTTTTAGAAGAAAAGAGGCAACATATGTATGCTTTTAAAGCTAAGTTTTCTTCTATTCGTGTTCGAATTCGAATTCGAATAGAAAAAAAAATAGAAAAAAAAAAAACAAATGTCAAACCACAATCAACAAGTCGGTATTAGATTCTCTCATAAAATAATATAACATCAGGATTAATTGTTTTCAAACGTAAGTTCTTCTTTATTTTATTGTCAAGGGAGGTGATTTGAGTGATTTCTAGAAATAGTAAAAAAAAAAACACTGTGCCGAGAAAAAAAATTACTAAAATTTCTCAGTGAAATATTTGAGCAAGATTGGCAAAAGACATCTTGGTGACAGTTTTTTTTTTTAGAAAAGATCGCGCCAAAAATGTTCTTGTTTGTGTGAGTGAGAAGAAGTTTTATCTACATGTAAATTCCAGAAATTCGAATTCGAATTCGAATAAAAAAAAAAAAAAAAAAAAACAAATGTCAAACCACAAACAACAAGTCGGTATTAGATTCTCTCATAAAATAATATTAAATCAGGATTTAGGGTTTTTAAACGTAAGTACGCCTTTCTTCTTTATTTTATTGTAAAAAAAACACTATGCTGAGAAAAAAAATTACTGAAATTTCTCAGTGAAATATTTGAACAAGATTGGCAAAAGACATCTTGGTGACAGTTTGTTTAGGAAAGATCGCGCCAAAATTGTTCTCGTTTGTGTGAGTGAGAAACAGATTGACCTACAGGCATATAAATTACAGAAATTCTTTTAGGAGAACAGAGCCAACCTATGTATGCTTTTAAAGCTCAGTTTTCTTCTATTCGTGTTCGAATTCGAATTCGAATAGAAAAATAAGAAAAAAAAACGAATGTCAAATAAAGAACAAGAAGTCGGTATTAGATTTTCTTACCGACCAAATTTTAAAATCTTAAAAATTAATATAAATAATAATAACTTCTTATTAAAAAAAATTCTATCTAATTGCTTCTTGCTGCTTCTTCTTCTGCTGCTAATACTGAATCACTGAATTAATTATGAATTATTAAAACTGCTGTTAATCCTAAAATATTAAATTAAACTTAAAAAAGAAGTACTGGGAGGTCTCGATCTGATTTTAAAGAAGTTATTATTTATTTATACAAACATACATATTTATTTTTGAGACGTTAAAAATGAATTGCAAATTTAATACCGACTTCTTGTTCTTTGTTTGACATTCGTTTTCTTTTCTATTTTGTTTTCCATTCGAATTCGAATTCGAACACGAATTAAAGAAAACTGAGATTTAAAAGCATACATAGGTTGGCTTTTTTCTTCTTTGCGGATTTCTGGAATTCTTGAATTTACATGCATAGCTGTCTCTATTTCTTCTTCTTTTTGCTGATTTGCCAGTTTTCTTTCACTCACACAAACAAGATCATTTTTGGTGCGATCTTTCCTAAACAAACTATCAGTTCGTCGTCTTCTGCAAATCGTAATCGTCTGTTACAATGAGAAATTTAAGCAAGTGTTTATTGAATAAAATAAATGTTTAAGGGGGCTCCCATACAACAAACGTGACTTTTTTTTGCTGTTTTTATAGATAATGGTACGGAACCCTTCGTGCGCGAGTCCGACTCGCACTTGCCCGTATTATTTTTTCTAATTGACTCAAAAACGCTTCCCCGATTTTTATGAAACTTTGTGTGATAATATGCTTCAAAGAAAACTGCATTTTTAGTTTTTGGCTACACATGATAATAGCGGAAATTGGTTTTAACAGTTTTATTAATTTCGCCGTAAGTGGAAATTTGTATCATTTATGTCACCCAAAAGATGACATCTAAATATAAATTTCAAATATGAAAGGTTTCTTAACGTCAGCTCCCGTATATCGGTTGTTCTTATTGCTGGAAATTTTTTGTAAACATCGTACTAGTGCACCCACAGAGCAAGTAGCCCAGTCAAATTTTACAAAACAAAGGGCTGAAATGGAAAAAATTAAATAGGGTTTTTTTTTCTTTTGATCGTTAGAGGAGTTCATAAGGGGCATATGTATCGGTTTTCGACCTCGTAACTTTATTGCGTTGGCCGCCATCTTGAATTTAAGGAATACTTGTTTTTCTTAAATAACTCGCTTATTTTTAATTTTTCACTAAAAATGCTTATGCCAAAGTTGTTTAAAATTGTATTTCCTACAACTTTGTGCATATCAATTTTTTGCCTACGGCTGATATTTTTCGATTTAATTGGAAAAAACAAAAAATAAAAAATAAATATTTTTTTTTTTTAAACTCAAAAAAACTTTTTTTGAAAAATTTAGGAATTAATATTATTTCTTCTATAAAAAGTCTCCTCTATTAAAAATTTCATCGAAATCCGTCAAGTGGTTTACGAGAAATCTAATTTCAAAAGACCGGTTCTATGAAAGGTACCGTTATAAGACTTCCTGAAAAATCTATTCCAACCAAAACAAAAGGTTTGCATAGAAAACACTATTCAGAAAGTCTTATCAAAATCGTAGAAGCCGTTTTTGAGAAAAAATATATTTTCACTAAAAATCGTGTGCCAATACAGGCAGACGGACAGACAGACAGAATTGTCGGACCCACTTTTTTAGGCTCTCTATCATCGTACTTTTATGTTTGATTGACCAAACAACAATTTTTTTTTACAAATGTATAACTTGCCTTGTACTTAGTACCTATAAACGCAATTAAGAATGCACCTGAAACTCTACCCTTAATATTTTAAACCTAAATAATTAGTTTTAACCTCTTTTAACAGAGGCAATACCGTAATGTACCCCTGCTGTGGTGAGGAAAAGAGTTTTATGTGTAGTAAAAACTTTTATATATTTTATATACCTATACTTAACTTGCGTTTAATGCATTTTTTGTCATAAGTTTTAAATTAGCAAGTTATTAAAAAAAAAAACAGTGTTATGCGCTAGTAACTTTTTTTGCTTCTTTCATAATTAAGTCGAAAAATATCAGTCGTAGAAAAAAATTGTCATACGCAAAGTTATAGGAAATTGAATTCTTAACAACTTTTCTTTGTATTTTGTATTCTTAATCTACGATTATGCATCAACAGATTATCATTTAAATTAGTAATAGGTACAAATGATTATAATATTTAAGAATATGGTTAAATTTACTCTTACAGATTATTACTTAACAATAAAATATATTTTAATTGTTCTCTGGACATACAAATGTCAACATGTTCGTAGAAATTATTAATCAAACAAATACAGCGAGAAACAGGATCACGCGCTGTTCATATAATAATTCGTGACGAACATCAAATAAAAACTGCCTTGATCTTAAGGCCCTTGAGGGGGCTTACTTACTTACTTAAGGTGGCGCTCACAGTCCAGGATGGATCTCGGCCTCAACCAACAAGCCTCTCCAACCAGCTCGGTCCCTAGCTAGTTGTCTCCAGTTACGCACATCAAGTTGGTTGAGGTTGTTCTCCAATTGAGCGCGCCACCTAAGATGAGGTCTTCCTCTCCCACGTTGCCCATCGGGGTTGGAAACGAAAACTCGACGGGCTGGTGCATCGATGTTCATACGCTCCACATGACCCAGCCATCTTAACCGCTGAATTTTTAGCTTTCTGACCAGGTCGACGTCGCTGTAAAGCCCGTATAGCTCGTGATTGTATCTTCTCCTCCACTCTCCGCCGATGCACACTGGACCGAACATTACCCGAAGAATCTTTCTCTCAAAGCAACCCAGAAGGTTTTCATCAGCTCTTGTCAATGTCCATGCCTCCGCCCCATACAGCAGGACTGGGATGATTAAGGTCTTGTACAGGGCTTCCTTGGTTCTTTGAGAGAGGGCTTTACTGCTTAAATGCCTTCTTAGCCCGAAGAAACAGCGATTGGCAAGAGTGATTCTTCGCTTTATCTCTGCACTGATGTCATTGTGCGAGGTTATAGTGGAACCCAAGTTTACAAAGTCTCTGACTACTTCAAAATTATATCTGTCCATTGTGATGTTCTGACCGAGTCGGTGGTGTTGTGTCTCTCTTCTCGATGACAGCATATACTTTGTTTTTGCCTCATTCACGGCCAAACCCATTTTTGCCGCCTCCGTCTCGATTCCAGCAAACGCACCACTAACAGCTCGCTTCGTTCTTCCGATAATGTCAATGTCATCCGCGTAAGCCAGAAGTTGAACGGATTTTTGAAAAATTGTGCCACTGGTGTTGACTTCTGAGTTGCGCACAATTGCTTCAAGCACGATGTTAAAGAGATTGCATGATAGCGCATCGCCTTGTCGTAAACCTTTCTCGACATCAAAGGCTTCGGTGATGTTCTGGCCGACTTTGACGGAGCAGCGAGATTTCTCCATGGTCATCCTGCACAAGCGAACGAGTTTGGCAGGAATGCCGAGACGCGACATGGCTCTATATAGCTCGTCTCTATTTACGCTATCATAGGCGACTTTAAAATCGATAAAGAGATGGTGTGTATCCGGCGCCGAACCTGGGAATTTTGCCGCCCTAGGCAAATTGTTATTTTGCCGCCCCAAAAATAAATAAAAAACAAGGAAAATAATAACATTTACATAGAGCTTTATTTAGTAATAATTAAAGGCTTTCGACGAAATAAAGTTTTTTTTACAATGTCGAACCTAAAATGCTGCTCGGCGCGATTTAATTTTTGCAAATCTCGTAGCGATTTCTTCTTCTTCAAAGCGATTGAGCATTTCATTTTCAATGCAGATAGTTGGAAGACCGTTTAATCTTTCTTGGGTCATTGTTGAACGCAGATAGGTTTTTATTAGCTTCAGTTTCGAGAAACTAGCTTTACCTGTAGCAACACTACAGGAAACGTTAATAGTATCTTAAATGCCGTTAGTAAATTTGGATATAGTTAAGTAAAAAGATTTGAATTTCATTCAAGAGATCTTTCGCTATAATATCCTTTTGTACTTCATTGCCAAGTTTTGCAGTTAATATTGTTTGATTAGTTCACAGTCTTTCAATTCCACCTTCTTTGAAATATAGCAAGAAAATCCGAAATTTTTTGGCTGAGAAATTTATATTGTACAAAGCGCTTATCGAGAGAAGATAACGTAACATTGATAACGCAATTAAGGAATCATCTTTAAAATTTAATTTTGGATCGAAGGCTTTAAGAGATTGTTCAGATTGATAACGACGGCTAAGTATGCTTATAGAATCGGACACAATAAAATCCACAATAATGTTCATTTTAGTAGCAACGTTAAAAGCATTCTTGTATAGTGATTTTAACGAAAATTCCTGGGAACGGTTTATTTGAGAGTACTGCTGGAGTTTATCTAAATGCTCCAACCACGTAAACAAGTCTATTGATTTTGATTGATGTAGTTTTGGTGCATAAAAACTCGTTACAGGTTACCGTTGACAATACAAACTGGAATTTGTGTATGCGTTAACCCTTCTTTACTTTTGAAATGGTTGTACTGTTTTTCCGCTCAAGTCAAAATGCCGCCCTCCTAGGAGTGCCGCCCTAGGCAATTGCCTGTTTCGCCTACAGGCAGGTTCGGCACCGTGTGTATCGATTTGGTATTCTTGGGTTTTTTCTAAAATCTGTCGGAGTGTGAAGATTTGGTCGATGGTAGATTTACCCCGCCTAAAACCACACTGATAGGGGCCGATCAGGTCGTTGGCAAAAGGTTCTAAGCGATCACACAATATAGCCGACAAAATTTTATATGCGATGTTGAGAAGACTTATACCTCTGTAGTTGGCGCAATTCAGAGCGTCTCCTTTCTTGTGCCCCCTTGAGGGGGCATACAAGAAAATAATAGGAAGTAGACTTTCACTTCATATGAAAAAACACAAAAGGTCTCGAATAAACATTACGCTTTGAACTTTTCTTCGCCTTTTAAGAGTTTCGATTCAAAACAGTAAGCATCTATTTTCATACCCTATTCCATAGAATAGGTGTATTGTATTTGGTATGGAGTTTGTAACATACAGAAATAATACCGTCAGGTATGGAAAAGTATATATATTCTGATTCTGACTCAGAATCAAAACCCTAGTCGATTTAGCCATGTCCGTCCGTCCGTTCGTCCGTCCGTCCGTCTGTCCGACCGTCCGTTGTATACTCCCTAGAGGTCGCAATTTTTGAGCTAGAAAACTGAAATTTGATATATATTATCGTTGGTTCAAGAGTAAGGCTAAGTTCTTGAACCGGTAAAATCCCCACACAAACACGCCCACAATCGCCATTTTTGCTGAACAACCTAAAATAAGTAAAATGAAATTATGTTTTTTGTACAGTTACGATAAAACCATAACGATAAAATTTTGCACAAGCAAGCTTTAGGTAAACCTTCTTCGAATTAAATAAAAATATTTCAGTTTGGGCGTGGCTGACGCCCATTTTTCCTACAAAACCATCAATATTTTTTTTATAAAATAACTATTGTTATATTGATGCGAAAAACATTAAATTTTGTGGATATTACTTGCTTATAAACATCTTGAGTAAGAAATTAAAGAAATTGATCTTGGGCGTGGCTGATGCTCACTTTTCACTAAAAACAAAAAAAAATTGTTTTTGTAGATAAACAGTATTTATAATGAATCCTCGAGCCAAAACCTTGCGTCTCTAGTAGAAACTAAAAACTTTGTTCATGAATACAAATTTTTGAGCTTCGGGAGTGGCTTACGCCCACTTTTCATGAAAGAACGAAAAACGTAGTTTTAAAATTTAAGGTACTACCAATATTCAATTTTAACCTTTTTTTCGTTCGTTATATGAACAATATATCTACATTTTCTTTTGTAAATTGTAAATGCGCGCACTTTTAAAAGCGTGGTTTTTATAAAATACATTTTTTCAGGTAAGATCGTTTAAAAACTACTCGATTCAGTTGTAGGTAAACACATATGTCTAAAAACTGACTGATGATCAAAGCACAGTTAGTACTTAAATTTTTTAGGACGCGCCCACTTTTAAGAGGCGTTACCGTAAAAAAACTTAATATGCATTAATTTTTTGATGTTTTTGAACTATCGGTCGCACTTTTGAAGTATGAAGATAAACACTTAGATTTGTATTTCTTGATAAATCACCCATAATCGCTATTTCCAGTCAAAATCTAATTTTTAAAAACTTTAGTTTTGTCTTGTTTTGTTCAAATGAATCTGCAAGCTTAAAATTGAATGATGAGCTCATATAGTCTCAGCTATAGGCGTGGCACAGGTTTTTTTTTTTTTATTGTGGCAGCAGTTATTGTACATCGGCCAGATAAAATTTATTTTATTGAATTTTTTCCTGCCTGCTAGAGAAGGATTTTGTTTCTGAAACTGGAACAGCGGCTGGCTGCGGGTGGCGAACACATAAGCATATATGTACAAGTACATATACAAAAACATGGGGAATAGGATATCTAACAGTTCGTTGCAAACGTACTGTAGCTCTCGCTTATGTTTATATGTAATTTAAAATCACATATTTCCAGTCAATGAAAAATTTCTTAAAGCATTTTTACCGCAAAAACTTCTTTTGAACTCTTTCGATTCGAATAATATTATTTTATGTACCAAAAAATGCAACAGTATTCAAGAATAGGACGAACTAATGACCCTAATGTACAAAAAGGTGATTTGATGGTATACGTGACATTAAATAATTAAATGTACTAAATGAACATAGTCTATGAAAACACAATTGACCACCTGTACTCCTTACTTCGAAAGTACAACAAATAATGTATTTATTGTTCGAAACATTAAAACATAATCTAATTCATGTTATCTTTTCTTGCTGTACAATCGAATGATTTATATAAACGTAATTTACCTATTCTTTTCTCGTGAATAACGGATTATAAAACTGTATGACAATTAGGTTTAAGAAGATTTGATCACTCAAAATAAAGCTATCGTTGAGATAAGACATGTTTCGTTTGCTTACTTTTATTTGTTGCATTGCATTTTGCTCGCTTTGGGTAAATGTATTTTTGCTTGATTTTTTTGAATTTGCTTTTATAATCGCTTATAAAAATTAGAAGTGAGATAAAAAACCTGCTATATTTGTGCATGCCTAAATTATATTGCGCTTTCATTCGAGTTAATTAAAAATTATTATGATGACTGGAAATGATCGTGCAGAAATTTTTTTTTTGCAAAATGCGACTGTATCTGAGCTTAAAGCTAAGCTTGACGGATTGGGTTTGTCCACTGCGGGACCGGAACCTGCATTGAAAGAGCTTCTGGAGGAACCTGTAGCTCTTCTCGATAATGGTCAATTAGAGGAGCTATTTCCGATTGATGAATTAGACGGTGATGGTGATGTGGTTGAAAATGGAAGTGGTTCAGATTTGGTGGAGGAGGACACAGCTTTTTCTCAGAGGTTAGAGAGCTTGCAGAAAATGATAAAACAAGGAAGGAAATCGCTTTGTTGGAAAAAGGTTATCTGAGTTGAATTATTCTCATAACGATGTATATAATGTATAATGGCGAAAAAGAATATAAATCTATTTCTCTTATCCTCCCATTGTAGCACAGACATGACAACAGTGAAGTGTGAAAGAGACGGGGCCCCGCCCCTGATCCTAAGCACCATCTATTTGCCAGGCGATGAAACACTCACCCCGCCATCAGCAGCTGTTGAAGAACTTGTCGCAGTAACAGGTAGGAATGGATGGGACCTACTGATAGGTGCTGACGCTAACGCTCACCACCTCCAGTGGGGTAGTACCGACACAAGAGGTGAGTTACTTTTTGAACTCATTATTAAGGCTAGGTTTCCCATCAAAAAATCGACTGGTGCTTTGCGCTAAGCTCTGTAGCGTTCGCAATACTTAAAATATTTAAATAAAATAAAGAGGTTTTGATTGCAAATATATTGAAGAAAATGTTTTTGTAGTTAAATAAATTAAAAAAAAAAAATGTTTGCTCCCAAAAACAGCTAGGAACATTAGAAATTCATCAAATTTAGGTAAGTGCTTGCGGTTATTAGTGGGGCAGGGGTTAAATCAAACTTTTTTATTTTTTTTATATTTTTTTCCTAGAGTAAATAGATCCCAAAAGAGAATAACACTATTTTGTTTTTAATTTATTAATCAATTTACAATAAAAAAAATATACAAAACTATGAAAAATAGGGCAAGTTTGCATTGTAGTATGCATGCAATATTTGATAAAACTTCCAAAGTATAACAGGTAGTAAAGTAAAATTTCCTTTCTTCCTAAGCCAAAAGATGTATGCAGTTATAAGCATTTTTATTTTTTTTTAAATATATATTTAAAATAATTTTTTTCAGACAAAAAGGCAGGAAACATACTTTTTTTGTCCAATATTTTGCGCTTTTCTCTGGGGCTTGAACGTATTTTATTTTTTTTATGTAAATATTTTGTAAATCAAAGAACTATAATGTCCTTTAGAGAATAAGACTATTGAAAAAAAATTTAAAAAATCAGAGCATATTCAAAAAAGCATTTCAATATAACAACATTTGTAGTGCGGTTGTGAGGGATCGGGAGCCTATACAATTCCAATGTATTTTTTTTATTTTTTTTTTGGTATTTTTTGTGTTAGATGCAATAAAAATCAAAGGTATTTTTCTCACCTTACTTTTAATTTTAATTTTTAAAAAGTGGTCTATTTTACGTTTTTTGCCAGTAAAATTCCCAAATAACGCACACATACAAGGCTGCAGTTCGAGAAAATGGCCAAATCTGGCACTGCTGAGCCTTCTCTTTATTTTCTTTATTATACTGAGCTCACATATTTTTTTTCCTATTGTCTGACTGGTTTGGAGTGTGCATTCATAATGTTCTTTTTTTTTTCT
Source organism: Platycheirus albimanus (assembly GCA_916050605.2). Classification (NCBI taxonomy): domain Eukaryota; kingdom Metazoa; phylum Arthropoda; class Insecta; order Diptera; family Syrphidae; genus Platycheirus; species Platycheirus albimanus. Next base: position 160,506,551 of record OU696696.1, on the reverse strand, counting down.
TAAGGGTAGGTTGCCTTTTTTAACAAAGTCAGAACTCATGTAAAAGTTGTGAGTGCGTATTAGTGCATGTGTTTCGCTATCTTAATTATCTATTAATAAATTATATTAGCAGAGCACATCACTTTCATTCTCTTTTCATGAAAATCAAAAAACGTTGACACAGCGACGCGGCAGACGGCCGGCAGATACAGAACTAGTTATATATGATGTACAGAGAAAAGGAAGGGAGTGGTAAAGGAAAAAGGACAAAATGGAATGGTGGATAGAATTTTTAGTGTGGGATTTTGTTTCCTTTTTTGTGAGTTTTGTTGTTATTTCGCAAGCGTTTAGTTTTCGTATTGTAAATGAATAAGTTCTATTCTGTTTAATTTAGTTCAAACGTGTGGCTCAATAGAAGGATGAAATAGTGAACGGGTAGGTATCTCACTTTTAGTTTTCAGCGAGATCATGAAAGATCGGTCATTCACTTTTGTGGTATGTAGATATTTATGTGTGTTGTATCTATAACAGACAATGACCAAGCCATGAGCAAAAGTATACAAAATGTACCTAGCTATACGTTAGGTACATTTCGATATCGTTATTTTTCTTTTAGGTAGGTATGTAAAATAAGTATGAGGTAGGCCGATATCTTTTTGAATTTTGATATTTAGTTTAGATGTTAAGAAGTTGGAGGGATAAGGTATAGGTACCTGTACCTACTATATCTTCATTTAAGATTTCTTGCGGTCTTTTTTTTTGTTGTCAGATAGAAAGAAAGATTTGAAAGTTAAGTTTTTTCAATTAAAACATTGTGTTTTTTTTAGGAACAAAGTCCTTTTTTGACTTTATTAGTGTTTAAATAATTCGAACAAACTCTAGAGATATAGAGATAGAGAGAACAGCTTGAGCAAATTAATGAATATTTGAAATCAACTCATTGGACTCATTTTGTATTAAATTTATTGAGTTATAATGGGAAATTGACTAAGTTGTCTTTTTTACAAATAAATAAATCCTTTTAAGATAATGGAAATTGCAGTTTTACACATACAAAAAAAAAAAAAACATACTAAAGCTTGAGATGGTTTTATGTGTTCCACACTGGCGATTTCCTTGGAATTCTAGGGTCACATAATTCCAGAAGCAGATGATTTTGGTAAAACGAAATTAGTTTTTCTTTTATTTTTGTTTCCCAAAACTCGTCATCTTTCTCAATTTTAATGTAAATAAAATCGCAGCAAGTGAAAACACCGAAATAGCACGTTTGTCGACCAGTTATGTGAAGTTGTCCTTGAACTTGATAGAAATAGTCATGAGTTTTTTTAAGCCCCATGTATTTCCTTGTTTCTCAAGATACGGCAATTTTTTTAGACTGACAGCTTCGTCTATTGTAATGTATTTAGCAGATGAGGGACATTTCACTTCACAAATTGAGTTTTTCCCAACCAATCCATCAGGGGTTGCGCCAAGAAAATGATGTTCATTATCTATGAAAAGGCCACATTTTTTAACTTTAAGGTTTGCCGTTTCCTCCAGTTTCTTGATGGCGTTTTTCTCGTTTTGTAGGCCCCATAACAAGTTGGAAGTAGAAACCGAACTATATAAACATGTTTTGATTATGTTATGGTAGCTGGAAGGACTTCTTACTTTGCATATTTTCCCGAAATTAGAAGCAGTCACCATTTCACGCCTTATTTCTAACCATTTCCCATCAAGTGATTGATCTCTTGTTTCCCTTTCGATTTCCACTCTTCGATTGTAGTTTTCCTCAAGTAATTTTATTTTCCTCTGCTTCTCTATATCCATTTCTTGATCAGTCTTATCCGGAATTTCATGTGGTACGTCGACATTGCCATAATTTGAATCAGCGGAAGCATTTCTTTTACGTTTTCTTTGGTTGTAGGTCTTACCGTTTGAAAAAAGTTTCTTTTTTTTCAACAGAATCCTTTTTACTTGCGATTATAGGTACTATAAGGCAAGTTATGCATTCGTCGAAAAAAAAAGTTTTGAGATAACAATCAAACATGACATTACGATGATAGCGAAGACGAAAAAAGATGGTCTAAAAATTCTGTCCGTCTGTATGTCTGTCTGTCTGTCTGTCTGTCTGTCTGTCTGTATGAAGACCTACAGCCAAACGGGTGGGCCGAATTGCTTCAAACTTGGTATATAGACTTTTTTAGGTATTGTGCAGAAAGGAAATTGAAATTTTTTTTTTAGCTCAAAAAATAAAGGTACCTGCCATACAACCGTTATTTTAAAGCTTATTTTTCTCAAAAACGGCTCTAACGATTTTTATTTAAAAAAATCAGTGTTGCTTTTTAGGTACGACCAATCATATGGCTGAAAAAAAAATTTTAAAAAATGGCTAAGAACGGTACTTTCCATAGGACCGTTTTTTTTGCTTTCGACTAACTCGAAAACGACTTAACCGATTCTTTCGAAATTTCACACACATATAGCTGTAGGTAGCTCAATTTGTATTGCATACCAATATTTTTGAAAAATATTTTTTTGTATTTTTAAAAGCATTTTTTAAAAAAAAAATTAAAAAATTAATATTTTGAAAACTGCTTATTAAATTTTTTTCTAAAAATTTTAAATAAATGTATTTGCTGAATACCTATGAACTGGCGTTTTTGAATTTTTTTTGAAAAATTTTTTCAAAAAGTTTTTCAAAAAAAACTTTTTTTCTCAAAAACCGCTCCACAGATTTTTATAAATTTATTCTCATAAATTCAAATTTATAAAAGAAATAAAATGGCGTACTTTTTTTTCAGCTCAAATTAGTTTAAGTATTTATTTAAGAATTTTGAAAAATTTATTTTTATCAAAATCTCAAGCCCCAATACCACTGTCACACATTAGAGCAAGTTCGTGCGACCCAGTCGTGCATTTTATTTTACTTGCTCTATAGGGCAAGTATTGGTTTCGTGCAGAAAAAAAAAATCGAGGTTTTAATCAAACATGACATTACGATGATAGAGAAGCCCAAAAAAGTGGTTTTCGCCATACCGTCCGTCGGTCTGTCTGTGCGTCTGTGCGTCTGTGCGGATGTGCGGATGTGCGGATGTGCGCTTTTTCACGTCATACTACAGCCTAAACGGCTTGACGGATTTTCTTCAAACTTGGTATATAGCAGTTTGAAGAAAAACCATTGTCGAGGTTTTTTTTATTTTGTTTTAGCCCGGCTCAAACTGGTACCTTTCAAGTAACGGTTTTTTTCAATTTGGATTTTCTCGAAAACGGCTCTAACGATTTTGATTAAATTTAAAATTTAGCTAACTTTAAGCATTTCTAACAAAACTGCGTTTTTTGTTTTTGCCTCAAATGGTCGTAACGAAAATCAGCTTTTAACGGCTTTTTTTCAAATAGCCATAAGTTCACAACGGCTTGATTGAATCAACTCAAACTTTGTTTGAATTAGTTTTTCATAGTGTTCTATAGGATGGTTTAGTAAATTTTTCACTGAAGCCTTCCTAAACGGTGGCTTCCATACAACGAGCCGTTGAGTTTTAGCCAACTTTTTTTGGTTTTTTCTAATTTTCTCGAAAATGGCTCTAACGATTTTGATTAAACTTGGTGTGTTATATTCTTTTAGTGTTTTGAAGAGAACTGCGTTTTTAGTTTTTTGCTAAAAATGCAAATAACGGAGATCTGCTCTTAACGGCTTTTTTTCAAATGGCCATAACTTGTCAACGGTTGCATCGAATTCACTCAAACTTTGTTTGGTATAGTTCCTTACAGCTTCCAATCAGATTGCATTGATTTTTTTTTCATTTTCTCTTTGTTAGATGGTGGCTCCAATACAAAGAGCCACTAGATTTTGGCCAATTTTTTCATTTTTTCTAATTCACTCAAAAAAGGCTCCCCCGATTTTTATGAAACTTTGTATGTAACATACATAGAATACTTCAAACAAAACTGCATTTTTAGTTTTTGGCTACACATGATAATAGCGGAAATTGCTTTTAACAGTATTATTAATCTGGCCATAAGTGGACATTTGTATCATTTATAACACACAAAAGATAACGTCTTATTTTAAATATTAAAAGTTTCTTAACGTTAGCTCCCGTATATCGGGTTTTCCAGTTTTAGCCAAATTTTTTTGGTTTTTACCAAATTTTTCAAAAATGAGTTGTTCTTATTGATCGAAAAGTTTGTTTTCATCGTACTATTGCACGAACAGAGCAAGTACGTGCGACCCAGTCGTGCATTTTATTTTTCTTCCGTTCTCACCAAAAGTTTGCTTTTGGGAGTATTCAGGATTTTTTGGTGTGTCTTCATGTACTCGGTGAATGCCCTTTTGGTGTTGAATTGGACAACAGCTGCAGCACATCTGTTTGTGTATGACTGCCCAAGAGAAAAGTTGATCCTTTTTCCTCCGACATATTGACACACAACACTGTTGAATTGTTCACAGACGTTTGAGTCATACCCGTGAATTAAACTTCCGGAATGCAACACTATTCTTTGAAGAAACGAGTTTACGCAGTCTAATATGCCATATCTCATTAGCAACTCAATCTTATCGGTGCCTTCAACATCGTTTCCGGCGCAAAAATATCTGGCGCATTTTTTGTGACATCCAAACACATGATACGCCACGTTTTCAATATCCTTTTGCAGTTGTTTGGTTTTTTCTTCGAACGGGATATCACTTTTCTTTCTGTATAGTGCCGCACTTTTAATGCCTTTGACGATATTATCGATCTTCGAACCCAGCGTTTTTCTTCCTATGATGTTGTACTTAGTGTTTTTTGTCAGGTCGATAAGTTTTTTTCTAAGGTTTCTGAAAAGATGATTCACGCACTCCATCTTCTGTATTGTGTGATTGGGAAATGGTTTGGCCTCAAGAAGCTTCTTATGCACATTGCTGTCACCATCAGCAATAAAATTATTAAATATTACACCATATTTCTTGAAGCAATATTTGAATCCTTCTACTAAAACATCTGATTCCATTTTAGTAGAAGGCCCTCTGTGGTTTTTGTTGCATACATGATCTGGTATGGGGTTATTTTTTGTTTCATTCAAACGACATGTATGGCAGTACTTATTTTTAACATCATAATACAGTACTTTTTTAGTTTTAAACCCAATTATTGTGGCTATTCCAGAGAGGGAGGTATATTTACAGCCGTATGACCTATGTGACCATGCTCCATCTGTAACAACAGTTAACAAAGCGTGACCCTCTTTGTCAACATTTCCATTTTCAATGGCAATTTTCTTCTCTTATTCAATAGCTTCTCTCATTTTGGCTTCCGCTGTCTCTGTCCAAACTTCTTTACTTTGGTTCTCAATTTTCCTGTAGATTTTTGAAGCCATGAATGGAACATTAATGGATTCAAAAACGCGCTCGCATTGCGTAAACCCGTTGCCGGAGAGCATGGTTCCTGCTACAACTTCCTTATTAATTAATGTATCTACCGCTGTTCTTGTATGGTCCTCTTCGCCGCACGTAGACACAGTTTGAGTAATATTGCACATTTGGCATTTAAAAATCAAATAAGAATTCAAACCTAAAACATAGCAGTAAATTTAATGTTTCAGTTTTCAGAGAGTATAAATGTAGTATGTACCTTTCTTAATTTCATGCGTAAGCAGGAGATTCTTAAAAGTGCAACCAAATGATTGTCCATGAGCTGTTGCTTCCTTCAAACTTTTAAGAAAAAAATCAAGGTCAACCACTCTTCGCCCTTCCGGAACGAAATCAGTTGATTCTGGTGTTTTATCCAGCTTTAACTGTCAATTCAAATATTTCCGAGGCATTTTCGAGTGTTGACATTTCTTCAGTGGTTACTCTCAATGCATCAACCAATTCAACCTCCGGTGCTAAGATTTCATTGACAGGTTGCAACTCGGTTTTCTTACATTTTCTTTAATAAAAAAAAATTTAAAGGTTTTGAATGAAACGAGTTTTTTACGTGCTTACCTTTTGCCAATTTTTTTGCTGGAATTTTTTCTCTTCGTTTGACCATAATTAAACCGGCTTTTCTTTTTTAGTGGCATTATAATTGGATGCTTGTATTTATAAGTGAGCACAGTTTTATATATCACTAAGGAGTTTTCAAAAAATGGCACGCAAAAACACCGGGGTTATACTGCCACTGCCACACATACGCACTTAAATTCAATTTGAATAGTAAGAAACTTTAAATTTAATAAATAGGCAAGGGTTGCATTAAAAAATGCAGTTAGTTAATAACTCAAATTTATTTCAAACACTTATACATAAAATTATCACGAACTCGGCACTCAATTTTATGTACTTCCGTCATCTGCTAGACAAAAATGTCAATTGATGGATCAAGAGCCAATGTTTTGAAATTAGATTAACAATTTCTTCGCAATAAAAGAAAGACAAAGAAAGTTATAACCACGCAAATTAAAAGGACTGGATTCGCGTTGTAACAATGCATAACAAATACCTACATACATTGATTTGTTACAGGTACCTATAATAATATTTCTTGTATGATATGACCTGGATGGATAAATGCGTGCAATAATTTTACGTATACCTTTGGATCAGGTCACTTAGTTTCCAACCTGCGACTCGGCAGACTGTCCATGAATGGAAAAAGAGTTTGTGGGTTCTTATGAATGAAAATATTTATATGACAAACATTATGTCAATTTAACGCCTATCTCTAGGAAAGGCTGTTTATTTGTTGACCTGTGCTAAATTTTGGATTTCCCCCAAGTCCATGAACGAAGAAAGGTTTGCTGGGTTTTCATGAATGAACTTATCATAGGTAGTTATATGTCTATAGGTATATTATATCTTTTAAAATAATGATAAAATTGAATACCTCACCTGTGCGTTACAAAAAAGAACTTACAGGTACAATGTTTTTTCGTATATGATAGGTATGCTTCTGTGGTGTTCGCTACATGGATATCTATATATATATTTTTTTGGTATTTGGTAGTGTATTTTAAAAACAAAACTACAAAATATGTATAGGTAGGCTTGTTTGTATTGAAAGCGTTTGAAAAAGAAGTTTGCTAAAACTGAACGGCTCGTTATAAAACAAAAAGACACATAAATAAATTGCACATTTCTCAAATCTTCCACTCAAACTCTTCGTCTAAAACACACGAATGATCAATTGCATGCACTGTGCAACCACCGAAAACAAAAAGTGATTGTTTTTCTCCTCCTTGCTTATATTCCATCTACATTGTACCTGGTAGCTAGGTATTATACCTACATGTATTTTGGCGTTAGCCACTGCTTGACACATTCATTGCCAAGTTAGTGTGTATTTCACTCACAGTGGAATTGCAAAACCCTGCATTCACGTAATACATATCTTATGACTTTCATTACAAATCCAAAATAAGCTACATTTAAAATTTTTTTCTAGCAACAACAAATATTTCCAAAACGACCTTGCAGTACGAACATGCTCTAATGTGTTTTCGGGAAAAGGCATTGAAAAAATCATATGAAATTTTATTAATCACTTAAAAATCAATAGTTAAAACGTTTTTTGGAGAAAATGAAGTAAAACATCAGATTTCTTTTGCTTTTTCAAAATTTAAGGAAATTTTTTTCAAAATCGTTCGACCAGTTTTTTTCAAAAAACCGTTTTTTTTTAAACTTTTCGAAAACATATTCCAAATTTTTTTTCAGTATGCCAACTTCTAGAACTTTGTAGTTTTTATCAGAAAAATAAAATTAAAAAAAAAATTGATTAAACCGTTTTTGGAAAAAACAAAAAAAACCGTTTTTGGAAAAAACAAAAAATTAAAAAAAATTTTAAAACTTTTTTACAAAACTCAAAAAAACTTTTTTTGAAAAATTAAAGATTTTTTATTATTTCGTTTGTAATAGGGCTTCCACATTAAAAATTTCATCGGAATTCGTCCAGTGGCTTACGAGAAAATCGGATTTCAAAAAACCGGTCCTATGGGAGGTACCGTTATAAGACTTTTCCTGAAAAATCTATTCCAACCAAAACATTAAGTTTGCACAGAAAACACAATTCAGAAAGTTTTATCAAAATCGTAGGAGCAGTTTTCGAGAAAAATTGATTTTTCACTAAAAGTCGTATGGCAGGTACCGTTAGTTTTAAAGCTTGAATGCTAATTCCAAAAATCCCTCTGTAGGACGTCATAATAATACTATGTACCAAGTTTGAAGCAAAATCGGTCCAGCCGTTTAGGCTGTAGGTAACTATACAGACAGACAGACACACGGACAGACAGACAGACAGACAGACAGAATTGTCGGACCCACTTTTTTCGACTTCTCTATCATCGTAATGTTATGTTTGATTGTACAAAAAAAAATTTTTTTTTTACGAATGCATAACTTGCCTTATAGTACCTATAATCGCAAGTAAAAACTATGTCCAAAATATTTTGTTCAATAATTAATTCTATGCGCAAGATCATAGATTTCTTCTATCAAAATAAGCAAGAGATAAACCAAAAAAAAACCTATATTTTTATGTACGAATAGGTCAAAATAAAAATAAACCGCAAATCTACAACAAGTACCTACACACGAAATTCCAAAGTTAAAAAAAAAAAACAGCGCATATCTACATGATAGTTTCTTTCTCCTTTTTTTCCTTTGACACGATAGACGATACACAGGACAGAATACTCTGCTTACTAAAGAAAAAAAATAACATCAGTCCAAGTGGTCCAAGTCCACTCTCCATCTCCACTCCAGTCAAGTCAATAGAAAAAAAATGTGAGAGCTCAGTAGCAAAAAAAACTTCTTGCAAAAGCAAAGTGAATAAAGAGAAAGAAAAGAGAAGGCTCACCAGTGCCAGATTTGGCAGCGGCATTTGTTCGAACTGCAAACTTCTCTGTGTGCGTGATATAGGGATTTTACTGGTAAAAAACGTAAAATAGACCAATTTATAAAACTTAAAATCAAAAATAAGGTGAGAAAAATTTGTAATGCATCTAACATACAAAATACAAAAAAAAAAATACAAAAAAAACGTTGGAATTGTATAGGCTCCTGATCCCTTACAACCGCACTACAAATGTTGTTATATTGAAATGCTTTTTTAAACATGCTATGATTTTTTAAATTTTTTTTCAATAGTCTTATTCTCTAAAGGACATTATAGTTCTTTGATTAAAAAAATATTTACAAAAAAAAAATGAAATACGTTCAAGCCCCAGGGAAAAGCGCAAAATATTGGACAAAAAAAGAATGTTTCCTGTCTTTTTGTCTGAAAAAAATTATTTTAAATATATATATACATAAAATAAAAAATACACATAGCTGCATACATCTTTTGGCTTAGGAAAAAAGGAAATTTGGCTTTGCTACCTCCTATACTTTGGAAGTTTTATCAAATATTGCATTCATACTACAATGCAAAATTGCCCTATTTTTCATAGTTTTGTATATTTTTTTTATTGGAAATTGATTAATATATTAAAAACAAAATAGTGTTATTTTCTTTTGAGATCTATTTACTCCGTAAAAAAAATATAAAAAAAATAAAAAAGTTTGATTTAACCCCTGCCCCACTAATAACCGCAAGCACTTACCTAAATTTGATGAATTTCTAATTTTCCTAGCGGTTTTTGGGAGCAACAAATTTTTTTTAAATTTATATAACTACAAAAACATTTTCTTCAATATATTTGCAATCAAAACCTCTTTATTTCATTTAAATATTTTAAGTATTGCGAAAGCTACAGAGCTTAGCGCAAAGCATCAGTCGATTTTTTGATGGGAAACCTAGCCTTAAGTAAGCAGAGCAGAGTATTCTGTGTTATGTATCGTGTCAACGGAAAAGAAAGGACACAGAAAAATATCAGGTATAGCTAAGCTATGCGCTGTTTTTTTTTTTAACGTTGGAATTTCGTGTGCAGTTTTTGTAGATTTGCGGTTAAATTTTTTTTAGGTTACCTATTTGTACACACAAATATATTTTTTTTGGTTCATCTCTTGTAGCAGGTTCTAATTATTTTGATAGAAGAAATAGGTAGGTTATGATCTTGCGTATAGAATTAATTATTCAAAAACATAGGTATTTTGGATTTTTTTGTTTTTGTTGGATTCAAGGTCGTTGTGGAAATGTTTGTTGTTGCTAGAAAAACATTTTTAAATGCATTTTTGGATAAGTAATGAAGTCCTAAGATAAATGCATTACGGGAATGCAGGTCAACAATTTGAAAAATTATTGCGTAATAATGGGTTTCGCAATTCCACTGTGAGTAAAATACACACTTACCTGGCAATGAATGTGTCAAGCAGTGGCTAGCGCCGCGCCACCGCCGCGCCGCGCCGGCCGTGCCGTAGGTATAAAAGATGATAACTAGCAGGTATAATGTAGGTGAAATATCAGCAAGGAGGAAAAAACAAATCACGTTTTGTTTTCGGTAATTGCACATGCACATGATCAGCCGTCTGTTTTAGAGGGTTGGAGTGGGAGAAATGTGAAAGGCAAATAAATGTTTCTTCGCTCTCGTTTTCGTTTGAATATGGTATGATGATGATTATGGGTTTTTTTTAGCACAAAAGTCAAATTCGCTTTAATTCGATACAGTTTACCAATCTGCATTTTTAAATTTTTTTTGCAATCTACAAAAAAAGACAACTTAGTCAGTTTCCCATTATAGATAACTCAATAAATTTAATAAAAAACTGAGTCCAATGAGTTGATGTTTTAAAATATTCATTAATTTGCTTAAGCTGTTCTCTCTATCAGAAAATGTTGCAAGAGTTTGTTCCAATTATCTAGACACTAATTAAGTCAAAAAAGGATTTTGTTCCTTAAAAAAAAACATGTTTTAATTGAAAAACTTAATTTTCAAATCTTTCTTTCTATCTGACAACAAAAAAAACCGCACAAAATCTTAAATGAAGATTTAGGTACAGGTACCTATACCTAAGCCCTCCAACTTCTATACATCTAAATATCAAAATTCAAAAAGATATTGGCCTACCTCATACTTATCTTAGATACCTACCTAAAAGAATAAAGTGCACGACTGGGTCGGACGAACTTGCTCTAATGTGTGACAGTGGTCTTGGGGTTTGAGATTTTGGAAAAAAAGCAAGGAAAAAATGATATGCAATTTTATTGATCACTTAGAAATCACTAGTTAAATCATTTTTTAGAAAAAATGAAGTAAGCCATCTAATTTCGTTTACTGTTAAGAATTTTAAGAAAATTTTTTTTCAAAATCGTTCGACCAGTTTTTTCAAAAAACTGTTTTTTTGAAAAACTTTTCGAAAAAATATTCCAAATATTTTTTGAGTATACCAACTTCTAGCAACTTGTAGTTTTTATCAGAAAAATAAAATTTTAATCAAATAGGTAGATCAAACCGTTTTTGGAATAAACAAAAAATAAAAAAAAAATTAAATTTTTGTTTAACTCAAAGAAACTTGTTGAAAAATTTAATAATTTATATTATTCCGTCTATAAAAAGGCTCGTATTTTAAAAATTTCATCGAAATCCGTCAAGTAGCTTACGAGAAAATCTGATTTACAAAAACAGGTCCAATGGGAGGTACCGTTATAAGACTTTTCCTGAAAAATCTATTCCAACCAAAACATACAATTTGCACAGAAAACGTTATTAAGAAATTTTAATGAAGGCCCCTTCTATATCAAGAAATGCTGCTAGGGTGAATTCTCTTAATTGGATTGAGTTCTCAATCGTGCCAACAACTTCGTGAAGTGCCGTCTCAACATAAGCGTGTTGGGCCTGTGAGATTATATTATCATTAAGTTTAAGGCGGATGTGTGTTTCTATGAGTCTTTCTAAGGTTTTAAGGAGAAAGAAAGAAAGGCTTGTAGGCCTAAAGTTTTTTGGTTCAGTGTGAGTGGGCTTGCCAGCTTTCGGAATTAAGATGACATTGACTTCTCTCCATCCGGTTGGAATATAGGTTATGTTTAGACATCCCCTGAATATATCCAACAGAATCGGAACGATTATGTCTTTTGAGCATTGGAGCGTAATTGGAACTATCCCATCAGGCCCTGCAGACTTGTATGCTGAAAAGGAGTCGATGGCCCACGCCACCTTTCTACTGTCTACGATTTGATTGTCAATATTGGAGGCAGGATTTATGTTGGGGTCTCTTTCCATAGGTAGTATCCCGTGGCGTAGTGGTTAGTGTGTCGGACTGCCACGCCGAAGGGTCTGGGTTCGATCCCCGACAGCTCCACCTAAAAAGTTCTTTTCTGGGGTACTGCCTCTTGCGATTAAGTGACAAATCCTCCAAGAGTAATTAATGTCATGGAAAGTGCTTCTCTGTTAGCCGTTCGAATTCGGCGGTAAATTGTAGGTCCCTTCCATTCCATTCCTGCAGAATATCAACGCACACACAGGAATGGTTGAGAGTGTAAGTCACAGGCCCCGGCCCCGCTTGGAGTTGTTGTGCCAACAATTTATTTTTTTTTTCTCTTTCCAAAGGAGATGTTATGTTAACACAACCAGGGAAATGAGTGTTCATAAGTGCTTCTAGAGTTTCAGAGCAGGAGTCAGTCCAGGTATTATCTGGTCTTTTTAAGAAACCTGGAGGAGTGTGGACCTTTGACATGACTTTCCTGAGCCTGGCAGCATCATTTGTGGACTCGATGTCTGTACAAAATTTTCACCAGGCTGCTCTTTTCGCATAGGTAGTTCTGTTTTTGTACTCATTTTTGCTGGTTTTGTAAAGATTCCAGTCATCAGTGTTGTTACTATATTTTGCTCTGTTGAACAGCCTCCTTGAGTTCTTTCTGAGAATAGATAGCTCTTTTGACCACCATACGGGGTTGAGCTTGCCTTTTCCTTTGATAATGGGGCACTAGTTTTCGTACGCAAGACGAATAGCTAGCGTTAGTTCATTGACAGAGATAAGGCCAGTTTAATATTGTAGGCTTCCCAGTTTGTTTTCCTGGGATTTCTATAGGGCTTTGGGTCTTCTAATTTATGCTTTATTTGGAAGGTAATCATTCTGTGGTCAGAGAATGTTACGTTACTTGATACCTTCCTATTACTGATAATAAGAGTATTAGAGTTTGTCGAAAGTGTAACGTCAAGCACTTCCCTCCTAGTTCCAGTTATGAATGCCGGTTCCCTCCCTCTATTCAAAATCAATATATTGTTCTTAAGGGTAGGTTGCGTTTTTTAGCAAAGTCAGACTCCACGTAAAAGTTGTGAGTGCGTATTAGTGCATGTGTTTCGCTCTCTTTATTATCTATTAATAAATTATATTAGCAGAGCACATCACTTTCATTCTCTTTTCATGAAAATCAAAAAACGTTGACACGCGGCGCGCCGGCGCGCGGCGGCACGGCAGACGGCCGGCAGCTACAGAACAGAACTAGTTATATGATGGACAGAGAAAAGGAAGGGAGTGGTAAAGGAAAAAGGACAAAATGGAATGGTGGATAGAATTTTAAGTGTGGGTTTTTGGTTCCTTTTTTGTCTGTGGGTTTTGTTGTTATTTCGCAAGCGTTTAGTTTTCGTATTGTAAATAAATAAGTTCTATTCTGTTTAATTTAGTTCAAACGTGTATCTCAATAGAAGGATAAAATAGTGAACGGGTAATCTCACTTTTAGTTTTCAGCGTGTTTGTTGTGAATTTCATATGGAGATCATGAAAGATCGGTCATTCACTTTTGTGGTATGTAGATATTTATGTGTGTTGTATTTGTATCTACAGGGTGATTCACGAATGTTGTGCCAAAAAGCTAGAGGGTGTAGGTTGGGTCGAGACAAGAAAAAAATCTAATGGGAGGGGGTGGTCTATTCCTCTCCGTTTAGCCAGGAGGGAAAAAAAAATTTAAAAAAAATAATTTTAAAACTATTTTTTTTCAAAATTTTACGTTATTAAATATTATTTTTGTTCTCAGAATTCAATGCTCCCATTAATTTTAAATCCAACACTGAAAACCGTATGGTTCTATGACTTTTTGTTGCCAAGCTATTGAAAAATAACCGAACCTACTTCTTCACAAAAACAAGAAAATCTAGCCTTACGGGATGGCACAAGTGATCATTTAGCCAATTTTTTCGTGTTTTTGTGAAGAAAGAGGTTATTTTTCCCCTCCCATACGATTTTTTTCTTGTCTCAACCCATTCTAAACGCTTTAGCTTTTTGGCACAACATTCGTGAATCACCCTGTATAACAGACAATGACAAATCCATGAATAAAAGTAAACAAAATGTAGTTAGTTATACGTTAGGTACATTTCGATATCGTTATTTTTACTTGCGATTATAGGTACTATAAGGCAAAATATGCATTCGTAAAAAAAAAATTCTAAAAATCAAACATGAAATTACGATGATAGAAGTAAAAAAAAGTGGGTCCGACAATTCTGTCTGTCTGTGTGTCAGTCCGTCTGTATTGGCACCTACAGCCTAAACGGCTGGACCGATTTGCTTCAAACTTGGTAGATAGTATTATTATCATTTCCCACAGAGGGGTTTTTGGAATTAGGTTTCTAGCTCTTAAACTAACGGTAGGAAATGTACCTAACGTATAACTAAGTACATTTTGTTTACTTTTATTCATGGATTTGTCATTGTCTGTTATACAGGGTGATTCACGAATGTTGTGCCAAAAAGCTAAAGCGTTTAGGTTGGGTTGAGACAAGAAAAAAATCGTATGGGAGGGGAAAAATAACCTCTTTCTTCACAAAAACACGAAAAAATAGGCTAAATGATCACTTGTGCCATCCCGTAAGGCTAGATTTTCTTGTTTTTGTGAAGAAGTAGGTTCGGTTATTTTTCAATAGCTTGGCAACAAAAAGTCATAGAACCATACGGTTTTCAGTGTTGGATTTAAAATTAATGGGAGCATTGAATTCTGAGAACAAAAATAATATTTAATAACGTAAAATTTTGAAAAAAAATAGTTTTAAAATTATTTTTTTTAAATTTTTTTTTTCAAAATTTTGAGTTTGAAAATTAATATTTTGAAAACGGTTCAATAGAACAACTTCATTTAAAATTACAATAAAATAATAAGTTTTTGGCTTTACAAAGAGATATAGCATGGCATTGTAAGAGGTACCGTAATTTTTTAATAATTTTTTTTTCAAATTTAAGTCATGTTTTTAGAAAATTGGCCCTCCTGGCTAAACGGAGAGGAATAGACCACCCCCTCCCATTAGATTTTTTTCTTGTCTCGACCCAACCTACACCCTCTAGCTTTTTGGCACAACATTCGTGAATCACCCTGTAGATACAAATACAACACACATAAATATCTACAATACATACCACAAAAGTGAATGACCGATCTTTCATGATCTCCATATGAAATTCACAACAAACACGCTGAAAACTAAAAGTGAGATTACCCGTTCACTATTTTATCCTTCTATTGAGATACACGTTTGAACTAAATTAAACAGAATAGAACTTATTTATTTACAATACGAAAACTAAACGCTTGCGAAATAACAACAAAACCCACAGACAAAAAAGGAACCAAAAACCCACACTTAAAATTCTATCCACCATTCCATTTTGTCCTTTTTCCTTTACCACTCCCTTCCTTTTCTCTGTCCATCATATAACTAGTTCTGTTCTGTAGCTGCCGGCCGTCTGCCGTGCCGCCGCGCGCCGGCGCGCCGCGTGTCAACGTTTTTTGATTTTCATGAAAAGAGAATGAAAGTGATGTGCTCTGCTAATATAATTTATTAATAGATAATAAAGAGAGCGAAACACATGCACTAATACGCACTCACAACTTTTACGTGGAGTCTGACTTTGCTAAAAAACGCAACCTACCCTTAAGAACAATATATTGATTTTGAATAGAGGGAGGGAACCGGCATTCATAACTGGAACTAGGAGGGAAGTGCTTGACGTTACACTTTCGACAAACTCTAATACTCTTATTATCAGTAATAGGAAGGTATCAAGTAACGTAACATTCTCTGACCACAGAATGATTACCTTCCAAATAAAGCATAAATTAGAAGACCCAAAGCCCTATAGAAATCCCAGGAAAACAAACTGGGAAGCCTACAACATTAAACTGGCCTTATCTCTGTCAATGAACTAACGCTAGCTATTCGTCTTGCGTACGAAAACTAGTGCCCCATTATCAAAGGAAAAGGCAAGCTCAACCCCGTATGGTGGTCAAAAGAGCTATCTATTCTCAGAAAGAACTCAAGGAGGCTGTTCAACAGAGCAAAATATAGTAACAACACTGATGACTGGAATCTTTACAAAACCAGCAAAAATGAGTACAAAAACAGAACTACCTATGCGAAAAGAGCAGCCTGGCGAAAATTTTGTACAGACATCGAGTCCACAAATGATGCTGCCAGGCTCAGGAAAGTCATGTCAAAGGTCCACACTCCTCCAGGTTTCTTAAAAAGACCAGATAATACCTGGACTGACTCCTGCTCTGAAACTCTAGAAGCACTTATGAACACTCATTTCCCTGGTTGTGTTAACATAACATCTCCTTTGGAAAGAGAAAAAAAAAATAAATTGTTGGCACAACAACTCCAAGCGGGGCCGGGGCCTGTGACTTACACTCTCAACCATTCCTGTGTGTGCGTTGATATTCTGCAGGAATGGAATGGAAGGGACCTACAATTTACCGCCGAATTCGAACGGCTAACAGAGAAGCACTTTCCATGACATTAATTACTCTTGGAGGATTTGTCACTTAATCGCAAGAGGCAGTACCCCAGAAAAGAACTTTTTAGGTGGAGCTGTCGGGGATCGAACCCAGACCCTTCGGCGTGGCAGTCCGACACACTAACCACTACGCCACGGGATACTACCTATGGAAATAGACCCCAACATAAATCCTGCCTCCAATATTGGCAATCAAATCGTAGACAGTAGAAAGGTGGCGTGGGCCATCGACTCCTTTTCAGCATACAAGTCTGCAGAGCCTGATGGGATAGTTCCAATTACGCTCCAATGCTCAAAAGACATAATCGTTCCGATTCTGTTGGATATATTCAGGGGATGTCTAAACATAACCTATATTCCAACCGGATGGAGAGAAGTCAATGTCATCTTAATTCCAAAAGCTGGCAAGCCCACTCACACTGAACCAAAAAACTTTAGGCCTACAAGCCTTTTTTTCTTTCTCCTTAAAACCTTAGAAAGACTCATAGAAACACACATCCGCCTTAAACTTAATGATAATATAATCTCACAGGCCCAACACGCTTATATTGAGACGGCACTTCACGAAGTTGTTGGCACGATTGAGAACTCAATCCAATTAAGAGAATTCACTCTTGCAGCATTTCTTGATATAGAAGGGCCTTCAATAATGTAGACAATCACGGGGTACGACAAGCCCTAGACTCTGTCAATGTTGATCTTGAACTGTCGAATTGGATTGACTCTATGCTTCAAACAAGACTTGTAAATGCAGAATTAGGAGCCAGCAAGCTAAAAGTGAAGACCTGTAGATGTACCCCACAGGGAGGGGTTCTTTCTCCGTTGCTTTGGCTTCTGGTTGTCAACCAGATCTTAGGTAAACTAAGTCTTAGTGGCGTTAAGGTCGTGGCATATGCCGACGACATAGTAATAATGACCTCAGGGAAATATATTCCCACACTGTGTGATCTTCTTCAAAGCCCTAAACAAACTTAGCAATTGGGCCAGTAGCTGCGGACTTAACGTCAATCCAACAAAGACAGAACTAGTTTTGTTTACAAGGAAAAACAACATTCCAATGGTAGACCCGATCACTATAAACAGGACACCACTTCAAGTTTCAAATGTGGCAAAATATCTTGGAGTGGTGTTGGACCGTAAACTAAACTGGAATGAAAACATAAAAGAAATAGGGAAAAAAGCATCAATAGCATTCTACACTTGCAATAGAATCTTTGGCAGGAAATTGGGACCCAGCCCCAAAACTATTTACTGGATGTTGTACACGGCCATAGTTAGGCCTACCCTGACATATGCATGTGTGGTCTGGTGGCCAGCCCTTGAAAAGGCGACAAATCTCAAAACCATGACAAAAATCCAAAGACTTGCGTGCATTGGCACAACCAGTGCAATGAGAACTACACATACCGAAGCCCTAGAAACGTTCCTTCTACAAGCCCCACTCGATCTATTTACGGAAGAAATGGCGGCCAAAAGTGCATTGCGTCTCAATCAATGCTCAAGTTAAAAAAGGGGCCTTTCAGGTCACAGGACAATAATGAATTTCACAGACATTAACATTCAAACAGACTATATTACTCCGCACATAGATTTTAACCCAGCAGCCCAAACAGACTTCCCTACAAGAGAATGCTGGATGGAAAACAGGGTCATAAATGAAAATCACGTTTCTGTCTTCACAGACGGTTCCAAAACGGAGGATGGGGTAGGGTCAGGCATCTTTTCAGATAACCCACCCATAAACAAATCACTAAGGCTTCCAGACTTCTGTAGTGTCTTCCAAGCGGAAGTGCTTGCAGTCCATGAAGCTGCAAAACACCTATTAACGTGCGAACTGGAAAACAAGAATATTGATATTTTCATCGACAGCCAGGCGGCCATAAAAGCCATATCCTCTATAGTTACAAAATCCAAACTGGTCGATCGTTGTCGTAATGAATTGAGACTACTCAACGCAACAAATCCAGTAACCCTTCGATGGGTCCCGGGACATCGTGACATACACGGAAATGAAATGGCTGACCAACTGGCCAAAACCGGCTCATCTCTCGAACCAAGCCAAATGGTAACCTCAATTAACATGCCACTCGAAAGGGAAAAAAAGGAGAATTAGCCATAGTTTCCTTAAAACCGCTAATGACAGATGGTCATCAATCGACACTTGTCGGGTGTCTAGAAATCTATGGCCAGAAATTTCAAAGAAGAAAACTGAATCCCTACTCGTGCCAATCAGGCCTCAATTATCACTCCTGGTTGGTATCCTGACGGGTCACAACAATATGGGAACCCACATGAGCAGATTGGGCATCAGCACATCTGACTTATGTTGGGGATGCAGGACGAAGAGGCAGAAGAGGACTCCTTTCACTTCCTCTGTGAATGCCCCAGCTTAGCCCGAACTAGGAAAGTTAACTCTAACACGCCACCAAGAAACATCCTGAAATTCATCGAGAACTCAGGTTGGTTCAGGGAGGCCTCAACCACTTAACCCACCCACTGCCTGTCAATCCCTAACCCACCCATATTCCTTATCACCACACCCAACCGGGGAGCACAATGGATCCAATCGAGATCCGAGTGAGAAGGTTCGGCTTGCCGTACCATCACCCCACTTAACCTAATCTAACCTAACCACTTCAAAGTCTGGCATTAAATTAACAGATTGATAAGAAACTTCAGTAGACCCACGAGTGGTATCATAACCGTTTTCTCCAAGAAAGTAATTATTTAATTCATCAGGGTCAATTTCACACTTTTTTTAGCTTTTTTGATGGAAGAGATGTATTGAGCTTGGATGAATAATAATTACTTTTAGCATTTCGAACTACAACTGTAGCATGGTTTCGCATAGTTTTATAATTTTGCCAATTTAAATTACTTGGATTTTGTTTCCATTTACTATAGAGCTTGTTCCGCGACTTGATAGTACTGATGACTTCAGATGTAAACCAAGGGCAGCTATTATTTCGAATTTAAACGGTTTTTGTAGCTACATATTGCTCATAGAGCCGCGTAACCACTTCTTGAAAACTAAATAATTTATCATCAGCATCAGAAAACAATCGACATTCGTTCCAAGGAGATTCAAAAGCGGCATTTTGCATAGATTGTTTATCAACAGAACGAAAATCCTTAAAGGAAAAGGAATGAGGAAAAGCTGTTTGCGTGAAGTTTAAGTCATACGTAAAAAAGAGCAGGTCATGATCAGAAATGTAGTCAAATGAGAGTTGGTCAAAGAGAATAACTAAGGAAAAATCAGAGACAATTGTTAGGTCAGGAAGGCTAGGAATACAATCTTAAGCAAATCGCGTTGGATAAGTAGTATTAACCAATTGAAGTCCTAATGAGGATGCAAAATCACAGAGTGCAGAGACACGTGAATCATTTTTTAACAAATCTGCATTAAGTCCCCACAAACTAAGATGCTCATCTATCGTGTAGAGCCAGCAGACGAGCTGTAGATTGGCACGATATCTTTATATAGAGCGAAGAAGCTCCTTCCAATAACGTTGAGCGGCGATACATCAACTAGAAGAAGACCAACTGCAACAATTTTTCATTTACAACGGCACAACAGCGAGCCCATCCTAAAATTAGTTTTGATTAAGTACCGTAGTTTTAATTAAATTTTCATCAAAACACCGTACAACGAATGAAAAGATAAATACTTGTCCCCCATTCCCCCAAATCTGCACAAAGGTCCAACGAAGATTAGGTTGCGCGAAAGTAGTTGATTAAATTTTTCCTCTCTCCTTTGATCCTCAAAAGTATTTCACTTAATAGTTTACAGAAAAGTATGTTCCTTCTTTTATTGATTTCCACTTAGAATTTTAGAGTAACTGGGAGAATGCCCAGCATGATTGTTTTCAGCTTTTTTTTTCTTTCTGAAGATTTTGTTTTTCTCGAACAGGATTCGTCAAGTTTTGGAATGGCACCAACAACAACTGAGAATGTGTGTTGTGTAAGAAGGATTAACTTAAGTCATTGTATTTAAAATTTATAGTATTCCCAAAAAGCGGAACGTTTTGTGCGTCATCTATCGACGACGTTCACAAGCTTTGATTGGAAAGTAATTTTAGTGGGATTTGTCTAAACTGCTATGGGAAGCAACAACAACAATAGAAGACATTTCATGTAAAGTAGATAAGACAATTAGCGCCGCCATTGACGACGTTCAGAACTAAAATAAAATGTTCCATGAAATTACTATAAAAATGTATATACAATGGTTAAGTGAAAAGAAAAAGAAGTAGTGGAAATTAGTGAAAGAAAGATATTTTGTGCCAAATTGCCAGAACGGGGTGACTTAAGAAAGAATTAGAAATTGGATAAGGAAGGAGAGGAAAAGGAGAGAGGAGTTTGCAGTTTTTCGCAAATAAACATAAGTACAGTGATATTTCAGTGTTGTGCGTTAGTTTCGAATTTGTAAGATTTTGCTTATTCGTTTGGCTTTTGTTTTTTCGTATATATTTATAATCTCAAGATTGTGAAATTCGTGACCCCATTTTGTTGTATCTTTCGGAGTATTTAACTTTTCATTCTTTTGGTCTTTGATCATACGTTTGTCTCTTTTTCGCTTGCCATTTTGTTCTAAGAACAATAATATTGTGTTTACCATTTTTTTTACAAGACTCTGGGTTTTTATCCCAGCATTCGCCACGGTTTCTCAGACATTATACTGGCAATAAAAATAATTTCAATTCTCAATTCGAGAAATAAATCCATCTTCTTTTCATTTATTTGTTTGTATTTCACTATATTTTTTTTGTACTTTATTATTAACAAAAAAAAAACATAAGCGAGAGCTACAGTACTTTTGCAACGAACTGTTGGATACCCTTTTCCTTATATTTTTGTATGTGTATGCGTTCGCCTCCCGCAGACAGCCGATATTCCAGTTTCAGAAACAAAATTCTTCTTAAGCAGGCCGGAAAAAATCAATAACATTAATTTTGTGTGGTGTGATGCTAAATTGTGCTGGCACAATAAATAAAGGCGTGTGCCACGCCCAAAGTTAAGACTTTTTATTGCCAAGGCAGTGACATTCAATTTTATTCTTGCAGATCGATTTGAACAAAACAAGACAAAACTTAAATTTTTAAAAATTAGATTTTGAATATAAATAGCGATTATGGGTGCTTTTAACAATTCTTGGACCACACTCTGCTACGTAACCAAGGATTATAAATTTAAGTGTTCATCGTTTTACTTCAAAACTGCGACCGATACTTAAAACAAGTTAAAAAATTAATGCATTATACGACTTTTGACGAAAACGCCCCTTTAAGTGGGTTTGTCTTTAAAATTTTAAGCACTAACTGAACTTTGATCCTAAGTCAGTATCTAGGCATATGTGTAAAACTACAACTGAATCGAGTAGTTTTTAAACGATCTTACCTGAACAAAGGCATTTTATCAAAATCACGCCTTTAAAAGTGGGCGTATTGAAAAAAATTTACACAAGAAAATGTATACATATATTTTTCATTAAACGAACGGAACAGAAAAAGGTTTAAATTGAGTATTGGTAGTACCTACAATTTTTAAACTACGTTTTTCGTTCTTTCATGAAAAGCGGGCGGAAGCCACGCCCAAAATTCAAAAATTTCTTTTCATACACAAAATTTTTAGTTACTACTAAGAGACGTAAAATGTTGGCTTACAGATTCATTATAAATACCGTTTATATACAAAAACAATTTTTTAATAAATTCCAAAATCACGCGGATTCGCAGAACTATACCGCATTTATATTTTGCTATCTGTCAAAGTGGTTTGCCTAAGAAAAGCTCTGTACTAAAATTTTGAAAGTCAATATATTCAAAAAAAAATTTAAAAAGCCCTTGTGAAAACTTAAAATACAAACAATATTTAAATCTGCCAATTGGAATATCTGTAAGTTATAGCTTTTAAGACACCTTAAATCAAAAGTTAAGGTTCTGCCAAATATAACCTTACTTATGAACAAACGAGGACTCGAAGAAACCTCCCCTGTCCATTATAACAACCCAAAAGGAGGCCCATCGAAAAATCTGGTCGAAATGTCAGGAACTAGTGTAGGCCAAATGAAGGAAATCCTAGCAGAAAACAATTTAAGGGTTGTCTCAGAACTTGTTTCAAAAGCAGAATTTCAACTGCTCTAGGCTGATCTATCTATCTGTCTTTTTTGATTTCATACACAAGATGTTTATGTGCAAGTAATATCCACAAAATGTAATGTTTTTCGCTTTAATATAACAATTGTTTTTTTATAAAAACAATATTGATCGTTGTGTATGAAAAATGGGCCTCAGCCACGCCCAAACTCAAATATTTTTATTTGATTAGAAGAAGGTTTACCTAAAGCTTACGTGTGCAAAATTTAAGCGTTATGCTTTTATTGTAACTGTACAAAAAACATAATTTAATTTTACCAAATTGAGGTTGTTCAACATAAATAGTGATTGTGGGCGTGTTTTTCGGCGGATTTCGCCCGTTCAAAAACTTTGCCTTACTCTTGAACCAGAGATTTAATATACCAAATTTCAGCTCTCTTGCTCAAAAATTGTGGCCTCTAGATTAAATTGATTTTTTTTGGCATTGGCAAATCGACATACGTTTGTCTCTTTCGCTCGAATAAGATTATTTTAACAACACAAATTAAATTTTGTTTCGTGGTTGCCACTTTAAAAAAAGTGGTACCATTTTAGAAATTTTTTTTTGTTGAAAAAAATAGTATTTTTTTAAGAAAGTTTTTTTTTGAATAAATTCAAAAGCTTTTTATTTTTTTTTTCTTTAAAAAAGAAAATTTTTTTCTTTTTTTTGATAATTATTTTGAGTTTTTTTTTAATATCCGGTTAAGTCTTATTTTTTGCTTTGAGTTTATGTCAAAAGTTTTATTTTGAGTTTTATTTTGTTTTTTTTTTTTTTTTTTTTCATTTTAGTGATTAGTTAGTTTTAGTTAGATTCAAAATGGATATTAATACTGTAATGTTTTTAGTCTTGGGTTAGAAAATAAAACTTATTTTTCCTTTACTTTTCAATCACCACTACTATCTCTTTAAATGAAACTCACTTTTATCTAAGTTCAAAATCTTTATTTATTTCTTTATCTTAGCACCACTAATTATTCAACATTTATTCGTTACCACGGTTTAAATGAAACTGTGTCCATTTCCGAATTAAATGTCCTATTTATACTTGGGATCAAAGTTTCCCGAACAGTCTAAGTCTCGAACCATTCGGAACTGTCAAGATGCTTTGAAAGCTTACAGAGCTTTTATCGGAAATGTCAACCCATTGTGGTTTCTCCCCATGCTCTTTCCATGCAAGGATGGGTTCAATATCTGAATCTTCTTGTTGAGCATTCCTGATTTCTTCGTTACTCCAGCCGACAATTGGTTCGGCTCTCACTCGTTAAATGACTAGGGACTCCTTTTCTTCCTGACGTGAACAATGCTTGCAGTTCGATTTACATAGTCGTCGGGATAATGCATCTGCGTTGGAGTGTAGTTTTCCTTTTCGATGTTGAATCTCATAGTGGTATGTCTGTAACCTCTCAATCCACCTTGCTACTTGTCCTTCGGGATTTTTAAAGTTCTAAGGAGAAATTTCTGCCCATAGATGTACTTATGAAAATGTTTTGTAGCTAGTACCAGAGCCAGAAGTTCCCTCCTGGTCACGCAATAGTTCCTTTCTGTCTTCGAGAGCACTTTGCTGTAATATATGCTACTACCTTTTCTTGGCCATCATGAACTTGGGACAAAACAGCCCCAATTCCAACGTTGCTTGCGTCTGCATCGATGATGAACTGTTTCCCAGGCATAGAATATGCCAAAACGGGAGCGTTACAGAGGCGTGTTTTTAGTTACTGGAAGCTTTTCTCGCAATCACCTGACCACTTGAACTGTTTTCCTTTCTCTGTGAGTTGGTGCAGGCTTTTCGCAACTCCAGCAAAGTCTTTCACGAATCGCCGGTAATATGTGGCTAACCCAAGGAAACTTCTCAGCTAATGTTTATCTTGTGGAGTTGGCCAGTTCTTCACAGCTTCCACTTTCTCTGGATCGGTTTGAACCCCTTGAGATGAGACAATATGCCCTAAATATTTCACTTCCGTCTTGAAAAAGGTGCATTTTTCTGGATTCAACCTAAGATGAGCTTCTCGAAGCCTCCGGAAAACTTCTCTCAAGTTCTTGCAGTGTTTGTCAAATGTTCTTCCAAAAACGATGACATCATCCAAGTAAACCAGGCATGTCTTCCAAGTAAGGCCTTGTAAAACGCATTCCATCAAACGCTCAAATGTTGCCGGAGCGTTACACAGGCCAAAGGGCATAACTTTGAAGTGCCATAGACCATTACCTGTCGAAAATGCGGTTTTCTCCCGATCTTCTGGGTGAATTTCCACCTGCCAGTACCCACTTTTCAGGTCCAAAGTTGAAAACCATTGAGCTCCTGCCATTGCATCCAGAGTGTCGCTGATCCTGGGCAGAGGGTAGCTGTCTTTCTTTGTGACATCGTTCAGCCTTCGGTAATCCACGCAGAACCGGGTGCTTCCATCCTTCTTTTTGACTAGAACCACTGGTGATGCCCAAGGGCTTTTGGAATTCTCGATCAAACCTTCTTTCTGCATCGTCGAAATCATATCCGTAACCTCCGCCTGTTTGGCTAGTGGAAGGCGCCTTGCAGGTTGACGGATTGGCCTTGCATCACCAGTATCGATCCGATGTTGCACCAATTCTGTTCTTCCGTATGGTTTATCTTTTGAAGCGAAAATATCAGCAAACTCATGAATAAGGCTTCCAGCAACCTGTTGTTGTTGTTGATTTAGTTTGCAGGATTTGAGAATTTTGGACCTTATAGAGTTGACTTCTACAGGATTTCGTACTTCTTCATCGGTGATTCTTGTTATTGCTGCGACTGGACCACATTGTCCAATAACTTCTCCTGCTTTAAGGTTGACTTCGTAAGGTATGATGTTCACTATTCTTACAGGCACCATGTTGTTCTTAGGTGCGGCAAGCGTTTTTCCCACGATGTAGTTTTGGGAACGTTGTTCAGAGTCCAGTTCTACAAAAAGGTATCGATGGTTCCCTGAATCGCCTTTTATGTTTGTCCAAACAAAGACTTCTGAAGAGGGAGGCAGGCGTAGGTCTTCTTTGACGACAGTTCTCAGGGTTGACGATTTTTCGTTACCATAGATCATCGGAATCTCGACATTTCTATATTTCAGAACCTGGTTACCGATATCCAGAATTACTCCATGTGCTTTCATGAAGTCAATCCCGATAATGCACTCATCGCAAATATCTGCCACTAGCAATTTATGTGAAAACTCCAGTTCTGCCAATCGGATCACTAGTTGTACTTCCCCATATACTGTAGCTGACTCACCTGTTGCCGTCTTCAGACAGTAGCTATTGGTGTTGTGTAGCCATGTCATCTTCACCACGTCTCTTCTTACAATGGAGGCGGTGGCACCGGTATCGATAGTTGCCACATATTTCTTGTCTTTTATAGCTGCTTCCATTGTCAGACTTTTATTGTCTCGTTTAGTCTGCGAGACCTGGATCGTAGTTCTGGGGCCATCGATACCCGGAACCAGCTTCTGTCCCGTGAAGTTGGTTCTTACTCGTTTCCCGGGTGGGAAACAGTTGCAGCAGGTGTTTTATGAGTCTCTTCCTGGCTCTTCTTCCTGCTGCCACAATGTTGACAAACTCTTCTTCTTAATGGCATACGACAATGGCGCTGGAGATGTCCGGTCTTGTAGTTCCAACATCGAAGAGATCCATCACGGGAGTTGCTCTGGAATGTTGTTCTCTGGCAATTGCACTCCTCTACAGTAACTTCTCTTACCCGATGAATGCTCTGAGAAGCCTGTTCTGCTGCTTCCATGGTGAGGGCGAACGCCAATGCTTCAGGAAGCGTCCGTTTTCCGGCTGTTCGTACTGCTCGCTGTAGGTTGATATCAGCTAAGCCACGGACAAATGCTTCAGCAGCAAGTTGGTTAATAATTTCCTCACCCGCCGTATGCCAGGTGAGCCAGGCGTTTGATGTCTGCTTGGAACTGTTGAAGAGTCTCACCTCTTTTCTGAACCCTTGTGTTAAGTTGGACCTGGAAAACTTCTTGCATATGGCCATCTCCAAAGCGTTTTTCAATCGCCTGAGTAAGAGCTTTAAAGTTGCCATGTAACTCTGCTGGTATTGTTTGCAGTAGTTCTGCAGCAGGTCCTCTGAGAGCAAGTGTGAGTGCAACAAACTTTTCTTCGTTGTCCCAGTCATTTATTGTCGAAGCTGCTTCGAATTGTCTCTTGTAGATCGACGAAGAAGTTTGTCGTGAAGAAGTTGGCGGATGCATTTCCTTTCTTCGAATGCAGTCCCCAGAACTTTCTCTAATTTTAATTTTTCTTACTTTGTCCAACTCCTTTGCATATTTTTTCGAATTTGTCTTCAATTTTCTCGAACCTTTCATCTACAGTCAAAATTTGTTTTTCGATGCTTTCGAGACGCTCGTCAGCAGCAACAAACTTGCTTTCAATGTCAGAGAACTTTCCTTCAAGGAGGTTTTTCTGGTCTTCAAGATTCTTCTCTTGTGTTTCAAAACGTTCTAGAAGTTTCGCTTGTTCATTCTTTTGTTCGTTTCTTTGCTCTTCTAGAAGATTCTTTTGTTCGTTTCTTTGCTCTTCTAGAAGATTCTTCTGTTCTTGAAAACGTTCGAGAAGGAAAGCCATCATATTAGACATGTCGGAGCTTGTACATACTTGCTCTTGTTCGTCTTGTATTTCAACATCCAGAAGAAATGTTTCTGGATTTTCATTTTGCTGAACCATATTTTCCTGCAGTCTAATAATGAGGTCATTTTTGGTTCCAGCAGTAGGAAGACCCCGATTCTTTAACACTGCTCTAAGTTAGTTCAATCAAGTTAAGGGCATTTACAAGTTTACCCATAGTCACTTTATCACTTTTCACTTTTATTTGTCCAAATGAATTATGCACTTAAGTTTTATTTCACTTCTGACACCACTGTAATGTTTTTAGTCTTGGGTTCGAAAATAAAACTTATTTTTCCTTTACTTTTCAATCACCACTACTATCTCTTTAAATGAAACTCACTTTTATCTAAGTTCAAAATCTTTATTTATTTCTTTATCTTAGCACCACTAATTATTCACCATTTATTCGTTACCACGGTTTAAATGAAACTGTGTCCATTTCCGAATTAAATGTCCTATTTATACTTGGGATCAAAGTTTCCCGAACAGTCTAAGTCTCGAACCATTCGGAACTGTCAAGATGCTTTGAAAGCTTTCAGAGCTTTCAAATTCCTCATTGTTATTTCAGCAGAATCATTCAGCAGAATTATTCAGCATAATTCTGTAGTAGAGACAAAACCATAACAATATTTACTGTAGTAGAGACAAAACCATTCATATAACATTGCCCCCTTCTTAAGATTGTTCGTCCCGAACAAATCTTTCACTTTCCTGACCATTGTAGCGGCATAGTCGGTCCCTGTGAACAACTTTTATCTTGCCTCTAACACCTCTCTGAATGCGGTAAACAACATCATTGATTCTGGTGACAACTTTGTAAGGGCCTTCCCAATTTTGCTGGAGCTTCGGAGACAGTCCTTTTTTCCGATGGGGGTTGTATAACCACACAAGATCTTCCACTTGAAACCCTGTCGTCGTTGCATGTGCATCGTAACGTGTGTTCATGCGATCACTGGCATCCTTTATCTTTGTTCTGGTCCTTTCATGAATGTACATGAGTCTCTTTTTGAGATCGTCCACATATTCTTCTTGGCTTTGTGGCTCATTTGGAGGGCATCCAAATTTCACTTCACTTGGTAGCCGCATTGTTGAACCAAACAAGATTTCCCAAGGAGTATGTCCTGTAGTGCTATGTACTGCGCTCCGATAGCTCATTAAAAATAGTGGAATGCATCGGTCCCAGTCTCGTTGACAGTGTTCCACTACTTTGGAAAGGTGTTCTTTAAGCGTTCTGTTAAACGGTTCTACCATTCCATCTGATTGTGGATGCAGCGGTGTTGTCCTTGTCTTATGAATGCCAAGGAGTGAGCAAACCTGTTGGAAGATATTTGACTCGAAGTTCCTCCCTTGGTCAGAATGGAGTTCTTTAGGTACACCAAATCTACTTATCCAATTGAAGACAATCTGATCCACAACCGTTTTTGCTTCTTGGTTTGGAATGGCAAACGCTTCAGGCCACTTGCTGAAGTAATCAATGATCACGAGAATATATCGGTTTCCATCGTTGGTTTCAGGAAAAGGACCTGCAATATCCATTGCAATTCTTTCGAAGGGTGCTCCAACGTTGTACTGCTGCATCGCACTTTGAATTTTTCTGCCTGGTCCTTTTGTAGCAGCACAAGCGTCACATTTCCTGCACCATCTTTCGACGTCTTCTTTTGCACGAAGCCAGTAGAAACGATCGCGGATCTTTTCCAGCGTTTTGTTGATTCCTAAATGGCCTCCAGAAGTGCCATCATGCATTTCACGGACAACTTCATTGACTTTAGACCGAGGCACAACTACCTGCATCACATAGAACTTGCCATCTACGGATTACCACTTCCGTTTGAGTACACCTTCTTGTACATGGAGAGAGTTCCACTGAGCCCAATAGGCCTTTAGCACCGGGCTTTTATCGGAAATGTCAACCCATTGTGGTTTCTCCCCATGCTCTTTCCATGCAAGGATGGGTTCAATATCTGAATCTTCTTGTTGAGCATTCCTGATTTCTTCGTTACTCCAGCCGACAATTGGTTCGGCTCTCACTCGTTAAATGACTAGGGACTCCTTTTCTTCCTGACGTGAACAATGCTTGCAGTTCGATTTACATAGTCGTCGGGATAATGCATCTGCGTTGGAGTGTAGTTTTCCTTTTCGATGTTGAATCTCATAGTGGTATGTCTGTAACCTCTCAATCCACCTTGCTACTTGTCCTTCGGGATTTTTAAAGTTCTAAGGAGAAATTTCTGCCCATAGATGTACTTATGAAAATGTTTTGTAGCTAGTACCAGAGCCAGAAGTTCCCTCCTGGTCACGCAATAGTTCCTTTCTGTCTTCGAGAGCACTTTGCTGTAATATATGCTACTACCTTTTCTTGGCCATCATGAACTTGGGACAAAACAGCCCCAATTCCAACGTTGCTTGCGTCTGCATCGATGATGAACTGTTTCCCAGGCGTAGAATATGCCAGAACGGGAGCGTTACAGAGGCGTGTTTTTAGTTTCTGGAAGCTTTTCTCGCAATCACCTGACCACTTGAACTGTTTTCCTTTCTCTGTGAGTTGGTGCAGGCTTTTCGCAACTCCAGCAAAGTCTTTCACGAATCGCCGGTAATATGTGGCTAACCCAAGGAAACTTCTCAGCTAATGTTTATCTTGTGGAGTTGGCCAGTTCTTCACAGCTTCCACT
Source organism: Platycheirus albimanus (assembly GCA_916050605.2). NCBI lineage: Eukaryota > Metazoa > Arthropoda > Insecta > Diptera > Syrphidae > Platycheirus > Platycheirus albimanus. The sequence continues at coordinate 160,476,555 of OU696696.1, read as the reverse complement.
TTCTTTGGATCGGTTTGAACCCCTTGAGATGAGACAATATGCCCTAAATATTTCACTTCCGTCTTGAAAAAGGTGCATTTTTCTGGATTCAACCTAAGATGAGCTTCTCGAAGCCTCCGGAAAACTTCTCTCAAGTTCTTGCAGTGTTCGTCAAATGTTCTTCCAAAAAAGGATGACATCATCCAAGTAAACCAGGCATGTCTTCCAAGTAAGCCCTTGTAAAACGCATTCCATCAAACGCTCAAATGTTGCCGGAGCGTTACACAGGCCAAAGGGCATAACTTTGAAGTGCCATAGACCATTACCTGTCGAAAATGCGGTTTTCTCCCGATCTTCTGGGTGAATTTCCACCTGCCAGTACCCACTTTTCAGGTCCAAAGTTGAAAACCATTGAGCTCCTGCCATTGCATCCAGAGTGTCGCTGATCCTGGGCAGAGGGTAGCTGTCTTTCTTTGTGACATCGTTCAGCCTTCGGTAATCCACGCAGAACCGGGTGCTTCCATCCTTCTTTTTGACTAGAACCACTGGTGATGCCCAAGGGCTTTTGGAATTCTCGATCAAACCTTCTTTCTGCATCGTCGAGATTATATCCGTAACCTCCGCCTGTTTGGCTAGTGGAAGGCGCCTTGCAGGTTGACGGATTGGCCTTGCATCACCAGTATCGATCCGATGTTGCACCAATTCTGTTCTTCCGTATGGTTTATCTTTTGAAGCGAAAATATCAGCAAACTCATGAATAAGGCTTCCAGCAACCTGTTGTTGTTGTTGATTTAGTTTGCAGGATTTGAGAATTTTGGACCTTATAGAGTTGACTTCTACAGGATTTCGTACTTCTTCATCGGTGATTCTTGTTATTGCTGCGACTGGACCACATTGTCCAATAACTTCTCCTGCTTTAAGGTTGACTTCATAAGGTATGATGTTCACTATTCTTACAGGCACCATGTTGTTCTTAGGTGCGGCAAGCGTTTTTCCCACGATGTAGTTTTGGGAACGTTGTTAAGAGTCCAGTTCTACAAAAAGGTATCGATGGTTCCCTGAATCGCCTTTTATGTTTGTCCAAACAAAGACTTCTGAAGAGGGAGGCAGGCGTAGGTCTTCTTTGACGACAGTTCTCAGGGTTGACGATTTTTCGTTACAATAGATCATCGGAATCTCGACATTTCTATATTTCAGAACCTGGTTACCGATATCCAGAATTACTCCATGTGCTTTCATGAAGTCAATCCCGATAATGCACTCATCGCAAATATCTGCCACTAGCAATTTATGTGAAAACTCCAGTTCTGCCAATCGGATCACTAGTTGTACTTCCCCATATACTGTAGCTGACTCACCTGTTGCCGTCTTCAGACAGTAGCTATTGGTGTTGTGTAGCCATGTCATCTTCACCACGTCTCTTCTTACAATGGAGGCGGTGGCACCGGTATCGATAGTTGCCACATATTTCTTGTCTTTTATAGCTGCTTCCATTGTCAGACTTTTATTGTCTCGTTTAGTCTGCGAGACCTGGATCGTAGTTCTGGGGCCATCGATACCCGGAACCAGCTTCTGTCCCGTGAAGTTGGTTCTTACTCGTTTCCCGGGTGGGAAACAGTTGCAGCAGGTGTTTTATGAGTCTCTTCCTGGCTCTTCTTCCTGCTGCCACAATGTTGACAAACTCCTCTTCTTAATGGCATACGACAATGGCGCTGGAGATGTCCGGTCTTTTGAGTTCCAACATCGAAGAGATCCATCACGGGAGTTGCTCTGGAATGTTGTTCTCTGGCAATTGCACTCCTCTACAGTAACTTCTCTTACCCGATGAATGCTCTGAGAAGCCTGTTCTGCTGCTTCCATGGTGAGGGCGAACGCCAATGCTTCAGGAAGCGTCCGTTTTCCGGCTGTTCGTACTGCTCGCTGTAGGTTGATATCAGCTAAGCCACGGACAAATGCTTCAGCAGCAAGTTGGTTAATAATTTCCTCACCCGCCGTATGCCAGGTGAGCCAGGCGTTTGATGTCTGCTTGGAACTGTTGAAGAGTCTCACCTCTTTTCTGAACCCTTGTGTTAAGTTGTACCTGGAAAATTTCTTGCTTATGGCCATCTCCAAAGCGTTTTTCAATCGCCTGAGTAAGAGCACAGACAAGAGAAATATACAGATGTCGAATGTGGGCTCTATCAAGTTTAGTTCTCCGTTTTAATGAAGATGACTTCACTAAACACTTTTCTCAGATTTGTGTATGATCATACGGTTTGAGAATTAAGATCTTACTTCATACCGATTCCAGAACGGGAAATTGCCAACTAGAGTCACATTTCACACATAATTTGTCTTTTTGTTTGTTTTTTTCTGACTCGCGTCTCGCGTCAATGTGACTGGTGCGGTGGCAGCGCGGCGCGCGGCAGGTCGACGACGTGTCTTGTGATTTTGTGATCGAAAAAGGATTAGGGGTTGATGGGTTACTTACGATGTTTTTTTTTTTTGTTGTTTTCTTAGGTGCTTAAATACTCACTGAGAAAGACGATGCAAATGCGGTGTGTAGATGTGGATTTATTTATGAAGCAACTATGATTGTGTATAAACATATTTTTACATACATACAAACATACCTGCTTTTCGTGGGGTAGCAGATTTCTTCATAATTAAAAAGAAGTTCTTTTGTTTGAAAATTTAGACTTAATGATTTTTTAAGATACACCGAACAAAAAAAAAAAATTGATAATAAATATAATTTAAAATTGATAATTTTTCGTTACAATTTTCAGCTAACATTAAAATTATCAATATTGATGTGGTCCTCATATCATTTGTGTTTGAAAAATATATTTTTGATACCTAGTGTTAAATTTAGAATAAAAAAAACCCCTACCTATATAAAATACTGGGTTTGTGATATTACATCATATCCAGTTAATATTAAATATGTAGTTATATCAAATTGATATTTTTTTAATATCAAAATGATATGAAAATAATTGTTTTGATATTTTTTATTTGCTAAAAATAGCAAATAGCAATGTCATGTCAATGTAATATGTAAATAATTTCAAATTGATGTTAATAGGCGTTTTTCTTTTTAAGTTCCCAGCAGAAACTGAGTTGTCAAAAAAAAATAAGTGTTTCTTTTTTCCTTCAGAGTGTGTTCAGAGTGCGCTCTACGAGCTCCAAATCAATAGATGGGGCAGACTGAGCTAAAAGCTGAGCAAAAATATAAGCGTCAAAAATGAGATGCTTTCAAAGCAATTCGATTTATAAAAAGAAGAAATAAATTCTTATATATAAAATTCTCGTGTCACAATTTTCGTTCCCATACTCCTCCGAAACGGCTTGACCGATTCTCATGAAATTTTGTGAGCATATTGAGTAGGTCTGAGAATCGGCCAACATCTATTTTTCATCCCCCTAAATGTTAAGGGTAGTCCACCCCAAATTTTTTTTTTATTTTTTAGACAAAATTTTTAGTTTTTATTTTTTTATGATACAACATACAAAAATACATACAATCCTAAATTTTCACCCTTCTACGATCAACCCTTAATTTTTAATAGCCATTTTAGTAATTTAATCATTGCAATAAGAGAATAGGCTTTTGGTTTTACAAAAACATATAGCATGGCATAGTAGGAGTTACCGTTATTTTTTAATATTTTTTTTCAAATGTTAGGTTTTTAGAAAATTGCCCCACCCGGCTAAAAGGAGGGGAATAGACCCCTCCTCTCATACGATCTTTTTCTCGGTCCAACCTACATGCTCTGTCTTTTTGTAACACCTTATACCAATCACCCTGTACGTCAATCTGATATCTAGCATCTCTAATATATCCCTATATTATATAAAAACTAATGTATGTATGTTTGTTTGTTTGTTTGTATGTTTGTGTGTCCGGTATGAACTCCCGAACGGCCCAACAGATATTTATGAAAGCCTAAAAATGTCTACGATTTTTTTTATAAACTTTGATGATTTTTTGCATTATTAAGCTTATTTCCACACCACCCACTGAGGTAAAGCTTACGGCGCGTTTTTTTTAAAGTGGTTTCCCCCTGAGGCATATTCCACTGATCTTTTCTTTTTCGCTTCGTTTTCATTCCTTTTAGGTACATGTAGGTACATTTATGTACATATATATCATCAATTTTAAGCATTTTAAATATTCATTAGATTTTCAAGTCGTTTGTTGTGTGTTTTTCCTTTTTGCACTGATTTTGTATTTTTAGCTTCCTTACTAGTCCAAATGCAATTCTTTCGTAACAAAACTAAGATCATAAAAGAAAGGGCTTTCAAGCGGTGTTCTCTACAAATTGGATCTTTAAACCATTCTGGGCTATGGAGCTCTGTTTCTGTAGTGGCTGAAGATACTATATAAGATCTTATGTTAGTAATTTCCGGACTTTTGGTATATATTTTTTCAAACACATTTATTTGAAGCTTACAAATTTCAAAGAACTTTTCTGAGGTTGGAAATAATTTTCCGAAGTCTGATTCTGTATTTAAGTAAGCTTTGTGATGAAGAAGAAATTCAGAATTTTCAGTTATTGCCTTGTCTGTTTTGATTAATGTCTGTGTACAATTATGGCATTGTTCTTTCATAGACTTGAAAAGCTTATAACAACAGTATCCTGCAAAGTAGCGAATGGACATGATTTTAACAATAATTGTAGAGCATGATGGTTGTTGAATTAAATCAAAAGGCTTTATCGTGTTTGTGTGACTAGAACTATTGGCTGTATTTAAATCTAAAATCGGCTCTTCGTTTATATTATGTATAACTGTAGACCAGTCAACATCAAGAATTTCATCTGAGTCTTGTTCACAGTTTGAATATTTCGAGGAAAACAGTAGATTGAGGGAGATAATCTTCGCGATAATTGACTGAAATTCAAACACATTGGGATTCCTTTTGTTGGCGTTGCGGGACCGAACATGTGAAAAAAAATTTTCAAGTGGATCCTGATTCAATTTGTTTAAATAAAGATATAAAAAGTCTTGATATTCCTCAAAAAGATCATCGGCCAAACAAAGGAAAGATGTTATTGTTGAAATGCATCCCTTTAAACAATGGATCGTTGTATTTTTTTGAAGTTTTAATGACGAGAATAATGCTTTCATTTCATTTAGAAATTCAATATTTTGAGATTGTCTAACAAGAGGTGGGTGTCCGTTTAAGATATCAAACATTTTATTCAGTTTATTAAAGAATATTGATGTTGACTTGGCCTTTTTTTCAACGTTTTTGGAAAAAGCCGAAGCTTCAAGCAATGCTAAAATTCCAGCTGAAACACTATGTGAAAAAACTTGAGTAGCTAAGCTTACAGACATTTTTTGAAAGTTTGTTGGGTCTACGTGCGCTTGGCTGATCTTTGGACATGCTCTTACAAGATTTTGAGAATCAATACCATACAATTCCCTTACAACGTCCCAGCTGACAACATCTCCATTAGGAAAAAAAAAATCTGAAAATATAAGGTTTGTTCTTATAGATTTTATTAGATGAGGTACATCAAAACAAAGGTATATCTTCTTCCCCTCGTGAACAAACCAATTGTTGTTGATTTCACCATTTAATTGGTTACTTCCTAGTTTTAAATACAGGCTCCGGTTTGTTGAACCTTGGTCACATGTAAGTGCACGAACAAATATCCCAAGTCTTGTACAAACATCTAAACATTTCAAAACCTGCTGTTTTAATTCTAAAACCGGACAAGATGTTGAACTAACAACATAGTTTAAGACATATTTAAAATTAGCGCAAAGTCCCCTTATCATGAATACACAAATCGTTTTGCCTCGGATTGCCTCTCTCTTGCCATTTCCATAGTCAACAAATCCATCAATAACGTCCATAAAGTCGTTATATGTTATATTCTCCTCAATTGAAATTTCATCAAAAATAAGTACAACGTTTTTGCTTATTTCAGGTAATTCATCAACCTTTTCCTTTATTTTTGATAAAACTCCTTCATTAAAACCAGGACACAGATGTTTAATGTGTATCCACTTGTATAAAGATGCAGGATGGGGAAGATGGAATGCAAGAGTTTCTCTCATGAAATTATAGAGAGCAGCATTTCTGAAAAATAAATTTTGAGCAAGCCACTTTTCGTCCCCAGAATAGTTTTTATTCTTTATCAACAGCATTTTCGAAAAATGTTTTGCATTTTTGCTTATCAGAGGCATTGAATGAATTAAACTTGACATTTTTTTTGAGTTCATTGCCTTATTCTTTTTGGTTGATAAACTTCCTGCTCTTAATGTTTTTATTTTACGTTTTAAAGCAATATGCTTCAAGTTGTTTTGTTTTCTCATGTCCTTTATTTTTTTCTCCAAGCCATATATTTTTTGCTTTAATTGCAAAATCTCGTTTTTTAAGTTTTGTTCTATTCTTGTTGAACATTCATCACCCACAATGTTTCGATTATCTGCTTCCGAAAATGATTGGAACTCAGGTAAAGTTAAATCTATTCCAGATGAAGTATAAGGATTCAAATACGTTTTAATAGTTGACCCAAAAGAATTGAAGGACGTGGACGAGCCAAGATATAAAGTAGGGACGGATCCTTTTTTAAGATTTTTTTTCACAAAGGCACTTTTTTCAAAATGTATCTCGCATACAAAAAGATTTTTCGGAAGATCATTTTCTTTTAAATTGCAGGCTTCATGCCACTCCTTGAAAAGAATTTCTTTTTTCTCCCGATCGGGAAATTTAAAAAATTTAGTAGTACATAAATTGTTCTGCCTCTTAGCTCCACAAGAAGGGATACAACATTTCACACGGTACCCGTACCGGTGCTTTTCTGTTGTAAACATTGTAAAAATATCAAACAAAAAGAATATTACAAACTAACTACTAAAAAAACAAAATAATAACCAACCCACAAAAATAAAAGTATTTAATAAATAGAGGAATACGTGTATATATAGTATGTACACATAAAATAAGGAAAAAAATTAAACCACAGATAAGAAACTCAAATTACAAAATAGGTAGGTAATGCAAAAATTCATAAAAAAAAATGTAATAGAAAAATGATTTTTTGCGACAGCAATCTTACTCCGCCGAACTTATTTTGTTGAGAAGGTAGGTAGGTACCTTATTTTAAAGTTATTTAGTTTTAAAAAAAACTTTAAACTGTCACAAGCATTAATTTGTCACGGCAAATCACTATTCCAATTAAAACTGAAACCACAAAGCACAGGAATAATTATCACTTGATCGTAATGAATTCACTTTCCAACTGAAATTCCGATCTGCAAATTCCTTGAATTCCTGAAAGAGGCGCCAAATACAATCAAATCAAATAGAAAAGCCCAAAAAGAAAATACAGAAACCAATGCATCTGTGCATACACTTGCTTTTACTTGTCCCCACAAATCTTACATTTCAATACACAAGAAAAAGTTTCTATTCTCCATACCGGACACCTAAAAGTCACACAAAAAAAAAAACAAAAACAATGCGACATTATCACCCATTTCTTTTTGTACGCACGAAAATCCGTACAAAAAAAAACAAGATACACAACCTACACCAACTCTCATATACTTCATTATAAAAAATTGTTTACATTTTTTTGGAATGTACAGAGGTAGTCAAAAGTATATACACAACGAACTTTTTTTCCATTGAAATTCAATTCAATTAACCTCTTTGTGTGTAAATACTTTTGACTACCTCTGTAGATACCTACCAGACATTGTTTTTGTATTCATTGGCAAAAAAAGAGAAGAGGAAAAAGTTTCATAAGTCGAAACCGACACCAATCAAACATCATGCGCTTCCTTTTTAAAAGGATCGCGCAGCGACACGAGGCACGAGGGTTGTTATTTGTATTTCTGTTTGGTATGAGTTTGAGGTATTCTAGATTTTCAATTTGGTATGCTCATTGCTCATGTTCATAGGAACTGGTTTTTTGGTATGGAGGTATGGTATGGTAATGGTATGTTTAATTTTATCGAAGGATGTCAATTTCTCGGACATGTTTGAGTATGAGGTATGCTACTTTTTGATTTTGGTATGCTAGTTTTGAATTTTTTTTTGAACATGCTTTTGTTCTACTATACTACATCTGTATATTTCTTTTGTCTGTGGTAAGAGCTTTAAAGTTGCCATGTAACTCTGCTGGTATTGTTTGCAGTAGTTCTGCAGCAGGTCCTCTGAGAGCAAGTGTGAGTGCAACAAACTTTTCTTCGTTGTCCCAGCCATTTATTGTCGAAGCTGCTTCGAATTGTCTCTTGTAGATCGACGAAGAAGTTTGTCGTGAAGAAGTTGGCGGATGCATTTCCTTTCTTCGCATGCAGTTCCCAGAACTTTCTCTAATTTTAATTTTTCTTACTTTCTCCAACTCCTTTGCATATTTTTTCGAATTTGTCTTCAATTTTCTCGAACCTTTCATCTACAGTTAAAATTTGTTTTTCGATGCTTTCGAGACGCTCGTCAGCAGCAACAAACTTGCTTTCAATGTCAGAGAACTTTCCTTCAAGGAGGTTTTTCTGGTCTTCAAGATTCTTCCCTTGTGTTTCAAAACGTTCTAGAAGTTTCGCTTGTTCATTCTTTTGTTCGTTTCTTTGCTCTTCTAGAAGATTCTTTTGTTCGTTTCTTTGCCCTTCTAGAAGATTCTTCTGTTCTTGAAAACGTTCGAGAAGGAAAGCCATCATATTAGACATGTCGGAGCTTGTACTTACTTGCTCTTGTTCGTCTTGTATTTCAACATCCAGAAGAAATGTTTCTGGATTTTCATTTTGCTGAACCATATTTTCCTGCAGTCTAATAATGAGGTCATTTTTGGTTTCAGCAGTAGTAAGACCCCGATTCTTTAACACTGCTCTAAGTTAGTTCAATCAAGTTAAGGGCATTTACAAGTTTACCCATAGTCACTTTATCACTTTTCACTTTTATTTGTCCAAATGAATTATGCACTTCAGTTTTATTTCACTTCTGACACCACTGTAATGTTTTTAGTCTTGGGTTCGAAAATAAAACTTATTTTTCCTTTACTTTTCAATCACCACTACTATCTCTTTAAATGAAACTCACTTTTATCTAAGTTCAAACTCTTTATTTATTTCTTTATCTATCGAATTAAATGTCCTATTTATACTTGGGACCAAAGTTTCCCGAACAGTCTAAGTCTCGAACCATTCGGAACTGTCCAGATGCTTTGAAAGCTTTCAGAGCTTTCAAATTCCCCATTGTTATTTCAGCAGAATCATTCAGCAGAATTATTCAGCATAATTCTGTAGTAGAGACAAAAACCATAACAATATTTACTGTAGTAGAGACAAAACCATTCATATAACATTGCCCCCTTCTTAAGATTGTTCGTCCCGAACAAATCTTTCACTTTCCTGACCATTGTAGCGGCATAGTCGGTCCCTGTGAACAACTTTTATCTTGCCTCTAACACCTCTCTGAATGCGGTAAACAACATCATTGATTCTGGTGACAACTTTGTAAGGGCCTTCCCAATTTTCCTGGAGATTTGGAGACAGTCCTTTTTTCCGATGGGGGTTGTATAACCACACAAGATCTTCCACTTGAAACCCTGTCGTCGTTGCATGTGCATCATAACGTGTGTTCATGCGATCACTGGCATCCTTTATCTTTGTTCTGGTCCTTTCATGAATGTACATGAGTCTCTTTTTGAGATCGTCCACATATTCTTCTTGGCTTTGTGGCTCATTTGGAGGGCATCCAAATTTCACTTCACTTGGTAGCCGCATTGTTGAACCAAACAAGATTTCCCAAGGAGTATGTCCTGTAGTGCTATGTACTGCGCTCCGATAGCTCATTAAAAATAGTGGAATGCATCGGTCCCAGTCTCGTTGACAGTGTTCCACTACTTTGGAAAGGTGTTCTTTAAGCGTTCTGTTAAACGGTTCTACCATTCCATCTGATTGTGGATGCAGCGGTGTTGTCCTTGTCTTATGAATGCCAAGGAGTGAGCAAACCTGTTGGAAGATATTTGACTCGAAGTTCCTCCCTTGGTCAGAATGGAGTTCTTTAGGTACACCAAATCTACTTATCCAATTGAAGACAATCTGATCCACAACCGTTTTTGCTTCTTGGTTTGGAATGGCAAACGCTTCAGGCCACTTGCTGAAGTAATCAATGATCACGAGAATATATCGGTTTCCATCGTTGGTTTCAGGAAAAGGACCTGCAATATCCATTGCAATTCTTTCGAAGGGTGCTCCAACGTTGTACTGCTGCATCGCACTTTGAATTTTTCTGCCTGGTCCTTTTGTAGCAGCACAAGCGTCACATTTCCTGCACCATCTTTCGACGTCTTCTTTTGCACGAAGCCAGTAGAAACGATCGCGGATCTTTTCCAGCGTTTTGTTGATTCCTAAATGGCCTCCAGAAGTGCCATCATGCATTTCACGGACAACTTCATTGACTTTAGACCGAGGCACAACTACCTGCATCACATAGAACTTGCCATCTACGGATTACCACTTCCGTTTGAGTACACCTTCTTGTACATGGAGAGAGTTCCACTGAGCCCAATAGGCCTTTAGCACCGGGCTTTTATCGGAAATGTCAACCCATTGTGGTTTCTCCCCATGCTCTTTCCATGCAAGGATGGGTTCAATATCTGAATCTTCTTGTTGAGCATTCCTGATTTCTTCGTTACTCCAGCCGACAATTGGTTCGGCTCTCACTCGTTAAATGACTAGGGACTCCTTTTCTTCCTGACGTGAACAATGCTTGCAGTTCGATTTACATAGTCGTCGGGATAATGCATCTGCGTTGGAGTGTAGTTTTCCTTTTCGATGTTGAATCTCATAGTGGTATGTCTGTAACCTCTCAATCCACCTTGCTACTTGTCCTTCGGGATTTTTAAAGTTCTAAGGAGAAATTTCTGCCCATAGATGTACTTATGAAAATGTTTTGTAGCTAGTACCAGAGCCAGAAGTTCCCTCCTGGTCACGCAATAGTTCCTTTCTGTCTTCGAGAGCACTTTGCTGTAATATATGCTACTACCTTTTCTTGGCCATCATGAACTTGGGACAAAACAGCCCCAATTCCAACGTTGCTTGCGTCTGCATCGATGATGAACTGTTTCCCAGGCATAGAATATGCCAAAACGGGAGCGTTACAGAGGCGTGTTTTTAGTTTCTGGAAGCTTTTCTCGCAATCACCTGACCACTTGAACTGTTTTCCTTTCTCTGTGAGTTGGTGCAGGCTTTTCGCAACTCCAGCAAAGTCTTTCACGAATCGCCGGTAATATGTGGCTAACCCAAGGAAACTTCTCAGCTAATGTTTATCTTGTGGAGTTGGCCAGTTCTTCACAGCTTCCACTTTCTTTGGATCGGTTTGAACCCCTTGAGATGAGACAATATGCCCTAAATATTTCACTTCCGTCTTGAAAAAGGTGCATTTTTCTGGATTCAACCTAAGATGAGCTTCTCGAAGCCTCCGGAAAACTTCTCTCAAGTTCTTGCAGTGTTCGTCAAATGTTCTTCCAAAAACGATGACATCATCCAAGTAAACCAGGCATGTCTTCCAAGTAAGCCCTTGTAAAACGCATTCCATCAAACGCTCAAATGTTGCCGGAGCGTTACACAGGCCAAAGGGCATAACTTTGAAGTGCCATAGACCATTACCTGTCGAAAATGCGGTTTTCTCCCGATCTTCTGGGTGAATTTCCACCTGCCAGTACCCACTTTTCAGGTCCAAAGTTGAAAACCATTGAGCTCCTGCCATTGCATCCAGAGTGTCGCTGATCCTGGGCAGAGGGTAGCTGTCTTTCTTTGTGACATCGTTCAGCCTTCGGTAATCCACGCAGAACCGGGTGCTTCCATCCTTCTTTTTGACTAGAACCACTGGTGATGCCCAAGGGCTTTTGGAATTCTCGATCAAACCTTCTTTCTGCATCGTCGAGATCATATCCGTAACCTCCGCCTGTTTGGCTAGTGGAAGGCGCCTTGCAGGTTGACGGATTGGCCTTGCATCACCAGTATCGATCCGATGTTGCACCAATTCTGTTCTTCCGTATGGTTTATCTTTTGAAGCGAAAATATCAGCAAACTCATGAATAAGGCTTCCAGCAACCTGTTGTTGTTGTTGATTTAGTTTGCAGGATTTGAGAATTTTGGACCTTATAGAGTTGTCTTCTACAGGATTTCGTACTTCTTCATCGGTGATTCTTGTTATTGCTGCGACTGGACCACATTGTCCAATAACTTCTCCTGCTTTAAGGTTGACTTCATAAGGTATGATGTTCACTATTCTTACAGGCACCATGTTGTTCTTAGGTGCGGCAAGCGTTTTTCCCACGATGTAGTTTTGGGAACGTTGTTAAGAGTCCAGTTCTACAAAAAGGTATCGATGGTTCCCTGAATCGCCTTTTATGTTTGTCCAAACAAAGACTTCTGAAGAGGGAGGCAGGCGTAGGTCTTCTTTGACGACAGTTCTCAGGGTTGACGATTTTTCGTTACCATAGATCATCGGAATCTCGACATTTCTATATTTCAGAACCTGGTTACCGATATCCAGAATTACTCCATGTGCTTTCATGAAGTCAATCCCGATAATGCACTCATCGCAAATATCTGCCACTAGCAATTTATGTGAAAACTCCAGTTCTGCCAATCGGATCACTAGTTGTACTTCCCCATATACTGTAGCTGACTCACCTGTTGCCGTCTTCAGACAGTAGCTATTGGTGTTGTGTAGCCATGTCATCTTCACCACGTCTCTTCTAACAATGGAGGCGGTGGCACCGGTATCGATAGTTGCCACATATTTCTTGTCTTTTATAGCTGCTTCCATTGTCAGACTTTTACTGTCTCGTTTAGTCTGCGAGACCTGGATCGTAGTTCTGGGGCCATCGATACCCGGAACCAGCTTCTGTCCCGTGAAGTTGGTTCTTACTCGTTTCCCGGGTGGGAAACAGTTGCAGCAGGTGTTTTATGAGTCTCTTCCTGGCTCTTCTTCCTGCTGCCACAATGTTGACAAACTCCTCTTCTTAATGGCATACGACAATGGCGCTGGAGATGTCCGGTCTTGTTGCAGTTCCAACATCGAAGAGATCCATCACGGGAGTTGCTCTGGAATGTTGTTCTCTGGCAATTGCACTCCTCTACAGTAACTTCTCTTACCCGATGAATGCTCTGAGAAGCCTGTTCTGCTGCTTCCATGGTGAGGGCGAACGCCAATGCTTCAGGAAGCGTCCGTTTTCCGGCTGTTCGTACTGCTCGCTGTAGGTTGATATCAGCTAAGCCACGGACAAATGCTTCAGCAGCAAGTTGGTTAATAATTTCCTCACCCGCCGTATGCCAGGTGAGCCAGGCGTTTGATGTCTGCTTGGAACTGTTGAAGAGTCTCACCTCTTTTCTGAACCCTTGTGTTAAGTTGGACCTGGAAAACTTCTTGCATATGGCCATCTCCAAAGCGTTTTTCAATCGCCTGAGTAAGAGCTTTAAAGTGGCCATGTAACTCTGCTGGTATTATTTGCAGTAGTTCTGCAGCAGGTCCTCTGAGAGCAAGTGTGAGTGCAATAAACTTTTCTTCGTTGTCAAAGCCATTTATTGTCGAAGCTGCTTCGAATTGTCTCTTGTAGATTGACGAAGAAGTTTGTCGTGAAGAAGTTGGCGGATGCATTTCCTTTCTTCGCATGCAGTCCCCAGAACTTTCTCTAATTTTAATTTTTCTTACTTTGTCCAACTCCTTTGCATATTTTTTCGAATTTGTCTTCAATTTTCTCGAAATTTTCATCTACAGTCAAAATTTGTTTTTCGATGCTTTCGAGACGCTCGTCAGCAGCAACAAACTTGCTTTCAATGTCAGAGAACTTTCCTTCAAGGAGGTTTTTCTGGTCTTCAAGATTCTTCTCTTGTGTTTCAAAACGTTCTAGAAGTTTCGCTTGTTCATTCTTTTGTTCGTTTCTTTGCTCTTCTAGAAGATTCTTTTGTTCGTTTCTTTGCTCTTCTAGAAGATTCTTCTGTTCTTGAAAACGTTCGAGAAGGAAAGCCATCATATTAGACATGTCGGAGCTTGTACTTACTTGCTCTTGTTCGTCTTGTATTTCAACATCCAGAAGAAATGTTTCTGGATTTCCATTTTGCTGAACCATATTTTCCTGCAGTCTAATAATGAGGTCATTTTTGGTTCCAGCAGTAGGAAGACCCCGATTCTTTAACACTGCTCTAAGTTAGTTCAATCAAGTTAAGGGCATTTACAAGTTTACCCATAGTCACTTTATCACTTTTATTTGTCCAAATGAATTATGCACTTAAGTTTTATTTCACTTCTGACACCACTGTAATGTTTTTAGTCTTGGGTTCGAAAATAAAACTTATTTTTCCTTTACTTTTCAATCACCACTACTATCTCTTTAAATGAAACTCACTTTTATCTAAGTTCAAACTCTTTATTTATTTCTTTATCTTAGCACCACTAATTATTCACCATATTAATTCGTTACCACGGTTAAAATGAAACTGTGTCCATTTCCGAATTAAATGTCCTATTTATACTTGGGATCAAAGTTTCCCGAACAGTTTAAGTCTCGAACCATTCGGAATTGTCAAGATGCTTTGAAAGCTTTCAGAGCTTTCAAATTCCCCATTGTTATTTCAGCAGAATCATTCAGCAGAATTATTCAGCATAATTCTGTAGTAGAGACAAAAACCATAACAATATTTACTGTAGTAGAGACAAAACCATTCATATAACAAAAGGTTAGATAAGGATGAGCTAGCATATGAAATGGAGTGTAGGGGCTTAGACGTAGGGACAGTTGATGAGATGAGAAAATCTCTTAGGTCTTCTTGGCTATTAGAAAAGAGGAAATCGTTGGTCCCTGCCATGTATCCGCTCACTTTTGAACAGGATCAAAAAGCAGTAGAATTGAAATTAGTTGAGATAGGTCAGTTACTTGGGAATCTTCCTAAATCTTGAAAATCGAAGGAGTATTTAAAAATTTTAGCAAAAGTTGAGTGGGGATTAGGTAGAGTAGGTAGATCCCAGCCCATACGAGAACATGAGGTCAAAGCTAGGAACAAGTTGAAAAGCAAACTTGTTTTGGTATTGGCAGGTTTGGAAGAAGGTCAGCAATCAGAAGAATGCGTAGAACAAGATGATGAAGATGAAGGTTCAACCGAATCTACAAAGAAGCAGGTGGACGGCCCAAGTAATACTACAACCAATAAAACAACACAGAACAACATAGAAAATGATAGGCAAAATAGTGTAGAAAGAGTTAAAGCCAATTCGGAAAAACTTTAGAATTTATCGAAGTGGGAGGTTAAGTTCACTCTTGAGCGTTGTGGTGCCTCAGTGAACTCATTTCTCGAGAGAGTTGAGAAGATCCGTTAAGCTAGAGGGGTGACAGTAAGTCAAGTTTTTAGGGCAGCTGTAGATTTGTTTACTGGGAAAGCTCTTATTTGGTATAGTGTGATTAGAGCTTCGGTTAATTTATGGCAAGAACTTATCAGAGAGTTGAAGCTGGAGTTCTTACCACCGAATTACGACAATTCGTTATAAGATGAGATTAGGCGTCGCACACAAGAAAAGGATGAGTCCATCGGTGTCTATGTGGCGACGATGCAGAATTTGTTTGGCAGGCTTTCTGAACCAATTTCGGAACGTAGGAAGCTGTCAATTATCCAAAAGAATTTGACACCATTCTATCAGACCCAACTTGGACTGGCGAATCCTAGTGGTGTTTCTGATTAAGTTTTGTATGGGTGTAATTTAGGGGCAGGTAGGGCTAATGTAGAATCATATATTCCACCTACCAGTGTTAGGAATAGGACGTTGCTAGAACCGGATCTAGCATACGTAGGTTTTGATGCTCCTACAGTTTCGTTTGTTTTTGAGAACAACGAAACTAGTCGTCAGGTTCGTTTTCAGGCCCACCCATTCAAATTTCTGAAGTTGGTGATGCGAGACCAACTATGAGATGCTTTAATTGCAATGGATCAGGCCATTTTGCAAATAGGTGTTCCGCACCTAGGCGTTGTTAAAGCTGTGGTAGGCAGGGAGTTACTAGAAGTAACTGCCCTAATTGTTATAGGAACTTCGGTCAAAATAATAACCAGTCAAGAAACATGGTTTCGAATAACCATTCGGGAAATGCAAGACGCACTCTCGTTTCAGTAGCACGAGAGCGTCGTTAAATTCTTTTAGGTTGCCTACTGGTAACCAGTCGGCAATTCATTAAGGCTTCACACTAGAGCAGAGTGGTAGAGATCAATGGCCATATTTAGGCGTTGAAATTTTTGGTATTAAAATGTTAGGTCTTTTAGATTTAGAAGGATGGCAAATTTTGAAAGATTTAGGTCTAGAATTAGGGAAAACTAGCCATAGATAAAGTTACATTAGCGGATGGTGCAGGTATAGGAGTAGAGGGAGTTCTTTCACTTCAAATTAGGGTTAAAGAGACAATAGTTTTAGAAGAGTGTCTCGTTATTCCCCGCCTTCTGCATAGGTTGATTTAAGAAGCAGATTTTAGGGCTCTACCGGGTGTGGTCCCGAATCTAAAATCGAGGGAATGGACGTTTTTTAACCAAAGCTCTTTGGCTTCGATATCCGTGGCGGAACATTTAACAGAATTGACAGAAACAAAACAAAAACATAAGCGAGAGCTACAGTACGTTTGCAACGAACTGTTGGATACGCTATTCCCTATTTTTTTGTATGTGTATTCGTTCGCCTCCCGCAGCCAGCCGATGATCCAGTTTCATAGACAAAATTCTTCTTTACCAGACAGAAAAAGATGCAATAACATTAATTTTGTGTGGTGTGATGTTCAAATAGTGCTGGCACAATAAAAAAAAGGCGTGTGCACGCCCAAAGTTAAGACTTTTTATTGCCAAGGCAATTAGTATGAGCTCAGTGACATTCAATTTTATTCTTGCCGATCGATTTGAACAAAACAAGGCAAAACTTAAATTTTTAAAAATTAGATTTTGAATGGAAATAGCGATTATGGGTGATTTTAACAATTCTTGAACCACACTCTGCTACGTTACCAAGGAACTTAAATCTAAGTGTTCATCTTTTTACTTCAAAACTGCGACCGAAAGTTAGAAAACGTTAAAAAATAAATGCATTATATGACTTTTGACGAAAACGCCCCTTAAAAGTGGGCGTGTCTTAAAAATTTGAAGCAATAAGTAAGCTTTGATCATTATTCAGTATGAAGGCATATGTGTAAAACTACAGCTGAATCGAGTAGTTTTTAAGCGATCTTACCTGAACAAAGGTATTTTATCAAAATCACGCCTTTAAAAGTGGGCTTATTGAAAAAATTTACACAAGAAAATGTATATATTTTTTTCATAAGACGAACGGAAGGGAAAAAAGCTTAAATTGAATATTGGTTGTATACCTTAAATTTTTAAAATAACGTTTTTCATTCTTTCATGAAAAGTGGGCGAAAGCCACGCTCAAAATTCAAAAATTTCTTTTCATACACAAGCGTTCAAGCTTGCGGATTCATTATAAATACCGTTTATTTGGAAAAACAATTTTTTATAGTTTCTAGTGAAAAGTGGGCGTCAGCCACGCCCAAAATCAATTTTTTTGATTTCACACACAAGATGTTTATGTGCAAGTTATACCCACAAAATTTAATGTTTTTAATATAACAATTGTTATTTTATAAAAACAATATTGATGATTTCGTTTTAAAAATGGACGTCAGCCACGCCCAAACTCAAATATTTTTATTTAATTTTAAGAAGGTTTACCAAAAACTTACTTGTGCAAAGTTTTAGCGTTATGCTTTTATCGTAACTGTACAAAAAACATAATTTAATTTTACCAAATTGAGGTTGTTCATCAAAAATGGCAATTGTGGGCGTGTTTGTGGGCGGATTTTACCGGTTCAAGAACTAAGACTTACTCTTGAACCAAAAATTATGTATACCAAATTTCAGTTTTCTAGCTGTTGTATCTCTTAGGAATGAAAAGATTAGCTATAGCTATTTATCAACAACTTAAAATAGATATTTATTATATGAAAAACAATATTCGAATAACAGAAGTAAAATAACAAACATAATTACATTAAACATAGAGCATCTAGATTATTATATTATAGGTACAGTGTATCTGAACTAAGTACATATTGTTTGGAAAGACACCACAGTCTCCCCCACTTAGTAAAAGATATTCAGCAAGCAGCATTATTACCATACCGGACTGGAGGACGTCTGTCCCTGATTGATCTTCGTAGTTCTTGTTGAGGTGGAGGTTGATTACTGTTTAATATGGTTGATGGAACTTGAGGTAATATTTCAGGAAGAATGGGAACAGCAGAGCTATTGTTTGGCTTATTTGGTTTAGGAACATTGAAACTCTGAGCAGGTCCAAGCGACACGGATTTCTTTTTGACTTGTGTAGATTGAAGTTGGTGGATGTGACGCTTGATTATTCGGCCAGAATCAAGATTGATGAGGTAGTGAGGATTACCAAGCTTTTCCTTAACTTCTCCGAACTGCCATTTATTGAACATTTTCGCCTGGACTCTCTCTCCCACTTGTAATAAACGTGAAGGTTTAGAATTCAATTTAGAAGGTTGCGGATGGTATGGAAAAAAAGCATCAATCCGTATCCGGAGTTTTCTATTCAGGTAAGTTCAGCAGGTGATTTTCCACAAGACAGTTGTGTGGCACGATAACGTAGAAGAATATTCTGCATTTTGATATTAATTGGAGCCCGATTATTTGAGAGAGCTTTCAATCGGTGCTTAAGTGTTTGAACATTTCCCTCATTTAGACCATTTGTTGCAGGATGTTCAGGAGCAATATATTTTTGAAAAATGCCGTGATTGGAACAATAAGAGTGGAATTCTTCGCTTTGAAAAATTGAAGCATTGACGGATACCATAATTGAGGATATCCATGTGCAGAAAAAATGTTTTCTATCATTTGTATGGTACTTGAACTAGAGGGTATCTACGTCCTTGGTCACTCTTATTTCTGCCCATTTTGATTTGGCATCTATGGAAACGAGAAAGTAATGATTTTGGAAAGGCCCAGCATAATCTATATGTATACGTTCCCAGGTGTTTTGAGGCGTCTCCCACGGATGTACTGGAGCTTTTGGTGGGTTTGATCTATTGATTGCACACTTTTCACAATTTCTTACTAAACGTTCGATGTCTTTATCGATGTTGTGCCAATATACATAGCGTCGGGCAAGTTGTTTCATCTTAGTTATACCCAGGCGAGTTTCGTGAAGTTCTGACAGAATCCTGGAACGCAAGGAATGTGGAATAAGAATTCTATCTTTCCGAAAAATTATTTCATCTATGAGAGTAAATTCAGAATCAGTCGAATTAGTTTTAATAGTCCGGTCAAAATAGACAAAAAAATAGTGCTAGGTTTGCAAAAATTCGCATAAAGCTGAAAATTGGTACAGACGTTGGGAACACTATTTCAAATAAAGTAAGCAACATCCCCATTGATCCGACTGGTGCGTTAAAAGTTATTCAAGGTCAAAAGGTCAACTAAACGTTTTTTTCAATTTTTCTGGTGAACGGTAGGATTTATCATAAAAATTTATTAGACAAAGTTGTAGACCATGAAATTATCTACAAAACTTGTTAACATCATTTTTTTGTTAGAATAACCATTTCGGAGATATCGTGATTTTAAAACTTGAAGGAGTCACGTTCTATATGATATGCACATATATGCCACATGCATACATTTAGTCCAGTCGACAGGTTGGCAAAAGTTGGTGGAAGGTGGAAAAAGGTCGGAAGCTAATGAAACTATCAGATATTGTTGAAGGATAGTTAATAAATATTTTACGAAGTTTTGGACCTCGAGAGCCCTATTGAAAAAGAGGTGGGGGAGGGGGAAGGGGTAACTGCAAAGTTTTCGACCTTGCAACGGTTTTTCCTCCCTCAGCAACTTATTTTCCTTACGTTCTATAGCAAAAGCATTTCCATTTTATAGTAGAACGTCAAATTTCCTACAATTTTCATTACCAAAGTTGTTGTATATTTATTCTTTACCGAGATATAGCTCTTCGAAAAACAGGTTATTTTTCAGAATTTGCTATAAAATACCAAAAAAATTCAGCTTATTTCTTCTAATAGACGAAAACTAGTGCGAGGTTTTTGTTTGACGAGATTTTCATACGACATTTTTTAGAAACTATTAAGCAGCACAAATCGTAGTATGAAAATCTCGTCATACAAAAACCTCGCACCAGTTGTCGTCTATTAGAAGAAATAAGCTGAATTTTTTGGAATTTTTTTAGCAAATTCTAAAAAATTACCTGTTTTTCGAAGAGCTATATCTCGGTAAAGAATAAGTATACAACCATTTTGGTACTAACACTATTGTAGAAAATTTGACGTTCTACTATAATATGGAAATGCTTTTGCTATAGAACGTACGAAAAAAAGTAAGTGAGGAAAAACCATTGCAAGGTCAAAAATTTTGCAGTTACCCCTTCAACCTCCCCCTTCTCTTTTTTCATAGGGCCCTCGAGATCCAAAACTTCGTAAAATTTTTACTAACTATCCTTCAACAATATCTAATAGTTTCATTAGCTTCCGTCCTTTTTCCACCTTTCACCCAATTTTTCCAACCTGTCGACTGGACTAAATTTAAGCATGTGGCATATATGAGCATATCATGAAGAACGTGACTCCTTCAAGTTTTAAAATCACGATATCTCCGAAATGGTTATTCTTACAAAAAAATGATATTTACAAGTTTTGTAGATAATTTCATGGACCACAACTTTGTTTCTTGTATTTTTCTGATAAGTCCTACCGTTTACCAGAAAAATTGTAAAAACCGTTTATTTGACCTTTTGACCTTGAATAACTTCTAACGCACCAGTCGGATCGATGGGGATGTTGCTTACTTTATTTGAAATGGTGTTCTCATCGTCTGTACCAATTTTCAGCTTTATGCGAATTTATGCAAACCGAAATGTCTATTTTGACCGGACTTAAGGTCATTGACAGTTTTCTTAGGTTCAGAATCTTTCATAGTTTCGTCTTTGATTATTTGAGCAGTGATTTGGAAATCTGGAAAATCAGCATATAATGTGTTGACTTCTTCACCAATTATTTGATCAGCTGAAATTTGAATTTGTTGAACCGGTGCAAGAGACAAGCAATCAATATTCTGGTTAGCCTCGCCTGGTTTAAATTGAACAGAATAATTGAATCGGGATAAGAAAGAAGCGTATCTGAGAAGTCGAGCTGATGTCATCTGGGGTAATACTTTGTTAGGGTGAAGAATTCTTGACAATGGTTGATTATCTGTTACAAGTAGGAAATGTCTACCGAAGAGATATTTGTAGAAATGAGTGGCACTAAATATGATCGCAAGGGCTTCACGATCCAGTTGACTGTAATTTTGTTCAGATTTTGTGAGAGAACGGGATGCATAGGCTATTGGTTTTTCATGTCCGTTTACATTATGGCTCAATACAGCAGCATGAGGTTTAATGGCATGAGGACTCGATCACTACATAGTTCTGCTTTCAATTTTAGAAAAGCAGACTCACATTTTGAAGACCAACACCATCGTTGTCCTTTTTTTAGGAGACAGCGGAGAGCATGAGACATTGTTGAGAAATCTGGAATGAATCCAGAATAATATGTTACAAGTCCAAGAAATTGTTTGACTTGTTCTGGATTCGAAGGGGAACGCATGTCCTGTATAGCAAGTAATTTTTCTGGAGCTTTCTTAATTTTGTTAAATTCGACCACATGTCCCAGATATTCAATCTTTTCTGATAAAAATGAACATTTCTTTCTATTGATGTGTAGGTCGTATTGAGTAAGCTTTTGCAAACATGCAACGAGATTTTGAAAACATTCATTGCGTGAAAGACCGTCTACAATAATGTCATCAAAGTAGGCTTCTACTCCTTGAAGTCCTTTTAGAATTTGACATAAAATTCGATTGAAATCCGACGGTGTGGTCTTTATACCAAAGCTTAGACGACTCTTCGATATGTGCCCCTATGTGTTGAAATGGTTTGAATTTTACTACTTTCTTCATCCACTTTTAAATGAAGGTAAGCTTTGTACAGGTCTAATTTGCAGAAAAATCGAGAGTTACGGAGACTGTGCAGAACGTCATCAATTCGTCTAATTGGATGATTAGCTTGCACAAGACCTTCATTAACACCACACTTGTAGTCGACACATAGGCATACCTACTCCGCCATCTGTTTAAGGTATAACCACCAGTGGGGAGCCCCAATCACTCGTAGAAACTAGCGTAATAATTCCTTCTTTTTCGAGAACTCAGTTCTTTGTCGACTCGTTCTTGTAGAGCATAGGGTACTTCTCTTTCTCGTGTAAAAGTAGGCTTTACTCCTTTCCTTAGTTGAAATGACACTTGAACATCTAGTACACATCCTACTTTTTCTTTTAAAATGGAAGAGAATGGTCTGAGAATGTCATCTATTGAGTTATTGTGTTGAATTTGAAAAGTAAGTGACAGGTTTGAAGTATTTGAATCAATTTTCTTTAGCTCGATACCCAAACCTCTAATCCATTGTCTACCTAATAAAGTATCATGACCGTCCGGAACAATATGTAATTCACCAATCATTTCTTAACCCCCGTAAGCAACGTTAAGTGATAATTTTCCTTAGGGGTTGATTATATTTTCTGACTAAGAGCGAACTGTTATTTGAGACTTTTCCAAGGGCAAGTTTAAATTTAGGCGTTGAAAATCATTTTGAGCTAGAAGTATGTATTTTGCACCTGAGTCTACTTCGAACTTTTGTATCTTTTTGTTTAAAGTAACGTTTATGAGATATTTGTCGCAATTTTTAACTTCAAATAAATCTACTATTTCCTGTTCTATAGATTCTAGTTTGAAAAGTTCATATTGGTTAATTGAACTATCTAAGCAATCTTCGACGTTTATAGAATTTGTAGGATGGTTGGAGTTCCTATTTTGTGATAAAAGAGTTGAAAGACATACCTTTGATACATGGCCCTCTCTTTTACAAGAGCTACTTCTAAGCTCAGACTTGTCCGTACGGCAAGAGGGAACGTTGTGATTGCTTCGTCCACACCTTAAACAACAGTTTTCTATTCCCAGAACTTTGAAGTTGATGTTTTTCGATTTTGAATTGAAATGGCTGTATGAATTTTGACTGGAACTGGAAACATTTTTGGATTTTGAGTGACTCCTTTTGCCTGTTCTTGCTTCCTGAGTTGGAAAGTTTATTGATATCCGTATGTGAGCTAGACATTCTTGAATTTTGACGTAATTCTTTGCTTTCAATCTTCGAAGCTTCAAGAGCTGTTGCTTTGAGTATAATCTCATCGAATGATGTTTTGTCGGACTGCAAAATCTGTTCAAAATCCACGGATGAACTGAGCTTGCAGAAAAATTTCGGACACGAAAACAGATCTCTCGCATTCACATTTAATACTAAATTCACAATCCAAAATGTTTCTCTGAAGCGAGGAAACAAAATCAGCAATGTTCTGATTTTCCTTTTGAAAAATGTTTATGAAATAATGTTGACTCACAACCACATTTTTCTTCGGAATGAACATCTTTTTGAAATTTGCGATTAAGTCTTCTTGTTTTAAGCTTTTTACAGTTTTTTTTTTTGCCAAGAAATGCAGCTAAGTTATTGTAGTGCGTAGAACCTATGGAAACACACAAGAGTTGTGCTTTTTTTGCTACCTCTATGACATTTTTCATGGTGCAATAATTTTCGAAACGTTCCAAATAATTTGAGAATTTTTCTTTTTCCACGTTTTTATCCTCAAAAGGATTGATGTTAGACACATTGGAATTAGTTGATGGTACTTGTAGTTGTGCAACAAGTTGAGTAATCACCGTCTGTTGATCTTAAAAAGCTTTCAAAATTTGTTGAAGTTCTGCAGAATCCATTTTAAAAAAGAACAATTCGAAAAAATTAAAAGGAATTTCACAATCTTACGTACTTGAATGTTGAATAATAGTTGAAATTTTTTTTTACTCGTCGCCAAATTGTTGTATCTCTTAGAAATGAAAAGATTAGCTTTATTTATCAACAACTTAAAATAGATATTTATTATATGAAAAACAATATTCGAATGACAGAAGTAAAATAACAAACATAATTAAATTAAACATAGAGCATCTAGATTATAATATTATTTAGTAGGTACAGTGTATTTGAACTAAGTACATATTGTATGGAAAGACACCACACTAGCTCAAAAATTGCGATCTCTAGAGAGTATACATACGGACGGACGGACGGACATGGCTTAATCGGCTAGGCTTTTGATTCTAAGTCAGATATATATATATGTATATATATATATATATATATATATATATATATATATATATATATATATATATATATATACTTTTCTATACCTAACGGTATTATTTCTCTATGTTACAAACTGCACACCAAATACAATATACCCATTCTATGGAATAGGGTATAAAGAGTTAGATAATGGCTTAGAGATGCTTTTTAAGGAAATTCCAGAGGGATAAGGGTGCACACAGATGGTGTTGCACAAAATAAGGACAAAAGCTGAGCCGATTAAACAGCGGTATTATCCGGTGTCGCCAGCTATTCAGACGTTTATTGATAGGGAATTAGAAGAGATGTTCCGAGACGGAGTCATTGAAAAATCTGACAGTCCATGGGCTTCACCCATTGCCATGATTAAGAAGAAGATGGCACGTATAGGTTTTCCGTAGATTATAGGAAGTTGAATGAGGTAACAGATAGGGACGCGTACCCCCTCCCTTATATTACGGCCATCTTAGATAAGTAAAACAACGCTAGGTTCTTAAGCTCACTGGACATTAAGTCTGCTTATTAGCAGATTCC
This sequence comes from Platycheirus albimanus, assembly GCA_916050605.2. Lineage (NCBI taxonomy): Eukaryota > Metazoa > Arthropoda > Insecta > Diptera > Syrphidae > Platycheirus > Platycheirus albimanus. Next base: position 160,451,774 of record OU696696.1, on the reverse strand, counting down.
AGTTGAGAAGGATTCGCAGAACTATACTGCATTTACATTTTGCTATCTGTCAAAGTGGTTTGCCTAAGAAAAGCTCTGTAAATTTTTTTTGAAAAAGTCAATATATTCAAAAAAAATTAAAAAGCCCTTGTGAAAACATAAAATAAAAACAATATTTACATCTGCCGACACCTTAAATCAAAAGTTAAGGTTCTGCCAAATATAACCTTACTTATGAACAAACAAGGACTCGAAGAAACCTCCCCTGTCCATTATAACAACCCAAAAGGAGGCCCATCGAAAAATCTTGTCGAAATGTCAGGAATCACTGTAGATTAAATGAAGGAAATCCTAGCAGAAAATAATTTAAGGCTTGTCTCAGAACTTGTTTCAAAAGCAGACTTTCAACTGCCCTATGCTGATCTGTCTACCCTAAGAGCAAAGCAAGACGAGATCGCTGCAAAAGTTGTTTTCCTAGAAAATCGGAACAAGATACTCGAGGTGCAAATTGACCGACTTATGCAAAAAAGTGTCGAAGATAACGTGGTAGTACATTTGCCATCAGATCTCTACATCGATATAGTTGAAAAAGCCAAAACCATTTGCGCTGGACTGCTTGACACAAATGAAAATAACACGTGACATTGAATCCGCGCACAGAGTAAACAGCCAAAATGCACCCACGGCAGTAATTATCGTCAAATTAAAGTCCCGAACAAAAGCTTTAAGTGTTCTACGAAACGCGAAGAAACTTAAGGGAACAAAAATAAGTGTAAACAAAGATTTATCATATAATGCCCGACAAAGAAGAAGGAAGTTGGTATCTATAATGAAGGTGCTCAGCGAGGCGAAACCTAAAATGAAAATCATCGTAAGAGACGATAGGCTTGTGGAAGACGCTGTTTTTACATGGAATTCATCGCATGGGCTCAAGAATGCAAGCCATAACGACAGTTTGGATATATTAAGGCAATTCATTGGGGAGATTCCTCATTCTTATTAAATAAATTACAATCTGAAATTATAATAAACAACAATAATGAAATGATTTGCTGGTCCTAGCACATTTACAAGGTCCCGTAATTTGACAAAATCGCGCTGCCAATGGCTGCAGTTCAAATAAATTGGAACAACGAACGTAATAAATACTCTCTATTTAGACGCTACCCACATTGCGACCGAAAATCAAAGGACGAGGTGTGCGATTCAAAGGGGATCAAAATTCTTGAGCTGGCAGACGCCTTGGGCTGTCGGGTACTAACTGGAAGCTGCGAAGGTGGTCGTAATGGTGAATACACTTTTATTCGCGGAACCGCTAGTTCAGTTGTGAAGGGATTGCACCAGCGCTCACTTAACTAATTGTCACAACAAAAACAATTAATAGGGTATTCAACCTGCTTTGATAATTTGATAACATTTTCCCAACCATCCCATGCACTGCATTCGTTTTGTTCCGCCGCCGCCGCCGCCGCCGTCGCCGTATTGGCTAGCTATAGCATAACCGAGTCAGAATGAGTATTCATTTTTCCGTTGGCACACTTCGTGCACCAGATACTCACATAGTTCGACCGGCACCCTCTGTGCACAAGCTATAGAAAATAACAAGATACACAAAATACTTATTTGACACTTTAGTGCACAGGTATTTTGTATACAAATTCAAAGGGTCACTGGCTTACGGTTTATGGCAGTAAATTGTGCATCATAAGCACATCGAAAGTGCATGGTATGGTCAAATGCTGACTGTGCATATTTGGGGTTATCGATTATCCAAGTATGGTTGGATACCAACCAAATAAACTAATTATGTAGTATAAATAGACTGAATAAAAAGCTATGATGGCACTTCTATCTAAAAAGCCAAACTTAAGACAACGTTTCTTTACTCTGATATAGCAACACGCTGGTAGGTAATCTAACGTTAGTTTAACTCCAACATCTGACGCCCTACAGAGCAGTATTGCTTTTGGGTAAACGTTTATAGGGCAATTCGCCGGACGAGTCAGAGAGTTGAATTAAACTTAACTGCGAAAACACTACCAACATTACATGGCGATCTTGCCAGGAGACCAAAAAACGTGAAGTCAGTTTTCTTCTCTCCCCCATTTTACTGAGCGACCTACGGTTAAAACATTAGATGTCCCGGCAAACCCAACTGGCCCTAGCAGCCCATCTAATCCAAGAAGCCCAGGCCTTATTGACAGAACCAACAGATGCCAAGGAGGTCGAACGGATCAAAGTAGGCCCCAAACCTTTAACCATCGCCGAGTATTTAAGGCGAAATACTGTCCGGGCGACAGAACAAACTCCATCGCCCCCAAACCCAACCCATACGAGCAGGAAAGAGGGTGCAGCTCAAAAAGCACCTAGTTGAACTGTACCGGCAGGCAAACATACCCGGCCAACCCAGCGACGTGAGGCAAAAATACCTGCACCAGGCGAAGCAAGTAAAGGGAGCAATCCGCTCCAGCAAAGCTGCCAAACGTAAACAAAGGAAAACCGAGGAGCAGGAATTCCACACGCTGTTCTCGAACATAGTAGAAACCGCTCGCAGAGTCGACAAAGACAAGATTTAGATTTTCGAAATTTTTTTTTAATTTTTATAATTTGTTTTAACTTTTCAAAATTTTTTAATGGGCAAATCACAATCAAAGGTCGAAGATGTCATCGTTAATAATAACGGGCCTCAATCTAATAAATCGAACGAAAAGTATGAATACGGTATAGATGTAGTTTCTATCGTAATTATAATTATAGTAATTTTCCTTGCAAAATATATTCGAGATCTAATTTTAAATAAATTCATTAAGGCAATAAGAAAAGAAATTGCAAAAAACAATATAAGCAGAAGAATGTCTGTGTAAAAAAAAAAAAAAATATATTTTAATAAAAATACATGCTACAAAAAATTTTTCATTTTTAAATTAAAGCATATCCTGAATCAAATTAATTAATGGATTTCTCGTTCCTAGAAATGTAATCAAAAGACGAATTTCGGTATAAAAAAAAATATATATATATATGATTTTCAAATGAATTTTTCAAAAGTAATTAAAGCTTTAGGTGCGCTAAAGGATTTTTATGACAATTTAAAGAAATCACCTAATAGGAAAAGAAAACCAGAAGGGGTAAATAAGAAGTTAGAAGAATTAAATAACCTGCGGAGTACTTTTTACGAAGAATAAATAGATATAAAACAAAAGGAAGCATCTGAGACAGAATTACAAAACTTGGAAGAAATAGTAACTCAAGCTAAAAATTTAAAAAAAATTTCAGAAACCATAGTAAAAGATAGCTTAGAAAAGGAAATTATTAGTGCAATAGTTAAAGAAAATTCAGAAAAGGAAACTAAAAACACTCAAACTAACAAAATGGCAGAAGTGTTTAATTTTAGCATAGCTCAAAAATTACCGACTCTTAACTGCGAAGAGGACGGCAAAAGAACAGAAAACATCCGAGACTTTGTAAATAGTGTCGAATTTTACCACGACACACTCGGCGAAGCTTCAAACCCCATTCTAATTAACTTCTTATTGAAATGTAAAATCCAAGGGAAAGCTCTTACAGAATTAGGCAGTCAGAAACCAGAAAATTTCGCAGCATTAAAAAAACTTTTATTTGAAAGATGTGGACCGAAAGAAACTATAGAATCCATTCAAACTAAGCTAAGTAGAACATATCAGGGAAATCGCCCGGTACAAGAATTTACTAAGGAAATCGAAACACTGGTATCAAGAATGACCGAATTGGAGGTATCTTATCTTGGTGAAGAAGCAAGAGAAACACTTGCCAAAGCCAATGATAGACGAGGCGTAGCTTTTCTTAAGAAGGGGGTAAATGATCGGTTAAAAATTATTCTAGATAGCGCTAGGCACGCAAACCTTCAAGACGCTATACAACATTTACTGGAGTTAGACCAAAGCTCTACCCCTGCAACAGGAACCGTCCGGTACGCGAACAACCTAAGTTATCCACAACCACAAAATCAAAACCAAGGTCAAGCTTATTTTCATAATCCCCCCAGATCAAATTATAACAATGCTACCAATCCCAGTCAATCTTTTCCCAGGCAAAATTATTTTCGTGGTAATAACCACCCTCCCAATTTTTCAAGATATAATAATAGTTACAATCAAACGTTTTCCCAAATGCCTAACAGAAACCATTCACTACCAAATAATCAACGTTTTAACACAAATAGAAACCTTCCTAGTAGAAATATGCAAAATTTTAGTCAAAATAATAATATGAGAAACAATGGAGGTAATTTTTCTAGAAACCATAGAGTTTTAGCATTGGGAAACGAGCAACCCACCGAGGGGCTAGCCGACCCATCGGAGGGAAATTAAGCAATCCACCAATGCCAAATGCCATTTGCACTGCTGGAATATCGAACGGCATTTACGTTCAGTTAAAACTGGACTATGATAAACATATAAGATTTTTATTAGACACAGGAGCTTCAATTTGTGTAATAAAAAACAGTTCAGTAAATCCAAACATTCCCATATTCAAAAATAAAAGCTCAAAAATTCTAGGCATTTCAGGAGATTTAGAAACAATAGGAACATGTGATATTCAAATCCATTAAAAAGATTTCATAATTCCATACGAATTTCACGTGGTCCCCGATAATTTCCCAATCCCAGTTGAAGGGATTATTGGAGCAAATTTTCTGCTACAGTTTAACGCCATACTTGACTTAGAGAATTTTTTATTAAAAATCAAAGAAGGAAATAACACTATTCATCTGCCCATGTGTTCCCAAGAAAATATTAATACCATCTCAATAGCCCCAAGATGCGAAGCAACCTATTGGTTAAACACAAAACACACCGAATCTCGAGTATTCTACCCGCAACAATTATGCGACAACGTTTTTATGGCAGGTTCATTATCCACTGCCATAGACGGGAAAATACCAATAAAAATTTTGAATGCACGGGATACAACTGTAACTCTCAAATGGGCCGAACCATTGTCCTCATCAGCCTCGGAACATTACATCCTACGTTACAACCCGACAGAAAAATCAATAAACACTCGAGTGAATAAGATAATAAACGAAATAAATTTTGACACATTAAATAGTGAAGAAAATGCAGAAATAAAAGCAATATGTACAAAATATCAAGACATCTTTCACGTGGATGGTGCCAAACTCACGTATACACATATTGGCAAAGCAGATATCTCGCTCAAAAAGGATGCGTCACCAAAATATTCAAAGCCATATCGTCTCCCACACACACAGAAACAAGATATAAAAGAAGAAATACGGAAGATGTTAGACAATGACATTATAGAACCATCTATATCTCCTTGGAACTCTCCCATACTAATAGTACCTAAAAAGAAAGACCCTGTTACTGGTCTACAAAAATTCCGTATGGTGATCGACTATCGTCACGTGAACGAGAGAATTGAAGATGATAAATTTCCACTACCCAACATAACAGACATCTATGATATGGTAGGAGGAGCAACTTACTTTTCTTGTATAGATTTAAGCCAGGGATACTACCAAATGGAGTTGGATGCCGATAGCAGACCAATCACAGCGTTCTCGACAGAAGATGGTCACTACCAGTTAAAACGATTACCTATGGGTTTAAAGATCTCACCCAGTAAATTTTCAAGAATGATGTCCATAGCTATGTCAGGACTAACTTATTCACGATGTTTTGTTTATCTTGATGATCTGATAGTTTTTGGTAAAAGTTTAATAGACCACAATAAAAATCTAATACAAGTGTTTGAACGTCTAAGAGAAGTAAATCTGAAAATACACCCTGGAAAATGCTTTTTCTTGCGAAAAGAAGTGTTATACCTAGGCCACGTTATTTCTGATAATGGTATCCTATCCGATCCTACTAAATCTTCCGCAATGAAAAGTTACCCAACCCCCACCAACGCGGATGAAGTAAGAAGATTCGTTGCATTCGCCAACTACTATCGTAAATTTATCCCCAATTTCGCTACCATTTCTATTCCACTTAACCGATTACTGAAAAAAGATGTCGAATTTTATTTTAATAAAGATTGCGAAAAATCTTTTGAGTTGCTTAAAGAAAACCTTACAAGTCCTAAAATCCTACAATTCCCCAATTTTAACGAGGAATTCATCCTACGAACCGATGCCTCAGGTTTCGCTCTAGGAGCTATCTTATCTAATTTCGACGATAGACCAATTGCCTATGCAAGTAAAACTCTTAATAAAGCAGAGAAAAACTATAGTACAATTGAGAAAGAATTACTTGCAATTGTATGGGCAGTTAAACACTATCGTCCCTACCTATTCGGAAGGAAATTCAAAATTTTAACAGACCATAGACCTTTAGTGTACTTGTTCTCACTTAAAGAACCTAGTAGCAGACTAACAAAATTTAGACTACTACTAGAGGAATACAACTTCTACATAGAATATTCTCCAGGTAAGGATAATTGTACAGCCGACGCATTAAGTCGCATAAAAATAGACTCCGAGGATTTAAAACAATTATGTATCTGCGTTTTAACGAGAGCCCAGTCAAAAGCGGAAAACAAAAATCTTGAACATATAGACACTACGAAAACCGACGAACAACTAATAACTGAACTATTAAAATTACCAGAAAATGGACTTAAAGTCATTGAGCTGAAGATTGTTGACAACTTCGAGGAAGATTTAATTATTTTCAAGGATACAGACATAATTATTGGTCCAAACAAGGTTTTGGCGTATATCCCAAAAGGGAATTGTTTACTCCTAAAGAAGTCCAAGGACAGCACTACAACCCCATCGACAATGTTTGGCAAAATATTGTCGAGGGATGTGCAGAAACTCTGCGGATTGAATTGTATTAAAAAGATATATATTACTAAAAATGAAATAAGAAAGCTCGCATGCGGCCGCAAAGAGAGCAATATTAATGAATTAAAAAAGAAATTAGGAGAAATATTTAAAGAAAGTAATATTAAAGTGCACATTATAGAGAAAAATATTGAAATAACTGATCCTTATAAGAAGAAATTAATACATAATGATTACCACATACTTCCAACCAGCGGACATGCAGGAATAAACCGCATGTTACAGAATATAAAGAAGAAATACTTCTGGACAGGTATGCAAAACGATGTGACGACATTCGTAAAGCATTGCCCAATTTGTCAACGAAATAAATATATCCAGCCAAAGAAATAACCAATGACTATCACATCGACAGCCGAATCAGGTTTTGACAAAATATTTTTAGGTCTAGTAGGACCTTTAGAAGAATCAGAAGATGGATTTAAATATATTCTAACTATACAAGATGAATTAACCAAATTCATCGAAGCAGTACCCATTTCCAATAAAGAAGCAAGTACAGTGGCAAAAGCTTTAGTAGAAAATTTTATTCTAAGATATGGAGTACCACATACGATAGCATCTGATCAAGGAACAGAATTTTTAAATCAAGTTTTCCAGAGAATTTGTAAATTACTAAAAATAGAACAGTTGCAATCCACAGCATATCATCATGAGAGCATAGGAGCCTTAGAGAACTCTCATAAAGTTTTAGGAGCATATTTGAGAAGTTACGTTTCAGAAAAACATACCGATTGGAACACATGGCTACCATACTACGTTTTCTGTTATAATACATCAGTACACTCAGAAACCGGATATACACCTTTCGAACTAATATTCGGAAAACAGTGTATCTTACCATCAAATTTGGTTAAACAGGTAGAACCAGTATACAACTATGACGATTATGTGATTGATTTAAAAAATAAATTACAAATCGCTCATAAAGACGCTCGAGAAGCTCTGATAGGCAAAAAGATAGCAAGAAAAAATAGATTCGATTTAGAGCAACGAACAAAAAGCTCCAATTTTGAAATAGGAAGTTTAGTTTTACTTAGAAACGAAAATAGAAAGAAACTTGATCCGATATACATAGGTCCATACGAAGTTCTGTCCCAAAACGGCGTGAATTGTGATATAAAATATGAAAATAAAAAGATAACGGTTCATAAAAATAGGCTAAAACCATTTTTTTATATATTTAACTCTGATTTAGATATTAAAAGTTGATCAGTAACTTTATAAACCTAAATGAATTCCATTAATTAATATAAAATCAAAAACTTGTAAATTTAATTATTGTATAAAATTTATTTAAAAAAAAAAAAAAAAAAGGCGAGAAAGTGCTTCCGCAAATGCAAACATCTAAAGATAAATTAAAGAAAAATATTAGTATGATATCATGTATAGCTAAACTTGTAAATATATGTTAACATAAAAATAGGCCGGCATAGACTTAAGATTTTCATTACTATTATTATTATACTATTGATTAGCAATTTAATACAAAAATGTATATACAAATCTAACTTTCACTACTTAATATATTTAATATATCTTTAAAATATAGCTAGATAGAATAAATTAATTTAATGTAACTATTGATAAGCAAATTAATATAATTTTTACATAAAATACTATTATATTACACCTTTTAAATGTACATAACTATCATCAAAAAAAAAAAAAAAAAAAAAAAAAAAAAAAAAAAAAAAAAATCCATCCCACAATTTCAAAAGAAAATACAATTCAAAAAGTTATCAAATAAAACAAGATCCCTTATTGTACAAAGTGGCGCATAAAAAGAAGAAATCATAACATATCATGATTTCTCCTTTTTCTCCCAGGAAGGGTGGTGCGAAGGGATTGCACCAGCGCTCACTTAACTAATTGTCACAACAAAACATTTAATAGGGTATTCAACCTGCTTTGATAATTTGATAACATTTTCCCAACCATCCCATGCACTGCATTCGTTTTGTTCCGCCGCCGCCGCCGCCGCCGTCGCCGTATTGGCTAGCTATAGCATAACCGAGTCAGAATGAGTATTCATATTTCCGTTGGCACACTTCGTGCACCAGGTACTCACATAGTTCAACCGGCACCCTCTGTGCACAAGCTATAGAAAATAACAAGATACACAAAATACTTATTTGACACTTTAGTGCACAGGTATTTTGTATACAAATTCAAAGGGTCACTGGCTTACGGTTTATGGCAGTAAATTGTGCATCATAAGCACATCGAAAGTGCATGGTATGGTCAAATGCTGACTGTGCATATTTGGGGTTATCGATTATCCAAGTATGGTTGGATACCAACGAAATAAACTAATTATGTAGTATAAATAGACTGAATAAAAAGCTATGATGGCACTTCTATCTAAAAAGCCAAACTTAAGACAACGTTTCTTTACTCTGATATATCAACACGCTGGTAGGTAATCTAACGTTAGTTTAACTCCAACATCTGACGCCCTACAGAGCAGTATTGCTTTTGGGTAAACGTTTATAGGGCAATTCGCCGGACGAGTCAGAGAGTTGAATTAAACTTAACTGCGAAAACACTACCAACATTACACAGTGATCGATTATTGTTTTCTGTCTGGAGATTGGTTCCTCTTTTTTGATGAGTTTAGAGTAGGAGTAAAGAAATTCTCGGATCACATGCCATTAGATGTTTCCCTTAGATTGAAATCATCTTGTATTGAAACAACTGAACCTACCCTTATTCTTCATCCGAAGTTACATTGGAAAGACAGCTATATAGAGCTTTTCCAGGGAAATATACACAGACAGCTCGAAACTCAAATAACTTTGAATGTTTCAGCTAATCTAGACAAACACATGCTTACGAATGTTATCAAGAAAGCAGCACATCGGGAAAAAAGGCTTTGGGAGGTAATCAAAAGTGGTTCGACAGTGATTGCATGAGAGCTAGAAACTTATCTTTTGCGTACTTGAAATTATTCAGAACGACCAGCAACATCAATTTTAGAATCCTCTATGCAACAGCAAAAAAAAAAACTTCAAATTGCTTTGTAATGCTAAAAAACGAGATTTTTATGAAAGAAACATCAAAATGCTTAACAAAGCGAAAAAATCAATGGAGTTTTGGAAAGCAATTAGGCTTGTGAGTGGAAAAAGGTTTTCAACTGATACAGTTCTGCACATTGAACAATTAAAAATCCATTTTACGAGTTTGCTTAACACAGCTCAAATAGCTCCAATCTTTTCAATATGCACCACCTTTTATAACTGACGAGTGCCTGTATGCTCCTATTTCCAAAAATGTATTAAAAATTGTTATTCAAAATGCAAAAAAAAGATAAAGCACCAGGGGAAGACAGAATACCGTTTGAATATTTTAAAAATCTTACACCAGAATTCTTACGACTTCTAACCTTGGAGTATAACATAATTTTCGACACTGCTGACGTCCCTGTGAGTTTTTGAAAGGCGACTATCTTTTCGCTACATAAAAAAGGGAATGTTGAAGATCCAACAAATTATAGAGGCATCTCATTTTTAAATACAGCAGCTAAGCTACTTGGCTCTGTATTGTATAATAGACTCAGCGAGTGGGTCGAGTCTCAGCAAATATTAAACGAATTTCAAGCTGGATTCAGGAAAAATCATTCAACAGTTGACCAATTTTTTCATTAATAAATATTGCCGACATTTATAAAAGTAAACGAAAAAAGCTTTATGGTTTTTTTGTGGATTTTCGGGCAGCGATCGATTCGATTCCTGGGGAAGCACTTTTAAATATGGAATCTCAACTAAAATTATATCAGTAATTAAAGCCATGTACGAACAAAATGTTGCACGAGTTTGGGATGGACAATCTCTTTCGGATAAATTTGTTACGTCAATGGGCGTTAAGCAAGGTTGCTAACCGCGACTAGTACTCACATCAATTCCGGAGGAACGTGTGTAAAAGAGTGGAAGAAGCTGGCAATCTACGTTGTCAATATCAGCCGATGAAAATATCAATGAGCTTAAGGTGAAATTTGATGACTTGCTGAAAAAAGCCATAAATATGATGTATGATAAGTTTATGAGTGCAGCTGAAGCATCCATTTACAGAGCATACTACAGTAAAGCAAACCACTTCTTGAACCACAAGACATACTTCTAAGCTACAAACCCTGTTCAAAAAATTCGCTTGATATTTAAGGTAAGAGGCGAACTCGTCGGCTTAAACTACATTCCTCATCGACCAGAGCTGCCAATATTGTGCAATTTATGCAACCGAAAAGAACGCGATGATGTATTCCATTTCCTTGGAGTTTGCCCAATACTCAAAGAGTTCATAGACATACTTAGTTTAGAGGAAACAATCAACATTTTGAATGGAGAAAGAAGTTCGGATATTCTTTATGAGTACTCATTGAACGCTCTTCGTTACAGAACCCTTATAGTTCAGGAAAACTTTTTAGTGTTTTGAAAAACTAACAAGAATGTATTAAAGAAAAAAAATGTATTTATTGGGTTTTCTTATGTACATACATAGATATTAATTATAACGTAAATGTCAGTCTGGTAGACGGCCTTTGGTCAAACCATTTAAAGACTTATGTCGTCTTACAATTGTGAAAAATATATTTTTTGTATTAACTTTTAAAGTCAATAAAACTAACTTACTAACTAAAACTATACTGCATTTACAGTTCCAGGTCGGGGACTATTTCATTTTTTGAGAATGCAGTTCGGTTTGCATAAAGCACCCGCAACTTGGCAATGTTTTATAGATACGGTCCTTGGAACTGAGTTACAGCCATATGTCTTCGTCTATCTCGATGATATCATCATCGTGACAGGCACTTTCGAGAAGCATATTTAAATTTTGAATGAGGTTTTTGAAAGATTAATAAATACATGTTTAAAAGTAGGTAGGGAAAATTTAATTTTATTAGACCTTATCTAAAATTTTTGGGCTATGTTGTTGACAGAAACGGTCTCCACATGGATCCAAAAAAAATAGAGAGTATGTTAGGAATTTCATCACTTTAAAATGTGAAGGAGGTTAGGAGCTTCATCGGCACGGTATCCTGGTATAGGAGATTCATTCCAAACTTTGCTAGTTTGGTGAAACCGTTGTCTGAATTGACGAAGAAAAATAGAAAATTTGATTGGAGTAGGGAATAAGAGGAGAGCTTTAGAAAAGCTAAAGAATGTTTGGTAGCGGCACCCATTCTAATGTGCCTGGATTTCACGAAGCCATTTGTCATTCAGACGGATGCTTCGGACTTTGGGATTGGTGCGGTCCTTAGCCCAAATTTTGACGAAGGCGAAAAAGTGATTTGCTATTTGAGCAGATCACTTAAACGTTGCAAGCGTAACTATTCCACCACAGAAAAAGAATGCTTCTCTTTTCTGTGAGCGATAGAAAAGTTACGGCCATATTTAGAGGGTGTGGAATTCAAGGTTATTATCGATCACTACTCTCTGATATGGTTGAACAAGTTGAAAGACCCAGCAGGTCGAATGGCTCGATGAGCTGTACGTATGCAGCAGTTCGATTTCAACATTGTTCACCGCAAAGGGAAGGATCATATAGTGCCGGATATGCTCTCTAAAAGCGTACCAGTTTTTTCTGGGATTTCAGAGCCTACAAAAGATCCTTGGATAGAAAAGATGATAGTAGAGGTGGAAAAGAAACCATTGTCTTTTCCAATTTGGAGAGTAGAACAGGGAAAATTGTTTAAGTTTGTTAAGGCAAATCATGTAATAGTTCACGATAGTAATAGTGAGTGGAAGTTAGTAGTAGCAAAGAATGATAGGAAAAAGATTTTAGAAGAAAATTATGACCATCCGTTAGCAGGGCATAATATGGGGGTCAAGAAAACTTTTTGTAGGATAGGAGAAAAATTTTACTGGCCTAAAATGAGGTAAGGTATAACTAGGTACATTAGGAATTGCAAGATACGCCAAAGTGTGAAACCAATTAATGAAAAACCAGCTGGGTTGATGACGGAGAGGAAAGGGGTAACCGATCCGTGGGAGATGATTTGTTTCGATTTGGTAGGTCCACTTCCGAAATCAAGTAGAGGTTTTGTCTACATCTTAACTGTGGATTGACGTTTGTGCTACTTTTCGTTAAAAAGCAAGTTGTGAGAGTATCTTATAAAAAAACATATTAAAAATAATAAAGTGATAAAACCCTCTTCAAAACTACTTAAGCCAAAACTCTTTAAAATCTGACTTTGAAATTCCTGCGTTACCTGCGAGTCGAAAGTACATGACTAAAATCAAAAGAAAAATTCACGAAACGTCACCAGAAGCAGCGATCGCACAAAAAAATCAACAAAATATGACACTCGTTGGTAACATGAGCATTCCAAACCTCTTAGCTTTGTTGGATTCGAGGATTAAAGATTACGCTACAAAAGATGATTTTAAAGCCATGAGCGTTGAGATGAAAGTCCTACGAAACGAGAACTTGCAACTTCATACAAAAGTAGAACAGTTGGAAATAAAATGTGCTCGTATGGAAGATCTGTATGAAAATATTCTGCAAAAGAAAAGAGAAGGCAACGTCATCTGCCACATAACCCCACAACAAGGAAAAGACTGAAAGGAGGAGCTTAAGGCTGTCTGTAAGAGTGTTCTTCGTCTACCAAACGATCTCAACGATTGGCAGGTCAAAAACATTCGTTCTAGTAGATCAGACAAAAGAAATTTTATGCTCAAAGTAACACCAACGGAAGCAGGGTCTTTTCTTCGCCAATGCAAATTTAAGCTACTTGGCAAATCGGGGATCTCAATTTATAGAGATTTCACTTAATACATTCGAACAAGGAGGAGAAAGTTGATGGGGGTAAAGTTCGCTGTAAAAAAATGCAATCCAGATACAAATATCATTCTTCGGGATGACAGACTTTAAGTTGACGATAGATTGTTAACGTGGAACGCGGTGGAAGGTCTTTAACAAGGAAACCGGGATGGAGCAAGTTTTTTTGGCAGAAAAATTCCAAAACATAAACCTCGACTTTTTGCAAGCAGACGGGATAACGCATGTGGTAAACAACGATGATATGTCAAACCAGATGTCAGTTAGCACAGGAATGTTATCGTCAGCTACTGCAGCGCCATCTTCATTTTCGACTCGAAATGTAAGAAATATTTCTACGAACTACAGTGGAGGCGATACAAATGGAACCGAATTATAAAATTTAACCGTCTGCCAGAATTTAAATAATTTTAACAATAACTTTAATTTAAGAATATTAGCATATAATGTTTCAGGTCTTGAAAATAAGAAATTACTTACAGAATTTTTTAGTTATATAAAACAATTTAAAGTTTTTTGCCTTTTCGAAACTTTCATAACAGAAGCAATTTGTGAAAATTATAAAAATACTTTCTATGAATATGAATTGTGTTGGATTGCAGCAAAACAATCAACCTGTAGAGGTAGGCCAAGTGGTGGGTGCCTGTTTGGATTAAAAAGAGAGATGTACATACATTTTGCGTACCGAGTTTTCGAGAACATGACTTGTATCAAAATTTCCTCGAATTTGGAAAACAATGCAAGTATATAGATAGTTCCAGTCTATCTTAACTGCAACAACTACTGGCGAAATGATTTAAACAAACTTTTGGATATGTTACAAGACTTTGGGAAAGATAATGTTTTATTGGTTGGCGATTCCAATGGGAGAACTTCAACTAAACAGAGTATCGTAGGAGAGAGAAGGCAAATGTTTAGATCATCTAAAGATAAGAAGAACAACGCTCAAGGGAATGGAATCATCGATATGTGCAATACCTTTGGATTGAAGATCTTAAATGGTACTTCACAAGGGTATGCAAATGGTGAGCTTAGGTTCGTAAAACAAGGCAGCAGGAACCGATAGAATACCAACAGAATATTACAAATATGCCACAAAAGAGTTTTTGGAGTCGTTTACAAAAGAATGTAATGTAATCTTCGAACGAGGTGAAGTTCCAAGAAGTTTTAAAGAGTCTATCATTTATCCACTGCATCAAAAAGGCAATGTTTATGATGTTAATAATTATAGAGGAATTTCTTTTTTGAGCTCTTCAACAAAAATCTTCACATCAATACTGCAAGCACGTTTAAAAAAATGGATCACAGAAAAGGAAGTACTGAGTGAATTTCAAGCCGGATTTCGAGAAGGTTATTCAACTATAGATCATATCTTCACCTTATCAAGTATTGTTCATTCATACAAAGAAAAATACAAGAAATTATTTGCTTTTTTTGTAGATTTTAAGTCTGCTTTCGATACAGTTGACCGTAAAGCGTTATTTTATAAGCTACTCAGGATGGGAATGTCGTATAAATTCATCAAAGTTATCCAGAGTTTATATAATAACACTGTTTCGAGTGTATGGGATGGTGAGAAACTTTCTGAAGAATTCTGGACAGCAGCAGGACTTAAACAAGGATGTGGACTCAGCCAAGATTTGTTCGCTTTATTCATAGACGATTTATGTGAAATCCTCCCATCAGGAATAGATTTTGCAGGAATGCGTATTAAAATATTGATGTATATGCTGATGACTCGTCATTATGGCAGAGTCAGTCATTTCATTACAATTAATGATCAACCGCCTTGCAGATTACTGTAATACTTGGAATCTAACCGTTAATTTGAATAAGTCTAAAGTGATGATTTTTCGAAGATGGCATGGAAGATATTCCAGGAACGAGCAATTCTTTTACCGCGGAGAAGAGATAGAAGTCGTGCGAAAATATAAATACCTTGGAATTCTAGTTTCGAGTAATGGTAGTTTTGATAAACATCTCTCAGATAAACTTGCCAGTTCCACAAACGCATTAAATACAACTTGGAAAAACTGCATGGCTAACACACTGGTATCGCTGAACACTAAATATCAAGTTTTTGAATCTACAGCAAAGTCGATCATATGTTATGGTGCACAGGTTTGGGGTTTTTTGGAATCGGAAAGCGTAGAAAAATTGCTGGCCACGTTATTTCTGATAATGGTATCCTACCCGATCCTACTAAATCTTCCGCAATGAAAAGTTACCCAACCCCCACCAACGCGGATGAAGTAAGAAGATTCGTTGCATTCGCCAACTACTATCGTAAATTTATCCCCAATTTCGCTACCATTTCTATTCCACTTAACCGATTACTGAAAAAAGATGTCGAATTTTATTTTAATAAAGATTGCGAAAAATCTTTTGAGTTGCTTAAAGGAATCCTTACAAGTCCTAAAATCCTACAATTCCCCAATTTTAACGAGGAATTCATCCTACGAACCGATGCCTCAGGTTTCGCTCTAGGAGCTATCTTATCTAATTTCGACGATAGACCAATTGCCTATGCAAGTAAAACTCTTAATAAAGCAGAGAAAAACTATAGTACAATTGAGAAAGAATTACTTGCAATTGTATGGGCAGTTAAACACTATCGTCCCTACCTATTCGGAAGGAAATTCAAAATTTTAACAGACCATAGACCTTTAGTGTACTTGTTCTCACTTAAAGAACCTAGTAGCAGACTAACAAAATTTAGACTACTACTAGAGGAATACAACTTCTACATAGAATATTCTCCAGGTAAGGATAATTGTACAGCCGACGCATTAAGTCGCATAAAAATAGACTCCGAGGATTTAAAACAATTATGTATCTGCGTTTTAACGAGAGCCCAGTCAAAAGCGGAAAACAAAAATCTTGAACATATAGACACTACGAAAACCGACGAACAACTAATAACTGAACTATTAAAATTACCAGAAAATGGACTTAAAGTCATTGAGCTGAAGATTGTTGACAACTTCGAGGAAGATTTAATTATTTTCAAGGATACAGACATAATTATTGGTCCGAACAAGGTTTTGGCGTATATCCCAAAAGGGAATTGTTTACTCCTAAAGAAGTCCAAGGACAGCACTACAACCCCATCGACAATGTTTGGCAAAATATTGTCGAGGGATGTGCAGAAACTCTGCGGATTGAATTGTATTAAAAAGATATATATTACTAAAAATGAAATAAGAAAGCTCGCATGCGGCCGCAAAGAGAGCAATATTAATGAATTAAAAAAGAAATTAGGAGAAATATTTAAAGAAAGTAATATTAAAGTGCACATTATAGAGAAAAATATTGAAATAACTGATCCTTATAAGAAGAAATTAATACTTAATGATTACCACATACTTCCAACCAGCGGACATGCAGGAATAAACCACATGTTACAGAATATAAAGAAGAAATACTTCTGGATAGGTATGCAAAACGATGTGACGACATTCGTAAAGCATTGCCCAATTTGTCAACGAAATAAATATATCCAGCCAAAGAAATAACCAATGACTATCACATCGACAGCCGAATCAGGTTTTGACAAAATATTTTTAGGTCTAGTAGGACCTTTAGAAGAATCAGAAGATGGATTTAAATATATTCTAACTATACAAGATGAATTAACCAAATTCATCGAAGCAGTACCCATTTCCAATAAAGAAGCAAGTACAGTGGCAAAAGCTTTAGTAGAAAATTTTATTCTAAGATATGGAGTACCACATACGATAGCATCTGATCAAGGAACAGAATTTTTAAATCAAGTTTTCCAGAGAATTTGTAAATTACTAAAAATAGAACAGTTGCAATCCACAGCATATCATCATGAGAGCATAGGAGCCTTAGAGAACTCTCATAAAGTTTTAGGAGCATATTTGAGAAGTTACGTTTCAGAAAAACATACCGATTGGAACACATGGCTACCATACTACGTTTTCTGTTATAATACATCAGTACACTCAGAAACCGGATATACACCTTTCGAACTAATATTCGGAAAACAGTGTATCTTACCATCAAATTTGGTTAAACAGGTAGAACCAGTATACAACTATGACGATTATGTGATTGATTTAAAAAATAAATTACAAATCGCTCATAAAGACGCTCGAGAAGCTCTGATAGGCAAAAAGATAGCAAGAAAAAATAGATTCGATTTAGAGCAACGAACAAAAAGCTCCAATTTTGAAATAGGAAGTTTAGTTTTACTTAGAAACGAAAATAGAAAGAAACTTGATCCGATATACATAGGTCCATACGAAGTTCTGTCCCAAAACGGCGTGAATTGTGATATAAAATATGAAAATAAAAAGATAACGGTTCATAAAAATAGGCTAAAACCATTTTTTTATATATTTAACTCTGATTTAGATATTAAAAGTTGATCAGTAACTTTATAAACCTAAATGAATTCCATTAATTAATATAAAATCAAAAACTTGTAAACTTAATTATTGTATAAAATTTATTTAAAAAAAAAAAAAAAAGGCGAGAAAGTGCTTCCGCAAATGCAAACATCTAAAGATAAATTAAAGAAAAATATTAGTATGATATCATGTATAGCTAAACTTGTAAATATATGTTAACATAAAAATAGGCCGGCATAGACTTAAGATTTTCATTACTATTATTATTATACTATTGATTAGCAATTTAATACAAAAATGTATATACAAATCTAACTTTCACTACTTAATATATTTAATATATCTTTAAAATATAGCTAGATAGAATAAATTAATTTAATGTAACTATTGATAAGCAAATTAATATAATTTTTACATAAAATACTATTATATTACACCTTTTAAATGTACATAACTATCATCAAAAAAAAAAAAAAAAAAAAAAAAAAAAAAAAAAATCCATCCCACAATTTCAAAAGAAAATACAATTCAAAAAGTTATCAAATAAAACAAGATCCCTTATTGTACAAATTGGCGCATAAAAAGAAGAAATCATAACATATCATGATTTCTCCTTTTTCTCCCAGGAAGGGTGGTGTGAAGGGATTGCACCAGCGCTCACTTAACTAATTGTCACAACAAAAACAATTAATAGGGTATTCAACCTGCTTTGATAATTTGATAACATTTTCCCAACCATCCCATGCACTGCATTCGTTTTGTTCCGCCGCCGCCGCCGCCGCCGTCGCCGTATTGGCTAGCTATAGCATAACCGAGTCAGAATGAGTATTCCTATTTCCGTTGGCACACTTCGTGCACCAGATACTCACATAGTTCAACCGGCACCCTCTGTGCACAAGCTATAGAAAATAACAAGATACACAAAATACTTATTTGACACTTTAGTGCACAGGTATTTTGTATACAAATTCAAAGGGTCACTGGCTTACGGTTTATGGCAGTAAATTGTGCATCATAAGCACATCGAAAGTGCATGGTATGGTCAAATGCTGACTGTGCATATTTGGGGTTATCGATTATCCAAGTATGGTTGGATACCAACCAAATAAACTAATTATGTAGTATAAATAGACTGAATAAAAAGCTATGATGGCACTTCTATCTAAAAAGCCAAACTTAAGACAACGTTTCTTTACTCTGATATAGCAACACGCTGGTAGGTAATCTAACGTTAGTTTAACTCCAACATCTGACGCCCTACAGAGCAGTATTGCTTTTGGGTAAACGTTTATAGGGCAATTCGCCGGACGAGTCAGAGAGTTGAATTAAACTTAACTGCTACTTAACACTACCAACATTACACAGTGATCGATTATTGTTTTCTGTCTGGAGATTGGTTCCTCTTTTTTGATGAGTTTAGAGTAGGAGTAAAGAAATTCTCGGATCACATGCCATTAGATGTTTCCCTTAGATTGAGATCATCTTGTATTGAAACAACTGAACCTACCCTTATTCTTCATCCGAAGTTACATTGGAAAGACAGCTATATAGAGCTTTACCAGGGAAATATACACAGACAGCTCGAAACTCAAATAACTTTGAATGTTTCAGCTAATCTAGACAAACACATGCTTACGAATGTTATCAAGAAAGCAGCACATCGGGAAAAAAGGCTTTGGGAGGTAATCAAAAGTGGTTCGACAGTGATTGCATGAGAGCTAGAAACTTATCTTTTGCGTACTTGAAATTATTCAGAACGACCAGCAACATCAATTTTAGAATCCTCTATGCAACAGCAAAAAAAAAACTTCAAATTGCTTTGTAATGCTAAAAAACGAGATTTTTATGAAAGAAACATCAAAATGCTTAACAAAGCGAAAAAATCAATGGAGTTTTGGAAAGCAATTAGGCTTGTGAGTGGAAAAAGGTTTTCAACTGATACAGTTCTGCACATTGAACAATTAAAAATCCATTTTACGAGTTTGCTTAACACAGCTCAAATAGCTCCAATCTTTTCAATATGCACCACCTTTTATAACTGACGAGTGCCTGTATGCTCCTATTTCCAAAAATGTATTAAAAATTGTTATTCAAAATGCAAAAAAAAGATAAAGCACCAGGGGAAGACAGAATACCGTTTGAATATTTTAAAAATCTTACACCAGAATTCTTACGACTTCTAACCTTGGAGTATAACATAATTTTCGACACTGCTGACGTCCCTGTGAGTTTTTGAAAGGCGACTATCTTTTCGCTACATAAAAAAGGGAATGTTGAAGATCCAACAAATTATAGAGGCATCTCATTTTTAAATACAGCAGCTAAGCTACTTGGCTCTGTATTGTATAATAGACTCAGCGAGTGGGTCGAGTCTCAGCAAATATTAAACGAATTTCAAGCTGGATTCAGGAAAAATCATTCAACAGTTGACCAATTTTTTCATTAATAAATATTGCCGACATTTATAAAAGTAAACGAAAAAAGCTTTATGGTTTTTTTGTGGATTTTCGGGCAGCGATCGATTCGATTCCTGGGGAAGCACTTTTAAATATGGAATCTCAACTAAAATTATATCAGTAATTAAAGCCATGTACGAACAAAATGTTGCACGAGTTTGGGATGGAAAATCTCTTTCGGATAAATTTGTTACGTCAATGGGCGTTAAGCAAGGTTGCTTACCGCGACTAGTACTCACATCAATTCCGGAGGAACGTGTGTAAAAGAGTGGAAGAAGCTGGCAATCTACGTTGTCAATATCAGCCGATGAAAATATCAATGAGCTTAAGGTGAAATTTGATGACTTGCTGAAAAAAGCCATAAATATGATGTATGATAAGTTTATGAGTGCAGCTGAAGCATCCATTTACAGAGCATACTACAGTAAAGCAAACCACTTCTTGAACCACAAGACATACTTCTAAGCTACAAACCCTGTTCAAAAAATTCGCTTGATATTTAAGGTAAGAGGCGAACTCGTCGGCTTAAACTACATTCCTCATCGACCAGAGCTGCCAATATTGTGCAATTTATGCAACCGAAAAGAACGCGAAGATGTATTCCATTTCCTTGGAGTTTGCCCAATACTCAAAGAGTTCATAGACATACTTAGTTTAGAGGAAACAATCAACATTTTGAATGGAGAAAGAAGTTCGGATATTCTTTATGAGTACTCATTGAACGCTCTTCGTTACAGAACCCTTATAGTTCAGGAAAAATTTTTAGTGTTTTGAAAAACTAACAAGAATGTATTAAAGAAAAAAAATGTATTTATTGGGTTTTCTTATGTACATACATAGATATTAATTATAACGTAAATGTCAGTCTGGTAGACGGCCTTTGGTCAAACCATTTAAAGACTTATGTCGTCTTACAATTGTGAAAAATATATTTTTTGTATTAACTTTTGAAGTCAATAAAACTAACTTACTAACTAAAACTATACTGCATTTACAGTTCCAGGTCGGGGACTATTTCATTTTTTGAGAATGCAGTTCGGTTTGCATAAAGCACCCGCAACTTGGCAATGTTTTATAGATACGGTCCTTGGAACTGAGTTACAGCCATATGTCTTCGTCTATCTCGATGATATCATCATCGTGACAGGCACTTTCGAGAAGCATATTTAAATTTTGAATGAGGTTTTTGAAAGATTAATAAATACATGTTTAAAAGTAGGTAGGGAAAATTTAATTTTAGTAGACCTTATCTAAAATGTTTGGGCTATGTTGTTGACAGAAACGGTCTCCACATGGATCCAAAAAAAATAGAGAGTATGTTAGGAATTTCATCACTTTAAAATGTGAAGGAGGTTATGAGCTTCATCGGCACGGTATCCTGGTATAGGAGATTCATTCCAAACTTTGCTAGTTTGGTGAAACCGTTGTCTGAATTGACGAAGAAAAATAGAAAATTTGATTGGAGTAGGGAATAAGAGGAGAGCTTTAGAAAAGCTAAAGAATGTTTGGTAGCGGCACCCATTCTAATGTGCCTGGATTTCACGAAGCCATTTGTCATTCAGACGGATGCTTCGGACTTTGGGATTGGTGCGGTCCTTAGCCCAAATTTTGACGAAGGCGAAAAAGTGATTTGCTATTTGAGCAGATCACTTAAACGTTGCAAGCGTAACTATTCCACCACAGAAAAAGAATGCTTCTCTTTTCTGTGAGCGATAGAAAAGTTACGGCCATATTTAGAGGGTGTGGAATTCAAGGTTATTATCGATCACTACTCTCTGATATGGTTGAGCAAGTTGAAAGACCCAGCAGGTCGAATGGCTCGATGAGCTGTACGTATGCAGCAGTTCGATTTCAACATTGTTCACCGCAAAGGGAAGGATCATATAGTGCCGGATATGCTCTCTAAAAGCGTATCAGTTTTTTCTGGGATTTCAGAGAATACAAAAGATCCTTGGATAGAAAAGATGATAGTAGAGGTGGAAAAGAAACCATTGTCTTTTCCAATTTGGAGAGTAGAACAGGGAAAATTGTTTAAGTTTGTTAAGGCAAATCATGTAATAGTTCACGATAGTAATAGTGAGTGGAAGTTAGTAGTAGCAAAGAATGATAGGAAAAAGATTTTAGAAGAAAATTATGACCATCCGTTAGCAGGGCATAATATGGGGGTCAAGAAAACTTTTTGTAGGATAGGAGAAAAATTTTACTGGCCTAAAATGAGGTAAGGTATAACTAGGTACATTAGGAATTGCAAGATACGCCAAAGTGTGAAACCAATTAATGAAAAACCAGCTGGGTTGATGACGGAGAGGAAAGGGGTAACCGATCCGTGGGAGATGATTTGTTTCGATTTGGTAGGTCCACTTCCGAAATCAAGTAGAGGTTTTGTCTACATCTTAACTGTGGATTGACGTTTGTGCTACTTTTCGTTAAAAAGCAAGTTGTGAGAGTATCTTATAAAAAAACATATTAAAAATAATAAAGTGATAAAACCCTCTTCAAAACTACTTAAGCCAAAACTCTTTAAAATCTGACTTTGAAATTCCTGCGTTACCTGCGAGTCGAAAGTACATGACTAAAATCAAAAGAAAAATTCACGAAACGTCACCAGAAGCAGCGATCGCACAAAAAAATCAACAAAATATGACACTCGTTGGTAACATGAGCATTCCAAACCTCTTAGCTTTGTTGGATTCGAGGATTAAAGATTACGCTACAAAAGATGATTTTAAAGCCATGAGCGTTGAGATGAAAGTCCTACGAAACGAGAACTTGCAACTTCATACAAAAGTAGAACAGTTGGAAATAAAATGTGCTCGTATGGAAGATCTGTATGAAAATATTCTGCAAAAGAAAAGAGAAGGCAACGTCATCTGCCACATAACCCCACAACAAGGAAAAGACTGCAAGGAGGAGCTTAAGGCTGTCTGTAAGAGTGTTCTTCGTCTACCAAACGATCTCAACGATTGGCAGGTCAAAAACATTCGTTCTAGTAGATCAGACAAAAGAAATTTTATGCTCAAAGTAACACCAACGGAAGCAGGGTCTTTTCTTCGCCAATGCAAATTTAAGCTACTTGGCAAATCGGGGATCTCAATTTATAGAGATTTCACTTAATACATTCGAACAAGGAGGAGAAAGTTGATGGGGGTAAAGTTCGCTGTAAAAAAATGCAATCCAGATACAAATATCATTCTTCGGGATGACAGACTTTAAGTTGACGATAGATTGTTAACGTGGAACGCGGTGGAAGGTCTTAAACAAGGAAACCGGGATGGAGCAAGTTTTTTTGGCAGAAAAATTCCAAAACATAAACCTCGACTTTTTGCAAGCAGACGGGATAACGCATGTGGTAAACAACGATGATATGTCAAACCAGATGTCAGTTAGCACAGGAATGTTATCGTCAGCTACTGCAGCGCCATCTTCATTTTCGACTCGAAATGTAAGAGATCTTTCTACGAACTACAGTGGAGGCGATACAAATGGAACCGAATTATAAAATTTATATAATA
Organism: Platycheirus albimanus; assembly: GCA_916050605.2. NCBI lineage: Eukaryota > Metazoa > Arthropoda > Insecta > Diptera > Syrphidae > Platycheirus > Platycheirus albimanus. The sequence continues at coordinate 160,427,821 of OU696696.1, read as the reverse complement.
TAACTTTATTTTAAGAATTTATTCTTTAATTTAAGAATATTAGCATATAATGTTTCAGGTCTTGAAAATAAGAAATTACTTACAGAATTTTTTAGTTATATAAAACAATTTAAAGTTTTTTGCCTTTTCGAAACTTTCATAACAGAAGCAATTTGTGAAAATTATAAAAATACTTTCTATGAATATGAATTGTGTTGGATTGCAGCAAAACAATCAACCTGTAGAGGTAGGCCAAGTGGTGGGTGCCTGTTTGGATTAAAAAGAGAGATGTACATACATTTTGCGTACCGAGTTTTCGAGAACATGACTTGTATCAAAATTTCCTCGAATTTGGAAAACAATGCAAGTATATAGATAGTTCCAGTCTATCTTAACAAGTTCCAGTCTATCTGCAACAACTACTGGCGAAATGATTTAAACAAACTTTTGGATATGTTACAAGACTTTGGGAAAGATAATGTTTTATTGGTTGGCGATTCCAATGGGAGAACTTCAACTAAACAGAGTATCGTAGGAGAGAGAAGGCAAATGTTTAGATCATCTAAAGATAAGAAGAACAACGCTCAAGGGAATGGAATCATCGATATGTGCAATACCTTTGGATTGAAGATCTTAAATGGTACTTCACAAGGGTATGCAAATGGTGAGCTTACGTTCGTAAAACAAGGCAGCAGGAACCGATAGAATACCAACAGAATATTACAAATATGCCACAAAAGAGTTTTTGGAGTCGTTTACAAAAGAATGTAATGTAATCTTCGAACGAGGTGAAGTTCCAAGAAGTTTTAAAGAGTCTATCATTTATCCACTGCATCAAAAAGGCAATGTTTATGATGTTAATAATTATAGAGGAATTTCTTTTTTGAGCTCTTCAACAAAAATCTTCACATCAATACTGCAAGCACGTTTAAAAAAATGGATCACAGAAAAGGAAGTACTGAGTGAATTTCAAGCCGGATTTCGAGAAGGTTATTCAACTATAGATCATATCTTCACCTTATCAAGTATTGTTCATTCATACAAAGAAAAAAACAAGAAATTATTTGCTTTTTTTGTAGATTTTAAGTCTGCTTTCGATACAGTTGACCGTAAAGCGTTATTTTATAAGCTACTCAGGATGGGAATGTCGTATAAATTCATCAAAGTTATCCAGAGTTTATATAATAACACTGTTTCGAGTGTATGGGATGGTGAGAAACTTTCTGAAGAATTCTTGACAGCAGCAGGACTTAAACAAGGATGTGGACTCAGCCAAGATTTGTTCGCTTTATTCATAGACGATTTATGTGAAATCCTCCCATCAGGAATAGATTTTGCAGGAATGCGTATTAAAATATTGATGTATATGCTGATGACTCGTCATTATGGCAGAGTCAGTCATTTCATTACAATTAATGATCAACCGCCTTGCAGATTACTGTAATACTTGGAATCTAACCGTTAATTTGAATAAGTCTAAAGTGATGATTTTTCGAAGATGGCATGGAAGATATTCCAGGAACGAGCAATTCTTTTACCGCGGAGAAGAGATAGAAGTCGTGCGAAAATATAAATACCTTGGAATTCTAGTTTCGAGTAATGGTAGTTTTGATAAACATCTCTCAGATAAACTTGCCAGTTCCACAAACGCATTAAACACAACTTGGAAAAACTGCATGGCTAACACACTGGTATCGCTGAACACTAAATATCAAGTTTTTGAATCTACAGCAAAGTCGATCATATGTTATGGTGCACAGGTTTGGGGTTTTTTGGAATCGGAAAGCGTAGAAAAATTGCTGAGAATATTTTTAAAGAGACTTTTTAGACTTCCTCAGACTACACCAAATTACATGTTATACCTCGAAACAGGATTCCCACCTCTGTTTATAACTGCACTTAAATTACATTTCGATTATGTTTTGAAAATTCTCTCATGGAACAGTTACAGAATTCCCAGAAAAATAGTATTCTGCTATAAACCAGAGGTCCTTTTGGTTCAAAAAATGGATGGATTTAGCAGATATCTGTAACCTTAATTTGGAGTTGTCCTTACAAAATGTAGCGAACTGGAAATACCAACTGTATCAATTACTGCAAAAATTGGATGAAAAATACAGGTATCAATTTTTTGAATCAGCGAGAGCATCTATTTACAGGAACTAGTACAGTCAGCTGGAATATGGGTTAGAAGAAAACAACTATTTCCAGAACAACAATAAAATCGAAGAAATATCAATTATTTTCAAAGCAAGAGGAGAACTTTTGAATTTAAACTTCATTCCACATAGGGAAGATCTACCGGTGTTTTGTTTTCTATGCAACATGGGAGAGAGAGAAGATGTAAGGCACTTTATATGCATATGCCCTGTTCTGAAAGAGATAAGACGGTCGCAATGGAATACAAATGTCTTAACTGATGTGCAAATGTACGAAATCTTTAATGGAAAAGACTGGAGGGATCTTTATACGTTTATGAAAATGAGCTTAGATTATCGAAAGAAAACTATACAAGAAACTTTCTAAATTTATTATGGTTTTTATATTTAAGTTCACAAAAAATGTCAATCTGGCAGCCGGCCTTGGGCCATGTCTAATTTCATTATGTACCTATATTTATAAATTGTTTGCAAAAGAAAATAAATAAAAATGAATTTTGAATTGAATTTGAATTGAATTGAATCTTAACTGTCGTCGACTGTTTCACGAAGTTAATATTGTTGTTCCCGTAGAGATCTGCAACGGCGAAGTCTGTTTGTAAGGAGTTGGAAGACAATGTCTTCTTGTTGTTTGGCGTTCCAAAATGTTTGTGATAACGGTCCGCAGTTCAAAAGCAAGGAAGTCTTTTTGTGATAGCTATGGTTCCACAACTAGGCTTACGGCAAATTACCACCCGCAGGCTAATCCTTCAGAAAGGATTAACCAAATCATAAAAAATACCCTTAGGGCGTACCTTTCAGAAAATTATAGGTCTTGGGTCTCCCAGTTAGTAAAAGTTGCGTGTTTTAGGCGTGTCCCCTTACTACGCGAATTTTGGTCGAGGGATGGTGACTTTTGGCAAACCCTTAACCACCATCCCGGCTGTTAGGAGTAAAAGTACGGGATGACACAAGAGAAAAGTTTAGGTTGCTTAGGGAAGAAATAGGGAAAAAGATAGAAACAGCATAAAAAGATTCAACCTTCGATGCAGAGACGTTCAATTTCTCCCAAACGAATTGGTTTGGCGACGTAACTTTAGTCTTTCCGATGCAGCAAATTACTACACTGCAAAATTAGCGCCTTAATTTTAAGGCCCGTTTCTTATTAAGAAACGAGTTTCTATATGGACGTACGAGCTCAAGGACGAAAAAGGTACTGATCGAAGAACCTGGAACGTCAAAGATTTAAAGCCGTACTACAACGATACAGACAAAAATTCCGATACTTAGTCGCGTAGCAAGGACTAGCAACGCTAAGAGTTACTGAGAGCTTTACAGCTCTGTGAAGTTCATCGACTTTCGCCAAACAGCGATTGTGATGTAGATATGTTGTGCTGTAGTGAATTCCATTTGGTTGTGTTGTTTACCCTCTGTTTATCCTTTTTACTTCGCTTTCTTATCTAAAAGCCAATATCCTTCGTTGGTAGGTAAGGGTGGAATTTGTTACGATTAATTTAACCGCAACAAGAATCATCGTTTTTGGTTTTTAAAACCTTGTCAAATCGTGTGTTTTTCGCACGGTTCAACTCTCGATATTTGTTTCCACTCCATCCCAACCATTCCTTTTTCTTACCCACATTTTGAGTCCATTGTCCTCTGGGAGTTTTGAGAGTGACTCAGAGAGGTTAACAAAGCAGGTTCTTTTGGTTGAGCCAGCGGATGAGCTGGAGACTTGCCCGCAACGTATTCGAATTTGATCGTGCTGAGCCAGCGGATGAGCTGGAGACTTACAAGCAACTTTATGTTAACAACGTGTCGAGCCAGCAGACGAGCTGGAGACTCACATGCAATTTTAATAACTCATCTACCGTGTAGAGCCAGCCAACGAGCTGGAGACTCGCACGATATCTTTATAAAGAGGGAAGAAGCTCCTTCCAATAACGTTGAGCGGCGATACATCAACTATAGGAGACTAACTGCACCAATTTTTCTTTTACAACGGCCCAACAGCGAGCCCATGCTAAAATTAGTTTTGATTTGATTAAAGTAGCGTTGTTTTAATTAAATTTTCATCAAAAGACCGTACAAAGAATGGAACGATAAATACTCGTCCCCGATTCCCCCAAATATGCACAAAGGTAGAACCAGTGTTGGCAAGTAAGTTACATGAAGTAAGTTACTCGATTAGTTACGCGTAACTAATATAAATTAGTTACGCCCAATATTTGGCGTAACTAATGTAACTAACTGTAACTAAATAAAACTAACTCTAATTTAATAATAAAAAATAAAAAAAATCACATTTCATCCTGAATCCCAATCGACTATTGACAAAATTCTTTTATTAGCAAGGGCAACGGCAACCTGGCAAGGAATACATTATTGAAATTACTATGTTCCTGATGAAAAGAAAATCTAATTAAATATTATATTCTTGGAGCATACAATAGATTTTTACTTACATTTAAAGTTTTCCCTTCTTTCTTGAGATTCCTGGACATTTCTTTATTTATTGTGATTTATTTTTGTATGGTAAATTCAGATTTGATCTCAGATTTGGTCTCAAATTTCAGATTTATCTCGCCCACAGGAAATCAAATGAGATCTATTTGGTTTTATTATTTTTTAATTTTTTTGCAGAAATATAGTAATTTAAAAATGTATTCCTTGCCAGGTTGCTGTGGCCACAGCTGGCAGCTGGCTTGACGGCAACATCAGTCATCCAGCTTTGCCATAAAACAGTGTAGTCAATCGTCATTCGATCGGGTTTGTGGACGGAACTTCTAAATTTCAATTTAACATTGTAACACCCTGTATCTACAATCAACATTAATCATCACTCAACATTTATATACATATACATAGATTTAATCATTATTTGTTTTCCTTACCTATATTTGTTCATACCTACTAAATCAAATTCATAAATATCCTGTATATATGCCATAAAATTTGCTATCCTAAAACCTATACCTACTATTAAACTAATAACTACTATACACATACATAAAAACTATTTCTTTTCTTTCTATTCTATTTTCTTTCTATTCTATTTTCTTTCTATGCCTACTTATTTAAATAATTAATATTCCTTCCATTCTTTGCATATGTGTAATCTCTATTTCAAATGTTTATACGCATACTATTGTAAATACGATTCTATTTTAATTTCTAATCTAAGCAATCTTAGCAAATAATAATAATAATAATGTACTATGAAAAGCTCAGGTGAAATAAGTATAAAAGGATAAACAATTTTAAATGCGAATCACTTTCTGATTGTGATTGCTTATGCGAGGACATTTCGGCGGTATACCACTGCCTTTTGAAATCGGTAAGCATTTACAATAAGAGGACTGAGTTCTTTTGCGTGTCCCATTGACAGAGGTACACTACCGCCTCATTGGTTTGACAGTATTTTAATTGATTAATATTTTGTGACTTCGCCCATTCAGCGGGATACTGCGTTATTTCGCATATTCTGCGGTGGAGGGTGCCACAAATAGTTAATAAAAAACCTAAGCTTTTGATAAATTCGGCATTCAACAAAACATACAAACAACAATTTAGAACAATAAATACCGAAGAGAATCGATAAAGAATTAACTGTGTTTTTATTTTGTTCTCCTTGGAAAATCTGGAATTCGACCTCACCCCCATGAAATCGTAAAAACTCATGTTACATTGGCGTCCCAACTAGAGGCCCGATTTTTGAAAATCTCAAGACGAATAATAAAAACAACAATATGACAACCTTGTCTAATGCTCAATTAAAGAAACTCATCGCAGAGGTGCAAACACAAAATGAACGCTCAGGCAGTTTCAGCAACTGCACAGCAAGGTTTAAAGGAGAGCGAGACCCTGATGTTGTCGAGGCATTTATTGCTACAATTAATGTCTATAAAGACATAGAACGGATAGACGATGCAAATGCAATCAAAGGTTTTCCACTTCTACTCATGGAAAACGCTGTCAATTGGTGGCAAGGTATAAAATCTGAGGCTAGAACTTGGTCGGACGTACAAACTCTTTTGCGTAATGCATATGCCCCCGCCAAGCCCGCTTATCGCATTTACATGGAAATTTTTGAGCAAAAACAAAAACCAAAAGAGCCAACCGACGATTTTATTTGTACCAAGAGAGCGTTACTGTCAAAACTTCCTCAAATTCTTTCGGAATCAATGATGTTGGATCTTGTATATGGATTGCTTAACATTCAGATCAGAGACGGTGTTCCTCGAGAAAGCATTACGACCTTCCAGCAACTTTTAGTTAGAGCAAGAGCCATTGAACTATCTCGGGCAGAAAAGAGCATTAATATGGACGAAAGAAGAAGGTGCGATACGGAAAAACAACGCTGTACGTTTTGCAAACATGTAGGCCATACCATTACAGATTGCAGAAAGAAAGAAAAACTAAATGTTGCCACTTCAACAGCAGAATCGAAAATCCATTGCTATAAATGTAAGGCACCCGGATTTATTCGTTCAAACTGCCCTACTTGTAAAGATTTGCCTAATAAGGGACCAACAACGAAATCATTCAACTGCATAAAAACTACAAGCTGTACAGATCTGCCAACAGTCTCGATTGCCTCACATGGTGAAGATGGTATTGCAACTAGCGTTGCCGGCAGGGAACTTTTTCTACATCTCTTACGACATGGCACAAAATTTAGATCTATGGAAACCACAGTAACACTTGCTGATGGACAATCTGCGCAACAAGAGGTCTTAATCGCGGATACAAGCATCTTATTCGGAAAACGACTTAGACCTATAAAGTTTATAGCATTACCAAAATCCACAGACAACCGGACACTCATCGGTATTGATTTCTTGGAACATAATGGAGTAATCATGGATCTTGGACAGAGAATTTGGTATTTAGCTGATCAAAAAGATGAACCTTTTGAATTTTACGACACGTCTCACACCATAGTATCTTCAAGGAATAAAAAAGCTCCAAGTTATGAAAACACACTTCCTTTCTTTTCATATGTTCCATTCACACCGATTTCACCACTTGCTAAAACCCCAAATTTCCAATCATCACCACATACTCCATCAGCTGTTGAGAAACACAAGCCAGAAACTTCTGCTTTCTTGACTTTTATCGAGCCCAACCCAACTCCAGCAACGGTGAGTACACCAAAACGATTGAGGAAAAGTACAGCAAACAACGACTATTCACCGAATTTCATACAAAGTATCTTTGAAGACTCGATAAGAAGAACAGACGTTACTCCAGATCACAGGAAAGTTAGTAATAAGGTCATTTTTCCTGATCTCGTTTATTCACCAATGGAACTTGAGATGGATTTAGATTTCCTTCCAATCAATTCAATCGATTTTCACTTGCGAGAAGATGAAGCTATTGAACTTAGCCCAACAGAAAGAGAAAAGCTAAGCACACTCTTGAATAATCATAAAAGTTTATTCAGCGATCTTTCCGAGCCAACACCCTATGCTACACACAAAATCAACACACGTGATCATAGTCCCATTGCAACAACACCTTACAGATTGTCACCAACAAGAAAAGACCAGCTTAAGCAAGAGCTACAAAAGATGCTGGAAAGCAACATCATCGAAGAATGTGATTCACCTTGGGCTGCTCCCGTAGTCCTAGTTCCAAAAAAGATGGAAACATTCGAGTTTGCATCGGCTATCGCAAACTCAACAGTATAACCGTTCCTAGCAGACACCCTTTACCACGTATTGATGATCTTTTGCATTCAACCAAAAATACGAAATTTAAAACAACATAAGATCTACAATCAGGATACTATCAAGTAAAAATTGCTGAAGAAGATAGGGATAAGACAGCATTTGTCACACCATTCGGCATGTTTCGTTTTAACCGTATGCCCTTTGGTTTACGAAATGCTCCAGCTACCTTTCAGGAATTGATGGACAGATTTAAAAAAGGATTAGTGCAAACTTTAGTCCTCGTATATCTCGATGATCTCATCATATGTTCCAGCAGTTTTCATGAACACTTTAAAGATCTTCAAAACGTTTTTGAGCGGTTAGATACTTTCAAACTCAAAGTAAACCGAATTAAAACTCACTTTTGCTGTCCATCTGTAAAATATCTAGGACATCTGATCACAGACAAAGGAATTCAAGTAGACCCAGAAAAAGTTAATGCAATTTTGAACCGACCAGAACCAAAGAATGCAAAACAAGTTCTTTCCTTCTTACAAACATGCTCCTGGTATAGGAGGTTCATTCAAAATGTTGCCGATGTTTCAAAGCCAATGAGTAATCTCACTAAGAAAAATGCTATATGGAAATGGACTGAGGAAGAACGAAAAGCATATAAAACATTAATAAAGCTCCTTACAACAGCGCCTATCCTTCAACAGGCATGTGATGAAAAACCATTTTTGCTTTAAACTGATGCAAGTAATTATGCCATCGGAGCAGTATTGGTCCAGGGGGAGAAGACAGAAGACCATCCAGTTGAGTACGCTTCAAGACTTCTAACAGCAGCCGAGCGAAACTACTCAACAACTGAACGCGAAGCACTTGTCATAGTGTGGGCTGTTAACAAGTTCCGCGGATACATTGAGGGTGGTGAGGTAACACTCTTGACTGACCACCAACCATTAAAATGGCTTCTCACACTTAAATCACCCACTGGCAGACTAGCCCGTTGGGCATTACAGTTACAGTCTTTGAATTTCAAAATAAAATACACACCAGGTAGGACAAATCTTGTTGCTGATATGTTTTCAAGACCACCATGTGAAGAAAAAGACAACATCTCAGAATGCGAAATCTGCAACTTTCAAATTGATTTGCCATCAAGAAGATCAAAGGAAATTCGAGAAGCACAACTCGAAGACAATCAACTCAAGGAAATAATTGAGTCGTTTGAAACAAAAAATGAAAATATTCCTCGATGGACTTCTCGCGGCTATATTCTTAACGATGGAATACTTTACAGATACTCTCCAGAATCTGAAGCTGAAGATGCTCAGTTGGTTGTACCAACTCAGGAAAGAGAGACAATTTAAAAAATGTATCATAATGACGCTACTGCAGGACATTATGGAGTTGATCGTACTTTCGACAGGATTACATCCAGATACTATTGGCCTAGAATGAGAAACGATGTGACTAAGCACATAGGAAACTGTATCACGTGCCTCAGATATAAACCAAGCAATATGAAACCCACAGGACTACTTCAAACTGTTTCAAGTAATCAGAGATTCGAAGTAATAGCTGTTGATTTATTCAGACCATTGCCTAGAACAAAAGACGGGTTCCAATGGATTCTAATAGCTGAAGATCTAGCCAGCAGATGGGTTGAAATATTTCCTCTGACGGAAGCAACAGCAGAAAATTGCGCTCTGACGTTATTAAATGAGGTATTTCTACGCTATGGTACTCCACGACGTCTCATAACCGATAATGGGGTACAATTTATCTCATCTCTTATGCAGCAATTAACTCATTGTCTGGGAATTCAGCAATCGCTTACTCCAGTTTATCATCCTCAATCTAATCCTGTTGAGCGGAAGAACCGAGATATGAAGACACAACTAGCTATTTTGGTGGGCAACAATCATGACACCTGGTCCGATAATATACCGTCCATACGATTCGCCATGAATACTGCAAAATGCCAAAGCACCGGCTACTCTGCAGCTTACCTTACTTTCGGTCGGGAGCTAAGAACCATCGACGATGTAAATCACGATCTAAGGAACATAATAGAATCAGAAAACTTCATCCCTCAAATCACCCCAAGGTTTCTTCAACTAGCAGAAACACTTCAAAATGCTAGAGAGTCCGTTGAAAAAACACAAGACCATAACAAGACATACTTTGACAAAAGACTACGACCTACACCTACATTTCAAGTAGGCGAACAAGTACTTGTAACCTCCCATGTTCTCAGCAATGCAAGTAAAAACGTTACCAGTAAATTCATGCCAAGAAGAGATGGCCCATATACGATTATTAAACAGCTTGGAAAGACCACCTTCCAAGTCGCCTCTAAAGATGACCTTACAATACCACTTGGATCATACCACGTTTCATCCCTCACAAAATATAAAAACTCTAAAAACACCGATGTGCAACCAGTCCGAACTCTACGAAGACGAGGTAGGCCTAAAAAAGCATCTACTACTACAACTACTACTGTCGCATCGTCGGGACGACTTCAGCGCCATAGGGGGAGAATGTAACACCCTGTATCTACAATCAACATTAATCATCACTCAACATTTATATACATATACATAGATTTAATCATTATTTGTTTTCCTTACCTATATTTGTTCATACCTACTAAATCAAATTCATAAATATCCTGTACATATGCCATAAAATTTGCTATCCTAAAACATATACCTACTATTAAACTAATAACTACTATACACATACATGAAAACTATTTCTTTTCTTTCTATTCTATTTTCTTTCTATGCCTACTTATTTAAATAATTAATATTCCTTCCATTTTTTGCATTTGTGTAATCTCTATTTCAAATGTTTATACGCATACTATTGTAAATACGATTCTATTTTAATTTCTAATCTAAGCAATCTTAGCAAATAATAATAATGTACTATGAAAAGCTCAGGTGAAATTAGTATAAAAGGATAAACAATTTTAAATGCGAATCACTTTCTGATTGTGATTGCTTATGCGAGGACATTTCGGCGGTATACTACTGCCTTTTGAAATCGGTAAGCATTTACAATAAGAGGACTGAGTTCTTTTGCGTGTCCCATTGACGGAGGTACACTACCGCCTCATTGGTTTGACAGTATTTTAATTGATTAATATTTTGTGACTTCGCCCATTCAGCGGGATACTGCGTTATTTCGCATATTCTGCGGTGGAGGGTGCCACAAATAGTTAATAAAAAACAGTCGCGTGAAGTTAGCCGCAACTTTGAAACCAAACTTGTTTTTCTTTAGAGTTCTGATATTATTACCAAGAGTTCTGGAGTTCCTCATACCAATTTTGAATAGTTCTGGCAAAAAACCATCAAAATCGGGACTTTGAAATTTCTTAACCCTAAAAAATGTTAGCCGCAACTTTGTAACCCCCAGGAGTTCTGATGCAATAAATGTGTTCAGAACCAATAGTTCCGGAGTTCCTCATACCAATTTTTAAGAAATCTGCCCTAAAACGCCCAAAAAATGCATTTCAAGTTTGTATGCAAAAAAGTGCATTTAACATTTTTTTATAATTCTGATGTCCGAAATGTCTTAAACACCAAGAGTTCTGAGGTTCCTCATACAATTTTTTTTTATTTCTTTTTAAACACGCTCACAATTCACTTTTTTAATTTTCACCCTAACCTACAAAAAAAAGTAGCCGCGACTTTGATACCCCCAAGAGTTCTGATACAATAAATGTGTTCACAACCAATAGTTCCGGAGTTCCTCATACCAATTTTTAAAAAATATGCCCTAAGACGCCCATAAAAAGCATTTCAAGTTTGTATGGGAAAAGTGCATTCATGGTTATCAAACAGTTCTGAAGGCTAAAATGTGTCAAAAAGCAAGAGTTCTGAGGTTCCTTTTAAAAACATTTGAACATTTTGAAGTATTTAGGCCAAAATGCAGATTTTCAATTTTTAGACAAAATGCATCTTTTAAGTAGACGCAACTTTGTTACCCTAGGAGTTCTGATGCAATAAATGTGTTCACAACCAATAGTTCCGGAGTTCCTCATACCAATTTTTAAAAAAATATGCCCTAAGACGCCCATAAAAAGCATTTCAAGTTTGTATGGAAAAGTGCATTCATGGTTATCAAACAGTTCTGAAGGCTAAAATGTGTCAAAAAGCAAGAGTTCTGAGGTTCCTTTTATAAACATTTGAACATTTTGAAGTATTTAGGCCAAAATGCAGATTTTCAATTTTTAGACAAAATGCATCTTTTAAGTAGACGCAACTTTGTTATCCTAGGAGTTCTGATGCAATAAATGTATTCACAACCAATAGTTCCAGAGCTCCTCATACCAATTTTTGAAAAATCTGGCCTAAAACGTCAAATAAATGCATTTCAAGTTTGTATGCAAAAAAGTGCATTTACCATTTTTTTATAATTCTGACGCCTGAAATGTGTTAAACACCAAGAGTTCTGAAGGTCCTCTTACTTACATTAAATAGTTCTGCAGTAAATAGCCCAGAATGCAGATTTAATTTTTTCAGGCAAAATGCATTTTTTTACTAGCCGCAACTTTGTCACCTCCAGGAGTTCTGGTGCGATAAATGTGTTCACAACCAATAGTTCCGGAGTTCCTCATACCAATTTTTAAGAAATCTATCCTGAAACGCCCAAAAAATGCATTTCAAGTTTGTATGCAAAAAAGTGCATTTACCATTTTTTTATAATTCTGACGCCTGAAATGTGTTAAACACCAAGAGTTCTGAAGGTCCTCTTACTTACATTAAATAGTTCTGCAGTAAATAGCCCAGAATGCAGATTTTATTTTTTCAGGCAAAATGCATTTTTTTACTAGCCGCAACTTTGTCACCTCCAGGAGTTCTGGTGCGATAAATGTGTTCACAACCAATAGTTCCGGAGTTCCTCATACCAATTTTTAAGAAATCTATCCTGAAACACCCAAAAAATGCATTTCAAGTTTGTATGCAAAAAAGTGCATTTACCATTTTTTTATAATTCTGACGCTTGAAATGTGTTAAACACCAAGAGTTCTGAAGGTCCTCTTACTTACATTAAATAGTTCTGCAGTAAATAGCCCAGAATGCAGATTTTATTTTTTCAGGCAAAATGCACTTTTTTACTAGCCGCAACTTTGTCACCTCCAGGAGTTCTGGTGCGATAAATGTGTTCACAACTAATAGTTCTGGAGTTCCTCATACCAATTTTTAAGAAATCTATCCTAAAACGCCCAAAAAATGCATTTCAAGTTTGTATGCAAAAAAGTGCATTTACCATTTTTTTATAATTTTGAAGCCTGAAATGTGTTAAACACCAAGAGTTCTGAAGGTCCTCTTACTTACATTAAATAGTTCTGCAGTAAATAGCCCAGAATGCAGATTTTATTTTTTCAGGCAAAATGCATTTTTTTACTAGCCGCAACTTTGTCACCTCCAGGAGTTCTGGTGCGATAAATGTGTTCACAACCAATAGTTCCGGAGTTCCTCATACCAATTTTTAAAAAATCTGCCCTAAAACGCCCAAAAAATGCATTTCAAGTTTGTATGCAAAAAAGTGCATTTAACATTTTTTTATAATTCTGATGTCCGAAATGTCTTAAACACCAAGAGTTCTGAGGTTCCTCATACAATTTTTTTTTATTTCTTTTTAAACACGCTCACAATTCACTTTTTTAACTTTCACCCTAACCTACAAAAAAAAGTAGCCGCGACTTTGATACCCCCAAGAGTTCTGATACAATAAATGTGTTCACAACCAATAGTTTCGGAGTTCCTCATACCAATTTTTAAAAAATATGCCCTAAGACGCCCAAGAAAAGCATTTCAAGTTTGTATGGGAAAAGTGCATTCATGGTTATCAAACAGTTCTGAAGGCTAAATTGTGTCAAAAAGCAAGAGTTCTGAGGTTCCTTTTATAAACATTTGAACATTTTGAAGTATTTAGGCCAAAATGCAGATTTTCAATTTTTAGACAAAATGCATCTTTTAAGTAGACGCAACTTTGTTACCCTAGGAGTTCTGATGCAATAAATGTGTTCACAACCAATAGTTCCAGAGCTCCTCATACCAATTTTTGAAAAATCTGGCCTAAAACGTCAAATAAATGCATTTCAAGTTTGTATGCAAAAAAGTGCATTTACCATTTTTTTATAATTCTGACGCCTGAAATGTGTTAAACACCAAGAGTTCTGAAGGTCCTCTTACTTACATTAAATAGTTCTGCAGTAAATAGCCCAGAATGCAGATTTTATTTTTTCAGGCAAAATGCATTTTTTTACTAGCCGCAACTTTGTCACCTCCAGGAGTTCTGGTGCGATAAATGTGTTCACAACCAATAGTTCCGGAGTTCCTCATACCAATTTTTAAGAAATCTATCCTAAAACGCCCAAAAAATGCATTTCAAGTTTGTATGCAAAAAAGTGCATTTACCATTTTTTTATAATTCTGACGCCTGAAATGTGTTAAACACCAAGAGTTCTGAAGGTCCTCTTACTTACATTAAATAGTTCTGCAGTAAATAGCCCAGAATGCAGATTTTATTTTTTCAGGCAAAATGCATTTTTTTACTAGCCGCAACTTTGTCACCTCCAGGAGTTCTGGTGCGATAAATGTGTTCACAACCAATAGTTCCGGAGTTCCTCATACCAATTTTTAAGAAATCTATCCTGAAACGCCCAAAAAATGCATTTCAAGTTTGTATGCAAAAAAGTGCATTTACCATTTTTTTATAATTCTGACGCCTGAAATGTGTTAAACACCAAGAGTTCTGAAGGTCCTCTTACTTACATTAAATAGTTCTGCAGTAAATAGCCCAGAATGCAGATTTTATTTTTTCAGGCAAAATGCATTTTTTTACTAGCCGCAACTTTGTCACCTCCAGGAGTTCTGGTGCGATAAATGTGTTCACAACCAATAGTTCCGGAGTTCCTCATACCAATTTTTAAGAAATCTATCCTGAAACACCCAAAAAATGCATTTCAAGTTTGTATGCAAAAAAGTGCATTTACCATTTTTTTATAATTCTGACGCTTGAAATGTGTTAAACACCAAGAGTTCTGAAGGTCCTCTTACTTACATTAAATAGTTCTGCAGTAAATAGCCCAGAATGCAGATTTTATTTTTTCAGGCAAAATGCACTTTTTTACTAGCCGCAACTTTGTCACCTCCAGGAGTTCTGGTGCGATAAATGTGTTCACAACTAATAGTTCTGGAGTTCCTCATACCAATTTTTAAGAAATCTATCCTAAAACGCCCAAAAAATGCATTTCAAGTTTGTATGCAAAAAAGTGCATTTACCATTTTTTTATAATTTTGACGCCTGAAATGTGTTAAACACCAAGAGTTCTGAAGGTCCTCTTACTTACATTAAATAGTTCTGCAGTAAATAGCCCAGAATGCAGATTTTATTTTTTCAGGCAAAATGCATTTTTTTACTAGCCGCAACTTTGTCACCTCCAGGAGTTCTGGTGCGATAAATGTGTTCACAACCAATAGTTCCGGAGTTCATCATACCAATTTTTAAGAAATCTGCCCTAAAACGCCCAAAAAATGCATTTCAAGTTTGTATGCAAAAAAGTGCATTTAACATTTTTTTATAATTCTGATGACCGAAATGTCTTAAACGCCAAGAGTTCTGAGGTTCCTCATACAATTTTTTTTTATTTCTTTTTAAACACGCTCACAATTCACTTTTTTAATTTTCACCCTAACCTACAAAAAAAAGTAGCCGCGACTTTGATACCCCCAAGAGTTCTGATACAATAAATGTGTTCACAACCAATAGTTTCGGAGTTCCTCATACCAATTTTTAAAAAATACGCCCTAAGACGCCCAAGAAAAGCATTTCAAGTTTGTATGGGAAAAGTGCATTCATGGTTATCAAACAGTTCTGAAGGCTAAATTGTGTCAAAAAGCAAGAGTTCTGAGGTTCCTTTTATAAACATTTGAACATTTTGAAGTATTTAGGCCAAAATGCAGATTTTCAATTTTTAGACAAAATGCATCTTTTAAGTAGACGCAACTTTGTTACCCTAGGAGTTCTGATGCAATAAATGTGTTCACAACCAATAGTTCCAGAGCTCCTCATACCAATTTTTGAAAAATCTGGCCTAAAACGTCAAATAAATGCATTTCAAGTTTGTATGCAAAAAAGTGCATTTACCATTTTTTTATAATTCTGACGCCTGAAATGTGTTAAACACCAAGAGTTCTGAAGGTCCTCTTACTTACATTAAATAGTTCTGCAGTAAATAGCCCAGAATGCAGATTTTATTTTTTCAGGCAAAATGCATTTTTTTACTAGCCGCAACTTTGTCACCTCCAGGAGTTCTGGTGCGATAAATGTGTTCACAACCAATAGTTCCGGAGTTCCTCATACCAATTTTTAAGAAATCTATCCTAAAACGCCCAAAAAATGCATTTCAAGTTTGTATGCAAAAAAGTGCATTTACCATTTTTTTATAATTCTGACGCCTGAAATGTGTTAAACACCAAGAGTTCTGAAGGTCCTCTTACTTACATTAAATAGTTCTGCAGTAAATAGCCCAGAATGCAGATTTTATTTTTTCAGGCAAAATGCACTTTTTTACTAGCCGCAACTTTGTCACCTCCAGGAGTTCTGGTGCGATAAATGTGTTCACAACTAATAGTTCTGGAGTTCCTCATACCAATTTTTAAGAAATCTATCCTGAAACGCCCAAAAAATGCATTTCAAGTTTTTATGCAAAAAAGTGCATTTACCATTTTTTTATAATTTTGACGCCTGAAATGTGTTAAACACCAAGAGTTCTGAAGGTCCTCTTACTTTCATTAAATACACGGACCAAGAAGATACAGACCGCCAACTCACCATATGGTCTCTCTTTTTGCCTACAAGCTAAAAATCAGCTGATATGCCATTTATTTTGAGAGTGTGACGCTCTCTCTTGCTTTTAAAACCCATTTAGCAAACACACCTAAAAAATAAATGGCAAACGCAGGTATAGTTGCCATTACAAAATGCACAGAGAGTGATGTACTCGTATTCACAGACAGGAAAAAATATTTCGAGGGTGTTTCAGGCAAGGGGAGTACGAGTTGGCGGTCTGTGTATGGTCTGTGATTAAATAGTTCTGCAGTAAATAGCCCAGAATGCAGATTTTATTTTTTCAGGCAAAATGCATTTTTTTACTAGCCGCAACTTTGTCACCTACAGGAGTTCTGGTGCGATGAATGTGTTCACAACCAATAGTTCTGGAGTTCCTCATACAAATGTTTAAGAAATCTATCCTAAAACGCCAAAAAAATGCATTTCAATTTTGTATGCAAAAAAGTGCATTTAAAATTGTTTTATAAGTCTGACCCTAATTTATCTTATAGTCAGAATTCAGAACCTATTCAAGAAAAAAAATTCTCATTACCCTTGCTCTTGCTCTTCGTTCTGCGCACCTACTTCATCGTTCATCGGCGCGGAATAGTTTGAGTCTTCTCCTTTTCGCCTTCCCGTTTTAATTTTTGTTTTGTTCTACACTCGTCTGTCGTCTTTACGTTCTACGCATTGACTTACCATCCATAGTATGTCAATGGGTTGTGCGCCCTACGTCATCGGTGCGCAATGGAATTTGACGTTTTGCATTGTTATTATAATTATTGGCAATCGTGATAAAACTATTAAGGATACAATGAAAAACGCCAAACTCCATGGTGCGTTCTTGACGTAGAGCGCAAAACACATACTATATCTATATAATATAAAAATGAATTGGTGTCTGTTTGTACGCGCCTAACTCGGCTGAATATCATCCGATTTGCATGGGGATTTTTTTGTTGGGTTTGTATTAAAGCAGGTAAACACATAGCGGAGCCGAATTTTTCAAATTTTGGACGGTAATTTTTAAAAATCATCAAAACACAAAATTGCGGAACAAATATCTACAGATTATGAATTTGTTCTTTGTACAAGCATAACTTGGCTAAATATTATCCGATTTGCATGAGGATTTTTTTTGTTATATTTGTTTTGAACCAAGTTAACACACAACGGAGCCGGTTTTTTTTTGTTTTGTTTTTTTTTTTAATTTTTTTTTTCACTTGCAAAAACAAACGAGTTTCTTCTCCACCTGTGCAAGTGACCCGTTCGCTAGAGCTGCTCTACTCGGAAATGCCTCGCTATTATATTTGGAATGCGCCGTACAAAAAATTTCAACGTCGAAAACAAGGGCAAGTTGTTGCCGGATATGCGGATGTGTATTAAACTGATGCGCTTGGTCGTATCTATGCTGTTCATCCAAAAAATGACGACTGCTTCTATCTGCGATTGCTTTTGGTCAATGTGCCTGGTCAAACTTCGTACGAGAACCTGCGGACTGTTGATGGTGTGCTGTGTGCCACATTTAGAGAAGCCTGCCAGCGGATGAATTTGTTTGCCAACGACAATCATTGGGACGCAACACTTTCTCACAAAACGTTTCTCCTTTCGTTGATTTTTACTTCGATTCGGTCAAGATCCGACATAGCGCTTGCGATTGCCTCTTCTCGAATAGCGGCCACGTTGTTGGAAGGTGGTTGCACAGCACATTCAGCGTTAAAATTGCCACTGAATCTGCAGTTGAATAACGAACCAACATGCAATATTTCAAGAAATTCTGCTATGGCACAAGTGTTGAAAACTTTCAAAATTATCATCTGGGATGAACGCACAATGACACATAAGAGAGCACTGGAGGCTCTTGATCGAACAATGAAAGATCTACGGGACAATATCAAACGCTTTGGAGGAGCAATGATATTGCTAGCCGGTGATTTCCGTCAAATTTTACCAGTAATCCCGCGATCAACGCCTGCAGATGAATTCAACGCTTGCCTAAAATTATCGTATTTCTAGCGATACGTAAAGATGCTGCAGTTGACGACAAACATGCGAGTTGCGTTGCAGAACGATCCATCAGCCGATGATTTTGCAAAAAAAATCAATTGGAAATGGTCGAATTACCGTTGATGCTGCAACTGGGAACTGGCCTGATTTCGTTCCCGCTGAATTATGAATTCACATCATAGAAGGAAGAACTCATCAGCAAAGTGTTCCCTAACATCGGGCACAATTATTTGAACCACGATTGGCTCAGTGACTGCTGGAACACAATAGAAAAACGCAGCCTAATTAGAAGTGCCCACAATGGAGTCGTACTCCACGATTTTTTACAATTTCCACTGAGAAACATACATATATATGCATATAAAAGATGATAAAACATATATCGCATCATGTATAGTCTTTTCTATAAATTTGTAATTACCTGACCTAATTTCTAAAAGGATATTATTAGCACGTTGCTCTTTTTTTTTTGTCAAAAATACGCACGTATTTATTAAAAGTTGGCCAACTCGTCCGTCGCGGTTTGCGGCTGCGTTTGCGGATCCGTCTCGTTGTGTTCACAACATTGAATTCGTGTGTATTCAACATTTTGACATGCGATACGGCTGCGGCTGCGGTTCCGGCTCCGGCTCCATTGTGTTCCAGCAGTGAACGCGCGATATTAGCTACGAAAAATAAGGACGACGATGATTTGAATTTCATCATTCAAAATAAAATCGCAGCTCCACTGCATTCGTTCAAATCGGTGGATCGCATAACAAATGATGACGAAGCAACAAACTATCCAATTGAATTTTTGATGTTCCCGGTCTACCACCACACAATTTACAACTCAAAGTTGGCTCTGTCATCATAATGCTTTGCAATCTGAACCAACCAAAACTATGCAATGGAACTAAGTTGACAGTAAAGAAACTCATGAACAACGTCATCCAAGCGACAATAATCAAAGGCAAGTTCAAAGGCGAAGAAGTTTTCATTCCAAGAATTCCTTTGATACCAACCGACTTGCCATTCGTTCGACCCGCATTCGCCATGACAATTAACAAATCGCAAGGCCAATCGTTGCAAGTGTGTGGCCTTAATTGAATCTTGTCGGAAAGCCATCTGCATTTTTTTTTGTTTATGCACCCCACAAAAAAAACAAACAACGTTGTTTATCACAAAGCGTTGTAGTGACCTAATCATTTCTGTTTAAATAAAAGTAATTTTAATCAATTTAATATCAATTGTTTAATTCTTTCTTAAGAGAGGCTCGACTTTCGAAAGGGACATTTAGTCAATTTAAGGCGGAACGAAGTTCGCCGGGTCTGCTAGTATTATATATTTACTATATACATGGATATTATTTCAATGTGTAGAACGTATAGAGAATAGATCGAATCAAAAGTTAAACGGGAAGGCGGAAGGCCCAAACTTCATAATGCGGATGCGCAAAACAAAACAAAACAAAATGGAAGGCGTTCGTTGGTAGTAGTTGTATGATACGCGTTGCCATAATTTAATTATCTTTATTAGTTGTATCAGGAATGTCACCCATAGCCATAGCGTTTCCTTGGGGACATGTCTATTCGCATGCAGCAATGCCGAAAGTCTTGGTAATGTCCATAAATGTGACATATATTATTGAATCCAAATCAGAGGACGAAGACGTCGAAGGTAAGCAACGAAGTTTAGTGAGTTGTGGTGTTTAATGACAGAAACCAGTAAAAAACCCTTTATAAAGTGAATCGGGCGACGCAGTTTTTGTGGCTTTTCGCAAAAAGTAAGTTTTTGATGTAGTGTAAAAACTGAAAAGCTTATAAAAGTAGATTAACAAATTTGCAGTTTAGTGTCGCTGAAGTGCAGTTTCGCTGCTGCGTGAAGCGATCTAGCTAATGGAGCAGTTCATAAAATTGTCTTTGTCTTTCTCTTTCTAAGTTGACATTTTACTTACATGAATAGATACAACAACAAAATAGATTTTGGTTGAAAAATATTTACATACGGATAAATTTTAAAAGCCAATATGTCGTGGTAAGTAATTTTGTTTGAAAACTATTTTGTAAAATACAGATTAATTGATTTTATTTTACAGAAAATGGAAGACAAAAACAAAAAAGGCAACATGATTCCTTGAAAAGGACAACACCAATGGTCCTACAATCTTTTTTATCGTGGAGCAAAATCGCAAATCTCATTTTTAATCGAGTTTTGAAACGAAAAAGGATATAAAGGCATTTTCTTTTTTAAGTTCACAGCAGAGCATGAGTTGTCAAAAAAAATGTGATATCTTACTTCAGAGAGTTCAAATGGAATGGTTTCAGAAGACTCCCGGATGCTTCCTTTCCTCCAATGGAAAGTGCAATTAGGCACGCCACCAAAATACACACACAAAAAAAAATGAAAATCGTTGGACAGTTTCAGAGTTCATCCTTCACAACACGAGAAATATATTTAAGATTTAATTATAAAGAAATATAAATCGCAGCTTGAGTCATCAAACGGGAGTCCCAAACCCACGAGATGCTTTACTATTTGCAATAAATGTGAGCAAGTTATGTAGTGAGACGACACATATTGTGGGGCTTATCATCATCAGTCTACTTGGTTTTAGGACGTCATACGTTTGGCATTGGCACCTCGGTTAGGCTGTCCTTTGGGTTTTGCAAATGCGGGTCGGTCGAGCATTGTAGAATTTTTTCTGTTAATTCCGATCCGGTATCAATTTCGAGCTATGAAAGCAAACATATAGTTAAACAATGTTCTGGAAAAAGTGAAATTGTGTAAGCAACCAACCTTTTTGTTATTTCCAATCCTAACCCTGCTCTTCACAAACAATGTTTGTTTTTGTTTTGGTTCACGTTCACGTTCTTTGTGGTAACAGCATTGTTGTTCCAAAATAGTTTTGTGGGTAATCTGAAATTAAAATTAGGTAGGTATAAGTATTTTATAAAAAATATACTATGTAGGTAAATAGCTACCTAAACCTACATTATAATATTTTACTACTTACCTTTATCTGCTAAACTGCTATCTGCTCCTGCTGTTGCTGTCTGCTCTGACTGGACTGACATCGAAATAGTTTCGAAATTCGAAGTAACGGTTAAAGTTTAAAGTGTGTGTAAGTAAACAGTTATGGTTAATGGATGGATACATATAATTGAAAATTCACATACATTTACATGTTTTTTTTTTCGAAAAATCCTGCTTAAATTTGTTTCGAAGATAAAATAACACAACATTGCCAGTCCTACAAAAATTGCAATGCGATAGCTTCTCATTAATTGGCTGAACGTTTTCACTCGTGCATGTATGTACATGCGGTCTCCATTCCATTGTATTTATCTTATAATCTATAGTATTATGAACAAGACTTGAAAAGATGGTGCGGCAGAATGGAACTGCAAATGTTTTTTATGTATTTAATCACTTATTCCCATTATACTTTTATTAAAATACGCTTTCACTATAATTCAATCTCTCTTTGTAGCGTTAAAGGTAAGACCGCACTAGGTGGAACTGTACTGCAATTGATTCTTTTTATGAAATTTTACGAGTCAAACCACACCGAGCGGCAGCGGAACCGCGAGTCAGCGACACTAAATGGAAGAGTTGGTCATACACAAGCGTCGCGTCGTTCCGCTGACGCGCAGTTCCGCCTAGTGCGGTCTTGTCTTAAAAGTGTTAAAAGAAGTAAGACCGCACTATCCGACAGTCTGCTTCATCGCAACGGTGCGACACCATCCGACCAAATCGCGTTTAAAGATGAAAGTCGATTTTTCATATAATGCGATGCATCAATTGATAGGTGGCACTTCCTAGATTACGAATATGCATTTTTTGAGTCGCTAGGACGCTAAGTTTTGGCGCAAATCTGAAAATATTTTTTTGACAGTTTTGGAAAAAAAATATTTTTTACCAACTTTTTTGATTTTTTAGAAATGGCACTTTCTAGATCGCGAATATGCATTTTCGAAGTTGCTTGGTCGCTTAGTTTAGCCGCAATTCAAGTTTAAAGATGTCGACTTTGATGCCTCTAGCACGTCTAGTTTAGCCGCAAATCGCGTTTAAAGATGAAAGTCGATTTTTCATATAATGCGATGCATCAATTGATAGGTGGCACTTCCTAGATTACGAATATGCATTTTTTGAGTCGCTAGGACGCTAAGTTTTGTCGCAAATCTGAAAATATTTTTTGAAAGTTTTGGAAAAAAAATTTTTTTTTACCAATTTAGAAGTGGCACTTCCTAGATCACGAATATGCATTTTTGAAGTCGCTAGGTCGCTTAGTAAAGCCACAAGTCAAGTTTAAATGTGTCAACTTTGATGGGTCTAGCACGTCTCGTTTAGACGCAAATCGGGTTTAAAGATAAAAGTCGATTTTTCATAATAATGCGTTGGGTCAATTGAATTTTTTTTTACTACGCATTCTTTTTTTCGGTTGTGGTAATTCCTGTAAAAATGTTTCCAAATCGGAATCCATTTTGCATGAAGACAGCATCAATTATGGTGTAAAAATAAAGAAAGGTTCACACAAAAGTAAAAAATACCGGAACCACCTGTCAAAATTGGTTTTTTGCCAGAACTATTCAAAATTGGTATGAGGAACTCCAGAACTCTTGGTAATAATACGAGAACTCTAAAGAAAAACCAGTTTGGTTTCAAAGTTGCGGCTAACTTCACGCGACTATAAAAAACCTAAGCTTTTGATAAATTCGGCATTCAACAAAACATACAAACAACAATTTAGAACAATAAACACCGAAGAGAATCGATAAAGAATTAACTGTGTTTTTATTTTGTTCTCCTGGGAAAATCTGGAATTCGACCTCACCCCCTTGAAATCGTAAAAACTAATGTTACAACATGAAATTTGAGTTTCTGTATTTGAAAAATTCTTTTAGTTATAGTTAATTACATTTAGTTACAATTAGTTACATTTAGTTACATTAGTTACATTAGTTACATAAGTTACATTAGTTACGTGTAACTAAGTAAAATTTCAAAGTTACGCTTAACTATCCAACACTGGGTAGAACGAAGATAAGGTTAAGCGAAAGTAAATGATTATATTTTTCCTCTCTCCTTTGATCCTCAAAAAGTATTTCATTTAATATTTTACAGAAAAGTAAGTTCCTTCTTTTACTGATTTCCTTTTAGAAATTTAGAGTAACTGGGAGAATGCCCAGCATGATTGTTTTCAGCTTTTTTCTTTTTTCTTTCTGAAGATTTTTGTTTTTCCTGAAAATAATTTTGTTCGTCTAGTCCGAACCCTACCTTAAGAATTTGTCAGATTTCGGATGACACTAATTATCTGGGGAATTCTGTAATCGTGTGAGAGAGAGAGTATTACAGCATTCGTCAAGTTTTGGAATGGAACCAACAACTTGAGGAAATCTGAGAATGTGTGTGTTATGAGAGAGTTCCGTAGGTAGTTGACAACGGAGGTTCATGGAAGCATTCCATGTTACCAAGTGGCCCGTGTCTGAATACCGCGGAAAATGTATGCCTGAATGTATGAATGTGTGGGTGGAAGCTCGGACTGGAAAATAATTGAGCTGAGCTTGTGTGACACTTCTTGACCAGCCTCTCTCAAGATTGTGAGATTCGTGACCCCATTTTGTTTTATCTTTCATGACCGAGTATTTAACTTTTCATTCTTTTGAACATATGTTTGTCTTTTTTTCAAGGGTTTTAGTCTCCATGTTGTGTTGTAGTTAATGAAAATAATGAAACTAGATATTAATTAATATTTTATTTTATTATTATTTATAATTTAATAAATATCACAACATATATTTGTTAAAATAATTAATTTAAAAGCGACGCGCGTTTCGGACTTTTGTCCATCATCGGGCTTAAATTTTGTCCTGCCAATTATGTCATGCTCTTTCTATTGTTGATTGTTGTTGTTTTTTTAAGTTTTGATGTGAGTTTTTTGGTTAAAACTGTGTTGTCTCTTTCTATTGGCTGTGTGTTCTTTGATGGGTTATAGCTGTGTCATATAGTGTGTTATTTTTAATTGTTAATTTGTCGTTAAGTATTTTGTCTTCCTCCGTCTTGCATGCTTTGTAGATAGCAAATTCCTCCAACGCGTCCAGTGTTTTTCCTTTTTGGCAAAAGTGCATTGGAATTAGATTTGTTGCAAAATCGGTGTAGGTGTGGTTCTCCTCTATCAAATGCAATGCGAAATTGGACTTTGTATTTATTTTAGGTCTATGTTCTTTGAACCTTTCTTGAAATGTTCTGCCCGTCTGTCCGATATAATATTTATCGCAGTCACTACATTTGATTTTGTAGACACCAGAGCCTAGTTCTGTCGGTTTGTTAGGTTTGGGTTTTAATTGATAAATTAATTTATAAAAAGAGGAAGAAAGCACAGCAAAGCAATAATAAAAACAACAATAAAGATGACACTTAAGAATATTCTATTGACCAATTTGGAGTTATTAATTTGTGTTTGGAAAAGTTCTTTCCGTCGGCTTTTTTGGTCACTGTAGTTTTAGCAATGAAACAACTCTGTTACATTTGCTTTTCCCGACGTTTCGGCAGGGATTGCTGCCTTCCTCAGGGGAACTTTATTTGAACAAAAAATACATTTATTATACAAAATATATAGTGACATTTAAAACAGTGGGAATTACACTTACTTTGTTTTTTAAAAATATATAAATTTAAAAAAATTTTAAAATAAGAAATGACACTTCGAATGAAGTTTCGTCTGTGTATTAAAAAAAAAAAAAACAAAAGAATGAAAACTATGAGGATGAAGACACTAAAGAGCAATAGACAGAAGAAATGTTTTGTGTGTCTTGTTTTCTGTTCATATTATTATTGTTATTTAGTATGTGTAATGTTTCCAAGGTATATCGTTTAGATACATGTTTCTCCGTTTGTAGGATTTTGACATCTTCAAAGTTTGGAGAATGACCACTCTCGATGCTGTGACTTGCCAGGACTGTTTTCCCAGAACTATTGGACTTAATATCAGATTTGTGGTTTGAGATCCGGTGTCGAAGAAATTGTTTTGTGGTTCCTATATAGCATAGGTTGCAAGGCTCGTTTGGTTTGCCGTTGCAATTAATTTTGTAGATTACGTCTGTTTGTTTGTCTTTGTCAGGTTTTGTTTTTAGTTTGGTGTATAGATGGTTAAGCGTTTTGTTGGATTTGAAAGCCAAACGAACGTCTTTTACGCTTCTGTTGATAACCTGTTTGAAGTTTTCAGTGAGTTTTGGAACATACACTATACTTTTGTAGAAACCATTGTTTGTATCTGTTTCTGTTCTTGAAGCTTGTGTCTTGTATTTGTGTTTGAAGATTAAAGCACGAATTATATTAGGAGGATAGCCATTGTCCTCGAGAATTTTCGTTATTCTTTTTTCATTGGAGGGATGAAATTGTTCGCTGCTAAGAGTGAAAACCTTACTTACGAGGTTGGAGGCAGTGTTCATGATGATGTGTTTGGCTTGGTTCGAACGAAAATTGATGATTCTGCCTGACGCAGTATGTTTTTGATGCCAAATTCATAATGATGTTTTTGATTCTGCTCGGCTAGCCGTCCGATGATGATACTTAAGAATATTCTATTTACCAATTTGGAGTTATTAATTTGTGTTTGGAAAAGTTCTTAAATGGCTTTTATCTCTGGGCAAAAAATTTGCATTACCAGTTGACAAAAAAAGTTTTCCGCTTTTTCAGTTGATAGCTGATGGAGAAGAAGTCATTCGTAACGTGCAAGACGAAAGGGAACAAGAACAAATGAGAGCACAATATAGCAATATGTTGCACACATTCCAGCGCCACCAGCACAATGATCGATTTGCCAAATATATATTAAACGTAAACACCCAGACGATCAATTTCCTCAAACAACACAAGAACATCGTCATCGTACCAGCTGACAAAGGGAACGTCACAGTGGCGATGGAACGGGTGGAGTACGATGAAAAGATGAGTGAACTGTTGTCTGATAGAAATACATATAGGCGAGTGAGGAATAACCCAACAACAACACTACAGACTCGCAACAACGAACTAGTTAAGTGGCTGAGAAACAATAACTTTATTGATGATCGAGAAAGAGGGAGAATGACAACATATACAGCACAGGTTCCATCTATCTATGGCTTACCCAAAATCCATAAGCCAAACATG
Source organism: Platycheirus albimanus (assembly GCA_916050605.2). Taxonomy (NCBI): domain Eukaryota; kingdom Metazoa; phylum Arthropoda; class Insecta; order Diptera; family Syrphidae; genus Platycheirus; species Platycheirus albimanus. The sequence continues at coordinate 160,401,054 of OU696696.1, read as the reverse complement.
CCCTTGCGACCCATCACGTCATCAATAAAACTACCATGTTATGAGCTTGCAAAATTTTTCGGTAAGATTTTACAGTACGCGACGACAAAATCGACACACTCGATTAAAAATTCGTTGGAATTTATTGAAAAATCAAAAAATATTATATTAAAAGCCAACGAGGTTCTGGTATCTTATGATGTAGTGTCTCTTTTTACAAACATTCCCATATCACTAGCTGTCACCATAGTGAAAAAGAAATGGGATTTGATAAGTGAGAACACCAACATCAACCAGAAAAAATTTTTGGAGATACTTGATTTTTGTCTTCAAGAAAACAATTATCTACAATTCAAAGATGATATTTTCAAGCAGATTTTTGGAATGCCTATGGGCAACCCTCTGTCACCCACGATCGCAGACTTAGTACTAGATCACGTTCTAGACGAATGTTTTGATGCCATGAAGGAGAGACCTTCGTTCATCGCGAAATATGTGGACGACATATTTGCTGTGATTGACAAACAGGAAGTTGACAACGTGCTTTCTATCCTCAACGGATTCCACCCAAAAATACAATTCACAGTTGAAATGGAACACAATAATTCGATTTCATTTCTGGATGTTAAAGTCTACAGGGAAAACGACCGCTTATTGTACAATTGGCATCAAAAACATACTGCGTCAGGCAGAATCATCAATTTTCGTTCAAACCAAGCCAAACACATCATCATGAACACTGCCTCCAACCTCGTAAGTAAGGTTTTCACTCTTAGCAGCGAATAATTTCATCCCTCCAATGAAAAAAGAATAACGAAAATTCTCGATGACAATGGCTATCCTCCTAATATAATTCGTGCTTTAATCTTCAAACACAAATACAAGACACAAGCTTCAAGAACAGAAACAGATACAAACAATGGTTTCTACAAAAGTATAGTGTATGTTCCAAAACTCACTGAAAACTTCAAACAGGTTATCAACAGAAGCGTAAAAGACGTTCGTTTGGCTTTCAAATCCAACAAAACGCTTAACCATCTATACACCAAACTAAAAACAAAACCTAACAAAGACAAACAAACAGACGTAATCTACAAAATTAATTGCAACGGCAAACCAAACGAGCCTTGCAACCTATGCTATATAGGAACCACAAAACAATTTCTTCGACACCGGATCTCAAACCACAAATCTGATATTAAGTCCAATAGTTCTGGGAAAACAGCCCTGGCGAGTCACAGCATCGAGAGTGGTCATTCTTCAAACTTTGAAGATGTCAAAATCCTACAAACGGAGAAACATGTATCTAAACGATATACCTTGGAAACATTACACATACTAAATAACAATAATAATATGAACAGAAAACAAGACACACAAAACATTTCTTCTGTCTATTGCTCTTTAGTGCCTTCATCCTCATAGTTTTCATTCTTTTGTTTTTTTTTTTTTTTAATACACAGACGAAACTTCATTCGAAGTGTCATTTCTTATTTTAAATTTTTTTTAAATTTATATATTTTTAAAAAACAAAGTAAGTGTAATTCCCACTGTTTTAAATGTCACTATATATTTTGTATAATAAAAGTATTTTTTGTTCAAATAAAGTTCCCCTGAGGAAGGCAGCAATCCCTGCCGAAACGTCGGGAAAAGCAAATGTAACAGAGTTGTTTCATTGCTAAAACTACAGTGACCAAAAAAGCCGACGGAAAGAACTTTTCCAAACACAAATTAATAAAGATGACAACACAGTTACAAAATATATTTCAGTTGAATACACTATAGTACCTCAAATTTTGAAAAACGAACTCAAAAAACTTAACATACAAATATCATATAAAACAAACAACAACACACAGAAAATCTTAAAACCCACTTATTCACAGCGATCTATTTGAGAACTTCTTCAAAACGGAATTAAAAAATCCTGTCACACTTAAGTCTGTGAACGGTAGTATTTGTGTAAGCTCAAAAATTATTATTCCATTATTTAAGGAATTTAACAGACCGTCTACTACAATTGAAATGCTCGAAACGAAATTAAATGGAGATTTTGATGGTATGATTGGCTGTAATATTTTAAGGCCATTAGAAGCCAAAATTGATTTCAAATGTCAAACCTTGTAACAAAAGATGCTACATTGCCATTGATTTTCAACCATTCTCCTATTAAATATTCAAAGGAAGATGTTAATACACTGAGTAGAGATATTATAGATATACATTTCATAGAACCAGATATAGAAGAAATTACAAAGAAACTTAAAACTGATAATCTAAATACAGAAGAAATCAAATTTTTAACTTCCATAATCAAAAAGTATAAGAAGGTTTTTTATTTAGAAGGTGACAGCTTGTCTTGTGTTCTTGTACACCCAGGGCCGGACAAGCTATACGTGCAAGCGGTGCAAATGCGCAGGGCGCTGAATCCAATGGGCGACTTGGGCAAACGTTATAATAGTCACTACCTCGTAACTACTACCTTCTTTTTTAATTCTCATTTATTTTTGTAGCTCACACCAATATTGATGTTATGATATTCATTAAATAACTAACAGCTTATTTGAATTTAAAGACAGATATATATATATTTACTATACATATCTACTATTCCAAAAATAATTCGATGTTTACCTTTTTATTCGCACCCACAGTCCCACAGTGAAAAAAAAATTACAAAGTTCACTTAACAAAAGATGCCTACCTACGTAGCTATATGCTATTTTTCTCTTTATAAGACTGTTGACAAATTCTCCTCTCCATCTCCACACTCATTGAGAAATTTTATTTTATTTTCATAACCCACCCATATGCTGTGTAACATAACATAAACAAAAATTTCAACAGCAAAAATACAGACAATTAACAGCGTGCATGTTGATAACATGCGCGCGATGTCAGTACTTCTATATGAAATCGAAGTCAGCAATGAATTTAAACTCATTCGGTTGAGTGTTTTTTACTATGTTTAAGCTTGGCACTGGCTTCTCTTTATGAGTGAAATCTTATCAATCGTTTGGCGAGATGAGATAAAGATGATGAGGATGAGATGAGAAATTGAAATACAGTCGAACCTCGATAAGTCGAACTTAAATAACTCGAATGTCTCGATAACTCGAAGATATTATTTGGCGTCAACTTCGATAAGTGTGTGTGTTTTACTTGATAACTCGAAGTCTTGATAACTCGAATTATTTTTTTGGAAATTGATGGTTCGAGTTATCGAAGTTCGACTGTAGTTTAGTTTAGTTTAGTTTAGTTTTTATTAAAACAATAGATAGTAGTTTATACATAGTATTACAAAAACAAATGGGCTTGGCATTTGAAATTGAAATATGAAAATAATGAGTGATAATGATGCGATGACGATGACTAATGATTTGTGATTTGTCGTTATTGAGTGAATATTTTTTTTTCAATTTTCCTTTTCTCTTTTTTTGTTCTTGCCTGCCAGTTTCCATTAAAAAAAAAAAAAGATTTTTTGACTAATACAGGGTAATCGGTGTAAGATTGTTAGAAGAGCTATAGCAAGAAAAACATCGTATGGGAGGGGGTCTATTCATCTCCGTTTAGCCAGTAGGCGCAATTTTCTAAAAACATGACCTAAATTGGAACAAACATTATTAAAAAATAACTATAAATCCTACAATGCCATGTCATATCTTTCTGTAAAGCCAGAAATCTCCTCCTTTATTTTCTTTTTAAATAAAGCTATTTCAGTGGACCGTTTTCACAATATTCACTTTCAAAATTTTGACAAAAAAAAAAAAATAGAAAAAAATTTCAAATTAATTTTTTTCAATTGTTTGTATTTAAGTATTATTTTTGTTGTCTGGATTTAATGCTCTTATTAGTATTGAGTCCGACGTTAAAAACCGTTTGGCTCTAGGACTTTTTGTTGCCAAGCTATTCAAAAATATCTCAACCTACTTCTTCATAAGAAACACACAAAAAAAATTGCATCACTTGTGCCATCTCGTAAGTTGTAAGGCTAGATTTTCGTGTTTTTATGCAGAAATAGGTTCTTTTGTTTTTGAATAGCTTGGTAACAAAAAATCCAAGAGACGTACGGATTTCAGTGTTGGATTTTAATCTAATAAGAGCATTTTTACTTGCTCTATAGGGCAAGTATTGGTTTCGTGCAGAAAAAAAAAATCGAGGTTTTAATCAAACATGACATTACGATGATAGAGAAGCCCAAAAAAGTGGTTTTCGCCATACCGTCCGTCGGTCTGTCTGTGCGTCTGTGCGTCTGTGCGGATGTGCGGATGTGCGGATGTGCGCTTTTTCACGTCATACTACAGCCTAAACGGCTTGACGGATTTTCTTCAAACTTGGTATATAGCAGTTTGAAGAAAAACCATTGTCGAGGTTTTTTTTATTTTGTTTTAGCCCGGCTCAAACTGGTACCTTTCAAGTAACGGTTTTTTTCAATTTGGATTTTCTCGAAAACGGCTCTAACGATTTTGATTAAATTTAAAATTTAGCTAACTTTAAGCATTTCTAACAAAACTGCGTTTTTTGTTTTTGCCTCAAATGGTCGTAACGAAAATCAGCTTTTAACGGCTTTTTTTCAAATAGCCATAAGTTCACAACGGCTTGATTGAATCAACTCAAACTTTGTTTGAATTAGTTTTTCATAGTGTTCTATAGGATGGTTTAGTAAATTTTTCACTGAAGCCTTCCTAAACGGTGGCTTCCATACAACGAGCCGTTGAGTTTTAGCCAACTTTTTTTGGTTTTTTCTAATTTTCTCGAAAATGGCTCTAACGATTTTGATTAAACTTGGTGTGTTATATTCTTTTAGTGTTTTGAAGAGAACTGCGTTTTTAGTTTTTTGCTAAAAATGCAAATAACGGAGATCTGCTCTTAACGGCTTTTTTTCAAATGGCCATAACTTGTCAACGGTTGCATCGAATTCACTCAAACTTTGTTTGGTATAGTTCCTTACAGCTTCCAATCAGATTGCATTGATTTTTTTTTCATTTTCTCTTTGTTAGATGGTGGCTCCAATACAAAGAGCCACTAGATTTTGGCCAATTTTTTCATTTTTTCTAATTCACTCAAAAAAGGCTCCCCCGATTTTTATGAAACTTTGTATGTAACATACATAGAATACTTCAAACAAAACTGCATTTTTAGTTTTTGGCTACACATGATAATAGCGGAAATTGCTTTTAACAGTATTATTAATCTGGCCATAAGTGGACATTTGTATCATTTATAACACACAAAAGATAACGTCTTATTTTAAATATTAAAAGTTTCTTAACGTTAGCTCCCGTATATCGGGTTTTCCAGTTTTAGCCAAATTTTTTTGGTTTTTACCAAATTTTTCAAAAATGAGTTGTTCTTATTGATCGAAAAGTTTGTTTTCATCGTACTATTGCACGAACAGAGCAAGTACGTGCGACCCAGTCGTGCATTTTATTTCTTGTTCCAACCCAACCTACTCGATCTAGCTGTTTGGCACACCTTAAGTGAATCACCCTTCATGAGCTTTCGCTAATGAAAATTTACAAACTGAACCTTACACAACCTACCTCAAATATATCTTGTTGTCCTTTTAGAAAATATACACAAAATGCAAAACCGAAAATGTTGTTCCCTTTCCAAAATCCCATTCATAATCATCATAATTTTTTCTGTACCTTGGGCCAATCTCCAATTTGTTCATTTTTGGGAAATTGAAAAAGAAGTTTTTCAATTTCTAGAAATGCGAATAACTTTTGAATTATTATCTGCAAGTTTTTTCTGATTTAAAGAGTTTCATTTGTTGAAGAGTTCAACATTGTAAAATTTAAAATTTAGGTTTTTGCTTTTTTGTGCCTTTTTTGGACATTGGCCTTTTTGCTTTCTAGAGCAAAGTGATATTGGCCCGTTAAAAAACAAAAATATTACATATTTGCTTCACATATCTATAGGTATGTAGTCTTAAAACGAAACTTAAAAAATAAATAAAAAAAAAACGAAATTATTTACCAAATAATATCGGTGCCGTGACATTGTGCCAAGCGTCATTGTGCCAAATTAAAAAAATAGGCTCATTGTGCTTTGAAAAGCTTTCAAAAGCAACATTGGCCCAAATTTTTAAATTTGGCACAATGACGCTTTAGTAGAACGTCATAGGGCCAAAAAAAAAACATGATTGTCTGTAAAGTCGGTGTACGGACGATAATTTAACGTGATAACCAGTTCACAAAACACTTCATGTGTATAGGTATCTCCACCATTCTTTAATTTTTTCACTCCTTGAACACCAACCTCCCACCACATACATCAACAAACCAACAGCCCACCATTTTGGAACATTTTTTCCCCCTTCACCACACAGTAAATCCCCCTTAGTAACCACTACCAATCACCCACACCAACTGCACCCAACCACCTACTATTTTTGACAATTCCCCCATGCACCAAATTCAACCACCTACACCACTTACAAACACCTGCTACTCACCCACCATTTTTTACAATTTTTTCCTCACCCCGACCCCCTCCCCCGTACAACTATTTTTGGCAATTACTTTCACTTTACCCTCAACACAAATCCAACCACCCATAACACCTACAAACACTTGCCACTCACCCAACACCGCCAACCACCCATCACACCTACAGCCACCAACCATTTTTGACAATTATTTTTCCCTCACCCCCTCCCAACACCAAATCCCCCAGATCCAAACACCTACCCCACCTACCACCACCTTCCACTCACCCACCTTTTTTGACAACTTTTTCATCGCACACCCCATCAAATCAAATATCCCCACCACCAAAACTGCCAACCAATCAACCCACCTACAACCGCCAACCAACCACCCACCATATTTGACAATTCACCCGCCCCCCCAACCATACCAAGTCCCCCCAACACCAAACACCCATTAGCTTTGACAATATTTATCTCACCACCCAAACCAGCTATAACCACCCACCATTTTTCCTCTTCCCGACACTACCCCCCCCCCCCCCCCCCCGCCTGGCCCACACACACTCCCACTACAACCAACCAACCACCCAACACCCTCCCATCCCACTTTATCGACTTTCTAGGCTATGAAAGCAGCTAGGTAACGTGACTGTGACTGTGACATTTTTTTTGCGTGCTGCCCATATATTCCAAACCGATTTATTAGACGTTATCACGTCAAAAAAGCTACATCTTGCCAAATAAGAACAACAATTATAGTACTCGCGACTGTACGCAGTTGGCTTGTTTAAAACTTTTTGCAGTAGGGAATTTATATTTAATAACAAATAAGAGGTTCTCACACGCTGATCATCTGTAGTGCAATGTCAGATCAATAAGAAATTCGAGCGAATTCCCTACTCTTAATTAATCTTATGCTCAAAAACTATAGATTGGTTTTCATAATTTGATATCGCGTTAGCATAAAATAAATTAATACATCGCTAGTAAATTCGCGCGATATCTAATTTTTAAAACCAATCTTGAGTCTTTGAGCATAAGAAATTAAAATGTGTACTTAAAGCGTCTTTGTGCCGAATTGAACTATGACGCTTTACTTAGCGTCATTTTGCCAAATTTTTAATTTTGGCATAATGGCGCTTGGAACAATGTCACAGCACCGTTGTCGATGATGTTGACTTCTATACTTTTCGATCCCATCTACCGCTATTTTGGAGAGGCCGATGATCGTGGTGTACAACAAAAAGACTAAATATGTTATAGGGTAATGTTTTGGGTGTTTGGCAAAAAAATAACCAAAGTTTATTTGTTACAAGAAGCAACAAAGTGTCAAGAAACATTGGCCCTTTTTAAAATCAAATTGAAATTTGAATAATATTTCTAAAAGGCCCAATGTCGCACATAGGCCGTTATTTCACTTTTATTAAAACAACATTGGCCCTGAATAGTCATCGGTACTTTGGGAAAGGCTAATGGGAGCACATTGGCCTTTGTTACAGGCATATAACATCTTGTGCTGAGTCCAATGGTGTACTTAAGTCAATTTTGTTAAAAATGGACATTGGCCCTTTTAGAACCAAGGTACAGATTTATGAAATTACATTCACGAAAAAGAGTTGAGACTTTAGAGCAGAAAAGTTGTTCTATGTGCTATATTGTTCATATGGAAATGGATATTTAATGTAAGAGATCTCTATCCCAATATACCGCAAATTGAGGGCGCCAATGATAAAGCTTGCGCAGGGCGCTAATTTAGCTCGGGCCGGCCCTGCATACACCCATAAAATACCGACGAAAAATGACATCCCTATATTTTCGAAAACATATAGGTATCCAGAGGCCCACAAGGAAGAGGTTGAAAACCAAATGTCGGAAATGCTTAGGTCAGGAATAATCGTTAAATCAAGTAGTCCATACAATGCACCAATTTGGGTAGTCGAAAAAAGGCTCGACAATTCCGGTCAAAAAAAATGGCGCATTGTAGTGGACTACAGAAAATTAAATGAAGTAACAACTGAGGATAGATTTCCAATTCCCAATATCGAAGACATTTTTTCCAAATTAGGGAACGCACAGTATTTTTCAACGCTCGACCTAGCGAAGGGTTTCCACCAAATCCCACTTAATGAAGAAGACAGACACAAAACAGCATTTTCGACAGCAAACGGGCACTATGAGCTTACACGAATGCCGTTTGGTTTGAAAAATGCCCCTGCATCATTCCAGCGGATGATGAACGAAGTGCTGTCTGATTTCATTAATAAAATATGCGTCGTGTATCTAGACGACATATTAATTTTTTCTACGTCTTTGCAGGAACATACAGACTCTCTAAATAAAATATTTAAACGTCTCTTGAAATTCAATCTCAAAGTGCAAATTAACAAGTGCAATTTTTTTAGGCGCGAAACAGAGTACCTAGGCCATATTATATCAAGTGATGGTATTAGGCCTAATCCCAATAAAATTGAGGTAATAAAAAGAATAAAGCTTCCTTCGTCGTCTAAACAGATAAAATCCTTTCTTGGAATTACGGGATTTTACCGTAAGTTCATTAAGAACTACTCAAAAGTAGCCCTACCAATGACCAATTGTTTAAAAAAGGTTCTAAAATAAACGTCAAAAACCCTTACTACATTGAGTCCTTTAACAAGCTTAAAGCACTTATATGTAGTTGCCCTGTTTTGGCCTACCCAAATTTTACTAAAACATTTACTCTAACAACAGATGCCAGTAACGCTTCCTTAGGTGCAGTTCTTTCCCAAAACCAACACCCTATAGCATTTGCATCTCGGACCTTAAATCGTCACGAAACAAATTATAGCACGATTGAAAAAGAGCTCTTAGCTATAATTTGGGCCACGAAATACTTTCGACCCTACTTGCTCGGAAGAACATTTAAAATTCTGACTGACCATCGAGCGCTTATATGGCTGAACTCATTGAAAAAACCTAATTCCAAGCTACAACGTTGGAAAATTCGACTAAATGAATATGACTTCAGTATTGAATATATAAAAGGCAAAACAAACAATGTTGCCGACTTTTTTAGTCGTTTACAAACCAATTTTGTAGTAGAAGAGGAAGACGAGGTTAGATTGGACATAGCAACTATTCATAGCGGCGAAGAAAACCTAAACGATCATATATTTATTACGGAAAATCCTATCAATATTTATAAAAACCAATTAATAATAGAAACAAATGCTTCCAAAAGTTATACTAACCAATTTTTGTTTAGGAAAAAAAGGAGATCTATAATATAGCTATTTACCGGAATACGACGGAGAATATGTTCTTAATAACTTAAAAGAACTTTTCCCTATCAAAGGCACATTTGGAATCTTTTGCAAGGATGATGATATATTTGTGAAATTTCAAACGACAGTAGTAAAGTATTTTTCGAATTCTCCTAAAATGAAAATCCTAAGATGTACAAAGTTCCTGGAAGATATAACAAGCCATGACATTTTGTTACAAACAATAGAAAAATTTCATCTGGAAAAAAATCATAGGGGAATCGAAGAAACTTATTTAGAATTGAAGAATGCTTTTTATTTTCCGAACCTTAGATTTGAAGTCCACAAATATAAGTTAACAACAATTCATACCCATATTCATTTTATATACCTTTCCTAAAAGATTCCCATATTCCATATTCCTAACTAAGCGCATTCCTATACCGAAGCGCATTACCCTTAGCACCCAACGCTTCATTTCATGCACACTTCCCTTTATTATCTTAGTCAGCACGTATTTACTTTAATTTGTAATTAATAATCAAAAAAAAAAAAACTCCAATAATAACAAAAAGTAAAATTGATTTGTAAGCAAATATAACATTAAGTTAAAATAAATAAACGCAATGAGTCAGTTGTAAACTCAAAAAGAAAGACGAAACATCTTGTATTTACTGGCGCCGAACTATTTTTTTCGCATAGTGGTGTGTTAAGAAATACTTACATACGGAAGCGATGCTGGTTTTTATTTTGTAAGAAACTAATAAGTATTATTTTAGTGTTATTTTTTTTATTATTTAAAAATAATTTATAATTTGAACGAATAATTTTGTTTATTAAAACGCAATGGCTGAAATTGCCCAAATCATTTCATCAGCCGTTCAAGCAGCCGAGCCGTAGAAACAGCATGTGCGTCTATAGTTTCGCGAATAAACGAGTTAACTGAAGAAAATAAGCAAGTTAACGAAGGTGTCTTAGATAAAAATAAAATTGAAGAATTAACAGACAAAGTAAACTCACTACATTTACAATCCTCTTCAGTCGTAGCCTATGAGCCCATTTCTGTCGTTCTTCCAACGGTAAAATGTGAAATTTCACTGGATGTAGTTAAATCCATGCCAGATTTTTCTGGTGAAAGTGCAAAATGCATTTCTTGGCGCCAAGCTGTCAAGGCTGCCATGAAATTATTTCAGCCTTATGAAGGATCCGAGAGACACTATTAGGCTGTCGCAATAATTCGTAACAAAGTTGTCGGTTCCGCTGATTTAATTTTATCTTCTTTTAACACGGTCCTTAATATTGACGCAATAATTGCTCGTCTTGACAATGCGTACTCTGAAAAACCCACTTCACGTTTTAGAGAACCAATTGAGCATTTTATGCCAAGGAACTTTGGCCATATCGGAGTACTTCGATAGAGTAGAGAAGCATCTAACTTCAATCACTAATAAAATTTCCATGGATTATTCAGGTAATAACCAATTAATTAATTCTTTAGCAACGAAATACCGAGGTGATGCACTGCGTGTGTTTATTTCAGGCCTTAATAAGCCCATTTGCAATATTTTGTTCTCTGCTGGTTGCGAAGACTTGCCCTCTGCATTAGCCAAGGCCCAAGAGCTTGAAGCAAACCAAAATAGGTATAACTTCGCTAGAGCCTTTGATAACAGCCTTTATGCTGATCCCAGATCAGTAAACGTTCCTCTACGGAACAACCCCAACTATAGGCGAGTTACTCAAGCGCACCCCCCGAATATCTATCAGAAAAATCAAAATTACCAACCAGCAGCACCCAGTGATCATATGAGTGTCGACAACTCGTCTAGAGTCCGACACAGTCAAAAATCACAGATTCAACAAGCGGCACCTGCGATCAGTAGTAATCAGACCATCAGGCAACAGCCGCAAAACTATGAATTCAGTAGGACTTTTAAGCGCCCACGTGATTTCGATAAGGTACCGTTGGCAAAAACGCAACGAATAAATTTCATAAAGTCAAAAAATGACAACAAAGAACCAAAGAGTAGTCCTGGTCCTGACTGCGATACAGAATATGAATTTGAAGACGAATATCAAACCTTCAATGGGGAATACGACGATCAGCAACATTTTTTAGAATAAAGTCGGCTCTACCATATGTTGAAAAGAAACTCGACGATAAAATCGTTATGAGGATTCTAATAGACACTGGTACAGCCAAAAACTATATTAAAAATATACCCTTTTTAAAAGCTATCCCTAATAACAAACCATTTAAGGTTAAGTCCCTTAACGGTGACAACACAATAACCGAGAAATGTAGAATACATTTTTGTGGTGAAACTACAGATTTTTTCCTGCTTCCCCAATTAAAAACTTTTGATGCAATAATAGGGTATGATTTTCTCGTGCAAATTAAAGCACACATTGATACCGAACGGTCTTTACTAATTTACGAAAATGGCGAAATGCAAATTAAATATTTTGAATGCCAGCAGGTAAATAATTTAGAAATCGATTCGACAACAGTTCCTGAAACCGCCAGGGATGAGTTTAAAAAATTAATTGAAGACTTTAAGGAAGTTTTCACTCAGCCTGATGAAAGTTTGCCTTTCAACACAAACGTAAAAGCTAGCATTAGAACGCTAGATTTAGAACCTATTTATTCAAAACCAAGACCATACAACATGGCGGCTGTCCCCTTTGTTAACAAAGAATTACAAAGAATGCTTCATGATGGAATAATACGACCATCACACTCCCCATACAACACTCCCATATTGGTAGTAGGGAAAAAAGGTAAGAACGAAGACGGTACTCCCAAATCTAGGCTAGTGTTTGACTACAGTAAGCTGAACGAACGCACTATCCCGGATCGGTATCCCATTCCCGAGAGTTCTGTCATCTTATCGAATTTGGGATAAGCTAAATTTTATTCAACAATAGATCTAAAATCCGGTTTCCATCAAATTCTTTTAGAAGAAAGGGACCGTGAAAAAATAGCTTTTTCGGTAAATAACGGAAAGTATGAATTTTGCAGATTGCCTTTTGGCTTGAAGAACGCTCCCAGCATCTTTCAACGAGCAATCGATAACATTCTCAGAAGCGACATTGGAAAGCGTTGTCACGTCTATATAGATGACGTAATAATATTTTCGCAAACCGAAAATGAGCATTTAGAGGACATAAGAATAGTATTTTCTAAACTCTTTAACGCTAACATGAGAATATCTCCCAAAAAATGTAAATTTTTCAAACATGAAGTCGAATTTCTAGGGTTTCTTGTTTCTGGAGAAGGTATTAAGACCTGCCCTAATAAGGTAAAGGACATTGTTGGTTTCGAAGTGTAAAATTTTTAGAAACTATTTATTCAAAACCAAGACCATACAACATGGCGGCTATCCCCTTTGTTAACAAAGAATGCTTCATGATGGAATAATACGACCTTCACACTCCCCATACAACACTCCCATATTGGTAGTAGGGAAAAAAGTTAAGAACGAAGACGGTACTCCCAAATCTAGGCTAGTGTTTGACTACAGTAAGCTGAACGAACGCACTATCCCGGATCGGTATCCCATTCCCGAGAGTTCTGTCATCTTATCGAATTTGGGACAATATAAATTTTATTCAACAATAGATCTAAAATCCGGTTTCCATCAAATTCTTTTAGAAGAAAAGGACCGTGAAAAAATAGCTTTTTCGGTAAATAACGGGAAGTATGAATTTTGCAGATTGCCTTTTGGCTTGAAGAACGCTCCCAGCATCTTTCAACGAGCAATCGATAACATTCTCAGAAGCGACATTGGAAAGCGTTGTCACGTCTATATAGACGACGTAATAATATTTTCGCAAACCGAAAATGAGCATTTCGAGGACATAAGAATAGTATTTTCTAAACTCTTTAACGCTAACATGAGAATAGCTCCCAAAAAATGTAAATTTTTCAAACATGAAGTCGAATTTCTAGGGTTTCTTGTTTCTGGAGAAGGTATTAAGACCTGCCCTAATAAGGTAAAGGACATTGTTGGTTTCGAAGTGCCTAAAACGCTTCGTGCTTTAAGATCTTTCCTAGGACTTTCCGGCTATTACCGCCGATTTGTGAAAGACTATGTCCAGATAACTAAACCTTTGAATGAATTTCTAGAGGAGAAAACGGACACATAGGGGAAAATAAGTCTAAAAACATAAAAATTCACTTGAATTCGGAAGCTATATGTGCTTTTAACAGAATAAAGAACATTTTAGCATCCGAAGATGTATTACTATTTTACCCTGATTTCTGAAAGCCTTTGGATTTGACTACAGACGCGTCATCGCAGGCAATTGGCGCAGTTCTCTCTCAAGGCGGAAGACCCATTACAATGATATCTTGAACTTTGAGCAAATCCGAAGAGGCGTTTGCAACGAATGAACGTGAAATGCTTGCGATAGTTTGGGCATTGCAAAACTTGAGGAACTACCTTTACGGTGCGCCCGATGTTCATATCTATAAAGACCATCAACCACTTACTTTTGCGATATCCGAAAAAAAAAATCTAATACCAAACTGAAAAGATGGAGAGCATTCGTAGAAGAATATTCTCCAACCTTTCACTATAAAAATGGTAAGGAAAACAAGGTAGCAGACGCACTATCTCGACAGCATATAAACACGCTCTCTACATCAGGACAAACTGTTCACAGCGAGGAATCATTAACTAAAGTTATACCCTTAGTAGAAAATCCTATCAATTGCTTCAAGAATCAAATATTTATTAGTCAAGCTTCTGAGAAAAGCAATAAAGTAAAGATTCTTTTCAAAAAGCAGGTTAGACATGTTATAACATTTACAACTATTGCAGAACTTATTGAATTAATGCGTGATATTCTTCATACTATTACTGAAGTAGTCAATGGAATCTATTGCACCCTTGAAACTTTAGGAAAAGTCCAAAACGATCTAATGATTGCCTTTCCCAATGTAAAAATGAAATATGCTAAAAAACTTGTTCAAGATGTGTTTAACATAAATGACCAAGAAGAACTGATTGTAAATGAGCATAACAGAGCACATAAGGGCCCACAGGAAAATTCTAAACAAATTATCGCTGAATATTATTTCCCAAATCTTAGGAAACTATGTAATACATAGGCTTGTTAGTGTAAAATTTGTAAAGAAAATAAATACCATCGCAGACCAAGACAACATCCAATCGGTGCAACACCAATTCAAACGTATGTAGGAGAAATTCTGCACTTGGATATTTACAATATACTAGTAATAAATATTTTATAACTTGAATGGACAAATTTTCAAATGAATTGAAGACTTTAAGGAAGTTTTCGCTCAGCCCGATGAAAGTTTGAATTTCAACACAAACGTAAAAGCTAACATTAGAACGCTAGATTTAGAAACTATTTATTCAAAATCAAGATCATACAACATGGCGGCTATCCCCTTTGTTAACAAAGAATTACAAAGAATGCTTCATGATGGAATAATACGACCTTCACACTCCCCATACAACACTCCCATATTGGTAGTAGGGAAAAAAGGTAAGAACGAAGACGGTACTCCCAAATCTAGGCTAGTGTTTGACTACAGAAAGCAGAATGAACGCACTATCCTGGATCGGTATCCCATTACCGAGAGTTGTGTCATCTTATCGAATTTGGGACAAGCTTATTTTATTCAACAATAGATCTTAAGTCCGGTTTCCATCAAATTCTTTTAGAAGAAAAGGACCGTGAAAAAACAGCTTTTTCTGTAAAAAACGGAAAGTATGAGTCTTGCAGATTTCCCTTTGGCTTGAAAAACGCTCCCAGCGTCTTTCAACGAGCAATCGATAACATTCTCAGAAACGACATTCGCAAACCGAAAATGAGCATTTAGAGGATATAAGAATAGTTTTTTTCTAAACTCATTAACACTTTTTAAATTTTTCTTAATACAAACTCTATATACGGCATTGATAAATAAAATAAAATAAAATCAACCAAGTTGAAGACTCAGCACTAAACTCACTAACGCTAACATGAGAATATCTCCCGAAAAATGTAAATTTTTCAAACATGAAGTCGAATTTCTAGGATTTCTTGTTTCTGGAGAAGGAATAAGGACCTGCCCTAATATAGTAAAGGACATTGTTGGTTTCAAAGTGCCTAAAACACTTCGTGCTTTAAGATCTTTCCTAGGACTTTCCGGCTATTACCGCCGATTTGTGAAAGACTATGCCCAGATAACTAAACCTTTGACTGAATACCTTAGAGGAGAAAACGGACACATAGGGGAAAATAAGTCTAAAAACATAAAATATCACTTGAATTCAGAGGCTATATGTGCTTTTAAGAGAATAAAGAACATTTTAGCATCAGAAGATGTATTACTATTTTACCCTGATTTCCGAAAGCCTTTGGATTTGACTACAGGCGCATCATCGCAGGCAATTGGCGCAGTTCTCTCTCAAGGCGAAAGACCCATTACAATGATATCTTGAACTTTGAGCAAATCCTAAGAGGCGTTTGCAACCAATGAACGTGAAATGCTTGCGATAGTTTGGGCATTGCAAAACTTAAGGAACTACCTTTACGGTGCGCCCGATGTTCATCTCTATACAGACCATCAACCACTCACTTTTGCGATATCCAAAAAATCCTAATACCAAACTTAGAAAATGGAGAGCATTCATAGAAGAATATTATCCAACCTTTTACTATAAACCTGGTAAGGAAAACAAGGTAGCTGACGCACTATCTCGACAGCTTGTAAACACGCTCTCCTCCTAAGGACAAACTGTATAGGTACAGCGAGGAATCCTTAACTAAATTTATACCCTCAGTAGAAAATCCTATCAATTGCTTCAAGAATCAAATATTTATTAGTCAAGCTTCTGAAAAAAAGCAAAAAAGTAAAGATTCTTTTCAAAAAGCAGGTTAGCCATATTATAACATTTACATCTATTGCAGGACTTATTGAATTAATGCGTGATATTCTTCATACTGAAGTAGTTAATGGAATCTATTGCACCCTTGAAACTTTAGGAAAAGTCCAAAACGATCTAATGATTGCCTTTCTCAATGTAAAAATGAAATATGCTAAAAAACTTGTTCAAGATGTGTTTAACATAAATGACCAAGAAGAACTGATTGTAAATGAGCATAACAGAGCACATAGGGGGCCACAGGAAAATTTTAAACAAATTATCGCTGAATATTATTTCCCTAATTTTAGGAAACTATGTAATACATACGCTTCTAAGTGTAAAATTTGTAAAGAAAATAAATACCAGCGCAGACCAACACAACATCCAATCGGTGCAACACCAATTCCCACGTATGTAGGAGAAATTCTGCACTTGGATATTTACAATACTATAGTAAAAAATATTTTATAACTTGTATGGACAAATTTTCAAAATTTGCCATCATAAAACATATTCCTTCAAGAAATTCTCTAGATATCAAAATTCCATTGATTGAAATCATTTCCCAATTCCGAAATCCAAAAATAGTAGTTATAGACAATGAAGGTGCTTTTACATCATTTTCAACTCAAGCATTATTAAAAAATGAGTTTAATATTTCAACACATTCCGTACCAGCACTTCATAGTCAAAGCAATGGACAAGTGGAAAGATTTCACTCCACTCTTGGAGAAATAGCTAGATGTACAAAAGAGACTACCACAGATGTTGTCGAGTTAATGCTACTATCAACCTTTAAATATAATAACTCAATTGACTCAGTTACAGGTTATAAACCTTCGGAAATATTTCACGATATTTCTAACCAAATGAGAAACGAAATAATTTCCAAACTTAAAATCGAACAAATCAAAGATCTAGAATTTCACAATAATAATACCACACCCAAGGAATTTAACCCAGGTGATAAGGTATACTTAATAACCAATAAAAGAATTGCAAATAAATTATCTAAATTATATAATCAGAAAACAGTTCAGGCTGATTTAGGCACTGCTATTATAATCCAAGGCAGACAAGCTCACAAAAATAATTTGAGATGATACTCTACTTCCAGATTAACCCAAATATGGCTAGGAACTGCAAATATTATAGACTATTCTGCAGCCCTCTATATCCCCATACCAGCAGGTGAAGTTGCTATCTATCAAGATTATTTTTACCTAAAACATACTACGAATTTTACTGCCATTGAAACGATTTTGTCTGAAAATACAAATATGTTAAATCGTATCAAGGATGAAAGATGCAAGATGAAGTACTCCTACAAGACAAAGATGAATTGGAACGTTTGTTAAGATTGCTTAAATCTCCAATTAGAAAAAGACGATCCATAGATTTCATAGGTTCCGCAATAAAATTTATCGCATTGACACCCGATCACCAAGATATGGAAATGTTAAAAATACAGGAAGATGAATTGACTAGGAGTACTAACAGGCAAATCGATATTAACACCCAAATTCAAAATAAATTAGATGAAATCACCGACACGATTAATAATCTAAATATTAACGCTCTAAGTAAACAAGGAACGGCTGATAATTATGAAAAACTAACTTCGATAATGTCTAGAAGAAATAGAATAATAATAAATAACTTAAGCAATATAATATACTCCTTAATATTGGCTAAAAATTATATTGTAAATCCTTTAATTTTAAGTATAGAAGAAATAGAACTAATTGAAATGAAAGAAAATATTGTAACTGAAATAAGTGATTTGTTAAATGTTGCTGATGTTAAAATGTATTACCAAAACGATACTCTGGTATACTTAATCGAAATACCTGAAGTTCAAGAAATTTGTCAATATTTTGAAATCTCGCCAGTCATTTATGACAACAAAATTCTAGATTTAAGTTCCAACAGGTCAGCAAATTGTAAAAAAATAAACTATCCTTTAAGTACATGTGAAAAATCTCCCATCTACACCTACTGCAAAATAGATCACGAAAATTCAATATATTCTCGGTATCGGGGTGAAGCTGTGGTTATATATATAAATTGACTTATTTATCAAGTAATACTATTATTTTATTGCATTCATGTAAAATTTCATATAAATGTGATTATTATTTCGCGTTTCATCTCTAGTTAAACAGAATCATAGTGGCAACTGAGACGATGATGGTGAAAATTGAGCATCGCGCTGTAATTAAATTTCTCACTAAGCAAGGAAAAAGTCAAAAAACTATTCATGAAGCGATTTTGGCTGTTTACCAGGGTTCCGCACCTTCATTATCAACTGTGCAAAAGTGGTCAAGTGAGTTCAAGAGAGGCAGAGAGAGCATTGAAGACGACCCCCGCTCCGGCGCCCCGGCTACTGCTTGTACGGGAGAAAGCATCAAAGAAGTCGAAAAACTTGTTCTTGAGGATGCCCGAATAAAGGCGAAAATGATGGCAGAGATCACCAAGCTTTCAACTGGTACCATTCACACCATTCTTCATGACCATCTTAACCTTTCAAAGGTCAGTGCAAGGTGGGTGCCACGAATGCTCACAGCGCCTCAGAAAAAAGTGAGAATCGCATGCTGTAGAGAGTTTTTAGAGATGTGTAGTGAGAACGCGGACGGTGTTATGGATCGAATTGTTACTGGGGACGAAACATGGGTTCACCACTACGACCCTGAAAGCAAACAAGAGTCCATGCAGTGGCATATAAAAGGAACAGACCCCCCAAAGAAGTTCAAAGTCACTCCGTCTGCCGGGAAGCTCATGGCCACAGTTTTTTGGGACTCAAAGGGAATCTTGCTCATTGAGTACAAAAAAAAAGGTGAAACCATCAACGCCACATCTTACGCTTCCACTTTGCAAAACTTGCGGGAGGAAATTAAAAAGAAAAGGTAAAAGGTAAACTCGCAGCGGGTGTGTTGCTTCTTCATGACAACGCTCCTGTTCAAACGGCGCGAGTTTCCAAGGCTGCTGCGCGAGATTGTGGTTTCGAAGAAATCAAACATCCACCCTATAGTCCAGACCTTGCCCCTAGTGATTATTTCCTGTTTCCGGATTTGAAAAAATGTCTTGGTGGAAAAAGATTTTCGGATGATGAAGAACTCAAGTCGGCAATAAATGGGTATTTTGCAGGGAAAGAGGAAATTTATTTTTTTGAGGGTTTAAAAAAGCTTATCTCAAGATGTAACAAATGCATTGATGTAAGGGGAGATTATATTGAAAAATAAAAACAATTTAAATTGAATTCGCATTTTCCTTCATATCGATACTGAGAATATATTGAACGCCCTATGATACAAAAATTAAAATTAATGGTAGAGAATATAGTACAGTTAAGCCATTAATCGCAAATCACCTTCCAGCACCAAAAATAACAGTTTTGAACGAATCCGCCTTCAATGAAAAAATTTCCCTACCGTACTTACACAAGTTGCACTTCGTCAACAACCAACAAATTACGGAATTCAAAGCTACACTTGAGACAACCAAATGGACGTGGCACGGCGTCACAGGAATACTTGTAACAATAATACTTGTGCTACTATACGCCAAACTTAAGCCAAAAAAAGTTACAATCACGACAAATGCACACCCCGGCTTATCGTCATTAGATAAAGACCTAATGAAAATGCGAGTACTCAGGATCATGAACGAGGACGTTCAAATTTAAGAAGGAGAGAAGTTAACAACAATTCATACCCATATTCATTTCATATACCTTTCCTAAAAGATTCCCATATTCCATTTTCCTAACTAAGCGCATTCCTATACCGAAGCGCATTACCCTTAGCACCCAACGCTTCATTTCCTGCACTCTTCCCTTCATTATCTTAGTCAGCACGTATTTACTTTAATTTGTAATTAATAATCAAAAACAAACTCCAATAATAACAAAAAGTTAAATTGATTTGTAAGCAAATATAGCATTAAGTTAAAATAAATAAACGCAATGAGTCAATTGTAAAGTAAACTCAAAAAGAAAGACGAAACATCTTTTATTTACTTATATAAATAATTGCATTACCTGTTACATGTGCAAATACGATAGAAACCCGATAAAACCTAAACTAATGATATCTGAAACACCTGATGGTCCCAACCAAATTGTACACATCGATATTTGGTCTCAAAATAAAAATAGCATGTTCCTAACTTGTGTTGACAGACTAACTAAACATGCTTCAATTCACTCGTTAACAGATATAAATTCCATCAATACAGTTGAAGCTTTAAGACACAGATTTGCAAACCTAGGAAAACCACTCAAGATCGTGGCTGATAACGAAATGAACACAGCCTATATAAAGAACTACCTTACTAGCGAAAACATATTGTATCACTTTACATCTCCAAATACGCATACAGGTAATGGGGTAATTGAGCGATTCCACCTCACAATCAACGAATATATGCGACTTTTTAAATTAAATAAAGAAAATAAGGACTTGAATGATAGACTTTTAGTTTATAAAGCAGTTCAAATATATAACGATTCTTACCATTCAGTAACAAAATATAAACCAAATGATCTTTTTTATTATAAATTAAACGAGTCAGAATGGAAAGAACTGAAATCGCGGGTAGTAAGGGTAAAAGAAAAACAATTAAATAAGATAAATGAGACGCGTTAAGATCAGAGGAATTAAAAAGGTAGAGAGTTAGTAAAAAATTTAGGTTTTCATAACATAAAACACTTGCCAAGATACATTTTAAATAAGGTAAAAGATAAAGGAAAAACTTATTTTAAAGACCAGTCTGGAGTTAAAAGGGATAGACAAATTATTAAAAGAAATTATAAATATCAAAATCCTATAGAAGACGTGAAATTTGATAGAAAGCTTACTGGGAGAGATTACACAAATAGAAACAAACTTAAAACCAAGAAGGTAGCTAGTTAAAACGAATAAAAATATTGTAAAGTTTTGATACTAATTTATAGACTGGAGCTCGACTTTCATTCTGCATTGATATGATTGAATTAATTAATTGGGGGAAAGTGCACTGCGACCTTTAAGATCTATTGTGCCCCTTTTTCTAAAGCGCTGGATGAGGATACTCATCCTACAGCACTTCCTCCAACTTGGTTTCTTTTAGGAAGCCAAGTATTTGAGGTATTTTTAGAGAAGGTAACCTGCCCTTCTCTATCTGGTAATTACCCAGGTGTTTTTGTCTTATGTGCATAAGTGCACCACATCTACCTAGTATGTGGTCCGGTGTTTCTTCTTCTTCATCGCAGAATCTGCATGTTGCACTGCTTGACAGCCCTAGGATATTGAGGTGTCTTTTTAGTTTGCAGTGCCCTGTGAGAAAGCCCGTTATAATTCTCAGGTTGTTTCTGTTTAAGTTAATGCAGGCTGTAAATCTTTCTAGGTTGTAGTTCCAAAGTAACATTTTTGCCTGTCTTAGCTTTTGGAGTTCTTTCCAATGGTTGGATCTTTTGATTTCTTCATTTGTTTTGATCTTGTTTTTGATCATATTCTCCCCAAAACAGCAGTAGGGTTCCGGTCCAATAAAGGGCGTTGTTGCCCCTATTTTCGCCAGACGGTCAGCCTCTTCATTGCCTTCAACACCAACATTACCTGGTATCCAATGGAGAGTGACTGTGTTTTCCCTGCCCAAAGTGTTGAGTTTGTCTAGGCATTCCCATACCAGTTTGGAACTGATACTGTATGAGCTAAGGGCTTTAAGTGCTGCTTGACTGTCTGACATTATTGCAATGTTTTGCTTGCGATAGTTCCTATTTAAGTTTAGTTCAGCGCATTTTCCTATCGCATTAACTTCTGCTTGAAAGATGCTTGAGGACTGTCCCATTGGAACAGAGACTTTGGTTCTAGGCCCAAAGATTCCTGCACCCGTTCCTTCAATAGTTTTTGATACATCAGTGTACCACTTGATGGCATTTGCTTTAAAGGTGTAGTTTTCTGTTTCTCCTAGCCACTCTTTTTTGCTACTTAACTTCGTTTGGAAGTTTTTCTCGAAGTTGTAAATCTTAATCATGCTATCTCTTGGAATATCAAGGGAGGGTATTGTTTTGGACAGGGAGTCTTTTTGTCTAAGACTTATTTGTTTACCTTTGCCGGTGCCCTCTTTTGAAAACCTCATGATTGTTCCCTCAGCTGCACTTTGTATCACAAAGTGTAATGGGGTCAGATGCAATATGACCTCCATTGCTGCCGTAGGGCAAGTTCTCATTGCTCCTGTGATGCATAAGCATGCGAGCCTTTGCACTTTTTCAAGTGATTTTCTAGTCGTAGCTAGTTCGGTTCTTTTATGCCACAAAACCGCACTATAGGTGATAATGGGCCTCACCATCATAGTGTACATCCATCTTATTATATTCGGTTTGCATCCCCATGATTTTCCTGCAAGTCGTCTGCATATCATGAGGGACTTTGTGGCTTTCCCGACTGTTATTTCAAGGTGTTTGTTCCAGAGGAGTTTGCTGTCTAGGGTAATTCCTAGGAATTTGACCTCCCTCTTCGTGTCGATTACTTCACCTTTTAACCGGATGGGTTTCATGTGCGGTAGAAGTCTTTTCTTTGTGAATGGTACAATTGTGGTTTTTGATGGATTGATATTTAGTCCAACTGATGTGCACCATTTGCTTGTTATTGTCAAACCCCTTTGTATTATGTCACAAAGGGTTTCTTCAAACTTTTCATAGGCTGTTATAACAATGTCGTCGGCAAAGCCTAGGCATTGTATACCTTGAGAAGTAAGACATTCTAGGAGCTCATCCACAACGAGGCTCCACAGCAGGGGTGATAGAACCCCTCCTTGCGGGCATCCTCTTGTTGTGATGATTTTCTGTACGTTTTGTCCGGAATGTGCCTCTGCTATTCTAGTACTCAGCATTTCGTCTATCCATCTGGTTATTGTGATGGGAACACTCTTCCTAACTAGTGCTTTTTTGACTGCCTCGTGAGAGGTATTATCAAAAGCACCTTCTATGTCGAGGAACACACTTAGGGCGGTTTCTTTGGCGTCAAGTGCCCTTTCTATAGTGTTCGTTAGTTCAAAGGGAGCGGTCTCTTTTGATCTGCCTGCTCTATAGGCATGCTGACGTTGATTCAGAGGCATATTCCTTAGAACTTCTGATCTGATGCAATTTTCAATCACTTTCTCCAAAGTTTTCAGTAGGAAAGATGTTAGACTTATCGGTCTGAATGACTTCGGATGAGTTGTATCTTTTTTCCCCGTTTTTGGGATGAAGATAACTTTAGCTTTTCTCCACAGACTTGGTGTATACCCAAGTGCAATACTGCTTCGAAGTATGCTAATTAGGTACGGCATTAATTCATCTTTGCCCTGTTGCAGTAAGGAAAGATGCCATCTATGCCGGGTGATTTAAAAGGTTGAAAGGTACTAGTTGCCCATTCTAGTCTTTTTCCTGAACAGATAGTTTTTGCTATCTTCCAGTCTTCTCTGTTTGGTTTGAAAGGTATTCTTTGAATTCTATCGTTCACTATGGGTGAACTACCTGGAAAGTGGGTACTCAGTAGCAAATTAGATCTTTGCTCTTCATTTTCTGTGAAGCTACCATCTGCGTTACTAAGTGCCAATGATGTTAAAGTTTTCTCCATCGACAGTGCTTTGTGTAGTCTGGCAGCTACAGGTGTGGAGGATATGTCTTCGCAAAAAGTTTTGTGTTTCTTTTGGCCTTCCTTAGTTCTTTGTTGTATTTGGTAAGCTCTTCAGAATAATTTTGCCACTCTCCAGTTCTCTTTGCCGCATTAAAGAGTTTTCTTACTCTAGATCTTAATTTTGAAAGATTATTGCTCCACCATGGAGCGTCTTTCAGTTTTCTAGCAGTCTTTATAGGGCAACTGAGTTCATACGCCTCATTGATTGCCCCACTAAACTGCTTAACTATATTCTCTAGTTCAGGGTGACTATTAGTCGTACTAACTGGACCTATCTGTTCAATATTGGCTTTAAGGGCGTTTTTATAAAGTTGCCAGTTCTTATTTCTTGGGTTCCTTAAAGAGGTATTCTCTGTGAGAAGGCCCTCTAATAGAAACACAATGATTCTGTGGTCAGACATTGAGGGTTCGTTGGAGACTCCAATCTCTTAGAGCTTGACCTAAGTTTGGTGACCCAAAGGTAAAGTCTAAGACTCCTTCTCTTGTTCTAGTTATAAAGGTAGGGGTGTTCCCTACATTGAAAATATCTAGGTTTCTTACGAGAAGGAATTCTAAAAAGTACTTTGGTTTATGTCGGTGCTGCCCCATGTTGTGTGGTGGGCGTTCACGTCACAACCGATTAGTATCGGTAAGTTCCTACTGCTGCAGTAGTCCACCAGTTTTTGTACTTCCGCTGGTGGAATATTTTCGCCGTCACCTGCAAAGTAGGCCGATGCTATAACCAGAGTACTGTGGTTGCCATCAATGGTTATATCCGCTTGGATTGGTACCAAGTCCCTCGTCATGTATTCTGAAAGACATATAAAGTTTATATTATTTCTTATCATTATACATGTTCTGGGCGAGTCTTCTCTCGTATCCTAGATTAGCTTTGAATCCTTACAATTAAGGCCTCTAACTTGTCCCCCGTATATCCAGGGTTCTTGGATCAGCGCTAGCCCTAAGTTGTCCTTCGTGAATTTCCTAGCTATCACGGCTGACGCCGCTTTAGCATGATGGATATTCACTTGGGCTGCCCTGGTGCTGATCCCGCGTCTGGTCATCTTGGTTTAAGAGGTGGGGGCAATTGCCCCCTCATCTGCAAGCAGATGGTCTTCTTCTTCCTCTGTGGGAAGCGTTTCGTCGGCTTCTTCTCGGCTAGGAGAGAGGTCCATGCCCTCCTTGTCGCTATCTGCCGGAGAAGAAGGTGTATTTTGGGAGTGAGGTGGATTAGAGTTTATTGAAGGTGTTCCAACTACTCTATTGGATGGATGGGATTCTATGGTGGAGTTGTTGGTTGGAAGGGGTTTTTCAGGAGTTGATGGAGGGTTTATGGATTTTGGGGAGGTGGGGCGATTGTCAGGAGGGGGTATGGAGGGGGTACCACTTATGTCAGTGTCTGCCTGCCTTACTGCTTCGGATGACTGGTGAACTAGCCCAGTATCCGTCTTTCTGAGGCCAGACACGGCCACTTTCCCGAACTTGTAGTGAAGTTCGTGGTTGGCCTTCATAATGGTTTCAGCTGACTTATCGTCAATGCCTATGACCATTAGCTGACCCCGCCTTCGACCTTGCTCTTGAGGACTTTCCATGCCTGGATGTTTAGTCCCTCATTCTGTGCTTTTATCAGAGCAAGCGTTCTCTGGTCTTCTTGCCCAGAGCTTCTTGGAAGAAATAGAGTGATCGTGTGCATTTTCGGGATTTCATCCCCCAGGCACGACGTGAGTTCTACTCCTTTGCAAGTATGTACTTAGTTTGGGAGCCTTTTCTCTAAGCCACTTAGCTGTGTTAGATTCCAGCAATCCACAAGCAGGCCAGTTTTGAAGTGTATGCCTTCAAATTTGAGTTTGTGCTCCCACCCTAAGGAAACTTCCTCAATAAGGGCCTCCTCAAGTAACGTTAAGTCGGCTGTACTGAGCGTGACTTGGGGATATTCTTTTGGCAGAACAGCTACTTTCACCAGTTTGGCAGCGTTGGCATAGGAAGTTTTCTTGACTTCGCTCGGTTTTGTTTTTGCGGTGTTGGGACCTTCTACTATTTCTGCCGTTTTAGGTTTCTTAGGTGCTTGTTTTTGGGGAGGGGTGATGTGGCTGCTGTCCCTCTTGCCCTGCCATCGTTAGGAATAATTTTCCTTTCGTCCACCTTTTTCCTGGCTTCCTAGGGGTCATGCCCTCGTCCAGGAATCGGAGGTACCACTTTGTACCCGCTCCGCTTAACCCTTTCCTGAGTGGATCATCCAGTGCGCCTGGTTCACCCAATTTCGGTAGTGGTGTAAGTCGGCGATTGCGGCTGTATGGTGGTCTTTTTGGTTGCCTCGCCTCACCAGATGAGGTTGTGGCTACCTCCTGTGGTGCTGGTGTTCTTTCACCACAGTCGACTTTTTGTGGTTTTTCAACATCTTCTTCGTGACCGGGAGGTATTCTCCCCTGACTACTAGAAGACGTTCCTCGAGTCTCATTTTCCTCTTGTCCGGCAGGTTTCCTACCCTGACAAGCGGACGATGAGCCACGTCCAGCTTCCCGGTTTTGCTGCCTAGGAGGCTTCCTCCTTTGGCTTTTGTTGCTTGCCGGTTTCGGATCTGTGCCATGGAGATCTTTTTCCATGCGATCCGCAAGTTCATTGGCGGTTACATCCCGCGCAATGAAAAATTTTGTATAGTTTTTGTTTTTTGTTTTGTACATTTGGTTCCCACGATTAGCTAGAGAATTAAAAGTCCACTGTATCAGAGCTCCGCATGCTACAGTAAGGTCTAGTTACTCTTTGATTCGACCCGGTTTCAAAGAGGCTCCGTTAGAATACAGCCGGTTACCCTTGGCTGCAAACCATCCAATAGGCACGGATCGCATAACACCCTGGGTTAAGGGTGGCAGTTCTTGGTTCGTAACTCCTCAAAAGAGAACCAGTAGAGTGGGGTTTCCCTCAATCAACCGGCCCCAAATGAGTCTTTGAAACTTAAGCCTTCGCACCACAACAAGGTGACTGCCGTCGCGAAGGGATAAGAATAATTATTAAATGGATTGTTATGTTCTTAATTTCATTTAAACACTTTTTTGTATCATTAACAAAAAAAAAAAAAAAAAAAAAAAAAAGATACAAAAAAATATATATTATATTATTTATACCACTTATCTATATAAAAAACACACAAATATACTTCTACAATTTATTTCAAATGTTATATCTTTGTAAGTACCTAATAAGTTCATTCAGACACAATAATTGTAACTAAAAATTAGTATTAGTATATGTACCTGTGTTTAGTTTTATTAATCGGTAACTACAAGACAACAACAACTACAAAGGGATTGCATTTGCCGCATTCGAACACATTATAAAGTGCAATAAACGCATTCTGTTCCTACAAAGGGGGGAGGAGTAACATGAAGACATCTGGCTTACACTCAGAGCCATATGACGTCATGTTTAACGACTAGAGACATTCTCTGTTGCTAAGCAAGGCTTGAGCACAAACATCAATCCAAGCTTAATTCAGCCAAAATCAAATCATTGTTGGCACGAGTTTGCAATGTAAAGCCAACATCAACCCAAGCCACTAAAGAAGAAAACTCTCTATTTCTAAAGAGCAATGATTTTCTTGAGGATGCTAAGCCGAGCTTTGCTAAATACAGAGCGCAATACTACTCTCCATTAAAATGTGTTTCAAGGTTGTACTTAGCTAAAAATAAGATAGAACTTTAAGTAAGGACAGAGGAATAATTTTTGGTTAGCATTTTGCGCAGTCTTACCATGATCACAAACGAATAAAGAACTAAATCTAAAAAATTGTAAGAGTAAAAGCGTTTTATTTTCTTAATCTGTAAAATCGGCCTACACCTATTACTCCTGGCGCCCATTTGACATAAAGTACACCCTGTACTATGAAATAATAAAACTAGGATGAATATATTAATAATTTATCTTTATTTTATTTGTTTAAATTACTTAAAAAATATCACAACATTAATTTATTAAAAAGAGCGACGCGCGTTTCGGACTTTGTCCATCATCGGGCTCGAATTTCTACTGACAATGCCATGCCAATTATGTCTTTCGTTTTCTTTGTTATTGCTTGTTGTTGTTTGTTTTGATATGAGTTTTTGGGTTGGAAGCTTTTGATTATGTGTTCTCTTCCTATCTGCCGTTGATTGTATTGTAATTGATTGCTGTGTCGTATAGTGTGTTGTTTTAAATTGTTAATTTTGTCTTGGTCTGTTTTGCATGCTTTGTAAATAGCAAATTCCTCCAATGCGTCCAGTGTTTTCCCTTTTTGGCATATATGGATTGGAGTTAAATTTGTTATAAGGTCGGTGTAATTGTGGTTCTCTTCCATCAAATGCAGTGCGAAATTGGACTTTGTGTTTATTTTCGGTTTATGTTCTTTAAACCTTTCTTGGAATGTTCTTCCCGTCTGTCCAATATAAAATTTTTCGCAGTCACTGCACTTGATTTTGTACACACCTGAGCATAGTTCTATTTGTTTGTTTGATTTATTTCTTAAGATTTTTTGTGTGTTGTTGTTGGTTTTATAAGATATGTGTATGTTTAGTTTTTTAAGTTTGTATTTCAAGATATGTGGGATTAAATTGGTGTATTCGACTGAAATATATTTTGGAACTGTGTTGTCATCTTGATTGTTGTTTTTGTTATTGTTTTGGTGTATTTTCTTTTTCTTTTTGTTTATTTTTTTTGCTATCTTTTGCCCGCTACTTCGTACGCGTGGATTTTTGAATAAAGTAGGTATCTCAGTATATTTTTGTTTTTGCACAACTGGTTTAAAATGGGGTATTTATGCGTATAATGAAAGCTACATAGCTTACCAGCTCTACAGCCGTATGATTTTTGGCTTCTGTATAATATTATTTCGAAGTATCATAACGGTTTAAATTTCAAAGTTGGAGATTTAAGTTCTGAAGCAATATACCTAATTGGAATGCCCACTTTCAAAACGATGCTACGCGGCGATACTGCTATTTAATGCAGCTCCGCTTCTTCAGTTTTGGGCGTAAGTATTGCTCGTTCACCGTTCTTTATTTTTACATTATTTTTCGATTTCTGCTTTCGCTGAATGAGAAATTTTCTATAGCGCCATCTATGATGTTTTTGATGTAACTTTTATTCAGAACGACTAACTTATTTCTCATGTATACGTAGGTAAGTGTGGAGCTATTTTTATGATTTCCAGCGCCGTTATGTAAGTGAGACGCTAACTTCTTTAAAATCTTTTAATTTTGCGTTAAGATCATTGAATAACGTTCGATTGCAGCAATATTAAAAAACGACCAGAATTATATATTTTCCTGCGATAAAATGTAGCCTTTTAAGTTGGCGTACTACCAATAAATCTGCGAAAACCGCATTCAATTCCATGCAGTAGTTTTTGCGTGATGCGCGTACAAACATACAGACAGACAGACAGACAAAAATTCTAAAAACGATTGTTTTGGCTTCTGTGGGTCAAATAGAGACTCCCCATATTAGTTTTGCATCTATATCTTCAATGTACAGACATGGACCCGTTACAATTTTATTATATGTATAGATCTATTATATTTGTGGTGTACCCGTTCGAGATAGCTATTTGTTTAATTATTTTTATTTCTTCTTCATAATCCTTCTCGTCCATTGGTATGTTTAGTAGTCGGTTTATGAAGGCGTTGAATATCGACATTTTTTGTGAAAATGGTTGGTGGGATGTGTTGTGTATTACTATATATATACCCTGTACTCTTATTTCATTTTAATTAACTCTTTAATGTCTTCCATTTTTGGTTTAATATTGATTTCATCACGATTTACTCTTCTGACTACTTCTCACGTTATCAGTGAATTTTTCGAACCCACCCCAGCTGGGCAGTCGGGAGGTAGCAGTATAAAAAAAAGGCTGCAAGTGTTATTATTTTTTCACTTTACCGTTCCATTCTCTCCCATTTTTTTTTTACAATTCAATATTATTATCATTATCGATTTCAACTCTCGGTGCGCCGGTTGCGCAAATAGTTTAAATTCGTTTTATTGTATTTTAGTTTTTATTTATTGGATTCGATTAATCCCACTTCGCGGTTTATAAGTTCGTTTTTATTATATAATTTATAGTTTTTCAAATATGCAGATTAAAACTTATGTAGATTAAAACTTTTAGTCTACATAAATAAAGAATTAATATTAGGAATAAATTCGCGTTAAAGTGCTTCTAACATCTCTACCACCTGACTTGAATATAAGGGTTATCCACGAAATTTTCAACTCCACCGAAAACTATACAGTAGACAAAGATTTAATAAAAAATATTTGAAGCGGCAAACTCAACGCCCCAATTCATGACTTTAGCACATCAGGAAAAATTCAATGGAAGTCAGGAGAAAAAGTGGATTTAAGTCCATTTACTATGCAGATATAACCTTCTTGACTTCACAGAACATATTGCAAAAATCAGTTATTGGGTTAACATCAATTATGTGTTCTGTCTGCATATTTGAAAAACTATAATTGCTTTGAAAGTATTCAGCACACATTTCTACAATTTCAAAGGACTTAGATGATGATACCAAATTAAACTGCTTAGTAACTGGAAATCCTACACTCTTTTGTTTGGTAATTATGAAGTTCCAAAATCTTTAAGGGTCATGCTTTAGGTTAAGCTTAATAGATTGAATATAAGAACTACACAATACAATTACGGTTCTTCTTTTGAGCTTTTCTTCAACTGGAATGCTTTAGTACGAAAAATTGGCTGAAATGACACAATGGTCCGACGGACGTGCCTAGAGGCGATAATACATCAATGTTAGGAACATGTCTAGGATGTTTGACATGTGGCCTTGTTAACCACAGCAAAAATATCGGCATAACTTCCTTGGGGTGTTGTGTACCAAGAATAGCGAAGCCACTTAGAATTGTGTACATTGAAATCGCTCGCAACGATCAGTGTCGAAATCAGTGTGACGATGATGGGTACCACTTCTTTGGATGGAGTCAGACAGCGCATCGAATTCTTGACAAGACGAATTACTGTCTAGATTCGGGCTCCTATAAATGAAACAAGTATAAATGATGTGCTTTTGGACGTTGAATTTGAATCACATGAAATTAAAGTCTGTGTTTGAACATTGACTATATTGCGGTAGAAGTTGGTATGCAACATCATTTCTGACGTATACGGCTAAGCCGTGGCGAAAAAGAATAGTGACACTAATCTGTACCCGTATAGGTTAAATTCTAATGGATCAGAATTCAAGCCTATTTGGGTATCAGCTGGCCTGAATTTCGCAGTAAGGACGAACGCTGCATAGAGTTTTTTCCTTAGCCCACGAATTTTGCTATAGTCGACACGAAAACTACCCACCATCATAAAAAACTAAATTTTATTAAACAAAACCAAATCACACTTCAGCAGGTAATGGGGAATCTTTCTTCTCCAGAGTGCAATTTTCCCATCCTTTAACACATACCGGTTGTTAAGGCCCAATAACATAATTATTACTAACATATTCGTATTATGTCATAGGTAGTCAGTAGGTCAACCGTCAACCAGCAGTACGTGAACGTTGATGACGGTGCACCTACAAATTTGATTACCAAATTTGTTCTAGTTATATGACTTAGTTTTATTATATTTTATTTTTGTTTTTATTATTCGTAGAGTAAGCTATTTTTAAGTACACTATAAAAGACGTATTATTTATGAATAAAATATCATTACGTTGAGTGAAGTCTTTGGTGTCTTTTATTTGAATCGTGTGAAGTTGAATTCTCCAGTTTAAGCAAGTTCAAGTGCTTGTTTAAAAACTCCATAGAATAACAAGTTCATGTGCTTGTTACTCGAACTATTTAGACAAACGAGTCTAACATTTTGGTGACCCCGACGTGATTTAACTGATCACTCGAGCAACTAATTGACATATCTTCATCTTCATCAACTTACTGATCTTTGGTAGATATACATATCTGCAAATGACAACGTAATCTTCATCAACATTTAGTAACTCATCTTTGGCTGATATCTATATATCTATATATCTACAACGATGACTTCAGCATTCCAAGATTGCATTGTGGCCCAAGTAGCAAGTGGGCAAGAAATTCAACGGATCATCTCCAACTTCAAAAAGGATTCCTCCGATCGAAAGACCACAAGGGTATATTTTGATGAAAGGCTTAAGCGGATTCAAGAGCAGTGGAAGATGTTTGAACAAGGTGACCAGAAAATCAATGGACTACTACAAAAAGAGGAAAACCATGAATACTTCACCAAAAATTACTTTAAAGAAATGGCCGCATTAGTTAAACAGTATACTCAATGTTTTGAGGAAGCAATATTGGCTTTTGATAAACAAGGTAAAACGGATCAAGCAGATCTACCCAAAACATCATCAAGAAGCATCGAAGAAGCAGAACCATCGAAAATGACGAATGCTATTCGAAGGCAGAGAGCAATCATGTGCTCTCTTGAAAGGTTGCTGGATGGGTTACCCACAAATAATACGGAGTCATCTCAGTACCACGAAGTCAAGTTCCGATCTATTGAGCAATTGTGGCAGCAAATTGAAGCTGTCAACTATACCATATGGGAACTTAGTGACGACCCCATATCAGAAGGCTATAACCATAAAAACTTCATTGATATGGAACAAAGGGTTCAACAAACACTCATAACTTTATGCAAGAGAATCCAGTCGCAAGGCAGTAACAACGTTGGTGTGGGTATCGCCAAAAACAATTCTCTACATTTACCAAAAGTGACCGTTCCCAAATTCGATGGGGACTACATGAAATGGCGCCAATTTTTTGATCTATTTTCACAAATGGTGGACAACCAATCGATTCCAAACATACAGAAGATGTGGTATCTAAAAACACATCTAAGTGGAGAAGCTGAGAATTTGATTCGTCATTTATCTTTGACCGAAGAAAATTACACAACAGCATGGACCAGTCTTCAAGATAGATATAATAATATCAGGGTTCTTACGTCCTCACTTTTGCAAAAGATAATTGGGCAACCTCATCATACACAACCACAACCTTCAGCAGCGGCTATCAAAAATCTACACGACACTACACAAGAATGTTTGATGGCTCTTTGCAACATTGGTGTAGACACGGCATCTTGGGACCCTCTGTTATTACACTTACTTGTGAACAAGCTTGATCAAAGTACAAGAATTCTTTATGAGCAATCCCTAACAAAACCAAAGGAACTGCAATCAATTAAAGAATTTTTCTTATTTTTGGAAAACCAATTCCAATCACTAGAGTCAGTTGGACAGAAAAAGAAGGATTCAACACCTCGAGCTTGTGGATCAGTTATATCAGACCGAAAGGGAACGTGCAAAATATGTCATTCTGGAACACACCCTATATTTGCCTGTAAGCAATTCCTACAACTACCAGCTTCAGAACGAATTCAAATAGTTCAAAAACTTAAAATTTGCTTGAATTGCCTGAAGATTGGGCATGGTGTCAAAACTTGCATTTCAAGAGGATGTTTTAAATGCAACCATAAACACAACACACTATTACATCTCGAGAGCCATAACAAGGGATCCTTCACAAACAAACATGCAACGAACATAGAAATGGACATTAATGAAAGGTCTCAAACAAATTTAAGTGCATCAGTAACATTATCAGCATCCAAAAATCCAGGAAAGCATCAATACATATTCCTCAGCACAGCCGTAGTAGAGCTGATAACAAACAATGGACAAAGGATCGAATGCAGAGCAGTCTTAGATTCCGGTTCACAAGTGAATCTTATAACAGAACGCCTCGTAAAGAAACTAGGTCTTCACTCCAAACATACATCAATCAACATTCAAGGCATTGGTAATGGAAAGCGTGAATCTCATCATCGAGTAAACGTAAAATTGCAGTCAAGAAGAAGTGGCTTTAATACCCAATTAGAAGCTTTTGTTCTACCACACATCATATCTCCACAACCATCTCAACATTTCAACACTTCATCATGGGCAATTCCAAAGAATGTCCCATTAGCAGACCCATTTTTCAATCGACCAGAGAAAATTGATATTCTTATTGGTGCAGAATTCTATCATCAACTACTTTCTATTGGGCAGATACGTTTAGCAGATGATCTACCCACATTGCAAAATACAGTTCTTGGATGGGTGATAGCAGGAAAGGTATCAGATGCGAATTCAAATACAGCAACTTGTGGCATCTCTACTTATGAGGACAACGACCTCCATCAAATGATTGAACGATTATGGAGCCTTGAAGAAGTAGAAACACAAGGCAGCAACTTATCAAGAGACGAGGAGATGTGCGAGGCCCATTTTGCACAAAACACACAAAAAAGCAGTGAAGGACGATTTATTGTCAAACTATCATTTCATGGAGACACATCCGGACTAGGAAAATCCAAGAACATAGCAGTCAACAGGTTTCTAGCACTGGAACGAAGATTAGCAAAGAACAAAGAAGTAAAAGAACAATACATTCAATTTATGGAAGAATACGAAGATCTAGGCCATATGACCAAACTTGATATTAATAACCTACAAGCGCCTAATTACTTCATACCCCATCATTGTGCTCTAAAAGAAGACAGTAGCACAACCAAACTTCGAGTCGTTTTTGACGCATCATCAAAAACATCCTCAGGATTATCATTAAACGACATCATGTATACAGGACCGACCGTGCAAGGTGAACTATTTTCATTGTTGCTTCGCTTTCGATTGCCAAGATATGTTTTTTGCACTGATATCCAAAAAATGTATCGCCAAATAATAATGCATCCTGAAGATAGAAAATATCAAACCATTGTTTGGAGAACTGACGACAAACGACCGCTTAATTTCTATCAACTCAACACAGTGACTTACGGAACAAGGGCAGCACCATATTTGGCTACCAAGTGTCTACAGCAGCTTGCGAAAGAGAACAGCGAAAGATTTCCACTAGGATCCAAGGCTCTGCACAATGATTTCTATGTCGATGACTGTTTAACTGGTGATAACAACTTAGTAACAACCCTGGAAATACAAAACCAAGTCATACAAATATTAAAAGAAGCAGGATTTAAACTGAGGAAGTGGTGTGCCAATCATCCCAGATTACTTCAAGGCATCGCCAAAGAAGACCAAGAAATCGACCTCGACTTTAGAAATCAAAGTAACGCATCAATTAAGGCTCTCGGCCTAACATGGCAACCAAATAACGATAGATTTTGTGTTAAAACAAAATTAAATTCTACAAATCGAATAACAAAGCGGATTGTCACTTCAGATCTTGCCAAATTATTCGATCCATTGGGTATAATGGGTCCGGTAGTTGTCAAAGCTAAAATATTTGTACAGGAGCTCTGGTCATTAAAGTTGTCATGGGATGAATCATTACCAGCTGAATTACATACAAGATGGATGCAGTTTCGTGAGAACTTGAAAAACTTAAACAACTTCCATTTCTCACGGCATATGTTTAATAACGATGTACCAGTAAAAATACAGATTCACACATTTTCTGATGCATCTGAAAAAGCATATGGTGCAGTTGTTTATCTACGAGCAATTCTAAAGAATGGAACAATAATAGTAAGACTGCTCTGTTCAAAATCCAGAGTGGCTCCATTAAAAAGACAGACACTTCCACGACTAGAACTATGCGCTGCTGTCTTAGGTGCTCAATTAACAGATAGAGTTAAGAATGATCTGAATCTTAAAGACGTCCCCACATTCCTATGGACAGACTCTGAAATCGTTCTCGCATGGATTAATTCACCATCAGCATCATTTCAAACATTCGTGGCGAACCGAGTTTCCAATATTCAAAGATTAACACTTGCCGAACAATGGCGACATGTCTCATCAAAACATAACCCAGCGGATGTGAATTCACGAGGTATTCAACCAGAAAAGTTTACGTCATGCACATTATGGTTTTATGGTCCACTTTTCCTACATGGTCCAGAAAACATGTGGCCAGCAAAGTATTCCAAAATATGGCTATTTTAAACGACAAGGAAAGAAAAGGAGTTACTGCAGCAACTGTTGTGACAAATGATTGTGATCAGAATATGATTTACAAAATAAATCATGGAGGTTCATTCAACACTCTTCAGCGGATAGTATCGTATATCCGACGTTTTTGTAACCATGCGAGAAATAAAGAGAATATACGAGAAATCCACTTAACTACACGAGAACTGGATGATTCATTATTCGTGATAGTTCGAGCAATGCAGGCATTTGATTTCCAGGAGGAAATTAGTGACCTGCAAAAATACAAAGAACTGAAGCGGAACAGTCAGCTCTCCAGCGTGGCTCCATTTTTGGATGACAGGGGAATCGTTCGAGTCGGTGGTCGACTAGAATCCGCATTATTGCCATTTGATACAAAACATCCGATGCTGCTTCCGTACAACAATCCATTGACAAAACTATTGATGAAAGAAATTCACGAGAAGTATAATCACTGCGGTTCGCAGACGTTGCTTGCGCAGATGAGGCACAGGTTTTGGGCTATAAAGGGAAAAAATATGGCTCGGTCAGTTGTACATCACTGTGTTAAATGCACAAGAGCTAGACCTCAATTACTTCAACAAGTAATGGGAAATCTACCACCACCAAGAATCACGCCGGCAAGACCCTTCATTAATTCAGGGGTGGACTATTGTGGACCTTTTTGGATTCATTACAAAATCCGTGGCAGGCGACCTCAAAAGGCTTATGTGGCAATTGTCTGTTGTTTCGCCACAAAGGCCGTGCATATAGAATTAGTAAGCGATTTAACAACTGAGTCATTTCTCGGAGCTTTGAAACGTTTCATCGGTCGCAGAGGACACTGTCAAAATATATACTGCGATAATGCGACTAATTTTGTGGGAGCAAACAATCAACTTTCTGAATTACATGACACAATATATTCAGAAGGTGCACGTGAAGTTATAACAAAAGAATGCAGTGGCCGTGCAATACAATTCAACTTTATTCCGCCTAGAGCACCTCATTTCGGAGGACTTTGGGAGGCAGCCGTAAAATCAGCAAAACATCTTTTAAAAAGGAGTGTGTCAACAGCATCTCTGCATCTCTAACATATGAAGAGCTAGAAACGGTGCTAATTGGAATTGAAGCTACTCTAAATTCAAGACCATTGACACCACTTTCGAGCGATCCGAACGATTTGACTGCCTTAACACCAGGACATTTTCTGATCGGCGAACCACTTACTGCGAAAACTGATGCGTGTGCAACCCCTGTGAAGCAGACTCTGTTAACTAGATGGAATCTTGTGTCACACCTGAAGCATGATTTTTGGAAAAGGTGGTCACAGGAATATCTGCATGAGCTACAATATCGGTACAAGTGGAAGGAATGCTCGACCAGTATTAACATAGGAGACATGGTTATTTTAAAAGAAGATAACGTTCCTTCTCTTCAGTGGCCCTTGGGAAGAATCGTCAAGACGTTTAAGGGTAATGATGGTGCCATACGAGTTGTCGAAGTGAAAACAGCATCTGGAGTATGGAAACGTCCGATCCATCGACTTGCACCACTCCCAATCGAAGATGAAAATATCACTAAATCATCAGAACTAGTACACGAGATACCGTCCAAAAGACGAAAAATATCTGGACCCATCGCCGCATTGTTAGCAATTATCATGATAATTCCATTAGTTTTGAGTGATGAAATTCAGATCAACAAATTCAAACCAAATCTGGGAATACATTTCGAAGGAATTGGAACAGCGAAAATAGCGACAAGTGAATGGAACTTCATTATTCATTGTAACTTAAATCCATTATTAGAAGAATATGCAACATTTGCAAATGGAACAGTTACTTTGAATCATTTGTGCCAACAAATGCAGCAACGAAGTATATGCATCAACACATTAAATCAATTTCAACATGTTCAGAATGAACTCGAATCCGAAAACACCATTTTTTCAGCAAAGAGAACTAAACGAGGAGCAGTTAATTTCATCGGAAACATAGCAAACTCTCTGTTTGGGGTTTTGGATGCCGAATATGCGAACCAAATGACGAAAACAATACAACAGGTAAAAGACAACGAAAACCATCTGCTTTATCTATTAAAAAATCAAACTTCGGTCATTGATTCGACCATCAACGTGGTTAGACAAAATGAGGAGATCATCAGTCATAGGTTTAACCAAATAAACACACAATTAAGAGAAAAAACAGCCAGAATTCGTGACAACGGCGAGGAAAGTCATCAACTCAAGATATTTCAGATCTTTACATCACTCTCCTCGCAACTCATAATAATGATGATTAACGTTATAAAATTTTTCGGAAGCTTACCGCGTAATTTTTTTAGAAATGTATATTTATTTCTTCTTCCCGACGTTTAGAAGAAGTTTCATTCTTCGTGAATGAAACGAAAAATGAAACTTCTTCGAAACGTCGGGAAGAAGAAATAAATATATATTTCAAAAAAAATTACGCGGTAAGCTTCCGAAAAATTTTATAATATTACAATGATTAATGTCCGCGAGAAGAAAAGTTTAAAATTTCATAATGATGATTAACATTCAAAGAATGCAATCAGCACTAATTGATGTGTTAACAGACGCTCACCATGGAAAAGTTAGTTCTCTATTAATATCAGCACGCCAGCTCAAGGATGAGCTTAAAACCATCAATGCACATTTACCATCATTTTTAGAATTACCTGCAGATGAAGAAGATCTCGTACAGTTATATAGGCTAATGACAGTTAAAGGTGGATTAACAGACAGGCAAGCGGTCTTCTGGATCACACTTCCACTAGTAGACCAAGAATCCTACGAATTATTCAAGATGACTTCTATTCCTAGTGTACACAGCAACATCGTACTAACCATTGATCTGTGTGCACCAATGCTGGCTGTAAATACCCATCGCGACCAATACCTTCCAATGCAATCATCTGATATGAAATCTTGCATCAACTTTAATTCAGAACGCTTCTTATGCTTCAATTTACAAGCTAGATACAGTAAGGGAGCAGAAGTTTGCTCTTGTGAATTGGGTCTGTTTAACAACGAAACAAGAAATACATGTTCCTTAAAGAAATCAGAAGCAAATTCGACGTGGATTCAAATGCACCGCAATAATCAATGGCTATATTTTACAAAAACTCCGTCTCGACTCACAGCAATTTGCGGCAGAAGAAATCTACAAATGGATTTAGAGGGTTCCGGAATATTAACACTGCAAGCAGGGTGTATACTGAAACAAGACCACATAACTATCGAAGGGCATAACGTATTTTCCACAAGACTACAGACATCCTACACCAGCTTTGGCAACATCTCTGATATATCCACAGCAATGCGTCATGAGTCAGTGCTTCAGCCGTTCAATAGCACTCAATACAAGATTCAACTTAAAAACCTCACTGACCTACACAAAATAATCGCTGATCAAGAAATTCTCGAATTACCCCATAAGCTCCAAGTTCACACTTATCATAACGCCACAATTGGATATCTAGCCCTGCTGTTGATAATCGCAATAATTATCTATCTTACCTGCAACCGAAAATCAAACGGATCGTCCATCATCTCCTTGAAACCAAGGCCTAAGCCTCGACAATCAAAACAGGAGTCAGATTTCGTTGTAACAGTTACTTAGATAGTTGAACCATCGTTCAACGCGGGGGAGAATGTTAAGGCCCAATAACATAATTATTATTAACACATTCGTATTATGTCATAGGTAGTCAGTAGGTCAACCGTCAACCAGCAGTTCGTGAACGTTGATGACGGTGCACCTACAAATTTGATTACCAAATTGTTCTAGTTATATGACTTAGTTTTATTATATTTTATTTTTGTTATTATTATTCGTAGAGTAAGCTATTTTTAAGTACACTATAAAAGACGTATTATTTATGAATAAAATATCATTACGTTGAGTGAAGTCTTTGGTGTCTTTTATTTGAATCGTGTGAAGTTGAATTCTCCAGTTTAAGCAAGTTCAAGTGCTTGTTTAAAAACTCCATAGAATAACAAGTTCATGTGCTTGTTACTCGAACTATTTAGACAAACGAGTCTAACACCGGTGTTGACTTCGCCGGACCCATCAATAGTCGACCAGCTTAAGGATGAGGATTAACTACAAAAAGGGCTCACGCTGCCCATATAATAATTCGTGGCGAACATCAAATAAAACTGCCTTGATTTTAAGGCCCTTGAGGACATACAAATAAATAATAGAAAGTAGACTTTCACTTCATATGAAAAAACACCAAAGGGCTCGAATAAAAATTACGCTTTGAACTTTTCTTCGCTTTTAAAGAGTTTCAATTCCAAACAGTATTAGCCTATTCACACCAAACCAAAAACGAGCATTTACTCGTTTTTCGCAAAACGACTACCCAAAACGACTCGTTTTCCCATACATTTTCCATACCAAACTCGTTTTGCAAAACGACTCGTTTTCCGCAAAACGACTTGAAAACGAATTGCAATTTGAAGATGAACTACACGAACAGATTTTTTTGTGATGTTATTGTGAATAGACTAAAAAAAAAGAACAGCTGACGGCTGCTGTCAAAACAAATCCAATATTTCGACGATTTGAAAACATTCTTGGCAGCGGTAAGTACCTAATATTTTTAAGAAATACTTTTATATCATTGTTATTTTTATATAATAATAAGGTACAAACGAATGGAAGGACCACTAATTTGGTTGTGAAGCATGAATATGACAGCTAGCGATAGCACCTCAAGAAATATAAAGGCTGGTATTTGTGACCCAGGACGGATTGGATTTGCCTCAAGACGAGGGGAGAAAAAAAAAAGCGAGGAAGACAAAGCGATGTTCAAAAATCATTTTATATGAAGAAACAAATAAACATAATTTTATTTTAACAGTATTTTTCTTATCGGTGTCATCATCCTAGCCGGCATCTTAAATTTTAGGCTCGTCGGTTTCCATTTCACTCTTCGTCACTTGACTTCCTAGTCGGGCTCTTTCTCGACGAGCAACTTCATTGGGTAGCCAATGAACTGAGAGTGCTTGTTGACGATATCCTTGGTCTTGCTTTCCTCCAAATATTACCTCTGGTCCTCATTATATATAAAATACAAAACTATCTTTGTACCACGTACCAAAGGTTTAGATTTCAATTTAATTTAATTTGAATTTTTTTTATTTTCAATTTCAAACAATTAAAATGTCAAACAAAAACGAGTAAATGTTCGGTGTGAACGCTCTACTCGTTTTGGTAAACGAATAGCCAAAACGAATGCGGTGTGAATAGGCTATAAGCATCTCTTTTTATAACTTAAAATCACATTTCCAGTCAATGAAAAATTTCTTAAGGCTTTTTACCGCAAAAACTTATTTTGGACTCTTTCGATTCGAATAATATTATTTTATGTACGATTATACCAAAAAATGGAACAGTATTCAAGAATAGGATGAACTAATGAACCTAATGAACAACAAAGAGATTTGATGGTATACGAAATACGGATCTTTGAAATCCACAGAATTTCAAAAAAAAGTTCATCCTAGATACTAAATAATAATCAATATGTAAATTAAACGATAGTTTCTTTAAAAAATACTATATCCCAAGATCCTTCATAATTTATATCATCAACTCTAGTTAAATTGTTTCCAACTAGCGCCGTGAAAAAAGGCCAAGTGAAATAAGGCAAATGGAGAGATTTGGCCTTATTACGCTTTGTTAAAGTGAAATAAGCCCAAATTTTAACTCAGGAACATATTGCAAAAATCAGTTATTGGCCTTACATCAATCGTGTTCTCTGTCTGCATATTTGAAGAACTATAAATGCTTTGAATATGTTCAGCAAACATTTCAACAATTTCAAAGGACTTAGATGATGATACCCCATTATAATACTGCATAGTAACTGGAAATCCCACACTCTTTCGTTTGGTATTTATGAAATTCCAAAATCTTTTAGGTCAAGCTCAATAGACAGAACATAAGAACTATACAAAAAGTTCGATAAAAAATAAGTTCCTTTCTAAGGTGGCAAGAAAGTTCATAATCATAATAAGAATTAGATTATGTATATTTTTTATGAGCATAATTCTTTGCATTCTTCAGTTTTTTACTTGCGATTATAGGTAAGTTATGCATTCGTAAAAAAAAAATTGTTTTTGGACAATCAAACATAGCATTACGATGATAGAGAAGCCTACAAAAGTGTGTCTGTCTGCCTGCCTGTCTGTCTGTCTGTCCGTATGTATGTTACCTACAGCCTAAACTTCTGGACTGATTTGCTTCAAACTTGGTAAATAGTATTATTATGACGTCCTACAGAGGGGTTTTTGGAACTAGCTTTCTAGCTCCAAAACCAACAGTACCTACCATATGATTTTTTATGGAAAACTTATTTATCTCAAAAACGGCTACTACGATCTTTATAAAACTTTCTGAATAATGTTTTTTGGAAAAACTTTACGTTTTGGTTGGAACAAATTTTTCAGCAAAAGTCTTTCAACGGTACCTCCCATAGAACCGGTTTTTTAAATCAGATTTTCTCGTAAGCCACTTGACCGATTTCGATTTGTAATTTTGGTGCATTTTTATAAACAAAATAATATTAATTGTTAAATTTATCCAAAAAAATTTGTTTTGGCTGTTTTAAAAAAAAGTTAATTTTTTTTTTAAATGTTTTGTTTTTTCAAAAACGGTTATATAAATTTTTTTTTAACTTTCTCTTCTGATAGGAACATTAAGCTGCTAGATGCTGGCATACTGAAAAAAAAATTCGAATATGTTTTCGAAAAAGTTTGCAAAAAAAAACGGTTTTTTGAAAAAACTGGTCGAACGATTTTGGAAAAAATGTTCCTTAAAATTCAAAAAAGCAATATATAAAAAACGTTTTAACTATTGATTTTTAAGTGATTAATAAAACTTCATATGATTTTTCAATGCTTTTTTTCGAGAATCTCAAGCCCCAAGACCATTTTAACACATTAGAGCAAGTTCGTACGAACCAGTCGTGCACTTTATTTAATCTAGAGTTATACCATGGAGGATGGTTATCTACTTTCTTAATAACTTTAGGGATACAATT
This sequence comes from Platycheirus albimanus, assembly GCA_916050605.2. NCBI lineage: Eukaryota > Metazoa > Arthropoda > Insecta > Diptera > Syrphidae > Platycheirus > Platycheirus albimanus. The sequence continues at coordinate 160,357,845 of OU696696.1, read as the reverse complement.
ATATAAAACTTTACTAAACCGACTTAGAAAGATGTTGAAACTATCAGATGAGGAATTTCCATTTAATTCATGTGCCCAATCCAGATATTCAAAAAATCTATTTATTTCAGACAAGTTATGAGAATTAATTTTAGACATGCGATTATTCACATCACGAAATTTATTAAAATGATCAAAATTAATACTTTTAAATGTGATTTCTATTGATATATGATAAACTGAGTTTGACAACAAAGGAACGCACTCAAAAAGTGTTGATTAAAAATTTTCATTAATAAAAACAAGATCAAGTAACCTATTTAAAGAGTAGTTATGAATCCAATTATTTACTTTAATAAGACCAAAAGAAAAAAGAGTATCAATTAAAATAACTTCACTTTTCTACTTCACACGAGCTGGCATCATCTTGTCACCATTTGGTAACTGTTCCCACAAAATGTCACCCAAGTTGAAATCTCCAAGGACGCAAACATTAACATCATTTTATTCTGACGATGACAAAATAGACTCGATGTTTGACATATGTTTAGTATATACAGCTGCAGATGAATTTGGCTCAATATAGCTTAAGAAGAGAAGGAGGTCTTAGGTTCCCGACGTTCGTATACGGACACAAAGTTGTTCAATGTTAGAAAAATTTTCTTCCAATAAAATATCCAACTCGATAGCATATGCATTGATTGAACGTCGAACAGCAACAAGCAAGCCACCTCCACGAGTTTTGAGATATCAAATCAATCGAGACGAAAAACAGTAAATTATGGTATCATTTAAAAGCTCTTGTGTGTTGATAATTTCATGTAGCCATGTTTCTACAAAAACAAAAACGTCATAGTTGTTGTTCGGTGATAGCTCCCTTAGTTTCGAAGAAAAACCACCCATATTTTGGAAATAGATGCACAATGCACAGGTTATTGGATTTGTTGTTGTTGACATCATTAAAGTTACGTGTAGTTGCTATTAGGTCAACATGTCTGTCGAAACGACACGAGAGTTGTTTACGTGATGTTGAAACTCTTTTAAATGCACCATCTTAGGCCAATTGCTTGCCATCAAAGCTCTGTTTAAAAATTCTTCAGGAACTCCCACTTTAAACGTAATGTAATTAAGAGTTTGTGGATCCATTTCTTTTTTTATAGCATAAAACATTTCACATCAGAAGCCTTTATTTGAGTTTCATTTGCAACATTATTAGATATTTTATCACATGACGTGGAGTTGGAACACTTTGACACACTATAAGCATTTTTACTTGCGATTATAGGAACTTTAAGGTAGGCTATACAAGAAAATCTGTCGCGAGCTTCCGGACTATAATATAAAGGCTGAACTATAATAGTCAGAAACAAACGGAAGCTAGTGTCAAAACCGAACCAAACGTTGCCGTCCAACCTGTGAAATGAACACGCTACCCATAATGGAACGGATAGCCGCAGAAGCAAAACATGTATTTTTCTCTGAACAATAAGATGAGTTTACGTCCCGAAATTAAACTGATCGAAACGGAGCAATCGGCTATTTTGGGCGTGAGATACGAATCGCTTGTTCTCGCACATTGACGGACGGGTCCGTCAGCTCCGTTCCGTCTATTATAGTTCAGCCTTTAGGCTTTCCTATTATCGTAATGTAATGTTTGGCTAAAACTTCGATTTTCGCTACATGAAACTAATACTTGACCTATAGAGGTATAGAGCAAGTAAAAAATTAACTTTATGTTTTACTGTTTTAATTTTTTTTTAAATACATATTATCTAATAATTATTACTTAAAAGCATTTTTAGTTACTTTTTTAAATAATAAACTTTTATAAAAGATTGAAACTAGCAAACTATGTGTCGTAAGAAAACCTCATAAATCCTTCATTACTTTTGGGTTTTGAAGAAGAAATTCTAGTTAGTACCAAAAGAATGATAAGAAGTTAATTTTTAAAAGTTTTGTTGCTATGAGTGCTTATAAAGCAAAAAATTATTCATATGCTACATATTTTTTTAAGAAATGTCAAATGTACACAATTGGTAGGAAATTGAATAATAAGAAATCACTGTCCTGCACAATTATTAAGCCTGGATTTACAAGGTTTGCATCTTTAGCCGCCGATATGAGTGTGCTGAGAGAAGGGTAGCTGAACTTCACCAATACGGGGGAGAAAGTGAGAAAGCTAATGTTATTAAACTTCACGAAAAACTCAAAGTAAAACGGAACAACAAAATGTACGGTAAAAACAATAAAACTAAAGGTAAGAACAACGAGGTAAGAAAATGTTATCGCTGTGGCATGACATTCCATACGGCATACCAGTGTTCTCATAAAGAAACCGTTTGCAATTTCTGCAAAAAAAGGGCCCCTTACAAAAAGTGTGCTATAAAGCAAAGAAACAATAAAACCAAATTGAAGAAGAGGAAAAAAATACAGGTACGCTGATGGTGGAGGAGCGTTTCCATATAGGAGACAAAGGCAGTGGATTGAGCGATAGATCAAAGATATGTTGTAAGTTAGAAGTTAACAAGATTTATTAATTTTGAAATCGACACAGGTGCTCCGGTGACACTTATCGGTTTAATGGATGCCAAAATTTTTTCCAAAACTTAAAGTAAATACATACAAGTGACACCGAACTAAACAAGTACTGTAAAACGCTTTTGGATTGCAGGTTTTATCTGGATTAACATGCCAGCCGATATTCCAAGTGCTCCTGTGAAGATGTACATTGTTCGTTCAGATCGTAAGCCGCTACACTACTGGGAAGAGAATGGCTGCGTTAAATAAAGTTGGACTGGACGAAAGTCTTGACAAATCAATTAAATGCAACAGGTGAAGTAAACCAAATTCAAGGAGAGAAAGTGCGTGGTTGTGGTTGTGACCCAAAGGTGATGGTAAGTAAATTCCTAAATTTATTTTCACCATCTACCGGAAAAATTACGGAATTTCAAGCTCGCTTATATTTGAAACCGAATACGATTCCAAGGTTTATTAAGGCAAGGCGTACAGCATTCCCACTACGGTATGCAGTGAAACGGGAACTCGAAAGCCAAGTAGCTGAAGGTTTGCAGGTAAAGGTTGACCAGAGCGAATAGGGCACTCCAATTAGTCTAAGAGCCGAGAGCAAATTTTGGGAGTGGAGGTGTAACCAAAATTGGTAACGTGTATGTGTATATATACACGACAATATATCAAATCGAAAAGTCTGGCAGGGTTATTTTTCAGCCGGGGCAGTAGACGGCCGTTCGAAAACGGTAATTTTTCCGATTTTTGTGTGGAAGGTATAACCACTTCAAATCATACAGAAACGATGGAGAATTGCTCACTGATTTTAAAAATCTCGGTGCCAGACGTTTTACTTTCAGCTTTCCCCTTGCCAGACGCCCACCAAAAGGAGCGAAAAATCAGTTTTTGGTGTCAGAGGTATAACCAAATGAGTGATACGTCAAAAAATCAGAAAAATTCTCCTGATTACAGATATGTATGTCCCAGACATTTTACTTTCAGCTAACCCCCCGCCAGACGCCCCTAAAGTATGCCCAAAAATCAACTTTTTTTCTTTAAGGTATAACCAAATGAATGATACACCAAAAAATCAGAAAAAATTCTCCTGTTTACAGGTATGTGTGTCCCAGACGTTTTACTTTCAGCCTTCACCCCGCCAGACGTCCTTAAAGTATCCTGTTTTGCATTTTCTTATGAAAATTCAATTAAAACTTTTTTTTAAAAGCTATAACCATATGAAGATCATATCAAAATACTCTCCTCTTATTCCTGATTACGAATATGTGGGTCCCAGACGTTTTACTTTCAGCCTTCACCCCGCCAGACGTCCTTAAAGTATCCTGTTTTGCATTTTCTTATGAAAATTCAATTAAAACTTTTTTTTAAAAGCTATAACCATATGAAGATCATATCAAAATACTCTCCTCTTATTCCTGATTACGAATATGTGGGTCCTAGACGTTTTATTTACATGAAGGCTGTCCCAGACGTTTTACTTTCAGCCTTCACCCCGCCAGACGTCCTTAAAGTATCCTGTCTGCATTTTCTTATGAACATTCAATTAAAATTTTTTTTTAAGCTATAATCTTATGAAGATCATACTATAGATTGTTTTTTTCAATATAGGACATTCTTTTTTAATTTTTAAAATAAATTTAACAGTTCGTATATACTCGTAAATGAAATATTCTAATTACAAAAAAATTAACGTGATTCGGAGACGGGTTGATCTAATAATATTAGGTTTACTGAAATTGCAGTAAATTGCCTGTAGCAACCACTGTGATAACCACTAACACTACACACAGAAAAATATTGCGATGTAAAATCAACGTGACGAATTGTTGATTTCAATAAAAAACATGAATTTTTAAATCATTGGATTTCATTTCCATTTAACATGTTTTAGTTCTTTTTTAATATTTCAAAACATTAATTTGAGTCTAAGTCCTGTTGATTTTAGATTAAAATCAAGTATTTAGATTTTCATTTCAAATTAAAACGTTTGCGCATAGTTTTAACTTGGAAAAATGTTGAAATAAAATTATTCATGTTTAAAATTAAATTTAAAAATATTTAATGCAAAAACACACGTAAACAACAGGATATTCACTCGATACGTTAATTCAATTTTAAATCAACGTGCAAATTTTCCCGAAGGAAATATTTTTAAATCATCAATGTTTCATTTAAGAAAATTTCACAACTATGATCATGACGAAATAACACGATTGAAGTAATTTCAACATTAAAATAGTGTTGAAATAAAATGATTCTCATATTAATTCCAAGTAAAACGAACATAACATTGAAACAAACATTTTTCATGTAAAATTAACAGGTTATACACCTAAACAACTATTTCGTTTTGAATCAACATGGTATTTTTTCCACAGGAAATATTTTTATATCATCAATGTTTCATTTAAGAAAATTTCACAACTATGATCATGACGAAATAACACGCTTGAAGTAATTTCAACATTAAAATAGTGTTGAAATAAAATGATTCTCATATTAATTCCAAGTAAAACGAACATAACATTGAAACAAACATTTTTCATGTAAAATTAACAGGTCATACACCTAAACAACTACTTTCGTTTTGAATCAACATGGTATTTTTCACACAGGAAATATTTTTAAATCATCAATGTTTCATTTAAAAAAATTTCAAAACTATGTTCATGACGGAATAACACGATTGAAGTAATTTCAACATTAAAATAGTGTTGAAATAAAATGATTCTCATATTTAATCTAAGTAACGAACATAACATTGAAACAAACATTTTTCATGTAAAAATAACAGGTTATTTTCGGTTGTTTCTTCCTTCTTCTTTTATAAAGACAGCTCCACTATACAAAATCAAAAATTTAAAAAGTCAATAAAAAAGGAGTGATTCCAAAAATAACTTTTGGAAAAAAGTATGTCTGCTATTACACGATGAGTCCAGGATCCAGGTGCATTAAACTTCTTCGAATAAAGAGAAATGTCAAATAGCTAGATTCCAGGAAATTCTTAGCCATGGAAATTACTTTCATTTAATACTGAATTGTATTAAATTTTGGTATTTTGCAGATAGAGAATACACACATTCGGCACAAACACAAAACAAAACGAAGCATTGTTATTTTTAAATGAAATAATTTAGATATAATCCTACATACTTTTGATTTCCACAAAATTTTCAATAAGTGCCGTTATTAAAAAAAAAAGAAAACACTAAACTAAACGAAATATTTTTATTTTTAAATGAAATCGTTTAATTATAATCCTACATACTTTTGATTTCTACAAAATTTTCAATAAGCTCCGTTATTTTACGTCGCGACCTTAAGGAATCTCTAAGTAACTACTATTAAACTACAGGGTGATACCTACAAATAAAAATTACCTTGTTATTTCCTAGTCCTAGTTCACACGCAAACTAATAATTTATGAGTATTGTGAATGTGTGGCGGGACATTTGCTAGATAAAGCGAAGAAGTAACAATAAATTTTAAATTGGTAAAAAGAAAATGAAGCTTTGATTAATTTAATGGGCAGTTAGAAATATTAAGGGTATTCATGAACGCCCTTTTCTGGAAATGTTATATAGTTTGCCTTAACTCAAACAGCAGTTTTTTAAACGTCATTTAAGTCATTAAAGTAATTTAACAAATTTGTTGAGTTATTGAGAAAATGATATTTGATGTTGGAAATATTGACAGCAAAAAATAAATTGTACATTTCTCAATTCGAATTCCTAACCTTTATTCAAATAAATTGCACGATTGGTAAGCTCTTACTTGCTTTTATTTCCGGTCACAGTTTTGAATAAAATTTGAAAAACATTAAGATAACTCCAAAGTTTTTTCGATTTAGGTAAATTTACATTGTTTAAAAAAACACTTTAATACTTTTCAGTTGAATAATTTAAATTAAATTAATTAATGAGGTAAAAATAATTAAAAATAAAATTTGAAAATACAAAAAAAAAATTTTCGAAAACACTTGAATTTCAAATTATTTTGGCTACTTAAATTTTCTTGAATATCAATTTTGATTGATATCGGTTGATCTGTTGAGTAAAACTGGTCCTTTGGGAGATACCATTTTCAGTACATCATCTTAATATATTTTTTCGCCAAAATATGCCTAATACTTACATAATAACAATATACAGCTATTTTTTCATAAAAAATTTTGGAGACGTTTTCGAGAAAAATCAACTTTTAAATAACAGTTATTATGAAAGGTACTGAGAATTTTTGAGCTAAAGAAAAATTAAAAAAAGTTTTCATGTTTCAAACTAAAGGAAGTTTGGCCCAACCGACATACTGACAGAAATCGGCCCTTAATTCAAAAATGTTTCTCTATCACCGTAATATAATGTTTGATTATTATCTCAAGTTTCTTAATATGCACGAATAAGCATAATTTGCATTATAGTACCTATAATCTCAATTAAAAACTGAGGAACGTGAACAAAGTAGATGGAATTATAGAAGACTTTGTTCATAATTATGACGGTAGCTGAGGTTTCTCGATTTACTGAACTGATACATTTTTCCATAATTGGGTTCAGCAGCACCAACATTCTGTTTTTGTAAAAATTTACGCCAAGACGTAGTTGCACAGAACGAAATAAAAATGAATACGGGAAGGAGCTATCTTAATAGTTGTAGCTTGTAGCATGAAACAGCTATATTTCACTCATTTTGTACGTTTTATTACAAATACATATATCGACACACAACGTCAAACAGAAACCAAAAAGAATCCTCATCTGTTTAATTTTTGTAATCAAAACAAAAACGATGACGACAAACAACTTATCAATTACAAACAAAAATAATAATACATTCGGCCCAAGATAAGCACACCCTGTATCATGGTTTTTGTATCAATATTGAATCGCTTTGATTCATGACGAAATCGTATAAGAATATCATTGTTTGTAGTTGATTTCTACAAAAATTGAAGGATCCCGTTATTTCTTCCAAGCCAAGCCAAAAAATATTTCAGAAATGTCCATCAGTTACCTTTTAGTCGCTGTGCATGAGACATGTGTCATATCGCTTTAAGTTTCGGGAAGTGATAAATATACTTAAAAATATGGCTTCAAATGAAAGTTTTAATTTTCATGTGCAAATTGTGAACATAAGTGAAGTGCAACCTATTGACTGACAGATGACGAGGGGTGTTGAGTATCCAGGATAGCGAAGCGGAAAATTGTATGCATTTTTACACACAAAAAAACAACATTAATAAAGCAAAAAAATACCTAATTGGTGAGTTTTAAAAATTGCACATATATTTTAATTAGGTATCTTTGATAATTTTAATAAAAATATTTAAAAAAAAAAATTCATATATTTTTGTGTTAGGTTGAAATAGTTTTGAAGTACGCTTAGTGGGCTTTTTTTTACGCATTCAAAACCATACAATTATCCCTACAGGACAAGTAGTTTAGAAATTACAGGGCATTGTGTCTAACAATTTGAAGAATTTTTACACACAAAAATCGAATTGGTAGAAATACCGTGCTGTCATTGCTTAACTACTTGTTGTGTAGGGGTGATTGGAACAGTTTTCAATCCTTAAAAAAGCTATGAAATTACTTTTGCGTGGCCCTATACAATCATCAAAATTGATCGTTCAAAAGATGACAGGCAACAGTCATTTTAAACACACTATTCCACCGCAAAAATAACAATTTATCAAATTTCTTTTTTAGAAGCTGAAAAAGGTTATGAAAGCTTAAGATTTCTGTCGAAGGAGGATATACAAGAAGCAATAAAACCAATTGGCTTGCGGGAGCGTTTTTGGGAGATGCTTTTTTTATGGAAAAGAGCTGAAGTATGTTTGCGTTTTTTAATTAACTTTAGTGGTTATTAACAGATTATTTTTGTTTTGTTTTAAGGTTCCGAGATGATGACGATACTTTGTCCCAATCAATTGCCAGCAAGGTATAGTTTCTTGGTTAGGTAGCGAATCCAGTATAGTTTCTACAACATCAACGCTAACATCGATTCCAAAAGACTTGAGCTCGCAGCTCTCTAAAATAAGCAAGAAGGTAAGCTATTCTAATATTTCAACTTTACACAAAGTCTAACCACACATTTCTATTTAGATTCACTTGACTTTACTGACAAGGCAAACAAGCTAACGAAAAAATCAGCGTTCCCGATGCCAATGAGAGTTTCATCGTTCATCTAACAACAATCAACGATTATGAATGAACCATAAATTAGCTGGGAAATAAATACTTCACCCAAGGTTTGACCATCCAACTATTTTTAATTGTTGTAGGTTTGATTCTTTATGAATTAAAAGGGTTATACGTTTATTTTGTTAAGACTCTTTTAAAATTTAATAATATTTTATCTAGCCTTGATGTTTGTTTTAAATTGATATAATTATTTTTTATCACTGGAATATCCAAAATGTTATTCTTTATTTAAGAACATCAAAAAAAGCAAATTACTACGTATTTATCTCCAAATAATTGTAATGTTTTATTTAATTGAATATTATTTCAATAAATTATTAAACTTTTAAATGATTTCTATAAACGTATGTTATTTTTTTATGGAATAAGTTTTCTTACAGGTTTGGCTCAATAAAAGTGTAAGTATGTTTCAATCGGACTTAACGTATTTAATTTACAAAACAAATATTTGTTTCAACAGGATTTTAATCTTATTTCAATATGATGATCATGCTGATTCATCTTGTAATTTGAATTCGAATGCAATTTAATTTTGCAGGATTACCGTGATGATCATGGTAATTTAATATAATTATCACGGTGATTCAATATGATGATAATGAAGATTTAATATGATGACCATGGTGATTCAAAGCGATGATCATCATGATTCTATATGATGATCATTGTAATTTAATATGATTATCATCATGATTTTGCATGATGATCATGGTAATTTAATATGATTATCATGGTGATTCAATATGATGATAACGAAGATTTAATATGATGACCATGTTGATTCAAAGCGATGATCATCATGATTCTATATGATGATTATTGTAATTTAATATGATTATCATGGTGTTTCAACACGATTATCATCATGATTTTGCATGACGATCATTGTAATTTAATATGATTGTCAAGTTGATTCAATATGATGATAATTAAGATTTAATATGATCATCATGGTAATACAACATGTTGATCGTGGTTATTTAAAATGAAATCCATGCTGATTCAACACTATGATCATCACGATTCTAAATGACGATAATTGTTATTTATCATGATGTTAATCGTGAATCAACATGATAATCGCGGTGTTTTAACATGACCAAGCCTTGGTTTTTATGAAGAAGAAATCATTTCAAAATGACCCGAATGCTCTATGAAGCAAAAACATTGGTAAAACATGTTGAATCATTATCATTTTAATTGATTTTACCTTGTTTTTTTTCTGTGTGTATCTGTTTTAGTAGGAAGGTTAAAGTCCGCAAATTTATATTTTCGAGATTTTCTTATACTAGTATCTTTTGACATTTTTCTAAAGTTTTTTCACTAAACGAAACTATTTTTTCACTTTGATTTGTACTATCACTGCAATGAAGGCAACATTTAACACTCATGGTATTTGATAAATTTATAGCACCAAACACAATAGTTTATATCAATATTAAATTGATTTTTTAAAGCGTTTATTTAACGAAACACTTTTTATTCAATATAATTAATCAACATAAACACAGGAGAGATACTTATATAGAGAACAACTGACTTAAAAACAGCATAAGTCACAGATGCAATAAATGTGTAAGAGACTACTATAATTTGGCGTATTAGATAATAGCAGGTAGAAAATAAACCATTTTTACTTGCTCTATAGGGCAAGTATTGGTTTCGTGCAGAAAAAAAAAATCGAGGTTTTAATCAAACATGACATTACGATGATAGAGAAGCCCATAAAAGTGGTTTTCGCCATACCGTCCGTCGGTCTGTCTGTGCGTCTGTGCGGATGTGCGGATGTGCGGATGTGCGGATGTGCGCTTTTTCACGCCATGCTACAGCCTAAACGGCTTGACGGATTTTCTTCAAACTTGATATATAGCAGTTTCAAGAAAAACGGTTGTCGAGATTTTTTTTATTTCGTCTTAGTCCGGCTCAAACTTGTACCTTTCAAGTAACGGTTTTTTTCAATTTGGATTTTCTCGAAAACGGCTCTAACGATTTTGATTAAACTTAAAATTTAGCTAACTTTAAGCATTTCGAACAAAACTGTGTTTTTTGTTTTTGGCTCAAATGGTCGTAACGAAAATCAGGTTTAAACGGCTTTTTTTCAAATGGCCATAAGTTCGCAACGGCTCGATTGATTTGACTCAAACTTCGTTTGGCATAGTTCTTTATAGTGTTCTATATGATGGCTTTATACATTTTTCAGTGAAGCATGTCTAAATGGTAGCTCCCATACAACGAGCCGTTCAGTTTTAGGCAACTTTTTTTGGTTTTTTCTAATTTGCTCAAAAATGGCTCTAACGATTTTAATAAAAATTTGTGTGTTATATTCTTTTAGTGTTCTTAAGAGAACTGCGTTTTTAGTTTTTGGCTAAAAATGCAAATAACGGAGATCTGCTCTTAACGGCTTTTTTTCAAATGGCCATAAGTTGTCAACGGTTGCATCGAATTCACTCAAACATTGTTTGGTATAGTTCCTTACAGCTTCCTACCAGATCGCATTGATTTTTTTTCGGTTTCTCTTTTTTAAATGGTGGCTCCTATACAAAGAGCCACGAGATTTTGGCAAATTTTTTCGTTTTTTCAAATTTACTCAAAAACGGCTTCCCCGATTTTTATGAAACTTTGTATGTAACATATATAGAATACTTCAAAGAAAACTGCATTTTTAGTTCTTGGCTACACATGATAATAGCGAAAATTGCTTTTAACAGTATTATTAATTTGGCCATAAGTGGACATTTGTATCATATATAACACCCAAAAGATAACGTCTTAATTTTAAATATTAAAGGTTTCTTAACGTTAGCTCCCGTGTTTCGGTTTTTCCAGTTTCAGTAAAATTTTTTTAGGTTTTACCAATTTTTTCAAAAATGAGTTCTTCTCATTGGTCGAAAAGTTTGTTTTCATCGTACTATTGCACCCACAGAGCAAGTACGTGCGACCCAGTCGTGCATTTTATTTTTTTTTTGCATTCGACTATTAAAATGGTAATATAATAATTTATTGTTTTGGCGAAAATGCTGTTACTGATTTGCCGAGAAGGAGGTGCCAATATATATTATATACAAAAACTACCCATGTAGATTGTGTAATAATTTAAATTTTAAATTTTGGTATGACCTTCATATGGTTATAGCTTTTAAAAAAAAGTTTTAATTGAATTTTCATAAGAAAATGCAAAACAGGATACTTTAAGGACGTCTGGCGGGTTGAAGGCTGTAAATAAAACGTCTGGGACCCACATATTCGTGATCAGGAATAAGAGGAGAGTATTTTGGTATGATCTTCATATGAATATAGCTTTTAAAAAAGTTTTAATTGAATTTTCATAAGAAAATGCAAAACAGGATACTTTAAGGACGTCTGGCGGGGTGAAGGCTGTAAATAAAACGTCTGGGACCCACATATTCGTAATCAAGAATAAGAGGAGAGTATTTTGGTATGATCTTCATATGGTTATAGCTTTTTAAAAAAAAGTTTTAATTGAATTTTCATAAGAAAATGCAAAAAAGGATACTTTAAGGACGTCTGGTGGGGTGAAGGCTGTAAATAAAACGTCTGGGACCCACATATTCGTAATCAGGAATAAGAGGAGAGTATTTTGGTATGATCTTCGTATGGTTACATGTTTCAAAAAAAAAGTTTTAATTGCATTTTCATAAGAAAATGCAAAACAGGATACTTTAAGGACGTCTGGCGGGGTGAAGGCTGAAAGTAAAACGTCTGGGACACACATACCTGTAATCAGGAGAATTTTTCTGATTTTTTGGTGTAAAATGTCTGGGACATACATATCTGTAATCAGGAGAATTTTTCTGATTTTTTGACGTATCACTCATTTGGTTATACCTCTGACACCAAAAACTGATTTTTCGCTCCTTTTGGTGGGCGTCTGGCAAGGGGAAAGCTGAAAGTAAAACGTCTGGCACCGAGATTTTTAAAATCAGTGAGCAATTCTCTATCGTTTCTGTATGATTTGAAGTGGTTATACCTTCCACACAAAAATCGGAAAAATTACCGTTTTCGAACGGCCGTCTACTGCCCCGGCTGAAAAATAACCCTGCCACACTTTTCGATTTGATATATTGTCGAGTATATCTACACGTATACCAATTTTGGTTATACCTCCACTCCCAAAATTTGCTCTCGGCTCTTGGTCTAAATTGTCATTGACTCCAAAAAAGATGGCGCCGTTCGTATTTGCGGCGACTATAAGGTTACGGTGAATCCAGCATTGATGGTAGATCTGCATCCTCTACCTACAATAGAAGAGCTTTTTACTAAAATGGCTGTAGGTACAAAGTTCACAAAAATAGATTTGTCAACACCTCATCTCCAGTTGGAAAAACATCCAGAGGACAGGCACATTTTTACTTTAAGCATGCACAAGGGTCTCTTCCAGCCACTACGCATGATGTATGGAATCGCGCGTGCTCCTGCTAAGTGGCAACGCTTTATGAAGCAATTGGTCGGTGATATAACAGGGATATCGGTATTCCTGGATGACATTAAAATAACCGATGGTGATGACACAACTCATATAAGCCTCGTTGAAGTAGTTTTAACTGGACTAAAACAGAAAAAACAAAAAAAGATCACATCGAGTATTGTGGGGATGTCATCGACAAAAATGGCATCCACGGACCAATAAGATACAGACCGCCAACTCACTGTATGGTCTCTCTTTTTACCAACAAGCTGAAAATCAGCCGATATGCCATTTATTTTGAGATTTTAATTTTTTTTAAATAGGAGCAATAAACACATCAAAAAACTAAATGGTGCAGGGATGGTTGCCATCAGAAAATTCCAAAATACACAGATATGTACACATATTCATAGACACGAAAAAATCTTTCAAGGGTGTTCAGGAAAGAGGAGTACGAGTTAACGGTCTGTATTAGTCTGTGATGGCATCCACAGAATGCCGAGCAAAATCGATACAATACAAGAGCTCAAACAAACAACTACAAAAGATGAAGTTCGTGCCTTCCTGGGGCTTATAAATTATTATGGTTGTTTCATGAAAAATTTAAGTAACATTCTTTATCCTTTAAATTGGTTATTTCAGAACAACGTGCCATTCAGGTTCGACAACGACTGTGAGAAAGCTTTTGCAGAGGTTAAAAAGCAAATGCAATCGGACACGGTCTTGGCCTTTTACGATCATAAGCGACGAGTAATTCTGGCGGCGGATGTTAGCCCGGTCGGAATGGGAGCAGTTTTGAGTCACGTTTATGAAGATGCTTCAGAAAGGCCTCTGCAATTTGATTCGAAGACATTGAAACAAACACAATAGCGTTACAGACAGGTAGATAAAAAAGGGTATGCTATCATATTTGGGGTAAAGAGATTTTACCAGTACTTGTATGAAAATAAATTTACCTTGGTGACAGATAATAAAGCTATTTCACAAATGTTTTCGCCGCAAAAAGGTTTGCCTACTCTATCAGCCACAAGGGTGCAGCTACGCTATATACCTGGAGCATTTAAATTAAAACATCAAATTAAAAAAATCAAAAGAAAATGCCAATGCTGATGCGATGTCACGCCTGCCCAGCGTAAATACATACAAACAGATAAAAGCGTTTGATGTTCTGGAAGTGGAGGCCATCAAGAATTTGAAAGTGAAGGTAGATGAACTCAGTCAAAAATCTAAATCGGACAAAGAAGTAAGTTTTCTTACAGAATTTCTTAAATATGGACGTGATTATGGGCCAAATAATCAATTTGGTGTATATTTAATTGATTTGTGGGCTATAGGTCAATAGTAAATAAAAGATGTTATTTCATCGCAACGTTTCGAGTATGTTTATACTCTTCATCAGGCCTTTATTGGTTAATGACAAAAGATAAAAAGTAATATAAACATTAGCATACAACTATTAAACATTATACAAATGTGACGTCAAGGTAACTTACAATAAAACTTTTTTCAAACAGTTAACATTTGATATAGTCAAACATTTTATACACAATTGAGGCAAAGTAACTAAAATAAATAAATAAACAAAGTTAAAACTACATTTAAAAATTGTAATTTGGTTATTTTTTAAAAAAGAACATTACTCGAACAACAGTTAAACCGTCCAATTACGCTACACGATCACCTATTTTGAATCTTTTTCTTTTTTGTTGGCCTATTTATAAGTTGGCTATAAACAGTACTAAGACTGTCACAATCCGATCTACGGTTGACAGCATTGTTGTTATCTATTATATGCAACATCTCTATCAACAATCTTTTTGAATAATGTTGCTCTGTTTGAAGAATTTCTACATTCTCCAAATCTGGTGTGTGTTTTTCTTCTATGCAATGGTGAGCTAGTGCAGTTTTGTGAGAAGACCCGCTATTTAGATCAGACCTGTGACCAGAGATGCGATTTCTCAATTTTTGTTTGGAGGTACCGATGTAAACGGACGGACATGCCGTCTCCTTTCCTCCTAAGCAGTTAATCTTATAGACAACATCTGCTTTCTCCAACGTCTCCACCAAAATAACCAAATTACAATTTTTAAATGTAGTTTTAACTTTGTTTATTTATTTATTTTAGTTACTTTGCCTCAATTGTGTATAAAATGTTTGACTATATCAAATGTTAACTGTTTGAAAAAAGTTTTATTGTAAGTTACCTTGACTTCACATTTTTATAATGTTTAATAGTTGTATGCTAATGTTTGTATTACTTTTTATCTTTTGTCATTAACCAATAAAGGCCTAATGAAGAGTATAAACATACTCGAAACGTTGCGATGAAATAACATCTTTTTTTTACTATCGACCTATAGCCCACAAATCAATTAAATATCTATCTCTAACGATAAAAAGGTCACTAAAAATCAGATTTTATTAATTTGGTGTATCGCAAGCGGAGTTTGCCCTGCAAGGAGGATGCTTGTTACGCGGCCTAAGTGTGTATATACCAAATGAACTGCGGGAACGAGTCCTCCTCGAGTTGCATACGACACATTTCGGAATATCACGGATGAAAAGCTTAGCAAGAGCTTATTGTTGGTGGAACCAAATGGATAGAGACATTGAGACAATGGTGTCAAATTGTCAACTATGCCAAGCTACGCGTAGGGATCCAAAAAAGGCAATTCCAGTCCATTGTTGGATAGCACCAAGGAATGTTTTCGAAAGAGTTCATGCAGACTTTGCAGGGCCGTTCATGGGGAAGTATTTGTTCGTACTTGTAGATGCATTCAGCAAATGGCCTGAAGTCCACATCATGCCCAACTTAACAGCACGTACCACAATTCAGATTTGCAAACAAATTTTGCTGCTCTTGAGATTCCGAAGGTTTTTGTGAGTGACCATGGGACCCAATTCTGTGAAGGGATCGCACCAGCAATCACTTTACTAATTGCCGCAAAACAATTAATAGGGTATTCAACCTTGCTTCGATACTTGATACTCGATTTCCCATCGCATGCACCGAACTCACTTCGAGTCACAATAAGTATCTATATTCATTACAGTCTAAGAGCCAACGACATAATGAATCAAGTCATTTATATAATGTTGTAAGGCATATCAATAGAAAGCGTTAGGGGAGTTAGAGAAGAAAAAAATTGCCCGGCAGTTTTTCGGTGTGACGAACATGGGGTAAATTCGACACAAAAGTGTGACAGAAATGAAATAAGTCAAGTCACATATATAATGTTGTAACTCATTTCAATAGAAAGCCTTTGATAATTTAGACCATAAAAAGTTTGTCTGGCAGCTTTTTGGTGTGACGAACATGGGGTAAATTCGACACAAAGTATGACGAAATTTCAAAAATAAACTTATTTGGGTACTTTTGTAACAGAACGAATAAATTGTGTTATGACAAGAAAAAAATCTTGAGGGATAAGGGGGCCTATCCCCCTTCGTTTAGCCGGGGGGGGGGAATTTTCTGGAAAAATGACTTATATTCGAAAAAAAATATTAAAAAATAACCACACCTCCTACAATGCCATAATACACCTTTTTGTAAAGCCAAAAATCTTTCCTTCAATTGCGTTTTTAATTTAAGTTATTTTAGTGAACCGTTTTAGAAAAATAAATTCAAAGGCTTTCTATTGAAATGAGTTACAAGATTATATATGTGACTTGACTTATTTCATTTCTGTCACACTTTTGTGTCGAATTTACCCCATGTTCGTCACAGACATTTTTTTTCTTGTCTAACTCCCCTAACGCTTTCTATTGATATGCCTTACAACATTATATAAATGACTTGATTCATTATGTCGGTGGCTCTCGGTCTATTATGCATGTATATCATATGGTTCGACCGGCACTTGCTGGGCACGACCTGCGAGAGAAATACACAGTAAGCAAAAATACATTTGACACTTCATAGTGCATGGGTATTTTTGTTTATTTTGTAGGGTCGTTGGCTTATGAATGAAATTATGCATCATAAGCAAGCTAGCCCAAAAACCACTTAAAGTGTATACAAATGGTCAACCGCTGCTACTGCATTTTGGGAATATCGATGGAACTTTGTCGATTATCGAAGTATGGTTGGATACCGAACAAGGCAAACGAATCTTGTATAAATAGAGCGAATAAAATTATAATACTTCACTTCTTATTCTGAAGCCTAACCAACCACTTTGTTTTTATTCAGCAACTTGCTTAAAATATTGTGGGAAGTTGAACATTGGGAACTGACGCCCGACAGAACATTTATTGCTTTTGGGTCAACGCATTGAAGGCAACACGCCAAGCGAGTCAGTGAAGTTCTCTAATAAATAGAGCGAATAAAATTATAATACTTCACTTCTTATTCTGAAGCCTAACCAACCACTTTGTTTTTATTCAGCAACTTGCTTAAAATATTGTGGGAAGTTGAACTTTGGGAACTGACGCCCCACAGAGCATTTATTGCTTTTGGGTCAACGCATTGAAGGCAACACGCCAAGTGAGTCAGTGAAGTTCTCTAACTTCCAGATTTATTATTCAAACGATCGGACATCTTTACATGGCGATCTTGCCAGGAGCAGCAAGAAGAACTCATTAGATGTCCCGGCAAACCCAACTAGCCCTAGCAGCCAATTTGATTAAAGAGGCACAAGCTCTAGTAATAGAGCCCAAAGAGACCGAAAAACTTAGAGTAGGTCCTAAACCCCTAACCATCGCCGAGTATTTGAAGCGGAATACTATCCGTATAGAAGACCAAACCCCGCTGCCCCCAGCTCCAAAGGCACGCGCAGGAAAGAGGGTGCAGTTGAGAAGACAGATAGCTGAGCTGATCCAACTGGCGAATATACCAGGTCAACCCAGTGAGATCAAACAAAAACACTTGCGCCAAGCGAATCAAGTTAAGGGAGCAATCCGTTCCAGCAGAAACGAGAAGAGGAAGAAGAAGAAAGCCGAGGAACAGAAGTCCCACTCCTTATTTTCGTCGGTTGCGTCCACAGCCAAGGAAGCTATCCAGCGCAACAGCTAATTGCGGTTATTTTTTTTTCTCTCTCTCTCTAAGCAACCTTTTTTTTTAATTTGTTACACTAATGGGTTAATCCCAATCCAAGGTAGAGGAGGTAATCGTAAATAATAACGGTCCTCAAACTAATAAACAGAATAATAATTTTGAATATGAAGTAGACGTAGTTTCAATAATAATAATTATTATTATTATTATCATTGCAAAATATTTAAGAGACTTAATAATAAGTAAATTTGATCGAAAAATTAGAAAAAAAATTGTAAAAAACAATATTAACAGAAGAAGAATGTCTGTGTAATTCTTTTTTTAAATAAATACATATGTAATACCAATATTTTTTTTTTAAGATAACATTAATTGATGGATTTTTCTACCTAGAAGAAGCTTTAGGGGAATTAAAAAACTGTTATCAGAGCCTTAAAAAGTCCCCAAATCGCAAAAGAAAAATAGAAGGAGCTAACAAAAAATTAAAAGAAATATTGCAATATTGGAATATTTTCATCGAAAAATTCACAGCTTTTAGTAATATTCAAGAAAATAGTCAAGAGGAATCAGATTTAGAAACAGATAGTAAAGATTCATCATCAAACCTAAACAAAATGGCCGAATTCGATTTCAGTAAGGCACAAAAACTGCCTATACTAACCAGCGAAGAAAATAACAAACGTACCGAAGATATTAGGGATTTGCTCAACAATGTTGAACTTTACCACGACACCCTAGTTAAAGATTCACAGCCTATGCTAATTAAATTTATGTTGAAGTGTAAAGTTCAAGGTAGGGCATTGACTGAAGATCGAAAATTTTGAACAACTAAAAACAAATCTAATATCTAAATGTGGAGACAAGGAAACAATACAACGCATCCAGTCAAAATTAGATAAATCGCGTTGAAGAAACCGACCAATGCGAGAATTTGTTTCAGAAATAGAACAGTTGATAGCCAAAATGACAGAACTAGAAATCAGTATGCAAGGGGAATAATCTCGAAGAACATTTACCATAGCAAATGAACATAGAGGATTAGCCTTTATCAAACAAGGAGTTATTGATAGGTACAAAATAATTCTTGATAGTGCAAGACATACAACAATGCAGGATGCTATAAACCATTTGTTAGAGCTAGCTCCAAGTTCTGTACCAATAACGGAAACTGTCAGGTATGCCAATAATTCCAATTATTCCCAACCCCGAAACCGAAATTAAAGTCGAGGATATTTCCATAACTCCTATCGACCAGGTTATAATACTACTAATTATCCCAACCAAAATTATTCCAGACAAAATTTTTTTCGTAGTAATAACTACTCTCCCAATTTTTCAAGACATAATAATAATTACCATCAAGCGCTTTCCCAAAATTATAACAAAAACCCTTCACTACAAAATAATCAACGTTTTAACACAAATAGAAGCATCCCTTGTAGAAATATACAAAATAATCAGAATAATTTTAATACGAGGAACAATGTAGGCAATTTTTCTAGTAATAATAATACACGTCAAAATGAAAACCCCATTAGGAGTAACCCATCCAATAGTAATAACATTAATAGTCATAGAGTATTAGCATTGGGAAAAGAGCAACCCACCGAGGGGCTAGCCGACCCATCGGAGTTGAATTAAATACTCCACCAATGCCAAACGCCATTTGCACTGCTGGAATATCAAACGGCATTTACGTTCAGTTAAAACTGGATTACGATCAACATACAAACTTTTTATTAGACACAGGAGCTTCAATTTGTGTAGTAAAAGTCACTTCAGTAAAACTAAATATACTCATATTAAAACATAAGAGCACAAAAATTCTAGGTATTTGAGGAGATTTAGAAACAATAGGAACATGTTATATTCCAATCCATTTAGAAAACCGTATAGTTCCATACGAACTTCACGTGGTACCCGACAATTTCCCAAGGTATTATTGGAGCAAACTTTCTGTTAGAATTTAGCGCCATAATTGACTTAGCCCTAGTTTACGACACACAAAAAATGTGAATAAAAAAACTTGGGGTTCGCACGAACCCCATAGTTTTTAATCATTTCTAATTGTTTATTATTTAGTAGGTGATGCATTTTTCTTCTTCATTGAGTTGACTGTTGAGGTGTGTTGCAACTAAAAAACGTGTTTGGTTTTCCCAAAATTTAGTAAATATTGATTAAATTTGTGCAAAATAAAGTTTGAAGATTAGCAAAAGTAAGTTGTAATATTAAAGTTTCAAGTTTTATTATTTTTTTTTATTCGCATTGTTTTAATTTGTCAGTGTCTTATTTAGATAGATTATTGAGACAATACAATAGAGTTAACAAAGATGAGAGGGCAACGGCGTTGAGGGCAATGCTAGACATCAAATCTGATGAAGAGGGCGATAATGATCCAGACTATGTGCAAAATGACGCTTTTGATGGATGTATTTTATGTTATGATGTTTTGTATTTAGTTAGGTAGGTACATATATGGTTTAAATTCTAAGTGGATTATGATGATTTTGACGAAGCTGCGGCAGAGGCATTAGGACCATTAGAAAATTTGCCTGAACCAGATGAATATGGAAGTGAGCATGATCAGGAACCTTCAAGGTCGGCGTCAAATGAAGAGTTTTTTCTTTTCATCAGTGGTCGAAAATGGACGAAAGAGGCTGAGGCAGAAGTTTAATCTCGTATCCAAGGTAGTAATGTCTTCAGACCTGGTGGAACTATTGGCCCTGTGGCAAATTGGCAAAATGCGTCTCTTCTAGTTATTTTCAATCGCATTTTTTGTATACCATTTTCAGCATTGGGGTTCTCACGAATCCCAAGTTTGGTTTGTGACTTGTTTTCAGAAAAAAATTCCAGAAAATTTTCTGAAAACGCTGTGATGGAAAAAAGACAAGAAAAGTAAAGAAAAATGAATTTCGTTAACTGAGTTTTTGTCCCAGGTCGAAAATATGATTTGAAAAAAAAAGATATAAGCACTCAAACGTGTGCTGGGGTTCGCGCGAACCCCAATTTGTAAGCTAGGGTTAGAGACATTTCTGTTAAAAATCAAAGAGGGGAGTAATATTATTCATCTGCCCATATGCTCCCAAGAAAATATAAAACCATCTCAATAGCCCCAAGATGCGAAGCAACCTATTGGCTTAACACAAAACACACCGAAGCTCGAGTATTCTATCCGCAACAATTATGCGAAAACGTTTTTATGGCAGGATCATTATCTACTGACATAAACGGGAAAATACCAATAAGAATTTTAAATGCACGGGATACAACAGTCACTCTCAAATGGGCCGAACCATTGTCCTCACACGCCTCAGAACACTACATTTTACGTTTCAACCAGACAGATAAATCTCGAGTTAACAAAATAATAAAGAAATAAATTTTAACACATTAAATAGTGAAGAAAAAGCGGAAATTGAAGCGATATGTACCAAATACCAAGACATCTTCCACGTTGATGGTGACAAACTCACATTATACACATATTGGCAAGGCAGATATCTCCCTTAAAAAGGATGCATCCCCAAAATATTCAAAGCCATATCGTCTCCCACACACACAAAAACAGGATATAAAGGAGGAAATACGGAAAATGTTAGAAAATTACATTATAGAACCATCTATTTCTCCTTGAAACTCGCCAATATTAATAGTGCCTAAAAAGAAAGACCTGTTACCGGTCTACAAAAACTCCGTATGGTGATCGACTATCGTATCGGATGATACATTTTCACTACCCAATATAACAGACATCTATGATATGGTAGGAGGAGCAACTTACTTTTCATGTATAGATTTAAGAAAAGGATACTATCAATTGGAGTTGGATGCCGATAGCAGACCAATCACAGCGTTCTCAACAGAAGATGGTCACTACCAGTTAAAACGACTACCTATGGGTTTAAAGATCTCAACCAGTAAATTTTCAAGAATGATGTCCATAGCGATGTCAGGATTAACATATTCACGATGTTTTGTTTATCTTGATGATCTTATAGTTTTTGGTAAAAGTTTAATAGACCACAACAAAAATTTAATAGAGTGTTTGAACGTCTAAGAGAAGAAAATCTGAAAATACACCCTGGAAAATGCTCTTTCTTGCGAAAGGAAGTGTTGAACCTAGGCCACGTTATTTCAGATAATGGTATCCTACCCGATCCCACTAAATCTTCCGCAATGAAAAATTACCCAACACCCACCAACGCGCGCCGATGAAGTAAGAAGATTCGTTGCATTCGTCAATTACTATCGTAAATTTATCCCTAATTTCGCTAACATTTCCATCCCACTAAACCGATTTCTGAAAAAAGATATCGAATTTCATTTTAATAAAGATTGCGAAAAATCTTTTACTTTGCTTAAAGAAATCCTTACAAGTCCTAAAATTTTACAATTTCCAAATTTTAACGAAGAATTCATCCTACGAACTGATGCCTCAGGTTTCTTTCTAGGAGCTGTTTTATCTAATTTCGACGATAGACCAATTGCCTATGCAAGCAAAACTCTTAATAAAGCAGAAAAAAACTATAGTACAATTGAGAAAGAATTACTTGCTATTGTATGGGCAGTTAAACACTATCGTCCCTACCTATTCGGAAGAAAATTCAAAATTTTAACAAGACCATAGACCTTTAGTGTACTTGTTCTCACTTAAAGAACCTAGTAGCAGACTAACAAAATTTAGACTACTGCTAGAAGAATACAACTTCTCCATAGAACATTCTCCAGGTAAGGATAACTGTACAGCCGACGCACTGAGTCGCATACAAATAGACTCAGATGATTTAAACCAATTATGTATCTGTATTGTAACGAGAGCTCAATCAAAAGCAGAAAGTAAAATTCCCGAACAGAAAGAAAGAAATAATATAGAAAACACGAAAACTGATGAACTACTCATAACCGAACTGTTGAAATTGCCAGAACATGGACTGAAAATCATAGAGCTGGAGATTGTTGACAACTTTGAGGAATATTTAATTAATTTCAAGGATATGGACATAATTCTTGGTCCAAATAAAGTTTTTAGCGTATATCCCAAAAGGTAGTGTTGGCTAAACATCGATAGTCTATCGATACTATCGATAGTTTTAAACTATCGGCGATAGTATCGATAGTAAAAAACTACCGATACTATCGAAGAGGACAAATATTTCAACAAATATTTTAATATCAAAATTGAATATAACTTTTTTGAAAATTTGTCTTCGCTCTTCGACATCCCTGTATACTTGCAAATTCAAATTCCAGTTCTTTGATATATAAACTGTAGTAATGAGTGAGTTTCTTTATTCATTCCGTATATTCCGAATATATGGAACGCCTTTTTTGCGTTTCTTTACTCAATGGAATATTCCGGATTAACTATTTACTTGTTTCTTTATTCAATCTGGAATATTTGGAACGCATTCTCTTCAATCCAAGTGAAAAGGTGGTTTAAATGGAATATAACACTCTACGTGACCAGATGTCAAGTTCAACCTTTCTTTAATATCTTTCTATTCCTTCTATCCTTGCTCGCACATGTTAAATCATTACAAGGGTATTCATATCCCCTTGAATGCGAGTGCATTATAAAAAAAAAAAAAAACTAGCTTGACAGAAGCAAAAGCCATAATTGGCATACGTCACTACTTGGAAAAATCTTTAATGTATAGAAGTTCTTGTTCACTTACGTATTGGAATCAATCAAAAAGTTAACTACGAGAAATCGCGATTAAGTATATCTCTGCATTCCAGCTCCTTCGTTTCCTTCTGAACGAATTTTTTTCCAGAGCAGGAGAGATAATGACCAAAAAAGAAATCGCCTCAAAGATAAAAACTTAAACCATTTGCTTTTTATCAAACATAATTGAAAAATTTTTTAAAGACTTAATTTATGTTTCTTTTTGCTTTTCCTTCTACCTATGCTTTGCACATTTCTCTTGAACTTATAATAAACTAACATGGCATTGTTTTATTTTGTTAAAAGCTTGTTTTTTGTTTTATTTTTTATTTAAACAGAATTATTTCATTTTCACTTTGATTGATTAATGATTTTAAAAAACTATTGATAGTATCGATAGTATCGATAGTTTTTCTGAAAAACATCGATACTACCGATCGTAAAATATTTCGATGTTTAGCCAACACTACCAAAAGGGAATTGTTTACTCCTAAAAAAGTCTAAGGACTGCACTACAACCAGTGTTGGCAAGTAAGTTACATGAAGTATGTTACTCGTTTAGTTACGCGTAACTAATATGAATTAGTTACGCCCAATATTTGACGTAACTAATGTAACTAATGTAACTAAATGTAACTAACTGTAACTAAATAAAACTAA
The DNA here is from genome assembly GCA_916050605.2 of Platycheirus albimanus. NCBI lineage: Eukaryota > Metazoa > Arthropoda > Insecta > Diptera > Syrphidae > Platycheirus > Platycheirus albimanus. The sequence continues at coordinate 160,333,396 of OU696696.1, read as the reverse complement.
CTCTAACTTAATAATAAAAAATAAAAAAAATCATATTTCATCCTGAATCCCAATCGACTATTGACAAAATTCTTTTATTAGCAAGGGCAACGGCAACCTGGCAAGGAATACATATTGAAATTACTATGTTCCTGATGAAAACTAAATCACAGGAAATGTTACGGCAATCTCAATCATCCAGCTTTGCCATAAAACAGTATAGTCAATCGTCATTCGAACGGGTTTGTGGACGGAACTTCTAAATTTCAATTTAACATAAAATGTGAGTTTTTGTATTTGAAAAATTCAATTAGTTATAGTGAGTTACATTTAGTTACAATTAGTTACATTAAGTTACATTAGTTACATTAGTTACATAAGTTACATTAGTTACATGTAACTTATTAAAATTTCAAAGTTACGCGTAACTATCCAACACTGACTACAACCCAATCGACAGCATTTGGCAAAATATTGTCGAGGCGGATGTGCATAAACTCTGCGGATTGAATTGTATTAAAAAGATATATATTACTAAAAATGAAATAAAGAAGCTCACATGCGGCCGCAAAGCGAGCAATATTAATGAACTGAAAAAATTATTAGGAGAAATATTTAAAGAAAGAAATATTAAAGTGCACATTATAGAAAAAAATATAGAAATAACTGATCCTTGTAAAAAGAAATTAATACTTAATGACTACCACATTCTTCCAACCAGCGGATATGCAGGAATAAACCGCATGCTACAAAATATAAAAAGAAAATACTTTTGGACAGGCATGCGAAACGATGTGACGACATACGTAAAGCATTGCCCAATTTGTCAACGAAATAAATATATTCAGCCAAAAAAAACACCCAATGACTATCACATCGACAGCCGAATCTGGTTTTGACAAATTATTTCTAGATCTAGTAGGACCTCTAGAAGAATCAGAAGATGGCTTTAAATATATCTTAACTATACAAGATGAATTAACCAAATTCATCGAGGCAATACCCATTTCAAATAAAGAAGCAAGTACAGTGGCAAAAGCTCTAGTAGAAGGTATTATCTTAAGATACGGAGTACCACATACAATAGCCTTAGACCAGGGAACCGAGTTTTTAAATCAGGTTTTCCAAAAAAATTGTAAGTTATTAAAAATAGAACAGTTGCAATCCACAGCGTATCACCATGAGAGCATAGGAGCTTTAGAGAACTCTCATAAAGTTTTAGGAGCATATCTGAGAAGTTACGTTTCAGAAAAACACCGATTGGAGTACATGGCTACCATACTACGTTTTCTGTTATAACACATCAGTACACTCAGAAACTATATATACACCTTTCGAACTAATATTCGGAAAACAGTGTAACTTACCATCAAATCTAGTTAAACAGGTAGAACGTGTGTACAACTATGACGATTATATAATTGATTTAAAACATAAATTACAAATCGCTCATAAAGATGCTCGAGAAACTCTGATAGGCAAAAAGATAGCTAGAAAAAATAGATTTGATTTAGAGGAAGGTGCAAAGAGCTCAAATTTTGAAATAGGAAGTTTAGTTTTACTTAGAAACGAAAATAGAAAGAAACTTGATCCAATCTACGTAGGTCCATACAAAGTTTTGTCTCAAAATGGTGTAAACTGTGATATAAAATATGAAATCAAAAAGATAACAGTTCATAAAAACAGATTAAAGCCTTTTTATGTATATTAACATTAATTTAAATATTAGATACTGATCAACTACAAAAAAAAAGTCTGTAAATTGATAGAAAGTTGATAAACAAGATTGTATAAAGCTTATAAAAAAAAAACATAAGCAAGAGCTACAGTACGTTTGCAACGAACTGTTGGATACCCTATTCCCTATATTTTTGTGTGTGTATGCGTTCGGCTCCCGCAGCCAGCCGATGTTCCAGTTTCAGAAACAAAATTCTTCTTTAGAACACAGAAAAAAAAATTCAATAACATTAATTTTGTGTGGTGTGTAACGAGCAGCTGCAAAATCAGGTACGAGCCCTAGAGACCAAATATGAACAGCTTGAACGGCGTTTTGAAGTCTCCGAACTACAACAGAATGATCGTGACATCATTTTCCATCTTCCAAATAGGAATTGCGATAACCCTGAGGAACACCTACTAAACACATGCTCAAGAATCACCCAAAGCAAGAGAGCAATTAAATTTGATCTGCTTCAGGAGCTGAACACTAGATCCACAAACAGCAAAACCTATCGGGTCAAGGTAGCAGACGCTCAACTGGCACAAGACATTCTTAGCCAAGGAAAAAAGCTTGCTAACAGTGGCATTTCTATGCATAAAAATTTCCCACCTGGAATGCGACGTAGGAGAAGCATTTTGTTGAAGGTCAGAAGAGAAGTAAAGCGTCAAAACTCGACTATCAGGGTTAGTCTGGTAGATGACAGATTACACATTCAAGATCATTATTTCACCTGGAATGATTCAAAGGGGTTAATGTGTGGACAAAACGATGGATTTCATACTCTTTCGTTAAGATATAAAATTTGTTTGCAGCGAGAAGATTTTCTAAAAAATATTGATCCGTCAACTACATTAAACGTCAGTCTAAAGCGAAACGTGGAGACGATCGTAGCATACGTGAATAAACTTCAATAAAATTTAAATTAAAATCTCGTACAAAATGTCAAGGACTTGCCTTTTCTTTTTGATTGCCCTTTTTGCTGTCACCAGTGTCTTGGCACGCAGCACTGCTGTTGACCATAACACCAGGATTTCTGCAGCAACAAACACAGGCTTACGCGCAAAGGCAGCTTGTGGTAAGCACGGTGACGCTTGTGTACAAGGCTGCTGCGACGGATTTAGATGCAATCCTTACGCAAGCAAATGTATGGCAATCATCACATCTGAGGATTTGATAAACCAAAGGAAGAAGCTCAGGCACGTTGAGATCAATGCTCACAAAAGGAATTAGAGCATCGCGAATAGTTTTGTTTTTAAGCTAATGGATTTGTTAAAATCGTTAAATTTATATTTTGACAAGTAATTTTATTTTGTTTATTCTGTCAAACGTTTTGTAAACCCGTTTTTAGACACAAAAAAAATTATTAAACAGTTATGACATTATTGCAAAAAAAAAAAAAAAAAAAAAAAAAGACAAATGTCACCTGCAAATGGACTAGCGCCACCTGTGAGTCTGAACGCAAACGAAATTGATGCAGTCGGTAATGAAGTTCAACTAAGGGTGGGCTTGCACTAGGTTTTAGAAGTCAGCCAGAAAATTGATAGTATTATAGTTAGTTCTAAACAAATTAAAATTCTTAGTTATAATGTTAATGGTTTATCAAATAAGGTAATGTTTATTGATTTCTTCAACTATGTTAGTTCCTTCGATATATTTTTACTCTATGAAACCCACACCTTGTATAAAAATCAAAAATACTTCGAAGATTATTTTAAAGACTTTAAGCTTTGGTGGACAGCAGCTGAGAAGAGAAATGGTGCGACAAGGGGAAGAGCATCGGATGGAGCACTGTATGGCATCAAGAAAACACTCTCACCTGAAAAATTTAATTTTAAGGAAGTAGATAATTTTGGTTATTTAGAAATCGTTTTATGCAGTGAAACTATAAATGTTGTGCCAGTCTATTTGAACTGTTCCTTTTGGCAATCGGACCTTGAAAAGCTAATCAATGCAATGCAGTTCTTGGGAGAAAAACATTGCATACTTGTTGGTGATTTTAATGCTCGGACTGGAAATGAGCAATGTGTAGTGTTTGGTAACCATAACCTAACACCTAGAAAATCAAAAGACACGGAAATAAACGCTCGAGGAAGAACAATTCTGGATTTTGGAAGTGCGTTTGATCTTTGTATTATCAATGGTACTGAAAAGGGAGACGAAGAAGGAAAACTCACTTTTATACGAAACCCTGGACAGTCGGTAATCGACTACCTTCTTATGCCTCTTGAATGCCACCATTTGCTATCGAATTTTGAAGTTGAGAGCCAAATTTACTCCGATCATATGCCCCTGATCACCACTCTTTTTACCTCTGAATTGGACAACGAAGAAGGAACTGATACAGTACACACCCTTTCGCCGAAACTAATATGGCGAGAAAATTATGTTGAAGCTTATAAGCAGAACATGAATCAGTTCTTAGAAGCGCATGCCTTAAATGATTCAAACACTACAATCGAAACTTTACAGCAAGTTATTGTATCTTCAGCGATCAAACGTCAACAAAAATCTAATACAAGTATATATAGTTCACCTTGGTTCGACAGAGAATGTGAGTCCGCGAGGAGGAGATCATTCACTTTTCTTAAACTCTTTCAAAAGTCAAATACTGCCTGTTTAAAGGATACTTACTTGGAAGCTAACAGACTCTACAAAGGTTTGTGCAAATCGAAAAAAGAAAGTTACGGTAGAAAGCAATTGGAAAAGCTTCATAAGTGTAAAAGCTCCTCAGACTTTTGGAAAACAATTCAAAATATTAAAGGAATCCAATTCAAATCGAATACTGTGATCCCTATCTCATCACTTCGGGAACATTTTGAGAAACTTGCAAATAATGCTGAGCTACCTGTCCAAGATATTCAATATGCTAGACCCGCTTATGAAAACGAAATATTGGACTGTGATATAACGCTTTCTGAGCTAAAATCAGTAATTTCCAAAGCGAAAGATAATAAGGCCCCTGGTAGTGACCGAATTCCAAATGAATTTTTCAAAAACGCAACAGATGAGTTCTTAAATTGTCTAACCAATGCTTACAACAAAATATTTAAATCGGCAGAAGCACCTGAAGGGTTCAAAAAATCGATCATTTTCCCGCTCTTTAAAAAAGGAAATAGGATGGACCCCTCCAACTACCGCGGTATTGCCTTTTTGAATTCATCTTTAAAAATTTTCATGGAGATCTTGCGATGTCGTCTGACTGAATGGGTTGAAAGCTTTCATCTCCTCAGTGAATTCCAGACAGGTTTAAGAAAAGGATATTCCACAGTCGATCACATCTTTAGCCTCACCAACATGGCCGACTTGTATCTACTTAAACGCAAGAAGTTATATGCATTTTTTGTGGATTTTCGAGCAGCTTTTGATTCCATAAACAGAAACGCTCTTATGTATAAACTTTACAGGGATGGAATGTCACTCAAGTTCGGAAGCATAATCGAAGGAATCTACAGCCAAACTTTGAACGCAGTATGGGATGGAAAAAATCTTTCTGACTGGTTTCTTACTTCGGTGGGACTGAAACAAGGATGCAATTTAAGCCCATTAGCCTTTTCTCTGTTTACTGAAGATCTGCTGAAAATTATGCCATGTGGAATCTCTTTAGATGGTCTTCAAATAAAAGTCCTGATGTACGCGGATGATTTGGTGCTATTGGCAGAGTCTACTGAGTCGCTTCAACTCATGATTAACAAGTTGCATGGCTATAGTTCTCAGTGGAATTTGACTGTCAACCTAAGTAAGTCAAAAACTATGGTTTTCCGGAGAGGTGCAGGGCGGTTAGCTGCAAACGAAAGGTGGTATTATGGATCAGAACAAATAGAAACGGTAAAGGAGTACCAGTACCTAGGTTTCACCATAACAAGTAACCTTAACTTGGAAAAGCACCTTGAAAAAAAACTATCGGCTTCCAAAAATGCGATTGGCACAGTGTGGCAAAGAGTTTATGGGAACAAAGATATCCTTTTCAGCTCTAAATATAAAGTTTTCTCCTCTACATCGGAAGCAATTATGCTTTATGCAGCTCAATCGTGGGGTTGGCAAAGATCTGATACCACAGAAAAACTTCTGAGATTCTTTCTAAAACGCCAATTTCGTCTCCCCGAAGCTACTCCAAACTACATGTTGCTTATTGAAACAGGACTGTCTCCTTTATATTTAACATCGTTGAAACTACATTTCAATTATATTGTGAAATTAATGTATAGTCACACAGAAAAATTAGCTCGAAGAGTAGCCATTTCCTCCGTTAAATCAAATTGTTCCTGGTTTAATGAATGGAGAAATCTAGCCGAAGAGTGTGCGCTTCCTTTTGATTTACGTCTGGATAACATTGAAACGTGGAAACCTTATCTAGATACTCTGCTTGAAAGGCTCCACCTAAAAATAAGAGAGGATAACATCGAAAAAAAAAAAGCTCATTACACAGGGAAATTTATTCTAAGCTAGAACACAATTTAGGGCAAGAAAACTTTTTCAACGATCGGCAAAATGCAGAGAAAATTTCATTAATCTTTCGAGCAAGAGGGGAACTGCTACCGTTAAATTTTATCCCCCATAGAAACGATTTAACTCTAAACTGCTCTTTGTGTAATACACGTGAAAGAGAAAATGTGGTCCACTTCATCGCAAAATGTCCCATTTTGGTGGAAATACGTCGTCAAATATGGCAGAGAAATTTTCTTGACCAAACGGAAGTGTTTGAAATATTAAACGGCAACGACTGGCAAAAATTGTTCAAATTCATTAAAATTTCATTAATATATAGAAGTAGAATAATAAGAGAAGACTTTTAATTGTATAAATTCAAACTGTTGTTAATTTTTCTTTTAATTGTTTTTAACATCATTTGTTATTATCTGGCTGACGGCCTGTCTGGCCATGCCTCAAAAAGTGATAAAAACTATGTCAACTTTGTTACATGTAACTTTATTTTGTTGAATAAAATTTAATCTTAATCTTAATCTAATCTAATAATTTTGTGTGGTGTGATGTTCAATCAGTGCTGTGCTGGCGCAATAAAAAGAGGCGTGCGCCACGCCCAAAGTTAAAACTTTTTATTGCCAAAGCAATTGGTATGAGCTCAGTGACATTCAATTTTATTCTTGCAGATCGATTTGGATGGCTGGGTGCTGTATGAATAGGGTAGACCCTGATTGGTATCAACATGGCGATGCCCAGCGTTGCAACTGTCTCATACGCATCAATTGTGCTTATTTAACCTCCAAGTGGGAGCCATCGGGTACTGGTTGTGGCGATCTAATCAGCGAACAGCGGACAGTATACTTTGGACAGACGACAAATCAACAATGGCAACACTAATCGATTGCCCCCAGAAACCTACTTGTCAGTTTGACTCATATTCGAGTATCGCTTGTCATCGGCAATGTGCTCTCTGTCATTGTCTCATTCATTTTTCCGCCTTCGACGAAGACAGCCGCCACCCAATCGCTTTCGACGCAACAAAAATTAAATTAAATTGGATTAATATTTAAGTTTAAATAAAGTTTTAATAATTAGAGGAATCTTCTTTTCTTTTTAATTAGATTGGAGCATTAACCTCTAAAGTGGTGACCCCGACGTCCAATAATGGGAACGGACACAGCAACAGAGCAAAAAGGTGCTTTAACGTCAAAAGATTCCACACCTCCGGAGAACTCAGATGGTGTACATCCACTAAATCCATCTTTAACGGAGGCATCAATGGCAGGAGTGACCGTCAAAGTTCCTCCTTTCTGGAAAGAAAAACCTGAGCTGTGGTTCATTCAGGTTGAGTCACAGTTCTTTATGGCACGTGTTGGCTCAGATATTAGAAAATATCACACCGTCGTTGCTGCGATCGAAAGCAGTGTTCTGAGCCAGGTGAGCGATGTCTTACTAAATCCTCCAGCCGAGAATAAGTACGAACACCTGAAGAATAAACTTATTTCACGATTTACGGACTCAGACCATCATCGCTTACGAAAGCTGTTGCAAGAAATTGAGTTGGGAGATCGAAAGCCATTTCAGTTATTGAGGGAAATGCGACACCTTGCCGGTACAAAAATGGATGATGAGCTGTTAAAATCCCTTTGGTTGCAACGATTGCCATCAAACATGCGTTCCATTATTTCTGTAAGTAATGAAGATCTCAATAAATTAACGGAGCTGGCTGATAAAATTACAGAGCTAAGTGAAGTACCGCAAGTTTTTGGAGTTAACGGAAAAGAACCGCAACAACATCAGATGCCAATGTCGTCAGCAAGTAACGGAACTAGTATTGAACAGCAGATATTTGAGCTTACACGTGCCGTTACTGAATTAAAATCATGTTTTCCATCTCGTTCTCGCAGCCGATCCCGCACTTACTCTTTAAACCATAGTCGCAATAACAGCAGAAAACAATTTCTGACAAACAACGAAGACAGCAAATCAAGTTATTGTTGGTACCATCGTAAGCATGGAGAAAACGCAAGAAATTGCAGAGTTCCATGCTCATTCAAAGCTTCTTTAAACTAATAGGCCAGTCCCACGTGGCGACAACCACTGGCCCTAATAATTGTCGCCTTTTTGTGAAAGATAAAAACAGTAATTTATCTTTTCTTATAGATACCGGCGCTGATATCTCAGCTATTCCACCAACAACACACCAAAGAAAATTAAATAACAGTGATGAAACCAAACTGTACGCAGCAAATAACACTCCGATCTCAACTTTTGGAAATAAAGCCCTCGTACTTGACCTTGGATTAAGACGTCCTTTCAAATGGAGTTTTGTGGTTGCGAACGTCTCACGACCGATAATAGGAGCGGATTTTTTGAAGTTTTTTGGAATTCTAGTTGACCTAAAGCAACGTCGCATTAGAGATCAGCAAACGTCCATCTTTACAATCGGATACCTCACCAACAGTCCATCGACCGAGCTCACCAATGTCAACCGAGAGATGCCATTCCAGGATCTGCTTCATGAGTTCAAGGATATAACTCGTCCTACCCTAGCAGCAAGAATTATGAAGCATGGTGTTACGCATCATATTCCAACAACTGGACCACCAGTTCACGCTACGTATAGACGACTTCCACCGGACAAACTCAAAGCAGCAAAACGTGAATTCGAAAGCCTTATGGAACAAGGTATTTGTCGTCCTTCAAAAAGTGCTTGGGCAAGTCCACTGCATATGGTCCCGAAGCAAAATGGAGAGTGGAGACCTTGTGGGGACTATCGGCGACTCAACGCCAACTCCATTCCCGATCGATATCCCATACGTCATTTGCAGGACTTTACACACTTTTTGGACGACGCAACGATTTTTTCAACGCTGGACCTACAGAAGGGTTACCATCAGATACCGGTAGAGCCTGATGACATACCGAAGACAGCTGTAATCACGTCGTTTGGCCTATGGGAGTTCCTCTTTATGCCACCTGGATTGCGAAACGCTGCGCAAACGTTCCAGCGCTTCATAGACAACGTGCTAAAAGGTTTGGAGTTTGCATTTCCATATATCGATGACATCCTTGTCGCTTCAAAAAATAGGGAAGAACATCAATTACATCTCCGTATAATTTTCAAACGCTTGCGCGAGTATGGTTTGATATTAAACGTGGATAAAAGCCATTTCGCACAGGAAGAAGTATTATTCTTAGGGCATACAGTGAATGCTTCTGGAATTAAGCCACCGATAAATAAAGTCCAAGCTATCCTCGATTATCCAAAGCCAGAAAAGGTATGTGACCTAAGACGATTTCTCAATTCTATAAATTTTTACAGGCGCTTTCTTAAGAATGCTGTCGACAACCAAGCCATACTGCAAAATGTCATACCAAAGGGAAACAAGAAAAATGACAAGACGAAAATCAAATGGTCTCCTGAAGCAGAAGTGAGTTTCGAAAGGTGTAAGAAAGCTCTCGCCGAAGCAACTCTACTTTCACATCCAAAATCAAATGCGCAACTCGCATTGATGGTTGATGCATCTGATGTAGCTGTAGGAGGAGCACTTCAACAACTTTGCAATGGCAAATGGGAACCTCTTGGATTTTTTTCCAAAAAGCTGACCCAATCCCAAACTAAGTTCAGCGTGTATGACAGGGAGCTTCTCGGTGCTTATATGTCCGTGAAACATTTCCGCTTTATGCTTGAAGGTCGCATTTTTTGTATTTTCACGGACCATAAGCCCTTGACATTCGCTTTCAACCAGAACCCATCGAAAGCATCGCCCAGACAAGTCAGGCATTTGGATTTCAATGGCCAGTTTACGACGGACATACGATTTATTGCTGGAAGTGAAAACATTATTGCTGATACACTTTCACGGATTTCTGAAATATTTGTTCACAATACCATCGATTTTGAAAAGTTATCAATAGACCAGGAGCGAGACGAAGAGCTGCAGCAATTTTTAAAAGGTACTTCCCATTGCTTAAATATTAAAAAGTGTCCTGTTCTTACAGATCCTAAGCTTGTTTTGTACTGCGACGTATCAACTCAGAACGTTCGACCCTTCGTCACAAAACAATTTCGACGAACTGCATTTGACAGCGTACACAACTTGGCTCACCCTGGTATACGTGCAACTTTAAAGCTGGTAACACAACGTTTTGTTTGGCCATCAGTCCGCAAGTATTGTCAGACATGGGCAAAGAATTGTATAGCCTGTCAACGTTCCAAAGTGTGGAGGCATGTAAGAACACCAACCGCAACCTACCCACCAACTGACAAGCGATTCGAACACCTCAACATCGACATAGCGGGACCATTGCCGACATCGCGTGAGTTTCGTTACCTACTTACATGTGTGGATCGATTTTCAAGATGGTTAGAGGCCATACCAATCCAGGATATGAAAGCTGAGACCGTAGCTCGAGCTCTGTACGAAGGATGGATTAGCAGGTTTGGCGTTCCACAGCGAATATCTACCGATCAGGGGCGTCAATTCGAGAGCGATCTTTTTAAACACCTGATGAAACTTTTTGGCATCACTCACCTGAGAACGACTGCGTACCACCCGGAGGCTAATGGTATGATTGAGAGATACCACCGCATTCTCAAAGCCGCGTTTAAGTGTCACAACACCGATGACTGGACTAACGTCCTGCCCACAGTTTTGCTTGGAATTCGGACTGCGTTCAAGGAAGACTTAAATGCCACCACTGCTGAACTGTTATATGGGACTACCTTGAAACTACCAGGTGAGTTCTTCTGTTCATCAAAAGAAGATGTTAATGCACCCGACTTCATAAAGCAGCTTCGTAAAACCATAAGCCAAATCAAACCAGTATACGCGAGTCATCATGGTTCGAAAAGCGTTTACATACCAAATGACCTGGCTAGTTGCAAATACGTTTTTGTGCGACACGATGCAGTTAAGAAACCTTTAGCACCAACCTACGATGGACCTTTTTTTCGTGATAAGCAGAAAGGACAAGTTCTACGAGATCAAAAATGAACGGCAAGAAGACTAATGTTTCCATTGATCGACTCAAGCCTGCGCATATTCTGGAAGACAACCCTGCTGCCACTAAAACTCCACTTGCTGAATCATCGCCTGAAGGGAACAAAACCGATAAACATACAACACGATATGGACGTGTCGTTAGATTTCGTGAGCCTAGTTAAAAGTATCACTAGCACTGGAAGGGGAGTACTGTGGCGATCTAATCAGCGAACAGCGGACAGTATACTTTGGACAGACGACAAATCAACAATGGCAACACTAATCGATTGCCCCCAGAAACCTACTTGTCAGTTTGACACATATTCGAGTATCGCTTGTCATCGGCAATGTGCTCTCTGTCATTGTCTCATTCATTTTTCCGCCTTCGATGAAGACAGCCGCCACCCAATCGCTTTCGACGCAACAAAAATTAAATTAAATTGGATTAATATTTAAGTTTAAATAAAGTTTTAATAATTAGAGGAATCTTCTTTTCTTTTTAATTAGATTGGAGCTTAACCTCTACCTCTTGTCCACCCGGACTTGACTTGCTGAACTTATAAGCGCGACTGTTGATCACAGAAAAATAGCAAGACTATAATTGCCCTGCCATAAAGCTCCTCTGTTTCTCTTGTTGGGTAGCAGTTTCTTCTGTACGAACCCCTCAGAAAGCAAGCGAGCGGCGGATGAGCTTCCAATTAAGTGAACCAATGGCGACGCTTACAGACAATATGGTAGGCACCCCATTGAGCTACTTCGACATATTCGGAGCTCAGGTCTTTGGGTCCTTTCACTACTATTAGTCAGGGTAGTGAAGTAGAGAAGGTGGCGGATGAGCCCATATGGGACCAACGGTAGCTCTCACATCCCCGTAGTGGGTTACAGACTCTGGATTTCTCCAGCTCCTTTTGTCCAAGGAGAGCAGCATAGGGCCTGGTCCCCCAGGTTGGGGGTTGTGCGTCGGGGTAACTTCCCTACCACGTAAAAAACCTCTTGTTCCGAAACAACCAACTGCCTCGGATATGGATGACCCTACTGATGACGACCCTAGCAAACGAAACAAGGACAACGAATTTCGGTTCTGCACGTGGAATGTCCGGACCCTTAACAGACCACGTGCAGCCGAACAATTAGTGGAAGCCCTAGATGGTGTCAAAGCCGACATCACAGCCATCCAAGAAGTGCGATGGGATGGTGAAGGCACAAGGAGGATAAAAAACTGTGACATCTACTACGGCAAGTGCTACAGGACAAGGAAACAGCGGCTATTTGGATGCGGATTTGTGATAAGAGGAAGGCTTAGGCAAGAACTCTTGGGGTTTCGTGGCATAAGCGAACGCATTGTCACAATCCGCATTCAATCCAAATTCAGCAACATCTCGCTGATCTGCGTCCACGCCCCCACGGAGGAAAAAGATGACACGACCAAAGAAGAATTCTACGATCTTCTCGAGAAGACGTATGATGAATGCCCGAAGTACGACACTAAGTTTATTCTTGGTGACTTCAACGCCAAAATCGGAAAGGAGGGTAACCTTGGCTCGACAGTCGGAAAGCATAGCCTGCACGACAACACTTCCGGTAACGGACACAGGCTAATCGACTTTGCTGCGGGGCGAAGTGTCATCTTAGCTAGCACATACTTCCCACACCTCAATATTCACAAGGGGACCTGGCGGTCTCCTGATCAAAATACCGTCAACCAAATTGATCACATTGCGATTGATAGCAGACATGCGTCCAGTGTCATGGATGTCCGCACTTTCCGAGGGGCCAACATAGACTCGGACCACTACCTTGTTGTAGCTAAAGTGCGAATGCGGATCTCCACCAGACCGCAGAACCGAACATCCACTGTGAGAAAGTTTGATGTTGCTAAGTTACAATCGCAAGAGACCGCCACAACCTCTGCCAATCATGTCTCCTCTTACCTCTTGACAAGCCCGGCGCCTGCGCCAAACCCAGAGGCCCAGTGGCAACATTGCAAAATGGCCATCAAAACCGCTGCCACGGATGTTTTGGGTTTCATTAGGCGACCACAACGAAACACCTGGTTTGATGATGAGTGCAGGCTCGCACACTTGGCCAAAGACGAAGCCTATCATGCAGTTCTGAATGCCAGAACTAGAGCTGCCAAGAGCGCTTTCCGTGCGGTGTACCAGCAAAAGAGGAAAGAGGAACATCGGCTTTTCAGAAGAAAAAAAAGAGAACTGGAAAAACGAATGGTTGAATCTATTGAGGGGTGCTACGGCAGAAGCAATGTTCGAAAGTTCTACCAAAGGGTAAAGCATTCATCCAAGGGTTACAAAGCCCGAGCGGAAGCATGTAGAGACGAGGGTGGGAATGTCGTTGTAGATACACAGTCGGTGCTGAGAATTTGGGAAGAACACTTCTGCAGACTGTTAAACGGCGAAGACAACCAACTAATCGCTGTCAGGCAGAATGATTTATTCGATTTGGATGATGATGAACAAAATTTCCGTCCTCCCGACCAAGAAAAAGTTCGGATAGCAATATCTAAACTAAAGTCCAACAAGACTGCTGGAGCTGATGGCCTTACGGCTGAACTTTTCAAAGCATCGGGAGATGACTTGGTGAGGAGCATACACCAACTCATCTGTACAATCTGGTAGGATGAAAGTATGCCTGACGAATGGAACCTCAGCATTGTGTGCCCTATCCACAAGAAAGGAGATACTCTAAGCTGCGCCAACTACAGAGGTATAAGTCTCCTAAATGTCGCCTATAAAATCTTGTCGGCCATTCTGTGTGAACGTCTGAACCCTTTCGCACGTGAACTGATTGGCCCCTATCAGTGTGGTTTCAGACCCGGTAAGTCAACCGTCGACCAAATTTTCACACTTCGGCACATTTTGGAAAAGACCCAAGAATTCCAGATCGATACTCACCACCTCTTTATCGATTTTAAAGTCGCCTATGACAGCGTAAACAGGAACGAGCTATACAGAGCCATGTCGCTTCTTGGCATCCATGCCAAACTCGTTCGATTGTGCAGGATGACTATGGAGAGCTCTCGCTGCTCCGTCAAGGTTGGTAAGAACACCACCGACTCATTTAATGTCGAGAAAGGCTTACGACAGGGTGACGCGCTGTCATGTAACCTCTTCAACATCATTCTTGAGGCAATCGTACGCAACTCGCATGTCAACACCAGCGGCACGATTTTTTTTAGATCCGTTCAATTACTTGGCTTTGCTGATGATATTGACATTATTGGAAGAACGAAGCGCGCTGTCAGTGGAGCATTCGCAAGTATTGAAGTGGAAACGGCTCGAATGGGTCTGGCTGTAAATGAAGATAAAACAAAGTATATGCTGTCCTCGGGTGAAGTAGATCATCACCGTAGGCTCGGACAAAACGTCACAATGGACAGATATAACTTTGAGGTTGTCAAGGACTTTGTCTATTTGGGTTCCACTATAACCTCTCAGAACAACATCAGTGAAGAGATCAGTCGAAGAATCACTCTTGCCAATCGCTGTTTCTTCGGGCTAAGAAGGCATCTTAGTAGTAAAGCCCTCTCTCAAAGGACCAAGGAGACACTATACAAGACCCTTATCATCCCAGTCCTGCTGTATGGGGCAGAAGCGTGGACACTGACACAATCGGATGAATACAGGCTGGGGTGCTTTGAGAGAAAGATTCTTCGGGTGATATTCGGGCCTGTATGTATCAATGGAGTATGGAGGAGAAGATTCAATGACGAACTGTACGGGCTATACAGCGACATTGACTTGGTTAAGAAGCTGAAAATTCAGCGGCTTAGATGGTTGGGTCATGTGGAGCGTATGGACGAAAACGCTCCTGCCCGACGAGTCTTCAATTCCAACCCGGAGGGCCGACGCAGTTCTGGAAGACCCCATCTAAGGTGGCGCGATCAAGTGGTTAACGACCTCAACCAACTTGGTGTGCGCAACTGGAGGCCACTGGCTAGGGACCGGCCTAGCTGGCGAGGATTGTTGGTTGAGGCCGTGGTCCACAATGGACTGTCTGCGCCACCTTTAGTAAGTAAGTAAGATCGATTTGAACAAACCCCCCCCCACGCTGCTACGTAACCAAGGAATATAAATCAAAGTGTTTATCTTTTTACTTCAAAACTGCGACCGATATTTAAAAAACATTGATAAATTAATGCATTATACGACTTTTGTTGGAAACGCCCCTTAAAAGTGGGCGTGTCTTAAAAATTTTAAACACTTTATAAGGCTAAAACAATTCAAATTAATATGGCTATTGATAAGCAATTTAATACACAAAAACAATTCAATGGTGAAACACAAAAAAAAATCATCATATAATGTAATAAACAAATTATGTAGTCAAGACTTGAGAGAGTACAAAATCAATTATTGTATTTAAAGAGAAAAGCATAAACCAAAAAAAAAATAAGTAAATATTAAAATCGATGAAAAGATTATGAAAATATATGAAAACAAAAACAAAATAATTAATAATAAATTAAACACTTAAATGTATTAAAAAAAAAATCATCATATAATGTCATTAACATATAGAATAAAATAAAACAAGATATCTCATGGTACAAAGTGTCGCATAAAAAGAAGAAATCATAAACTGTCATTATTTCTCCTTTTTCTCCCAGGAAGGGGGGTGTGAAGGGATCGCACCAGCAATCACTTTACTAATTGCCGCAAAACAATTAATAGGGTATTCAACCTTGCTTCGATACTTGATACTCGATTTCCCATCGCATGCACCGAACTCACAATAAGTATCTATATTCATTATGCTTGTACTCCTATATCATATCATATGGTTCGACCGGCACTTGCTGGGCACGAGCTGCGAGAGAAATACACAGTAAACAAAAATACATTTGACACTTCATAGTGCCTAAGTATTTTTGTTTATTTTGTAGTGTCGCTGGCTTATGAATGAAATTATGCATCATAAGCAAGCTAGCCCAAAAACCATTTAAAGCGTATACAAATGGTCAACCGCTGATACTGCATTTTGGGAATATCGATGGAACTTTGTCGATTATCGAAGTATGGTTGGATACCAAACAAAGCAAACGAATCTTGTATAAATAGAGCAAATAAAATTATAATACTTCACTTCTTATTCTGAAGCCCAACCAACCACTTTGTTTTTATTCAGCAACTCGCTTAAAATATTGTGGGAAGTTGAACTTTGGGATCTGACGCCCGACAGAGCATTTATTGCTTTTGGGTCAACGCATTGAAGGCAACACGCCAAGCGAGTCAGTGAAGTTATATAACTTCCAGATTTATTATTCAAACGATCGGACATCTTTACAATTCAACTCAAACGAATTACAGTTATTTTTAAAACAAAATGATATCGTTCACAAGAAGGGGCTCCATATCACCCCGCTTCAAATGGGCTTGCAGAGCGATTCATCCAAACAGTCAAAAATAAAATTAGAACAGCAAATTGTAACCAAGATTCTATGGAAAATTATTTAAATACAATTTTGTTTGCTTACAGGCGAATGATTCATCCAACCACAGGCAAATCCTAGTCGATGCTGATGCTTGGTTGTCAGATACAGTCAAAGTTAGACCTTCTTTTGCCAAACGATTTGACAACAGATAGCAAACTTCCGAACAAAATTTTCTCCGTGGGAGAAAGGATGCAGCACGAGACTAATGTCGAAAAAGAAGTGGCAGTTTGAAACTATAGAAGCAATCTTGGGTGATCTACATTATAACATCAAGTTGGATGACAATCGGTGCTGGAAAAGACATGTTGATCAGCTGAGAAAGATAGGAGAGAAGATAGGAGAATCATCGAATGACAGTGTGGTTAATAATGAGGCAAAAGGTCTGAATCACGAAAGATTTTGTTGGATGAGAAGTTATCAACACCAGCTGTAAACTGTCAATCACAAGTAACTGAACCATCTACTACCAATCTATCAAAAATTCAAAAAAGCCAAATAAATCAATGCAAAATAATGACGTCAATCTTCGGAGATCCAGCCGAGTGAATAAAGTTCCCGAACGATTTATTTATGAAAATTAATTAATTTATGAATTGTAAATTTTGAAAACATTTTGAATTTGAAACTCTATACTTTATTTTTAATTACTTTGAACCAATTAAGATTAATAAATTTTGACGTTTCTTTTCCTTATTTTAAATATTAGATGTTATGACATACAATAACATCCAAATAATGTTAAATTATCATTATGTATAATGAATAGTAGCCTTATTAAATTATCATTATTTACAAATCAGTATTGTTTAAAATACTGAGGGAGAACTGTCATAAGTGACAACTGTCAATCTACTACTATGGCATATTACAGTAATAAGGAAGTGTGAATTATAAAATTAAAGATAAAAAATATTAGCACTAAAATAATTTCTTCTGTTGGTTGGATATTTCTGCTGGTTATTATCATATGTGTGTGTTCGGAGTTGGTTGGGAGTCCAAATCAGCGGTACGGGGCGGAGGGGTGGTTGGTTTTGCTTTACTTGCCGGTCTCTGATGCAAACCTGATGTTGCGAAGAATCGTCGTGGTGATTGTGACGGTGGTCGGTAGCGGTTGGTGGTGGTCGGTGATGATGGTCACAGGCTGATGCACTCATCATGGTGATTGTGACGGCGGTCGGTGGCGGTCGGTGGTCTTCGGTGATGATGGTCACAGGCTAATGCACTCATCATGGTGATTGTGGGACGGTGTGATGGCGGTCGGTGGCGGTTAGTGGCGGTTGGTGGCGGTTGGTGGCGGTTGGTGGCGGTTGGTTGGTGGCGGTTGGTTGGTGGCGGTTGGTGGCGGTTGGTGGCGGTTGGTGGCAGTGAGGAAAATGTGTAACTTCGTTACATTCCCCCCTTGCTTACGGGACGAGGACTTTCTCGTCGAAAGTGTTGGTCGGTATATATATATTTTTTTTTGTATATATTATTATTTTTTTTTTTTTTTTTATCTTCCATTTTTTTTATATATATATATATTTTTTTTTATTATTTTTTTTTTCTTTTTTTTTTTATTTTTTTGTTTTTTTTTTTTATTTTTTTTTTTTTTTTTTTTTTTTTGATTTTATTATATTTTTTTTTGTATTTTTTTTTTGATTTTTTTTTTCTGTATATTAAAAAGGAGAAAACTTATTTTAATTCATTTATTTCAAAGTAACGATAAAAAACAATTAAATTCATACTCTTAAAAGTAAAAAAAAACTATAACAAAAAAACAGAATTCATAACAACTAAAGGCGGGGTAGGTCCTAATCCTGGTCGACGTCGATAACTTTTTTCTGGCCTTCGAATCTTAACTCGGCCCTGTGGCCCTGTTCTGTAACTTTGGCGAAATTCGTTTGCATCGTTATAAAATGAAACAACTCATTCCGCTTTTATGGCGTCTGGAAAAAGGAGGGTTTCTGTAAGTTGAAGCGATATGCAAGGATTTCGATATTATTTTGACTGGAACTTCCATTGGAAGGCCATAAATTGAAGTGTCAATCTGTCAAATCAAAACAAAAATAATTCAAGATTTGAAAGTTTGTGAAATTGAAATTTAAGTTGTTTTTTAATAAATAAAGACTTATATCCTTAAAAAAAATGTTATTATATTATATTATGTTATTTAAAAAGAAATTTTAAAGTATAAAAGAAATACTTATTCTGAATGTTGATGCATACTTGTTTGTGTTATTTATGTGAGTTAATAATATAATTTTGCTCCCCAATTTGATTGGCATTTTATGTTTGTATCCTATACCTACTACTTACTGGTTACTGCGAGCACATTTTTAAATGGGTTAATAATTAAAAAAAAAAATATTAACAGCGCCAAACTTGATTAAATATTATGTATAAATATGCAATAAAAACGAACACTTTCCAATATTTTTTTTTTTAATTTCCAAAAAAAAATTATAAATATATGTACATATATTAAAAATGTTAGTCGTCTTCTTCGACAGAATATTTATGAGAGGCACTTTTCTTCTGGCGAAGTTTACAAACATATTTGCGCAAATAGAGCATGTAGTCTGTCATGAATGTAGTGTACGTCTAGAAATAGATTTAAACGACTTTAAACATTTTTAATGGTTTATTTATTGCCTATCGCGTGCTCAATACAAGGCGAGTAAATTTGACGTTTAAAATTAAAAAAATATGACTTTTCGGTCATAGAGAACAACATTTTATCGCAGTTTTCCAGTTGTTTCATTTCGATGTGTTCCATGCAATAAAATTATCGCCTGGCAAAGTTAAAGAACCCGATGAACGCGATAAAATGTGTTTTGTTCCAGTTTTCAACGTTTCTCGACAACGCGAGAGTTACAGAACAGGGCCACTGGTGCCCTTCCTATTCATTAATACTAGGATGCGGCCCCATGGACGTTGGATCACAAACGTCCTGTAATGCTTTCTGCCGCGGAGTTTGATTCCTTCGAACGGGTCGAAAGGAACCTGGCGTACCGTGTCGTCCTTCGGATCAACTGGAGCAGTCGGCATCTTTCCAAGGGCGGCTACTGTGACTGTAGTCGGTTCTGGGAAGTAGGTATGTCCGCTTCCATCCAGTAGTACCGCGTACTTGGCTTCGTTCTGCTCTGAAAGCTGGGTAGCTGCTGGTTCGTTAAAACTGCCTGCTTCTTTGGTGCTAGCTGGAGAGCTGTGGTGACGATAATCCTCGGTCTTGGCCTGGCAAGGCGCTGCGAACTGCGACAGATAACCTCTTCCGCCGGAGTATCGGCTGCAACTAGGACGAGATAGGTCATCTGGGGCTATGGTCTTCCTTAATTCTTGCTGGGCGGTTTCGGCAGGTACAAGTTTCGGGCTTGATTCTGCGATTTTCTTTACACGTGCAAACCAAGCTTCCTCGGCCTTCTTCCGTTGCATGCGTACCTGCTCTAGCCCTTCTGATAGAGATGCCTTTGGGAGAATCGGCACTACGGCTTTCAAATCATGAATGGGTTTCGAGTTGCGGGCTGCGGGTTGTCTGGTGTCCAAATGGAGGATCGCCGGTTCTTCCCTTTTGGGCGGCCTCACCTTGCTCGGTCGGGTCGGTTGTCGCGTCCAAGGGTCACTCGAAAGCTCAGTTGGTTGTTGCCATTGTTGCTCACCCGGCACGTTTTTAGTGCTAGGGGCAGTTGTGCGTCGGGCGATACGCTCGGGTGACGACAAACGATGAAACCTCGGGCTCGGTGATCGCGACTCTCGTCGTTTCTTCGGATGGCCTGGTGGAAAACGGGTGGCAGGATCTACGGCCTTAACTTTCTTCTGGTTAATGTGTCGGGACTCCATTTCGTATTTTTTTGTGGGAGGTAAATTTGGCTTATGTCCTCGCTGTTTCGTGGCCAAATGATGACTGCTGGTATTCTTGCTCTGTGCTGGACTTGAGCAATACCAAATATTCGGTTGATGTCCTCTTCGGTCGGCGATCGGTTGACTACTGCGAAATTCTTTAGAGTTTGTATTCTTGGTGCTTCCCTTATTCGTGTGAGCAACTTCGTCAGCTGATGCTTTTGTATAGTCTGGTAGAACATTTTTTCGATGCCTGCTTTGATCGATATTCGGCGGGATAAGGGTAAAAGCGGCGGTTTGGTTGTCTCCTTCTACATTAGGGACAGCTGGATCGGATGTATACCCCTTTAGATCTCGAACGTGGGCGCGGATCTGCGTTTCCCTACCTTTGGTCTTGGAAACGCCTTTATTTTTGAGGACAACTATGACCGGAGAAAGGAATTTCATGACTTCGTAGGGGCCGTCGTAGCGGGGGGCCAGTTTCTCGGCAAAGTAATTGACTCCGGACGATAGGACGTGTGCCTTCTTATACACCTGTTCTCCTATACTGGGGCGCCACGCCCGACGTCTCAGGTTGTAATGCTTCGCTTGCGTTTGCTTAGCTCTTTGTAGGTGTACACGGGTGAGTTCGAATAATGCTTGCATACGCTCCTTACGGATGTTAATCTCTTCTGTTGCGGAACTGGCCGATAAAGAAGTCAGGAATTCATTCGGTGCACGGAGCTCCCGTCCGAAGTTGAGCATAGCAGGTAAAAATCCGGTGGACTCGTGTCGGCTAGAATTCAGCGCGAAGGTTAACTCTGGTATGTTCTCGTCCCAAGTGCGGTGGTTGTCTCGGACGTATTGGGCGATCATGGTCTTCAAGCCTCGGTTCACTCGCTCGGTGGGATTTTCTTGGGGCGTGTATGGTGCGGTCAGCCGGTGATGGACTCCCCACTCTGCGAGAAACTCTTTAAATTTGTGGCTGGTGAACTGAGCTCCATTGTCCGAGATGAACTGCCGGGGGAAACCAAAGCGTGTGAAGATCCGTTCCCGCACAGCTTGAATCAAGCTCGGAGTTGTTGCGGCCCTCAAAGGTACGGCTTCTACCCACTTGGTAAACTGGTCGGTCATTACAAGGAGGATCGTGTGACCTCGCATAGATCGTGGCAAAGGTCCAACGAAATCCGCACAAACATTCTCCCATGGTTCCCCCACAGGGGTTGAGTACATGAGACCGCTGGGTTTAAGTTGGGACGCTTTGTATCGGTTACAGATATCACATTGTCGCACATACTTGCTTATGTCCCGAAACATCCCGGGCCAGTAGTATCGCCTAGCTATGCGTGACGTGGTTTTGGCTACTCCTAAGTGCCCAGCGGCAACAGCGTCATGATTCTCCATCAAGATGCGGGTTCGGTCAGTGATAGGTACGCATAACTTCCATTCGTGCGGCTGTGGCGAGGTGAGCGGTTCGGTCAGCGTGAATCTACGGTATAGTCGGTCTTCCAATTTCAATTTCAATTTCAATTTCAATTTATTCAATAAAGTTACAAGAGTTTTTTTTTTTACAAAAAAGAATCTGCGAAGCCTTATTAGGCTTTTCTGCAGAAGGTTATTTAAGAAATTGTTTTTTATAATATTCTTGAACATTTTTATAAAATTAAACATATTTTTTTATAAAGTACTTCATGTATAACTAAATATTTTTTTTTTTTTTTTTTTTTTTTTTTTTTTTTTTTTTTTTTTTTTTTGTAATTTATTTATTTAATAAGTAATTCCTTAGAAGTTTTTTTCTCAGACTATCTGAAGATATGTTTATAAGATGTCTGGGCATCTGATTAAATATATTTGGAATGATAACCGATAATTGTTGTCTGCCGTAGGAATTCCTAAATCTTGGCGTTTGCAGGAAGCCCTGTGCTCTTCGTCTGGTGTTACAGTTGTGATCTATTCGTTGCTTGTAATGCCGATCGTAGTAGTATTCCTCCAGAATGTTAAGCTCAAATAGTTGCTTTATATTAAGTAGTCCTAGTTCCTTAAATATTCCTTGTTGGCTTGGATTCGATTGCGCACTATTTCCGTTTTTGGATCCGCTTAATATTTTTACGATGCGGTTTTGTATTTTTTGTAGTTCTTGTAGATAGCTTGGTGTTGTATTTCCCCACGATAAAATTCCATACCTTAGTACTGACTCCACCAGCGAATAATAAACTTGCTTCAGAACATTATAAGTTGTAAGAATACTCAAATGATGAAGAGCGTATACTGCTTTTCGCAATCTTTTCCCCAATTGTGCAATTTGTAAATCCCACTTGAAAAAGCAGTCAAGTTCCACACCTAGATACTTGAAGTTTTGTACGTTTTCAATTAACTCCTGGCAGGTGTCATCTAGGCAAAGTCTTTCTTGGTTAGAGTTCCGATGGATGCAATCTGTATTATGGAATTTTATAATTATTTTTGTTTTAAGTACATGTGCTGGTCTTATATGCATCAATTTGGTTTTTTTAACGTTTATGATTAATCCAAAATCGTGGCACCAACGTACAATAGAGTCAAATTCTGTTTGCATTGTACTGGTCGCTACAGATAGATCTCTGTGTCCAACTACGATTGCCGTGTCATCCGCGAAAGCAAATCCGATACTATTTTTAAGAACAGAGAGTATTTGATTTGAGTAGATTAAGTAAAGGAGTGGCCCCAAGATAGAGCCTTGAGGTACTCCATGTTTGAGATTTTTTTCTTGGCTCAATGAATTTGATATTTTTACTATTAATTTTCTATTTGTTAAATAGCTTTTAAACCAATCCAAAATGTATCCTCGGATTCCTACTTTTTCCATCATTTCGAAAAGTTTATCATAGCTCAATGTGTCGAAAGCTTTCTTGAAATCGATGAAAATAACAAGATTATGATAGCTTTTATAGAGATTTTTATTTATTAAATTGGAAAATTCGGCCAGTAGTTTGCTCGTGTTTTTGTTTTTGGTAAAGCCATACTGGTTTTCATTGATAATATTAAATTTATCGATGTAGCTTTGTAGTCCATTTACTGGTAAGATTGAAATAGGTCGATAGTTAAGCATGTCTGTTTTGGTACCAGATTTATATATGGGTCTAACTATTGCCACCTTTAGTTTATCTGGTACACTTGCTTGCTCCAAGCTCAAGTTTACAATTCGTTCCACTATAGGGGTGAGTATTTCAACATTCGATTGTAGATCTTTGGCTCTTATTTCATCAAATCCAGGGGATTTATTTGTTTTCAGTTTTTTTAACACATTACAGATATCGTCTCTTGTAACTGGAGATATATAGATAGATTGGCGAGATCTTGGTACTTCGGTGTGGAATGTTTTAATATGACAAGTGTGTACGACATTTTCCACCTCATCTATAAAGCTTGAAGCAAACTTGCTTGCAATACTGTAAGAGCTGACTTCACTACCAAAATTGCTTTCGATCACTCCATCCAAGTTATTCTTCTTCCTTCCAAGTATTTCATTAATTAATTTCCAGGTTTTTTGCGGGTCTAGTCGGAACTCGGAAAATTTACTTCGATAAAAGCTTGATTTCTTTTTTTCTATTTGTTTATTAACAAAATTTCTGTAACTTTTATATTCCATTTCATAACTTAAGCATCGTCTATTGTTTTTCCATCGCTTGTATAAGGTATCC
The DNA here is from genome assembly GCA_916050605.2 of Platycheirus albimanus. Lineage (NCBI taxonomy): Eukaryota > Metazoa > Arthropoda > Insecta > Diptera > Syrphidae > Platycheirus > Platycheirus albimanus. The sequence goes on along the minus strand of OU696696.1, from coordinate 160,309,366 downwards.
CTTTCGTTGCACAATTGACGTATTTCTGCGTCAATCCAAGGACTTACAGCATTTCGTTTTTTTAATGTTATTTTCTGTGTTGAATTTTTGTATATTATTTGAAATTTTTTTTCGAATTCCTTGTATAAATCGTTTACATTGGTAAAATTTTCCATAACGGTGTTCCAATCAGTACTTTGTATGTAAGAATTGACCATGTTATCATTAATATAAAAAACATCATGTTGTTTCACAGAATTGCCAACGTTACTGTTTGAAACACCACAAAACAAAGTATAATGATCGGATACATCAGTTTCGATAACAGAAGCGTAAATTTTTTCATTTTTCATTCGTACCAGGCAATGATCTATTCTTGTCTTACTTCCTTTTCGCAGATCTACTCTTGTATACGCTTTAATAACATTTGTGAGTCCCTTTGAGGCATACATACTTGTATAATTATTAACCATAGCATTACTCCTTTTGTTTAGGTCAATATTCATATCTCCCACAATTATAAGATTTTTTTTTTTATCAATTCCATCAATTTGTTTTTCCAGTTCATCAATAAAACTCGGTATATTAAATCCAGGTGGACGATATAGTGCGATAATAGAGAAGTCATATTTATCATCTTTAATTTCCAGCTGCACATTTTCATAAAAATTGGTTTTTACTAAAGTTTTCTCTATAGAAAAAGCGCTTTTTATAAATACTGCAACTCCCCCCCCTCTTTTCTTTGGTCTGTTTAAAAATTCTGCTTCGAAACCATTTATTTGATAAAATATATTTTCGTACTCTTTTATATTTATTTCCACCAATATGATTATTTTTAGATAATTAATTATACTATGTAAATGAATAAGAAATGAATTCCAATTTTTTCTTAAAGATCTTATGTTAAGATAGAGACACGAGTAATTTAAGTTTTTAGCTAATTCATAGTTTTTTAATTCATTCATACTATCGATCACCCTGTGCTCCATGTCCAACAGTTGATCTATTACATTTTCATTGTTTTCGTTTATTTGTATTGACATTTTATGAGTAGGCAAAGATTTAACGAAAGAAGTTTAAGCAATTTTTGAGACGTCATTGACAGTGTCAATGCGAACTACGCTACTTGTCTCGCTCTTTCTCGCAAGAATCTTGCCGTCCCTTGACCAAACAAACTTCCACCCACTTTCTTTTGCTTTGTTCTTTGACATCCACATTATATTCTTATTTGTTGCAGTAAGTTGGCTGTTTACAAAAATAAATGAGTTTTGGTTATATTTTGCACCGGGTAATTTCTTACTCAAATCGTTTAAGTTTACTGGTCCATGTGAATGTAATTTGTGGAGAAAATTGTTTTTGCATAATTTGTTTGTAAAGGAAACTATTATATTAGAATCTTGCTGCTTGTTTTTTGTATTTGTACGGAATATATTACTAATATCTGTGGTGTTTATCGTGAAGTCCACTACTTCTGCTAAACTTTTAACTAGTGCTATTGTGTTTTCTTGTGGTTGAATTGGAATATTTTTAATTTCTATGTTATTTTCAATTACCTGTTGTTCAAGGAAATTGATTTTCTTTTCCATGCCTTTAATTATGGAGTCCTTTGTTTCGATTTGATGCTTCAAGTCAGTTATTTCCTCTGTTAAGCTCTTGAGGAGCTTGTTATTTGTTTCTAAAGTTGTATTTAGGCTATCTTAGTTCTTAGAAACAAAATCCACACTTGCCGCATAATCCTTAAGCATTTTTTTAATTTCCTTGATGTCATTTTCCAGATCATTGTTCCCCGTTTCACCGGTTGACGCAGAAGTGGCGCGCCCCCTAGCCTTCTGCGAATCTCGACCGTTATCATCTCCGTTTACTGCTTGAGAACCCGTTTGTCCTTGGGTATCTTTGGAATTTTGACCGTCTTTGCTGGTTTTTCTGCAGAATTGGCATTTCCAAGACTCTTTCTGTATCGAAGACATACCTTTGAAAGTTCTTGCCGATATGGTTGTACACTCAAAGTGGAGCTTTCGAGGACAGGATTTACATTTGGCATACTCTCCCTCGGTTGGAAGACTCTCTTCACAATGACCGCACCGTACCATATTGGTTTTTTTTTTTTTTTTTTTTTTTTTTTTTTTTTTTTTTTTTAGTATATCAAACAAAAATCAATCAAAAAAGAAAAGAAAAAAAAAACAACTATTTAAGTGCAGAATGATTAATAAAAAAGACACTGCTTTTGGCTGTTTTTAATTTAATTGGAATCACCAAGATTGGATATATAAAAAGAAAATACTTTTTAAACTTTACAAAAAGACGTCCGAACACTTCAAGAATATATAAGATCAAGATTATATTCAGGGAATCGGGACGGATCGTGCTTTACTTGGTCAAGCTTCTTCTGCAACCAATCGGGCTTGGCATCCCACGAAGCGGCGAGCATGTCGGTTTCATACAGTGGTAACGGGTCCCGAGATAGCGCGTCCGCAACGACATTCATCGCGCCCTTCCGGTACTGGATATCGAAGTCATACTGTTGTAACTCCAACGCCCAACGCGCTAGCCGGCCGGATGGATTCTCTAATGAATGCAGCCATTTGAGGGAATGGTGGTCGGTTATGACGAAAAAGTGGTAACCTTCAAGGTAAGGGCGCATTTTTCTTATACCCCACAGGATTGCAAGACACTCCTTTTCTGTGGTTGCGTATTTCTGTTCTAACTCAGTCAAGGTACGACTGGCGTATGCTATCACTCTTTCGTTTCCCTCAGAGTTCTGTGTGAGCACGATACCCAGTCCGAAATTGCTCGCGTCGGTCTGCAACGTGAACGGTAAGTCAAAATTTGGGCAAGCCAATACCGGTGCTTCCGTTAGCTTTCTCTTGAGCAGATCGAATGCTTCTTGGTGACTCGAGTTCCACTCCCACTTGACGGTCTTCTTTAGCAGACTGGTTAGAGGTGCAGCAATCGTTGAAAAGTCTTTAATGAATCGCCTGTACCACGAACATATTCCCAATATTCGGCGCAGCTCCCGGATGTTGGCTGGTGCGCTCAATCCTTGCACGGCAGAGATCTTTTCAGGGTCGGTATGGATCCCCTCTTTACTCACGACGTGGCCTAGATACTTGAGGCTTTCTCGGCAGAAGTTACATTTGTCCTTATTCAACTTTAAGTTGGCGGCGCGCAACCTCCTGAATACTTCGGTTAGATGCTGAATATGCTCGGTGAACGTCGCACTGATCACTATGATATCGTCTAGATATACAAGCACGTGATCGAGCATATCCGCTCCAAAAATAGCCTCCATTGCCCTCTGGAAAGTGGCTCCTGCTGAATGCAGCCCGCAGGGCATGACATTCCACTCGAAGAGTCCTCGGCCCGGAACGGTGAAAGCGGTAAAAGGGCGGCTTTGCGGCTCCAACGCAATTTGCCAGTACCCCTGTTTTAAGTCGATAGTAGATATAAATCGGGCTCCCCGTAATTTGTCAATGATCGACACTATGAAGGGCAATGGGTAAGCATCCTTCACAGACAACTCGTTAAGTTGCCGAAAGTCTACACATACCCTCCAAGATCCGCCTTTCTTCCTCACCAATACTATTGGGAGCTGTAGGGGCTTTTCGAGGGACTTATTTTCTCGGTCCTCAATAATTCATCCACCTCTTCGTCGATAACTTTCTGCATCGCGGGATTCCTCGGGTAGTACCGTTGTTTGAAAGGTTCTGAAGATTTGAGCCGGATTCGATGCGGTGGAACCTTTGCTAATTCCTGAATTTCCTCGAATTTGGGTAACTCTGTTTTTAGAAACTCCTCCAGTTCCTCTTGCTGTCGGGCGGGCAAATGCGACGCAGCTGAACACGTCGGATCGTTAGAAGGAGCGGTCGGCGGTGGCGGTTTCTTACTGGCGATAGATTTTCCGCCCATTGTCATGTTCAGACCTGCTTTATTCAACAAGTCCATCCCCAACAAGGCGTCCTCAGCTAAAGAAGGGAGGTACGTTACTTCTATCGTCAAAGCAGCACCTCCTAGGAAGAAGGTGGCAGTGTAATGCTCCGTCGTCATCACAGGTGCCTCATTCGCCAATTGAATTGCTCGGTGATATTTACGCATCGGGAGATTTAGATCTCGGAATACTTGCCTCAAAGGCTGGCCGACAAAGGTTTTGGTCGAACCGGTGTCGACTAGAGCCTGATATTCCTGGTCGTCCACTCTAATTGGAACGAAATAACGAGGATCTTGTTCGGGCGGGGTGTTTACTACGGCTACAGCTTGTCGGTGGCATGAGCAATCCTTCGTAAGCCGACCATCTTCCCCGCAGAACGAACAGAACATCCTGAACGGGCCGTGGCATGTTTCCTTCCGATGGCCCCGCTGTTTACAGTTCCAGCAGTGCGTGTTTCGATCGTAGGGTGCGGAAGGTGGCTGTAATCGAGCGGCTGGGGGAAGTTGGCCGGTTGTTGCGGGTATTGGGCGAGAATTACGGTCGTCACTTTTGATAGCCTTACACTCCTCAGCTAGATAAGCTAACTCGTCTAAGGTTTCGAAATCCTTGCGTCGTATATAGTATCGGTACTCCGGTCTCATATTGTCGAAGATCCTGTCAATGTTTTTGGTTGCCGACATATGCGGATGCTGATGTAGCAAGTACTGGGCGGACAATTTGTATTCTTTGGCTTTTTCTCGCGGCCCTTGTCGCTTTCTGAATATCTCCTCTTCCAACCTGTGTAAGTATCGGGCAGGTAGGAAATGACTGATAAAAGCCTCTCGGAATACTTCCCACGAGGAAAAACTATCCCTTTTTATACGCAGCCATTCCAATGCACTACCCCGGAATATTTCAGGCAACGTTCGCAGTACGTCATTAAGTGGGATATCGTAGCATCGGGTCAACTCAGTGAGCCTTTCCAGGAATTCCAAAGGGTTGCCAGAGGAATCGAAACGGAGTCCCCAATTGTGGACGGTATCCATTACTTCAGCTTCGTAGCTGCGAGTACGTCGGCTTGAAGAAGGTGGTTGCTGGAAGCTTTGTAACTCGGGCGGCGTATTTCGGGGTCGGTTCGGGCTCGGGGTTCGGCGCTGGTCTACCTGGTCTGGGTTTTTGTGCATCGGTTGCGGGGCAGCTGGTGGTGGCCTAGTCGGGTGTTGGATCGGTGGCACCTTGAAGCTGAGTTCCTCGTATAGGGGGGTGGCGGTTTGGGCTGGACTTATTCGACCTGAGTTCGGGCCGGTGTTCAATGTCGGTGGTGCGGTGGGTTTGCTAGTGGGGTGAGGTTCCGTAGGTGAATCTTCTTCCAACCTTTGCTCCACTATTTCTTCCCATTTCTCGCAAAGGTTTTGAGTCGAGCCATGAGCTCGAAACTTTTTGAGGTGTACGCTCAAACGCTGGCGTAAATCTTTCACCCTCCCGTCTGTGTCCAGGTGCAGATGCTCTAGTGTCTCGACTAATTCAGCTTTCTTCATGTAATGGACAAATCCCAGATTCTTGAGAATGTCCTGGTCGTCCATGTCGGTTCCTAATTGGTTCTCCTCTAAATCGTTCCCTGGTCGGTTCTGGTTCTCCTCTTCATCGGTCATGTTGCGGCGGTCGGATAAAAATATGTAATTCAAGCTGGATCGGCGGTTATCGGTGTTACCTCTCGAAGGCTCCTGGTCGGTCGGCGGTCGGAGTTCGGTTGAGTCTTCTAAAGGTCCCTGCTCGGGCGCCAATTTGTGATGCTTTTTTATACTTAGGCTGAGGTAGGCTCGTCGAAGTCCAGGGTTGTTCCCAAAGAAAGCGAAAACTCAGGGTTGAAGAGTGTTGAACTCCGAATTAACAATGCTTTTTATTTATCAAAATATCCTTAACAAGTTACTTCATATACGGACTTAATAATAACACTAAATTAATGATTTGATATACAAAATAGTATTAAATAGCTTAAATAATTTGGCCTCTAGGGTTTATCCTACGACAAGAAGCGATTTCAACTATATTTGGTCTATAGAGTTGCCTCTATGACAATAATTGGTTTTAGGTCTGTAGAGATTCATAAAAAGAAAAGCTCCACGACAAGAAACGAATTAGGTCTGCAGAGATTCCTCCTGAACGGAAGCGCTCCACGACAAGAAACTGATTAGGTCTGTAGAGATTCCTTGGAAAGAAGAGCTCCACGACAAGAAACTGATTAGGTCTGTAGAGATTCCTGAAAGGAAGCGCTCTACGACAAGAAACTGATTAGGTCTGTGGTGAAGCTTACGACTGCAGCAACCCCACGACAAGAAACTGACTAGGTCTGTAGAGATTCCTAAAAGGAAGCGCTCTACGACAAGAAACTGATTAGGTCTGTAGAGATTCCTTGGAAAGAAGAGCTCCACGACAAGAAACTGATTAGGTCTGTAGAGATTCCTGAAAGAAAGCGCTCCACGACAAGAAACTGATTAGGTCTGTGGTGAAGCTTACGACTGCAGCAACCCCACGACAATAAACGGATTAGGTCTGTAGAGTTTCTTAAAAAGAAGAGCTCCACGACAAGAAACAAATTAGGTCTGTGTTGTAGCTTACAATGGCAGCTACCCCACGACAAGAAACTGATGGCATAATGCCTTTACTTCAAAATATGTTAAGGTTTCTGCAGGTATTCCCCGCAGCGTACCTTTGAGATCTCGTATTCCCGGTATTCTATTAAATAGAATCGTATACCAACGGCTGGGAGCTCGAGTCTGATTTTCCCTACAAATTTCGCTTATACTTATGGCATATTACAGTAATAAGGAAGTGTGAATTATAAAATTAAAGATAAAAAATATTAGCACTAAAATAATTTCTTCTGTTGGTTGGATATTTCTGCTGGTTATTATCATATGTGTGTGTTCGGAGTTGGTTGGGAGTCCAAATTAGCGGTACGGGGCGGAGGGGTGGTTGGTTTTGCTTTACTTGCCGGTCTCTGATGCAAACCTGATGTTGCGAAGAATCGTCGTGGTGATTGTGACGGTGGTCGGTAGCGGTTGGTGGTGGTCGGTGATGATGGTCACAGGCTGATGCACTCATCATGGTGATTGTGACGGCGGTCGGTGGCGGTCGGTGGTCTTCGGTGATGATGGTCACAGGCTAATGCACTCATCATGGTGATTGTGGGACGGTGTGATGGCGGTCGGTGGCGGTTGTTGGCGGTTGGTTGGTGGCGGTTGGTTGGTGGCGGTTGGTTGGTGGCGGTTGGTGGCGGTTGGTGGCAGTGAGGAAAATGTGTAACTTCGTTACACTACTACTTTGTTTAAAATAAAGAGAACATTAAGTCAGTCAATAGCCGTCTTTCGATCAAGTTCTACTTACAATAACTACATCTTCGTTTCCGGCGCTCGTCGATAATAAGGCTCCCAAGTGAAAGCAGATTTATTTGCAGCAAAGTTTGCTGCTAATACAACGCCACCCCAGTGTGATATTACTCTTCCTCTACTTGCGACCGTGAATGGTTTTATGGGATAAAACTTCTTTCGCACTGGTACAGTTGCAAGAGTATACAAAAAGATCTTAACATACACAAATCCACTGGTCCGGATAATATTTCTCCCAAAATTCTTAAGAGGTGTGCTTCCACGCTGGCAACACCACCACTGCGTAAGCTTTTCCATCTATCCTATTCTACAGGTCTCTTTCTGACTGGATGGAAAACAGCATTTGTCGAGCTCATCCCATCCCAAAAAAGGCGTATCTTCATCCCCCTCCAAAAACCGAACAATTAGGTTTCCTAAATCGATGCAAGGAATATGTTTCCCCTTCTGATCTTGCTATAAACTACAAAGCATTCATTCGCCCGCAGCTAGAGTAAAATTCTCATATCTGGGCAGGTGCTCATGTCACCCACTTGCACCTCCTAGATAGGATCCAGCAAAGGGCTTTAAAACTGATAGGTGAAAGGACCACTACCGAAACATTTGTTTCACTTGAACATCGCCGTAATGTTTCTTGTCTAACTTTGTTTTATCGCTACTTCCACAAACAGTGCGCCAGCGAAATAGCCAGATGCATTTCTCTCCCTAAAAAAATTTTACGTGACACTCGCATCGCTAGGAATGCCCATCAATTTACCCTTGAGCCTAACTTCGGACGTACTGTTAGGTACAGAGACTCTTTTTTTAGCCGCACTACAAGAATGTGAAATGCTTTACCCAGCTCGATTTTTTCCTCCAATTGCGATATACAGAAATTCAAAACGAATGTGTACCGGCACCTCCTTTTATCTCCTATCCAGATTTCCTTAACGCTCGCAATGTGTTAACTCATATTAAGGGTATTAATAATAATCCCTTGTGTGCGGGCTCAATTAAAAAAAAATCATCGTAATGTCAAGCTTGATTTAATCCGCGATTTTTGTTTTCTGCACGAAACCAATACTTGCCCTATAAAGCAAGTAAAAACTTTCGACAATGGTTTTTTTCTAAACTGCTATACATACATGAAGTTTGAAGGGCATCCGTGTAGTTATTTAGGTTGTAGCTTGATGGTATAGCGAAAAAAACTTCTTTGGCATTCTTTATCATAGTAATGTCATTTTTGATGAAAACCTCAATTATTTTTTTTCTGCACGAAAACCAATCAAGTATTGGTTTTCGTGCAAGTAAAAATATCAAAATCGGACTTAAGGACTTTCTACCAAAAGTTTTCATTGACGCGGCGTGGGGTACCTGCATGTGTTCTTAGTATTGTAAATATTTTTTATGAGCAACATTTTTGCCGTTTTGCAGAGAATTGGTTGTAACAGTGTCAAGTTTCAAAAATCATGTTTGAGAGAAAAGTTTACAGCAAGTGCATTAGAAAGACCATATTCTGGATATAACTCCTGGGGACTTACTTATGGAGAACACAAATCCCATCTGGAATTTTCGTTAGATCAATATAAGAACTTAAATAACTACTGCAAGGACGTGAAAATATATTTTTCAGCTTCCGCTATGGATGAGGTAATTCTAACATTTACTTTTTAATTTTTAAAAACCATATTTTTCAGAGATCGTAGACAGAACGAAAAAGGATTCCAAGAATGTTTCGGCCCAGTGCTAACCACATACGCCCCCACTTCTTACTTATAAACACTAGGGCCTGATCCAGCTTTTCCGCTGCCCTGGGCAAACATTTAATTTGCTACCCTTCGCAATGAAAACATAATAGATAAATTATAAACCTGTTTTTGCAAAGATTGTTCGATTTTTTTCTTCTTGCTTTTTCTGCAAGCTTGGTGATCCAAACAGTTGTCATATGCTTTTTGCACTCAATTTTAAGGTTTAAACACCCTTGTGAGTTTAGGTAGAAGAAACACCTTAAGCAGGTTGACATTGTAGATGCATATTTACCGTCAAAAGTTTTATATGTGAAGGGTGTGATGACGATCACAAGGAGGAACAAAAAGAAAAGGTTTCGAAGTTCACCTTTCGCACTTGCTCATATTAAATTTTTTGCTTTCACTCACTCCGATTTATCTGATAAACAAAAGAAAGTAAAAAAGGCTTTTTATTGGCTAGGGTCTGTCGCGACCATTTTTTGCGCTGGGCTTTAATCAGGTGGTATTTTTGTAATAATATGTAACCAGGGTGACTGTTTTAGTTTTGAATATTATTTTTTTCTTCATAAAAAGAAAAAATAAAAAGTGTTCGTGCTGATTTTTCTATCTTAATAATTTCTTTTATTTTAAAGAATTGAAGTGCATTGAAATAAATATTTATTTAATTATTCTTTTATTGGTTTGTTTACTAAATAATATTTCTATGTTTACTTCGACCATTTTGTATTTTGTTGTGGTATTATTTCTTCGCTTTTAATGTGATTTAAATAAAATAAAAACGTAGTTTATTTCAACTGATTTCCTTTTTATGATTTTAATTTTTAGATATTATCTTTTATCTAAAACGTAGTTTTTGAAATCCATAATAACATTTCAAATATAAATATTTTGTTGGTTGTTTTATTATTTTGTTTTGTTTCAGAAATAATGTTACACCATTTTATCCTTTGTCCAGGTTTGCTCGTATTGCAAAATTTGCATCGTTCTACTCCGTTACTAAATCGAGACGGTGTTGAAGCCGTAGGCTTAAGAAAGTTCCTTAGGGTGGTAGTTTTATATGGCATATGCTGGAATTGGAAAATTGAAAATTTCAAGACACATATAACAACGAGGGGATTTCGTAAAGGGATTTTGGGATTTGCATAATTATGACACTGGCACATTAAGAAATTGGTAGATTTCTTCTACGAAAAATAGAAATTCCTTCTGAGTTATATACCCAATTGATGTGTTAGAGGAAACAAGTAAAATTATTTTGGAAAGGTATAGCTATATTTTTAGTCCTCAAATCTAAAATTTGGACAGCCTTGAATTTTGCAGCCCCGAGCAAATGCCCGGCACGCCCCCCAACCCCCTAGATCGGAGCCTGATAGACACAAACTTATCAATAGAAAATGCTTTGGCGAAGGCAAAAATATTGATCATGTTACGGGCATTCAATTCTATTTTTTTACCCAACTCTGATTCCAGGCAGTGTGTTGCTTATTTTGATACTGTTATTTGGGTCGAATAGATGATAGGTTTATATTTGCAAATACGCTAAGATATCGCTCAGTGAGTGGCCTGTTATTAAGGCCGAGGAACCTTAAAAAAACTCCACCACATTCCTCCTGATGATAAGCGAGGAAAGCATACCACCTATAATAAAAGCCAACCACAAGCTGTTTTTTTGGCATCAGGAGTGCCAAAATCAAAATTCTGCCAAGTCTGGACGCTGCAAATGAAGAAGTAAAGGGCGAAGAAATTGAAAATGCCCAAAGCGAACAACCAGACGATGCAGAAGAAACGAACCAAGCTGAAACTGATTTAGATTAATTTGAAGCACAGCAAATGTGCCTCAGACAATCTGAGAGTCTTCCTAATAGAGGAAGACATCGATTTAAGCTTGGTTCAAGAACCGTGGATCAATGGTCTCAAGATAAGAGGTCTCCAAGACAGCCGATATGATCTCTTCTATAAACCGGACAATCAAATCCAAGGTAAGCCTCGTACTTGCATTCTAGCTAAGAAACATTTAAAAGTATTTTTATGTCAAAATCTTAGTACACCGGATCTGACAGTCGTCAAACTGGGGAATGGAAAAACCGACAGCCTCCTGCTGGCATCTGCCTATCTGGCACACGACTGAGAGACACCGCCGTGTGAGGTCGAGCAGGTAATAACCGAAGCCAAGTCGAAGAAGACGGACCTGCTCCTGGGATGTGACGCCAATGCGCGTCATTCGCTCTGGGTTAGTTCGACTATCAACGAACGGGGTGAGTCTTTATTTGAATACATTATAAACAAAAATTTAACCGTATGTAACTGAGGTAATACCCACACCTTCGTTTTTCCAAGTACTGAAAACTTTGAAGGTTGGGAAGGTGTATTAGATATAACCGTAGGTACGAACAATATAAAGTCATTGGTGGAGAACTGGAGAGTTTCCAACTTGAAATCGTTTTCGGATCACAAGTGCATTCTTTTCAATTTAAATTTCGAAACTGAAAACCCTTCACCATATATAAACCCGAAAAAAATGACTGGGAGAAATTCGGTCAAATAATAAAAACCAAGCTTAGCCGGATACCAAATATTAATATAGACTCGGTTACAGAACTAGAGGCAAAAATTAGCACCTTCGAAAAAGCCATGAGCACTGCTTTTAAGGTATCTTGCCCAATCAAGTACAGTAAAAAAACCTTCCCTGCGTGGTGGAACGAAGATTTAGCAAATCTCAGGAAAATGACTAGGGCTATCTTCAATATCTGGCACAAATACAAATTCTTCCAACAGTACAAAGACTGCCTTAAAATATACAAACGTTCTCTTTCTTTAGCAAAGAAACAGTCCTGGAGAGAGTTCTGTCATTACATTAAGGACTCTGCAAGACTGGGTAGAATCTTGTCTAAGGAGCATACAAATCCATCTTTTCTTAAAAAGATGGATGGTTCCTGGACTGACTCTCCTGCGGAGTCCCTTGATCTTCTGATGACCACCCATTTCCCGGGTTGCAGAGACAGCAATCCCAACATACCACAAAATCTAGACGTGCAGACTGCACTGTTGGACAATCACAGAACCGTAATAAGCGAAGAAAACATAGCCTGGGCTATAATGAGTTTTGACCCGTATAAGTCCCCTGGCCTGGATGGCCAAGGATTGGTACTCCTTTCAACGACAACTGCTGATCCTGTAGAGACGAAGCAGAGAAGGAAACTGTTTTCCACTTACTGTGCAAATGCCCAGCTTTATCTCGCATCAGGATGCGAACCCTGGGTGGGGATTTTTACGAAGATATTGGGGAACTGTCAAATAAAAAAATCAAAGATTTGATTAAATTCCTGAATGCGACAAAATGGCTATAAATAAATCGTCTATCCCGATAATCACATCCTCAACTAGTTCATCCCATCCCTCTTCTTAAAATCTTTCTAGTCCCCCTAATCAAGCAATCAGGGGATCAGCATGGGACCCATCTGAGGGTCATACATCTCACCTAGGTGGTGGGGTATGATCTGGGTGGTTCCTAAACTGAGTCGAAAAAATCAAACTCTCAACGAACGTACGTGTGCATATAGTGCAAGAATCGTCCACCCAAACATTTTCCAAACAACTTTTGAACATCGGAAACGGAATTGATCGCACAACAAATGAAATTTCGTATCCCCCTATTTTTGTCAAATGCAGCTATATACTCAAACCGTTGTAGACAAGGTTTTCCCGAATTTAACCAGTAACTACAAAAATCCAGATTAGCGCCCAAGAATGATGATGTCAATAGATTGAATGAACAGATTCATTTGAAATTGCATGGCGAACCAGTCAAATACAAATCAATTAACACAGTGATGGAAGAAGACCAAGCAGTTAACTATCCAACCGAGTTTTTAAATTCGATGGAGCCACCAGGAATGCCACCACATATATTTAACACTAAAAGTGGGATCACCGGTGATGCTCATTCGAAACTTAAACGGGCCAAAACTGTACAACGGAACCAGACTGACGGTCAAAAAATTGACACCAAATTTGATCGAGGCAACAATCATCGTTGGCAAATTCAAAGGCGAAGACTTAATGATTCTACGCATACCAATGATTACCAACGATTTGCCATTTGACTTCAAGTGGCTTCGGTTCATTTTACGTCTTGCCTTTGCGATTACCATCAACAAAGCACAAGGGCAATCGTTGGCGATTGCTGGTTTAGATTTGGAAAATTCATGTTTTTCGCATGGCCAATTTATTGTATGTTGCTTGCTCTCGAGGTGGTAATCCAAAAATTTTTATATTTATATACCAACCAAAACGACAAAGAAAATTGTTTGTCCGCTAACATTGAGATACAATATATATAAATAAATTTTATTTCACATTAAATACATAAGTGGTTTTTTTGGCGTAGCAATGCGCGCCGGGTACCACTAGTTATTATTATTATTGTATTATATTTTTTTGAAAGTGACTATTTTGGTTCTCGAGAGATGATTCGATTCATTTCTACACTGATGGTTCAAAAACCGAAGATGGGGTTGGGGGCGGAGTGTACTCAGAAGGACTAAATCTTAGTCTATCTTTCCGACTCCCTAACTATTGTAGCGTGTTCCAAGCGGAACTTCTGGCGATAAAAGAGGTTCTATCCTGGCTCAAGGAAAACGTGATATTCACGTCGAATATCCGTATCTTTTCAGACAGCCAAGCAGCCCTTAAATCATTCGAGGCGGTTTCCACGAACTCAGCAACAGCCCGCAACTGTCGCACATCTCTCGCGGAGATGGCAGAACAGTTTAACATTCACCTTTTTTGGGTGCCGGGACATAGAGATATCCCAGGAAACTGCAAGGCCGATGAACTCGCTAGAAATGGAACTACTGAACCACTTTCACCCGACAGGAGGAATATTGGTATACCTATCGCTACATGTAAACTCATGCTAAAACACGATGCCATGAACGAAACAAATCTAAGGTGGTCAAATTTGACTACCTGTCAGGCGACAAAACAGATCTGGCCAAAACTAGATCCAAAACGCTCCATATGTTTGTTATCTCTTGGTAGATCACACCTTAGCTCCTTAATCGGTGTCATAACTGGACACTGTTTATAGGCAGACATGCTACTAGACTCGGTGTCTTCTCGAACGACTTCTGCAGAAGTTGCATGGACGAGGAAGAAGAAGAGACTATAACACATCTTCTTTGTTCATGCCCTGCTCTCTCACAAAGACGAAAATTACATTTGGGAGATTTCTTCCTCAACGATATAAATGACCTAACTCAGACAGACATACACTGTCTCCATCGCTTTGTTAAAAGTTCCAATTGGTTTTAAAATTAGTGAGGTAGTGCCTTACTTTCATATGTGGTATCACAATGGACCTAGTATCTGGTCTAAGTGTGTCAGTCGTTGACTGACAGCCACTTTAACCTAACCTAACCTATTTTGGTTTTGTTTTTTTGAATTTTGATTTTGAATTTTGATTTTAAAGTTTAAAAAAAGTATATTAATTTGTGAAAAAATATTATTACAGTACATTACATATTAATCTGCTCCGTCGATGAATCGACGAAGTAGACATACTTACAAGGACTGGCAGCTTAGGCCATCGGCTCAAGACAACACAAGACAGTAATACGACAGAGAGAGACAGACAGAACAGAAGATAGAAGAACACACAGACATGCCAACAGCTCGCAGTTATTGGTTTTGACGGTCCTCCATCTAACCACTAACTACGCGCAACGATATCGAGCATCGCGATGCTTGATTTCGCTGATCTATTAGGAAGTGATGCTTTATCAGAGCCAAGGCCGTTGACAAAAAAAAAAAAAGAAAAAATATGTATATTTGTTAAGTTTAAAAAAATAGTTTGTGTGTTTTTTTTTTAAATGTGATTTGCTTCAGTGATATTTGTAAAATGTTGTTCGTACCCGAGGCTTTTTTGTATTGTTTGGGGATCTAATTATGATTATTACTATATTTTTATCTTATTTCCCTTTTTATGGTATTATTGGTTATATATTTCCCTCTTTTCGTTACTTCTTTTATTATAACTTTTTTTTGTGTTAATTGGGGATTTATTTCCCTCTTTTCGTTATTTGTATTATGTCGCCTGAATTTATATAAATATACTTTTTACTTGCGATTATAGGTACTATAATAGGGTTTTTAAACCGAGCCGAAACCCCGGTTTTCGGCTAAAAGTTAACGAAACCCTGAAAATCATTCACACCGGACGTTTCAAGTTTTCGTTTGACATTTCACTTCATTTTAACAACAACTGACTATCAAATTTTGAAATGAAAATATTTTCGGCTGACTATGATTGATTTTTTTTTTTTGACGTTTATGCACTTTTTAGGTGTGTTTGGAAAAAATCGCAACAAATAAAGAATCACAACAAACTCAGGTGTGTTTGCTTTGTATTCCAACAAGTTTTCGACAGGTTTTATATAAAACCAGTCGTTTTATAAGACTTGTGATGCGGAAAAACGTAGGGTAAAACTTGTGTTTTCGTTCAGGTTTTGGAGTTTTTTCGCGAAAACCGCGTTTTAGTTCGGTGTGAAAACCCTATAAGGCAAGTTATGCATTCGTAAAAAATTTTTTTTTTTTGACAATCAAACATAACATTACGATGATAGAGAAGCCTAAAAAAGTGGGTCCGACAATTCTATCTGTCTGTCTGTTTGTCTGTCTGTCCGTCCGTCTGTATCGGCACCTACAGCCTAAGCGGCTGGATCGATTTGCTTCAAAATTGGTACATAGTTAGTATATTATGACGTTCTACAGAGGTGTTTTTGGAATTAGCATTCCAGCTCTAAGACTAACGGTACCTGCCATACGATTTTTAGGGGAGAATTGATTGTTCTCAAAAATGGCTCCTACGATTTTGATAAAATTTTCTGAATAATGTTTTCTGTGCAAACTTTATATTTTGGTTGGAATAGATTTTTCAGGAAAAGTCTTATAACGGTACCTCCCATTGGACCTGTTTTTTGAAATCAGATTTTCTCGTAAGCCACTTGACGGATTTCTATGAAATTTTTAATATATTAGCCTTTTTATATACGAAATAATATGAATTTTTAAATTTTTCAAAAATAGTTTTTTTGAGTTTTAAACAAAAATTTAAATTTTTTTTAAATTGTTTGTTTTTTCCAAAAACGTTTTTTTCAAATTTTATTTTTCTGATAAAAACTAAAAATTGCTAGAAGTTGGCACACTCAGAAAATATTTTTTCGAAAAGTTTAAAAATAAAAAAACAGTTTTTGGAAAAAACCGGTTGAACGATTTTGAAAAAAAAATTCTTAAAATTCTAAACAGTAAACAAAATTAGATATCTTACTTCATTTTTTCCAAAAAACGTTTTAACTAGTGATTTTTAAGTGATCAATAAAATTTCATATCATTTTTTCCCTGCTTTTTTCCAAAATCCCAAACCCCAAGACCACTATCACACATTAAAGCAAGTTCGTCCGACCCAGTCGTGCACTTTATTTATCTCTGCTTGTAATTTTGTTTGAATACTTTCTTTTCTTTTTCTGTTAATAGTAGCTTTTCGTTTTTAACAATGTGACTTGCAATCATGCAATTAAGTGCACCGTTATCTAAGCCCATTAAATGCTGTGGGATATTTACGGTTTTTAATTCATATAATGGTGTTAAAGTTTGGTGCAATTCTCAAAATTCAATTTCTAAACAAAGAGTGGGAACTCTTTGTTTAGAAACCTTTTCACTGCTTTTAAGGCCTCCGATCCCGACACACCGAGTGCGTTATAATGTTTTATTGTATTCGTACTGTTATTAGCTATATTCAGGTTCCAAAGCAACCCGACTACTTCTATTGGCATGAGTAGAAGAGCATATTCAAAAATGTCCTTGTCCGTCCAGTTATTCTGTGTTCTACATTACAGGATTGATACGGTTATCAATCGAAATTGAGTATACTTTGAATCTTCCTGGTTTTGTTGTTGTGATTTTGCAGGTTTTACAGGTGGTAGTGCATGTCTTCCGTGTTTATCATTTCCATTTTTTTTACATGTTGTTATTTTTTTATTTCTGTAATGTATTAGGGTTTAATTTTTTTAGGCTAATGGAATTTTCTAGGAGTATTGTGCACTGCTTTTTGAGGTTGTCTTCGTTGGGTGTGGGGAGAAGTTAATGGTGTACTTTGGTTTGTTAGTTTGCTTGGAGGAGGGGTGGGGGTGTTGTTGGTTTTGTCATATTGGGAGTATTTATGTGTATAATTGGACTTGAAATGGTTGGGAGGGGTATTTCGTTATTAATGTTAGGTTTCGCCATGGGCCTCTTAAATTTTTTCCTCGTTTTTCTGCATAGGAATCGTCCAATTATCAAATCGGCAATACTTATAATTGCTACCGTGCTGAAGGATATCGACGCGATAGTTATTGTCAATATTTCTGTTCTGTTGTTTTTGTATTCCTCGTTTTCCTGTATTTGCTTTTCAATTTCATGTATCGCGAACGTGAAGTCCTTAATTATTTCGTTCAAGCCCCCAAATTTGAGAATGACGGTCATGTTTATCCTTTTCTTTATGCCTATTGTATGCTGAACTGTTTGGTTTAAGGGTGGGTCTCCCATGTAAATGTAGGGTAGTGCGTGCATAAAACTTTATATATCTCCTACATTTGAAAAGATATTTTAATGAAATAAAATGTATTAATTAGTCAACAAATGTGAGCAGATATGCTTATCATCAAATAATTATTTATCATGATATTTATACTTTCAAAAGATAAAAACTTTAAACTTTTCGTAAAATTTAGACACAAATTATTATGTCCTATTAATTTTCCTCTGTTAAGTAACTTTTTATTTTCTTTTGCTTCAGTTTCTTAATCAGAATAAATAAGTTCTATTTGTTATAGAAACCAAAGTTTTTTTTTTTTATATATATATAATAAAATTGAGGTCAACCAAGAGGTCTTTTTTTTCTTTAGACAAGCGCAGTTTGTAAAATGTTCAACCAAATCGACCAAGATAATTTTTTTTAATATCATTGAAACTAGATGTTATCATGAACATCGATAAATATTTACTTTTTTTTAATTTACCGGTCTAGGAAGACCCAAAACAAAAAATAGCATATTTTTCATATGGGACGCTTTGTAAACCGCTTATTTATTTCAATTTAGGTAAAAAAAAAAAATTATAATAATATTTGTTTAATTTGGAAGTATGCTATAGAAACATTTAATTTTTTTTTTTTATGTGCTTAAAATAGCAATTTAATATGTTAACATACTCACTCGTTTTTGTAAGTAGGGAAAACTTTTATCGTTTTGTTATTATTTTTCTATTTTTTTTTGGAATTTTTTCTTTTTGTATCAATTTAAAGAAAAATTATATCATTTGAAGTCACTTTACTATCTTATTTTAAAAAAGTATCTTTTTTACCTTTTTTGAACAAAAATTTCACACTTATGAAAATGTAGTTCACGAAATTGTCACCACAATTAATGGCGTTAACATAGATTCTCTTTTATTGCAACCTCTTTGTAAGAGAGTATTTCTCATTTTTTCTTATTTGATTTTTTGTTGGTTTGATTTTGGTTTTTCCTTTTCTTTGAAATTTGAATACCAACACAAAAATCAGCTGTACCTGTTCTTATAAGATCATTGTTCCATGTATTTTTGAATGATTCGGACAATTTTGGTGACAAATCGATAGATGATTTTTAATTTGTGGTTATAAAAAAATATTGGTGTTATTTTGTATGACTATAAAGAGTCTTGTGATTGTGACACATTAAAATTTTGATCAGTGCTGCTCATATTTAAAAAAAAAACAAATAAACAATATACGCACATAGTTTTTCCAATCTGAGTGAAAAAAAAACATTTAAAAAGTTATGCCTCGTAAGGTGAAAAATGCATACCAGATATTTGGGCTGAAAAAAAGGAAATATCCCTTTCAAAAAGTTAATAAAAGGTAACACTTTGCTTATATTATGAATAAATGTTTTTAGTTGTTGTGTTTGTGTACACAAATCGTGTGGTTAGGATAGGTAAGTGATGGGAAGGTATTTCGATGGTCGGTAGTAGTCCTCTTCAACGTATGTACCATGTACCTGTTGTAATATTTGTTTTTTTTTTCATTCTCGCTCCTTATATTCTTTTCAAAAAGTACAGCATCCATTATTGTAAAAGGTGGGTGATTGATATAATTAGATTTGTCATCACCCAACAGGTAGGTAGTACCTACCTGTTGGGTGATATGAAAAATATTTTTCTATGCATGTCTATGTACCTACTAGGTGCTGTACTCGTCGTCGTCCGCATAAATAGGTATTCGAGTGATTTTCTAAATATCGTGTGCGAGGAGAGGTCCTTTGTCATATCGATAAATAGATATGTACTAAGGTCGGAGAAGCATTGGTCGTTGCGGTGGTACATACATATACATAGATATCAATACACATTGTGTGTTTTCTTATCGTATGTAGAAGAAGTAGGTTCGGTTATTTTTGAATAGCTTGGCAACAAAAAGTCATAGAGCCATACGGTTTTCAGTGCTGGATTTAAAATTAATGGGAGCATTGAATTCTGAGAACAAAAATAATACTTAATGACGTAAAATTTTGAAAAAAACTAGTTTTAAAATTATTTTAAAAAAAATTTTTTTTTCAAAATTTTGAGTTTGAAAGTTAATATTTTGAAAGCGGTTCACTAGAATAACTGATTTTAAAATTATGATGATAGAGAAGTCGAAAAAAGTGGGTCCGAAAATTCTGCCTGTCTGTTTGTCTGTCTGTATCGGCACCTACAGCCTAAACGGCTAGACCGATTCGCTTCAAATTTGGTACATAGTATTATTATTGTCCTACAGAAGGGTTTTTGGAATAAGCATTCTATTGCAGATTGTATGAATATTTGCAAAAAATTAAAAAACGCCAGTTTATAGGTATTCAACAAATACATTTATTTAAAACTTTTAGAAAAAAATTTAATAAGAAGTTTTCAAAATATTAATTTTTTTAATTTTTTTTTTAAATGCTTTTAAAAATACAAAAAAATATTTTTCAAAAATATTGGTATGCAATACAAATTGAGCTACCTACACCTTTATGTGTGTAAGATTTCGAAAGAATCGGTTGAGTCGTTTTCGAGTTAGTCGAAAGCAAAAAAAAACGGTCCTATGGAAAGTACCGTTCTTAGCCATTTTTTAAAACTTTTTTTTCAGCCATATGATTGGTCGTACCTAAAAAGCAACACTGATTTTTTTAAATAGAAATCGTTAGAGCTGTTTTTGAGAAAAACAAGCTTTAACGTAACGGTTGTATGGCAGGTACCGTTATTTTTTGAGCTAAGAAAAAAATTTCAATTTCCCCTCTGCACAATACCTAAAAAAGTCTATATAGGTACCAAGTTTGAAGCAATTCGGCCCACCCGTTTGGGCTGTAGGTCTCTATACATACAGACAGACAGACAGACAGACAGACATACAGACGGACAGAATTTTTAGACCATCTTTTTTCGTCTTCACTATCATCGTAATGTCATGTTTGATTGTTATCTCAAAACTTTTTTTTTCGACGAATGCATAACTTGCCTTATAGTACCTATAATCGCAAGTAAAAAGTAACAATGTTTCAATAATAATAGATATATAGCTAGGTACTCAAATTATTCTTTTCCCTTTGCAATAAACCCATAAGCAATTTTAAAAAAGGTCAAATAGTTATATTGACCTACCTCACACTTTTGTTACATGCAACTTAAAAAAAAAACAACGATATCAATGTACATACCTACCTACATATACCTACATTAAATATAATGTAACGTTTACCTATCTACCTATGCATGTTCATTTTATGTGTCCTGACTCCTGAGTCCTGATCCTGACCTTCATCAAGATTTCGATCGAGTCCCAAACGAGTTCACATTTTTTTTGTCACTGTTATGGCAGCAACAGCAAGTAAAATATGAAAAAAAAAACAACAACAAAACGAAAATAGAAAAAAATTACCCACATTTAGCTATTAGCTACTGTGTTTTGAAAAAAAATTGAAAAAAAATCCCTTCACCCTTCCATACAGAGAGAATAAAACTTGTCATCGCATATCGCATTACTAAATCAAAGCGAAAGGACAACAACGAAACCCACAGAAAGACACACACAAAAAGTATCCCCTACTAAAACGTCCAATGCCAATAATCTTTTCCCTCTGCTTTCCTTTCCACTGCCTGTACCTCCTCTACTACTGTGGCTGCAGCCGGCGGTGCGCGCCACCACCGCACCGCACCGCTTTGAGAATAATAATTATTGTGAGTTCACTGTGACTGCGGAAGATCACAAAATTATTTTGAAAAGAGAACAAGAGTAAATGAGTTACCAAAAACAATATAACGAAGAGAAAAGAATATCGCACTACCACATAGAACACAATTTACATGGCGTTTAAGTTCTGTTCTGAGGTAGACCCACCCTTAATTTGAGGTTGGATAGGTGGAACTCTGGTTGATGCGTTTGTATTGTTTCGTAGTTTGAGTTTTCGTACTGTATGATCTGTTGGTTATTTTTGATGTGACACGGTTCCGTTATGTACAGTATTCCTGTTTCGTTAAGAAATGTCCCATGAAGTTCTTCATACTGGACTTGTACCTTCGCAGGTTCTTTTAATGAATATTGCCATGTATTTGCTTGTGTCATCTTAAGCAGATAGTTTTGTCTTTTTGTTAAATACACATATTTGCACTGGTGTGGTTTGGAATGCAAACGCTTCAGGCCACTTGCTGAAGTAATCCTTGATCACGAGAATATATCGGTTTCCATCGTTGGCTACAGGAAAAGGACCTGCCATATCCATTCCAATTCTTTCGAAGGGTGCTCCAACGTTGTACTGCTGCATCGCACTTTGAACTTGTCTGCCTGGTCCTTTTGTAGCAGCACAAGTGTCAGTGTTGTAACCTAAATGGCCTCCAGTGTTACGGTAAGATTTACCGCAAGAAAAATCATTCTTTTGGTTCTTAAAACCTGGTTAAATCGTGTGTTTTTGCACGGTTCAACTCTTGACATTTGTTTCCGCCCCATTCCAACCATTCCTTTTTTCTTACCCACATTTTGAGTCCGTTGTCCTCTGGGAGTTTTGAGAGTGACTCAGAGAGGATAACAAAGCAGGTTATTTTAAATCGGGTTGAGCCAGCGGACGAGCTTGAGACTTGCCTGCATCGTATTCGAATTTGATCGTGCTGAGCCAGCGGATGAGCTGGAGACTCACACGCAACTGTATTAAATGAAATGTGTCAAGCCAGCGGATGAGCTGGACACTCACACGCAACTTTATGAACAACGTGTCGAGCCAACAGACGAGCTGGAGACTCACACGCAACTCCAACAACTCATATATCGTGTTGAGCCAGCGGAGGAGCTGGAGACTCGCACGCCATCGGTACCAAGAAGTTTCGTAAAGAAGACCAACTGCACCAATTTTTCTTTTACAAAGGCGAACGAGCCCATCCTAAAATTAGGTTTGATTATTAACGTAACGTAGTTTATTAAATTTTCATCAAAAGACAGTACAAAGAATGGAACGATAAATACTCGTCCCCAATTCACCAAATCTGCACAAAGGTCCAACGAAGATTAGGTTGCGCGAAAATAGTTGATTATATTTTTCCTCTCTCCTTTGATCCTCGAAAAGTATTTCATTAAATAGTTTACAGAAAAGTATGTTCCTTCTTTGACTAATTTTCACTTAGCATTGTAGAGTAACTGGAAGAATGGACAGCATGGTAGTTTTCTGCTGTTTTCCTTTCTGAAGATTTTTTATTTTTCTCGAAAATATTTTTGTACGTCTAGTCCGACCTTAAGGATTCTTCAGATTTTGGGGATGACACCAATAATCTGGGGAATTCTGTGATCGTGAGAGAGAGAGAGAGTATTACAGGATTCGTCAAGTTTTGGAATGGCACCAACAACTTGAGGAAATCTGAGAATGTGTGTGTTATTAGAGAGTTCCGTAGGTAGTCGACAACGGAGGTTCATGTTACCAAGTGGGCCGTGTCTGAATGCCACGGAAAACGTATGCCTGAATGTATGAATGTGTGGTTGGAAGCTCGGACTGGAAAAAGAATTAAGCTTAGCTGGTGCGACACTTCTTTGTTTGACCAGCCTAGCTGACAGAAAAGATTCTAAGAAAAAAAAAAAAAAAAAAAATAAAATTAAAAGTTTTTAGGAAGAAAGAAGAAAAGTTGAGAAAAATAGTTTTTTAATATTGTGTAAGAAAGATTAAAGCAGTGGAAATTAGTGGAAGAAAACTATTGTGTTTTTTCTTGAATTGCCAGAACGGGGCAATTTAAAAAAAAAGAATCAATAAAGTTCGAAAGAAATTAAGAGGAACGGGAGAGGGATGAGTTTGCAGTTTTTCAAAAATAAAGATAAGTAGAGTGTTATTTAAGTGCTGTGCGTTAAATTCAAATTTGTAAAATTTTGCTTATTCGTTTCGTCTTTGGTTTTTTTTCGTATATATTTTAAATCTTAAGATTGTGAGATTCGTGACCCCATTTTGTTTTATCTTTCTTGACCGAGGATTAAGCTTTCCATTCTTATGGTCTTTGATTATATGTTTGTCTCTTTTTCGCTTGCCATTTTGTTCTAAGATAAATAATATTGTTTTAATATTTTTTTGAAAAGACTGGGTTTTTATTCCGGCATTTGCCAAGGTTTCCCAGTCCAATCAATAAAATAATTCAACTTCCCAGTGGGAATAGTAATTCTTTAGTTAATTTTTTTACAATTGAAGACATTTTTCAGATTTGTATTGGTAAGGCAAACTACCGTAAAAGTTTCCTGGCGCCCACTTATAACCGAGTACACCGACACCCTCTACTCCGATTTAATTCAATATTTTTTATTGTCTTTTTTTTAATATCGATTTTATCGCGTTTAAATCTTTTCGAACCCACCCCTCGCTGAGCAGTCGGAAGGTGGTTGTATAAAAATACAATACTTGTTTTGATACAAATTGCTTATTCGTCTTGCTTTGTTTATATTTTACTTTGTTTGGATTCGAATAATCCCAGTTCGCGGTCTTCAAGTTCGTCTTTGGATTAAAATAGCATAAAATTGATTAGTAAAATTAAATTCGCGGTAAAGTGTACAAGTAAATAAAAGATGTATTATCTTTCTTTGTGAGTTTACAACTGACTCATTGCGTTTATTTATTTTAACGTAATGCTATATTTGCTTACAAATCAATTTTATTATTATTATTATTATTATGCTGACTAAGATAATGAAAGGAAGTGTGTAGGAAATGAAGCGTTGGGTGCTAAGGGTAATGCACTTAGGTATATAGGAATGCGCTTAGTTAGGAATATGGAATATGGGAATCTTTTAGGAAAGGTATATGAAATGAATATGGGTATGAATTGTTGTTAACTTATGGGAATCTTTTAGGAAAGGTATATGAAATGAATATGGGTATGAATTGTTGTTAATTTCTCCCCTTCTTAAATTTGAACGTCCTCGTTCATGATCCTGAGTACTCGCATTTTCATTAGGTCTTTATCTAATGACGATAAGCCGGGGTCTGCATTTGTCGTGATTGTAACTTTTTTTGGCTTAAGTTTGGCGTATAGTAGCACAAGTATTATTGTTACAAGTATTCCTGTGACGCCGTACCACGTCCATTTGGTTGTCTCAAGTGTAACTTTGAATTCCTTAATTTGTTGGTTGTTGACGAAGTGCAACTTGTGTAAGTACGGTAGGGAGATTTTTTCATTGAAGGCGGATTCGTTCAAAACTGTTATTTTTGGTGCTGGATGGTGATTTGCGATTAATGGCTTATCTGTAATATATTCTCAACCATTAATTTTAATTTTTTTATCATACGTTATTAGGAAGGAACCATTAAGGACTATTCGCTGGTCCCTTTCCTCAACAGTTATGTTCTTGTCCCTGGCGATTATGATTCCATCTGCGACAACTTCTATTTTTTTTTATATGATCGGCGTGAGTAGATGGGCATTGTGCCGTGTTATTATTCAGGAGGTGAGAGAGGCAGGAATTTTGGGATCTATTTTGCAGTAGGAGTAGATGGGAGCTTTTTTACATGTACTTAAAGGATAGTTTATTTTTTTACAATTTGCTGACCTGTTGGAACTTAAATCTAGAATTTTGTTGTCATAAATGACTGGCGAGATTTCAAAATATTGACAAATTTCTTGAACTTTAGGTATTTTGATTAAGTATACCAGAGTATCGTTTTGGTAATACATTTTAACATCAGCAACATTTAACAAATCACTTATTTCAGTTACAATATTTTCTTTCATTTCAATTAGTTCTATTTCGTCTAAACTTAAAATTAAAGGATTTACAATATTATTTTTAGCCAATATTAAGGAGTAGATATTATTGCTTAAATTATTTATTATTATTCTATTTCTTCTAGACATTATCGAAGTTAGTTTTTCATAGTTATCAGCCGTTCCTTGTTTACTTAGAGCGTTTATATTTAGATTATTAATCGTGTCGGTAATTTCATCTAATTTATTTTGAATTTGGGTGTTAATATCGATTTGCCTGTTAGTACTCCTAGTCAATTCATCTTCCTGTATTTTTAACATTTCCATATCTTGGTGATCGGGTGTCCCTGCGATAAATTTTATTGCGGAACCTATGAAATCTATGGATCGTCTTTTTCTAATTGGAGATTTAAGCAATCTTAACAAACGTTCCAATTCATCTTTGTCTTGTAGGAGTACTTCTTTGCATCTTTCATCCTTGATACGGTTTAACATATTTGTATTTTCAGACAAAATCGTTTCAATGTCAGAAAAATTCGTAGTATGTTTTAGGTAAAAATAATCTTGATAGATAGCAACTTCACCTGCTGGTACGGGGATATAGAGGGCTGCAGAATAGTCTATAATATTTGCAGTTCCTAGCCATATTTGGGTTAATCTGGAAGTAGAGTATCATCTCAAATTATTTTTGTGAGCTTGTCTGCCTTGGATTATAATTGCAGTGCCTAAATCAGCCTGAACTGTTTTCTGATTATATAATTTAGATAGTTTATTTCCAATTCTTTTATTGGTTTTTAAGTATACCTTATCACCTGGGTTAAATTCCTTGGGTGTGGTATTATTATTGTGAAATTCTAGATCTTTGATTTGTTTGATTTTGAGTTTGGAAATTATTTCGTTTCTCATTTGGTTAGAAATATCATGAAATATTTCCGAAGGTTTATAACCTGTAACTGAGTGAATTGAGTTATTATATTTAAAGGTTGATAGTAGCATTAACTCGACAACATCTGTGGTAGTCTCTTTTGTACATCTAGCTATTTCTGCAAGAGTGGAGTGAAATCTTTCCACTTGTCCATTGCTTTGACTATGAAGTGCTGGTACGGAATGTGTTGAAATATTAAACTCATTTTTTAATAATGCTTGAGTTGAAAATGATGTAAAAGCACCTTCATTGTCTATAACTACTATTTTTGGATTTCGGAATTGGGAAATGATTTCAATCAATGGAATTTTGATATCTAGAGAATTTCTTGAAGGAATATGTTTTATGATGGCAAATTTTGAAAATTTGTCCATACAAGTTATAAAATATTTTTTACTAGTATTGTAAATATCCAAGTGCAGAATTTCTCCTACATACGTGGGAATTGGTGTTGCACCGATTGAATGTTGTGTTGGTCTGCGCTGGTATTTATTTTCTTTACAAATTTTACACTTAGAAGCGTATGTATTACATAGTTTCCTAAGATTTGGGAAATAATATTCAGCGATAATTTGTTTGAAATTTTCCTGTGGCCCCCTATGTGCTCTGTTATGCTCATTTACGATCAGTTCTTCTTGGTCATTTATGTTAAACACATCTTGAACAAGTTTTTTTGCATATTTCATTTTTACATTGGGAAATGCAATCATTAGATCGTTTTGGACTTTTCCTAAAGTTTCAAGGGTGCAATAGATTCCATTGACTACTTCAGTATGAAGAATATCACGCATTAATTCAATAAGTTCTGCAATAGTTGTAAATGTTATAACATGTCTAACCTGCTTTTTGAAAAGAATTTTTACTTTTTTGCTTTTCTCAGAAGCTTGACTAATAAATATTTGATTCTTGAAGCAATTGATAGGATTTTCTACTGAGGGTATAACTTCAGTTAATGATTCCTCGCTGTGAACAGTTTGTCCTGAGGTAGAGATCGTGTTTATATGCTGTCGAGATAGTGCGTCTGCTACCTTGTTTTCCTTACCAGGTTTATTGTGAAAGGTTGTAGAATATTCTTCTATGAATGCTCTCCATCTTTTCAGTTTGGTATTAGGATTTTTTTCGGATATCGCAAAAGTGAGTGGTTGATGGTCTGTATAGATATGAACATCGGGCGCACCGTAAAGGTAGTTCCTCAAGTTTTGCAATGCCCAAACTATCGCAAGCATTTCACGTTCATTCGTTGCAAACGCCTCTTCGGATTTGCTCAAAGTTCGAGATATCATTGTAATGGGTCTTCCGCCTTGAGAGAGAACTGCACCAATTGCCTGCGATGACGCGTCTGTAGTCAAATCCAAAGGCTTTCGGAAATCAGGGTAAAATAGTAATACATCTTCTGATGCTAAAATGTTTTTTATTCTGTTAAAAGCACATATAGCTTCTGAATTCAAGTGTATTTTTATGTTTTTAGACTTATTTTCCCCTATGTGTCCGTTTTCTCCTCTAAGGTATTCAGTCAAAGGTTTAGTTATCTGGGCATAGTCTTTCACAAATCGGCGGTAATAGCCGGAAAGTCCTAGGAAAGATCTTAAAGCACGAAGTGTTTTAGGCACTTCGAAACCAACAATGTCCTTTACCTTATTAGGGCAGGTCTTAATACCTTCTCCAGAAACAAGAAATCCTAGAAATTCAACTTCATGTTTGAAAAATTTACATTTTTCGGGAGATATTCTCATGTTAGCGTTAAAGAGTTTAGAAAATACTATTCTTATGTCCTCTAAATGCTCATTTTCGGTTTGCGAAAATATTATTACGTCGTCTATATAGACGTGACAACGCTTTCCAATGTCGCTTCTGAGAATGTTATCGATTGCTCGTTGAAAGATGCTTGGAGCGTTCTTCAAGCCAAAAGGCAATCTGCAAAATTCATACTTTCCGTTATTTACGGAAAAAGCTGTTTTTTCACGGTCCTTTTCTTCTAAAAGAATTTGATGGAAACCGGATTTTAGATCTATTGTTGAATAAAATTTAGCTTGTCCCAAATTCGATAAGATGACAGAACTCTCGGGAATGGGATACCGATCCGGGATAGTGCGTTCGTTCAGCTTTCTGTAGTCAAACACTAGCCTAGATTTGGGAGTACCGTCTTCGTTCTTACCTTTTTTCCCTACTACCAATATGGGAGTGTTGTATGGGGAGTGCGATGGTCGTATTATTCCATCATGAAGCATTCTTTGTAATTCTTTGTTAACGAAGGGGACAGCCGCCATGTTGTATGGTCTTGGTTTTGAATAAATAGGTTCTAAATCTAGCGTTCTAATGCTAGCTTTTATGTTTGTGTTGAAAGGCAAACTTTCATTGGGCTGAGCGAAAACTTCCTTAAAGTCTTCAATTAATTTTTTAAACTCATCCCTGACGGTTTCAGGAACTGTTGTCGAATCGATTTCTAAATTATTTACCTGCTGGCATTCAAAATATTTAATTTGCATTTCGCCATTTTCGTAAATTAGTAAAGACCGTTCGGTATCAATGTGTGCTTTAATTTGCACGAGAAAATCATACCCTTTTATTGCATCAAAAGTTTTTAATTGGGGAAGCAGGAAAAAATCTGTAGTTTCACCACAAAAATGTATTCTACATTTCTCGGTTATTGTGTTGTCACCGTTAAGGGATTTAACCTTAAATGGTTTGTTATTAGGGATAGCTTTTAAAAAGGGTATATTTTTAATATAGTTTTTGGCTGTACCAGTGTCTATTAGAATCCTCATAACGATTTTATCGTCGAGTTTCTTTTCAACATATGGTAGAGCCGACTTTATTCTAAAAAATGTAGCTGATCGTCGTATTCCCCATTGAAGGTTTGATATTCGTCTTCAAATTCATATTCTGTATCGCAGTCAGGACCAGGACTACTCTTTGGTTCTTTGTTGTCATTTTTTGACTTTATGAAATTTATTCGTTGCGTTTTTGCCAACGGTACCTTATCGGAATCACGTGGGCGCTTAAAAGTCCTACTGAATTCATAGTTTTGCGGCTGTTGCCTGATGGTCTGATTACTACTGCCCGCAGGTGCCGCTTGTTGAATCTGTGATTTTTGACTGTGTCGGACTCTAGACGAGTTGTCGACACTCATATGATCACTGGGTGCTGCTGGTTGGTAATTTTGATTTTTCTGATAGATATTCGGGGGGTGCGGTTGAGTAACTCGCCTATAGTTGGGGTTGTTCCGTAGAGGAACGTTTACTGATCTGGGATCAGCATAAAGGCTGTTATCAAAGGCTCTAGCGAAGTTATACCTATATTGGTTTGCTTCAAGCTCTTGGGCCTTGGCTAATGCAGAGGGCAAGTCTTCGCAACCAGCAGAGAACAAAATATTGCAAATGGGCTTATTAAGGCCTGAAATAAACACACGCAGTGCATCACCTCGGTATTTCGTTGCTAAAGAATTAATTAATTGGTTATTACCTGAATAATCCATGGAAATTTTGTTAGTGATTGAAGTTAGATGCTTCTCTACTCTATCGAAGTACTCCGATATGGACAAAGTTCCTTGGCATAAAATGCTCAATTGGTTCTCTAAAACGTGAAGTGGGCGTTTGTCAGAGTACGAATCGTCAAGACGAGCAATTATTGCGTCAATATTAAGGACCGTGTTAAAAGAAGATAAAATTAAATCAGCGGAACCGACAATTTTGTTACGAATTATTGCGACAGCCTGATAGTGTCTCTCGGATCCTTCATAAGGCTGAAATAATTTCATGGCAGTCTTGACAGCTTGGCGCCAAGAAATGTATTTTGCACTTTCACCAGAAAAATCTGGTATGGATTTAACTACATCCAGTGAAATTTCACATTTTACCGTTGGAAGAACGACAGAAATGGGCTCATAGGCCACGACTGAAGGGGATCGTAAATGTACTGAGTTTACTTTGTCTGTTAATTCTTCAATTTTATCTAAGACACCTTCGTTAACTTGCTTATTTTCTTCAGTTAACTCGTTTATTCGCGAAACTATAGACGCACATGCTGTTTCTACGGCTGCTTGAACGGCTGATGAAATGATTTGGGCAATTTCAGCCATTGTGATTTAATAACCAAAATTATTCGTTCAAATTATAAATTATTTTTAAATAATACAAAAAATAGCACTAAAATAATACTTATTAGTTTCTTACAAAATAAAAACCAGCATCGCTTCCGTATGTAAGTATTTCTCGATCACAGCTTAATACACCGCTTTTATTGAGACAAAAATATTCCGCAGAAAAAAATAAAGAGTGGGTTTTTTTTTATTTATTTATACGCGTTTTTGTGTAAAATAATTGCTCTATTCTCTTTTTATGAAGATTTTCGGAGCACACAATACTATGCGAAAAAAAATAGTTGGGCGCCAGTAAATAAAAGATGTATTATCTTTCTTTGTGAGTTTACAACTGACTCATTGCGTTTATTTATTTTAACTTAATGCTATATTTGCTTACAAATCAATTTTATTATTATTATTATTATTATGCTGACTAAGATAATGAAAGGAAGTGTGTAGGAAATGAAGCGTTGGGTGCTAAGGGTAATGCACTTAGGTATATAGGAATGCGCTTAGTTAGGAATATGGAATATGGGAATCTTTTAGGAAAGGTATATGAAATGAATATGGGTATGAATTGTTGTTAACTTATGGGAATCTTTTAGGAAAGGTATATGAAATGAATATGGGTATGAATTGTTGTTAATTTACATAACACCAGAAGTGCCATCATGCATCTCACGGAGAACTTCATTGACTTTGGACCGAGGCACGATTACCTGCATCACATAGGACTTGCCATCTGCGGATTCCCACTTCGTTTGAGTACACCTTCTTGTACATAGAGAGAGTTCTACTGAGCCCAATAGGCTTTAAGCACCGGGCTTCTATCGGAAATGTCAACCCATTGTGGTTTCTCCTTGTGCTCTTTCCATGCATGGATGGGTTAAATGTCTGAATCTTCTTGTTGAGCATTCCTGATTTCCTCGTTACTCCAGCCGGCAATGGGCTCGGCTCTCACTCGTTGAATGACTAGGAACTACTTTTCTTCCTGACGTGAGCAATGCTTGCAGTTAGATTTACATGGTCGTCGGGATAATGCATCTGCGTTGGAGTGTGGTTTTCCTTTTCGATGTTGAATCTCATAGTGGTATGTCTGTGACCTCTCAATCCACCTTGCTACTTGTCCTTCGGGATTTTTAAAGTTCAAAAGCCACCTTAGCGCTCCTTGGTCTGTTCTAAGGAGGAATTTCTGCCCATATATGAACTTATGAAAATGTTTTGTAGCTAGTACCAGAGCTAGAAGTTTCCTCCTGGTCACGCAATAGTTCCCTTCTGCGTTGGAGAGCACTTTGCTGTAGTATGATACTACCTTTTCTTGGCCATCATGAACTTGCGACAAAACAGGCAGGCTTTTCGGAACTCCAGCAAAGTCTTTTACGAATCGCCGGTAATATGTGGCTAACCCCAGGAAACATCTCAGCTAATGTTTATCTTGTGGAGTTGGCCAGTTCTTCACAGCTTCCACTTTGTCTGGATCGGTTTGTACCCCTTGAGACAAGACAAAATGCCCTAAATATTTCACTTCAGGCTTGAAAAAGGTGCATTTGTCTGGATTCAACCTAAAATGAGCTTCTCTAAGCCTCCGGAAAACTTTTCTCAAAGTTTTTGCAGTGTTCGTCAAATGTTTTCCCAAAAACGATGACATCATTCAAGTTAACATAGGCATGTCTTCCAAGTAAGCCCTTGAAAAATGCATTCCATCAAACGCTCAAAAGCTGCCGAAACGTTGCACAGGCTAAAGGGCATAACTTTGAATTGACATAGATCATTACCTGCCAAAAATGCGGGTTTCTCCTGATCTTCTGGGTGAATTTCCAGTTGACTTGACTTCTACAGGATTTCGTACTTCTTTATCGGTGATTCTTGTTATTGCTGCGACTGGACCACATTGTCCAATAACTTCTCTTGCTTTAAGGTTGACTTCATAAATTTTGATGTTCACTATTCTTAGAGGCACCATGTTGCTCTTAGGTGCGGCGAGCGTTTTTCCCACGATGTAGTTTTGGGAAGGTTGTTCAAAGTCGAGTTCTACAAACAGGTATCGATGGTTCCCTGAATCGCCTTTTATGTTTGTCCAAACAAAGACTTCTGGAGAGGGAGGCAGGCATAGATCTTCTTTGACGACAGTTCTCAGGGTTGACGAGTTTTCGTTGCCATAGATCATCGGAATCTCGACATTTTTATATTTCAGGACCTGGTTACCGATATCCAGAATTATTCCATGTGCTTTCATGAAATCGATTCCGATGATGCACTCATCGCAAATATCTGCCACTAGGAATTTATGTGAAAACTCTAATTCTGCCAATCGAATCACTAGCCGAACTTCCCCATATACTTTAGCTGCCTCACCTGTTGCCGTCTTCGGGCGGTGGCACCGGTATCGATAGTTGCCACATATCCCTTGTCACTTATAGCTGCTTCCACTGTCAGACTTTAATTATATCGTTTATTCTGCGACACCTGGATCGTTGTTCTGGGGCCATCGATACCCGGAACCAGCTTCTGCAACGTGAAGTTTTTTCTTACTCGTTTCCCGAGTGGGAAACAGTTGCAGTAGGGGTTTTATGAGTCTCATATTGGCTGTTGTTCCTGCTGCCGCAATGTTGGCAAACTCCTCTTCTTAACGGCAAACGACACTGGCGCTATAGATGTCCGGTCCTGTTGCAGTTCCAGCATCGGAGAGGTCCATCACGGTGGTCGCTCTGGAATGTCGTTCTCTGGAAATCGCACTCCTCTACAGTTATTCCTCTTACCCAATGAATGCTTTGAGAAGCCTGTTCTGCTGCTTCCATGGTGAGGGCAAACGCCAATGCTTCAAGAAGCGTCCGTTTTCCGGCTGTTCGTCCTGCTCGCTGGAGATTGATGTCAGCTAAGCCACTGACAAATGCTTCAGCAGCAAATTGGTTGATAATTTCCTCACCCGCCGTTGGATATGCCAGGTGAGCCAGGCGTTTGATGTCTGCTTGGAACTGTTGAAGAGTCTCACCTCTTTTCTGAAACCTGGTGTTAAGTTGGACCTGGAAAACTTCTTGCATATGGCCATCTAGAAAGCGTTTTTCAATCGCCTGAGTAAGAGCTTTGAAGTTGCCATGTAACTCTGCTGGTATGGTTTGCAGTAGTTCTGCAGCATGGCCTGAGAGCAAGCGTCAGTGCAACAAACTTTTCTTCGTCTTCCCAATAATTGTCGTTTGTAGATCGTCCAAGAAATTTGTGCATCAAAAGTTGGCGGATGCATTTCCATTCTTCGCATGCAGTCCCCAGAACTTTCTCTTATTTTAATTTTTCTTACCTGGTCCAATGCCTTTGCGAATTTCTCTTCAACTTTCTCGAATCTTTCGTCTACGGTTGCTATTTGTTTTTCGATACTTTCAAGACGCTCTTCAGCAGGACCAAACTTGCTTTCAATTGCAGCTGACTTGCCTTCGAGGAGGTTTTTCTTGTCTTCAAGGCTTTCTAGAAGCTTCACTGGTTCATCTTTTTGTTCACTTCTCTGCTCTTGAAAACGCTCAAGAAGAAGAGCCGTCATACTGGACAAGTCATAACTATTACTTGCATGCTCTTGTTCCTCTTCAATTTTAACATCTACGAGGAATGTGTCGGATTTTCATTTTGTTCTGTCACATTTTCTTGCAGCCTTATGATGAGATCATTTTTGGTTCCAGCAGTAGGAAGACCTCGTTTCTTCAACACTGTTCTAAGTTCACTCAAGTTGAGGGCATTTACAAATTTACCCATAGTCACGTTATCACTTTTCACTTTTATTTGTACCAAAACATTACGTATTTAAGTTTTATTTCACTTCTGACACCACTGTAATTTTTTTTAATCTTGGGTTCGAAAATAAAATTTATTTTCTTTAACTTTTGAATCACCACTACTAACTCTATAAATGAAACTCACTATTATCGTCACCACGGTTAAAATGAAACTGTGTCCATTTCCAAATAAAATGTCCTATTTATACTGGGATCAAAGTTCTCGAACAGTCTAAGTCTCGAACCATTCGGAATTTTCAAGATGCTTTGAAAGCTTTCAGAGCTTTCAAATTTCCTAATGCTAAAGTAGAGTTTGGGCGGCACTGCTATTTCAGCAGAATTATTCAGCATATTTAATGTAGTAGAGACAAAACCATGACAATATTCACTGTAGTAGAGACAAAACCATTCATATAACAATATGTTGAGTTTTCTCATTCAATTTTGTGAACAAAAATTATATTATTTCTAATTCATTAAAAGGATTCATTTTTAACTCGAATGTGTACCATATAATTAAATATGTTAATGTTATGTCAAAAATTTCGTTGATCTTGCGGCGGTTTTCTTGTTGTTGTAAGGAATATGATTTACAAAAAAAAACCCGGAATCAATATTTGTGTTGAATTGAATCCGACACAACAAAACACTGCGTATCGTTCCAAGGAAGTGAATGAAACTGGCGCGTTTTGTTTTTGCATTGCTTTTGTTTCATTTACAGTCGCGACTAGGTCCCATTATGTATTTTCAAAAGAAAACATTCACATTCATTCACTATTTGTGAATAAAAGTGGACGCACTAAGCTATGGATGGCTGGGTGCTATATGAATAGGGTAGACCCTGATTGGTATCAACTTGGCGATGCCCAGCGTTGCAACTGTCTCATACGCATCAATTGTGCTTATTTTACCTCCAAGTGGTAGCCATCGGGTACTGGTCTTGTCCACCCGGACTTGTCTTGCTGAACTTATAAGCGCGAGTGTTGATCACAGAAAAATAGCAACACTATAATTGCCCTGCCATAAAACTCCTCTGTTTCTCTTGTTGGGTAGCAGTTTATTCTGTACGAACCCCTCAGAAAGCAAGCGAGCGGCGGATGAGCTTCCAATTAAGTGAACCAACGGTGACGCTAACAGACAATATGGTAGGCACCCCATTGAGCTACTTCGACATATTCGGAGCTCAGGTCTTTGGGTCCTTTCACTACTATTAGTCAGGGTAGTGAAATAGAGAAGGTGGCGGATGAGCCCATATAGGACCAACGGTAGCTCTCACATCCCCGTAGTGGGTTACTGACTCTGGATTTCTCCAGCTCCTTTTGTCCAAGGAGAGCAGCATAGGGCCTGGTCCCCCAGGTTGGGGGTTGTGCGTCGGGGTAACTTCCCTACCACGTAAAAAAACCAATAGTTCCGAAACAACCAATTGCCTCGGATATGGCTGACCTTACTGATGACGACCCTAGCAAACGAAACAAGGACAACGAATTTCGGTTCTGCACGTGGAATGTCCGGACCCTTAACAGACCACGTGCAGCCGAACAATTAGTGGAAGACCTAGATGGTGTCAAAGCCGACATCACAGCCATCCAAGAAGTGCGATGGGATGGTGAAGGCACAAGGAGGATGAAAAACTGTGACATCTACTACGGCAAGTGCTACAGGACAAGGAAACAGCGGCTATTTGGATGCGGATTTGTGATAAGAGGAAGGCTTAGGCAAGAAGTTTTGGGGTTTCGTGGCATAAGCGAACGCATTGTCACAATGCGCATTAAATCCAAA
This sequence comes from Platycheirus albimanus, assembly GCA_916050605.2. Lineage (NCBI taxonomy): Eukaryota > Metazoa > Arthropoda > Insecta > Diptera > Syrphidae > Platycheirus > Platycheirus albimanus. The sequence continues at coordinate 160,273,567 of OU696696.1, read as the reverse complement.
TTCAGCAACATCTCGCTGATCTGCGTCCACGCCCCCACGGAGGAAAAAGATGACACGACCAAAGAAGAATTCTACGATCTTCCCGAGAAGACGTATGATGAATGCCCGAAGTACGACACTAAGTTTATTCTTGGTGACTTCAACGCCAAAATCGGAAAGGAGGGTAACTTTGGCTCGACAGTCGGAAAGCATAGCCTGCACGACAACACTTCCGGTAACGGACACAGGCTAATCGACTTTGCTGCGGGCCGAAGTGTCATCTTAGCTAGCACATACTTCCCACACCTCAATATTCACAAGGGGACCTGGTGGTCTCCTGATCAAAATACCGTCAACCAAATTGATCACATTGCGATTGATAGCAGACATGCGTCCAGTGTCATGGATGTCCGCACTTTCCGAGGGGCCAACATAGACTCGGACCACTACCTTGTTGTAGCTAAAGTGCGAATGCGGATCTCCACCAGACCGCAGAACCGAACATCCACTGTGAGAAAGTTTGATGTTGCTAAGTTACAATCGCAAGAGACCGCCACAACCTTTGCCAATCATGTCTCCTCTTATCTTTTGACAAGCCCGGCGCCTGCGCCAAACCCAGAGGCCCAGTGGCAACATTGCAAAATGGCCATCAAAACCGCTGCCACGGATGTTTTGGGTTTCATTAGGCGACCACAACGAAACACCTGGTTTGATGATGAGTGCAGGCTCGCACACTTGGCCAAAGACGAAGCCTATCATGCAGTTCTGAATGCCAGAACTAGAGCTGCCAAGAGCGCTTTCCGTGCGGTGTACCAGCAAAAGAGGAAAGAGGAACATCGGCTTTTCAGAAGAAAAAAAAGAGAACTGGAAAAACGAATGGTTGAATCTATTGAGGGGTGCTACGGCAGAAGCAACGATCGAAAGTTCTACCAAAGGGTAAAGCATTCGTCCAAGGGTTACAAAGCCCGAGCGGAAGTTTGTAGAGACGAGGGTGGGAATGTCGTTGTAGATACACAGTCGGTGCTGAGAATTTGGAAAGAACACTTCTGCAGACTGTTAAACGGCGAAGACAACCAACTAATCGCTGTCAGGCAGAATGATCCATTCGATTTGGATGATGATGAACAAAATTTCCGTCCTCCCGACCAAGAAGAAGTTCGGATAGCAATATCTAAACTAAAGTCCAACAAGGCTGCTGGAGCTGATGGCCTTACGGCTGAACTCTTCAAAGCAGTGGGAGATGACTTGGTGAGGAGCATACACCAACTCATCTGTACAATCTGGTCGGATGAAAGTATGCCTGACGAATGGAACCTCAGCATTGTGTGCCCTATCCACAAGAAAGGAGATACTCTAAGCTGCGCCAACTACAGAGGTATAAGTCTCCTAAATGTTGCCTATAAAATCTTGTCGGCCATTCTGTGTGAACGGCTGAACCCTTTCGCACGTGAACTGATTGGCCCCTATCAGTGTGGTTTCAGACCCGGTAAGTCAACCGTCGACCAAATTTTCACACTTCGGCAGATTTTGGAAAAGACCCAAGAATTCTATATCGATACTCACCACCTCTTTATCGATTTTAAAGTCGCCTATGACAGCGTAAACAGGAACGAGCTATACAGAGCCATGTCGCTTCTTGGCATCCCTGCCAAACTCGTTCGATTGTGCAGGATGACTATGGAGAACTCTCGCTGCTCCGTCAAGGTTGGTAAGAACACCACCGACTCATTTAATGTCGAGAAAGGCTTACGACAGGGTGACGCGCTGTCATGTAACCTCTTCAACATCATTCTTGAGGCAATCGTACGCAACTCGCATGTCAACACCAGCGGTACGATTTTTTTTAGATCCGTTCAACTACTTGGCTATGCTGATGATATTGACATTATTGGAAGAACGAAGCGCGCTGTCAGTGGAGCATTCGCAAGTATTGAAGTGGAAGCGGCTCGAATGGGTCTGGCTGTAAATGAAGATAAAACAAAGTATATGCTGTCCTCGGGTGAAGTAGATCATCACCGTAGGCTCGGACAAAACGTCACAATGGACAGATATAACTTTGAGGTTGGCAAGGACTTTGTCTATTTGGGTTCCACTATAACCTCTCAGAACAACATCAGTGAAGAGATCAGTCGAAGAATCACTCTTGCCAATCGCTGTTTCTTCGGGCTAAGAAGGCATCTTAGTAGTAAAGCCCTCTCTCAAAGGACCAAGGAGACACTATACAAGACCCTTATCATCCCAGTCCTGCTGTATGGGGCAGAAGCGTGGACACTGACACAATCGGATGAATACAGGCTGGGGTGCTTTGAGAGAAAGATTCTTCGGGTGATATTCGGGCCTGTATGTATCAATGGAGTATGGAGGAGAAGATTCAATGGCGAACTGTACGGGCTATACAGCGACATTGACTTGGTTAAGAAGCTGAAAATTCAGCGGCTTAGATGGCTGGGCCATGTGGAGCGTATGGACGAAAACGCTCCTGCCCGACGAGTCTTCAATTCCAACCCGGAGGGCCGACGCAGTTCTGGAAGACCCCATCTAAGGTGGCGCGATCAAGTGGTAAACGACCTCAACCAACTTGGTGTGCGCAACTGGAGGCCACTGGCTAGGGACCGGCCTAGCTGGCGAGGATTGTTGGTTGAGGCCGTGGTCCACAATGGACTGTCTGCGCCACCTTAAGTAAGTAAGTAAGCACTAAGCTATGGGTGCTTTTTGACGATCTACTTGTTCACATTATGTGAAGGAAATTTGAGTCTTGTTGCATACATTCATACAGTGGCCGAAATAAGTATAAAGACAGCCATTCTCAAGCTGTTCAATATGACGTAAGAGTTAAGTTCCAAAAGTTATGCAATGTTTATATTGGCCAAACGCTTAATAAATGAATTCTCTCTTAAAAAAAAAAAAAATTATACCGTTATCCCCAATTTCTCTTGAAAGAGAAGGTGATAAGTCATTAATTGTAGGAAAATACGAGTAAAAAATGCGAAATTAGTATAAAGACAGTCAAGATTTGTCAATATTTTATTCATTTAAACACCGAGTTACCTATTAATTTTGAAGTCAATACTTTGTACAACCTTCTTGATTCTCAATAACTTGAAATATCCTGTTCGGCATAGAATTAATCAAGTTTCGGAGGACTTGTTCGTTGATTTCGAACCATGCTTTGGTTATTGCTCTTTTTAGCTCTGCTTCATTTCTGTACTGATTTTTATTTGTATAAATCTTTTTGGCTATTATTCTCGACCAATTCTCGATGGGATTAAGGTCAGGACTAAAAAAAAAAAAAAATTATACCGTTATCCCCAATTTCTCTTGAAAGAGAAGGTGATAAGTCATTAATTGTAGGAAAATACGAGTAAAAAATGCGAAATTAGTATAAAGACAGTCAAGATTTGTCAATATTTTATTCATTTAAACACCGAGTTACCTATTAATTTTGAAGTCAATACTTTGTACAACCTTCTTGATTCTCAATAACTTGAAATATCCTGTTCGGCATAGAATTAATCAACTTTCGGAGGACTTGTTCGTTGATTTCGAACCATGCTTTGGTTATTGCTCTTTTTAGCTCTGCTTCATTTCTGTACTGATTTTTATTTGTATAAATCTTTTTGGCTATTATTCCCGACCAATTCTCGATGGGATTAAGGTCAGGACTACAAGAAGGCCAGGACAAATACTGGGTTTCACTGACCTCAAACCACTCACGAACACAACTGGCATTATGAATGGGAGCATTATCTTGTTGGAAAATAAAATTTTCACCGGCAGGAATGTCGCCAAATTCATCCAAGGCATATTCCAGCATCTCTCTGTATTTTTGTCCATTCATTTTAGGTTGCACAAACATCAAGGACATTTTTCCAAGAAAACCAAAAGCACCCCATAACCATAACACCTCCAGAGTCATTTTGTTACACAAAAATGATGAAAAAACCGCAGCTACAACAACATCATAATGAAGCAAGATTAAGGTTTGCAAGAAATCACTAGGCGCGGCGTGGACCAGGACCAGTTAGTGAGAATCCGTTATTTTTAGTGATGAAAACAAATTTAATTTGGATGGCCCGGATGGTTTTAATTTGAGGGACGAAAAAGTAGTTAAAATGAGTCGGCACTGTGGATATGTCAGTGTTATGGTTATGGGGTGCTTTTGGTTTTCTTGGAAAAATGTCCTTGATGTTTGTGCAACCTAAAATGAATGGACAAAAATACAGAGAGATGCTGGAATATGCCTTGGATGAATTTGGCGACATTCCTGCCGTGTGACGGGATCGCACCAGCGATCACTTAATTAATTGCCATAAAAACAATTAATAGGGTATTCAACCTTCTTCGATACTTGATACTCGATATCCATCACATGCACTAAAAACTTACTTCAACTCATAATATTTCCGTTGGCGCACTTTGTGCAACGAATACAAGATACACAAAAAATACTTATGATATGACACTTCTGAGTGCCTGTGTATTTTTTGTATACAAATCGAAAACACTTTCAAGGGTCGATGGCTCATGAATGAAATTATGCAAGCTAGCCCAAAAACCACTTAGAGTGCATGCATATGGTCAATTGCTGATATTACAGTTTGGGAATATCGATAGAACTGTGTCGATTATCGAAGTATGGTTGGATACCAAAGAAGGCAACTTATTTTGTATAAATAGAGAGAATAAAATATTGATTATTCACTTCTGATTCCGAAGCCAAACATATCGTGTTTTTACTAAGCAACTCGCTGGAGATTCGATACGTTAAAGACTAGGAATAGTTCAGACGCCCTACAGAGCTACTCGCTTTTGGGTTAAGGCTTATAAGGCAATCCGCCGGACCAAGTCTGCTCTATTGATCAAGTCTCCACCAAAGATCACAGGACCAAATCTTTACATGGCGATCTTGCCAGGAGACCAAGAAACGTGAAGTCAGTTTTCTTCTCTCCCCCATTTTACTGAGCGACCTACGGTTAAAACAATAGATGTCCCGGCAAACCCAACTGGCCCTAGCAGCCCATCTAATCCAAGAAGCCCAGGCCTTATTGACAGAACCAACAGATGCCAAGGAGGTCGAACGGATCAAAGTAGGCCCCAAACCTTTAACTATCGCCGAGTATTTAAGGCGAAATACTGTCCGGGCGACAGAACAAACTCCATCGCCCCCAAACCCAAAGATACGAGCAGGAAAGAGGGTGCAGCTCAAAAAGCACCTAGTTGAGCTGTACCGGCTGGCAAACATACCCGGCCAACCCAGCGACGTGAGGCAAAAATACCTGCACCAGGCGAAGCAAGTAAAGGGAGCAATCCGCTCCAGCAAAGCTGCCAAACGTAAACAAAGGAAAACCGAGGAGCAGGAATTCCACACGCTGTTCTCGAACATAGTAGAAACCGCTCGCAGAGTCGACAAAGACAAGATTTAGATTTTCGAAAATTTTTTTTTATTTTTATAATTTGTTTTAACTTTTCAAAAATTTTTTAATGGGCAAATCACAATCCAAGGTCGAAGAGGTCATCGTTAATAATAACGGGCCTCAATCTAATAAATCGAACGAAAAGTATGAATACGGTATAGATGTAGTTTCTATCGTAATTATAATTATAGTAATTTTCCTTGCAAAATATATTCGAGATCTAATTTTAAATAAATTCAATAAGACAATAAGAAAAGAAATTGCAAAAAACAATATAAGCAGAAGAATGTCTGTGTAAAAAAAAAAAAAAAAAAATAATATATTATAATAAAAATCCATGCTACAAAAATTTTTTTTTTCATTTTTAAATTAAAGCATATCCTGAATCAAATTAATTAATGGATTTCTCGTTCCTAGAAATGTAATCAAAAGACGAATTTCGGTATAAAAAAAAATATATATATATGATTTTCAAATGAATTCTTCAAAAGTAATTAAAGCTTTAGGTGCGCTCAAGGATTTTTATGACAATTTAAAGAAATCACCTAATAGGAAAAGAAAACCAGAAGGGGTAAATAGGAAGTTAGAAGAATTAAATAACCTGTGGAGTACTTTTTACGAAGAATATTTAGATATAAAACAAGAGGAAGCATCTGAGACAGAATTACAAAACTTGGAAGAGATAGTAACTCAAGCTAAAAATTTAAAAAAAATTTCAGAAACCATAGTAAAAGATAGCTTAGAAAAGGAAATTATTAGTGCAATAGTTAAAGAAAATTCAGAAAAGGAAACTGAAAACACTCAAACTAACAAAATGGCAGAAGTGTTTAATTTTAGCATAGCTCAAAAATTACCGACTCTTAACTGCGAAGAGGACGGCAAAAGAACAGAAAACATCCGAGACTTTGTAAATAGTGTCGAATTTTACCACGACACACTCGGCGAAGCTTCAAAACCCATTCTAATTAACTTCTTATTGAAATGTAAAATCCAAGGGAAAGCTCTTACAGAATTAGGCAGTCAGAAACCAGCAAATTTCGCAGCATTAAAAAAACTTTTAGTTGAAAGATGTGGACCGAAAGAAACTATAGAATCCATTCAAACTAAGCTAAGTAGAACATATCAGGGAAATCGCCCGGTACAAGAATTTACTAAGGAAATCGAAACACTGGTATCAAGAATGACCGAATTGGAGGTATCTTATCTTGGTGAAGAAGCAAGAGAAACACTTGCCAAAGCCAATGATAGACGAGGCGTAGCTTTTCTTAAGAAGGGGGTAAATGATCGGTTAAAAATTATTCTAGATAGCGCTAGGCACGCAAACCTTCAAGACGCTATACAACATTTACTGGAGTTAGACCAAAGCTCTACCCCTGCAACAGGAACCGTCCGGTACGCGAACAACCTAAGTTATCCACAACCACAAAATCAAAACCAAGGTCAAGCTTATTTTCATAACCCCCCCAGATCAAACTATAACAATGCTACCAATCCCAGTCAATCTTTTCCCAGGCAAAATTATTTTCGTGGTAATAACCACTCTCCCAATTTTTCAAGATATAATAATAGTTACAATCAAACGTTTTCCCAAATGCCTAACAGAAACCATTCACTACTAAATAATCAACGTTTTAACACAAATAGAAACCTTCCTAGTAGAAATATGCAAAATTTTAGTCAAAATAATAATATGGGAAACAATGGAGGTAATTTTTCTAGAAATAATAGTATCCGTCAAAATAGAAACCCTGGTAGAAGTAACCCACCTAATAGTAATAACATTAATAACCATAGAGTTTTAGCATTGGGAAACGAGCAACCCACCGAGGGGCTAGCCGACCCATCGGAGGGAAATTAATCAATCCACCAATGCCAAATGCCATTTGCACTGCTGGAATATCGAACGGCATTTACGTTCAGTTAAAACTGGACTATGATAAACATATAAGATTTTTATTAGACACAGGAGCTTCAATTTGTGTAATAAAAAACAGTTCAGTAAATCCAAACATTCCCATATTCAAAAATAAAAGCTCAAAAATTCTAGGCATTTCAGGAGATTTAGAAACAATAGGAACATGTGATATTCAAATCCATTTAAAAGATTTCATAATTCCATACGAATTTCACGTGGTCCCCGATAATTTCCCAATCCCAGTTGAAGGGATTATTGGAGCAAATTTTCTGCTACAGTTTAACGCAATACTTGATTTAGAGAATTTTTTATTAAAAATCAAAGAAGGAAATAACACTATTCATCTGCCCATGTGTTCCCAAGAAAATATTAATACCATCTCAATAGCCCCAAGATGCGAAGCAACCTATTGGTTAAACACAAAACACACCGAATCTCGAGTATTCTACCCGCAACCATTATGCGACAACGTTTTTATGGCAGGTTCATTATCCACTGCCATAGACGGGAAAATACCAATAAAAATTTTGAATGCACGGGAAACAACTGTAACTCTCAAATGGGCCGAACCATTGTCCTCATCAGCCTCGGAACATTACATCCTACGTTACAACCCGACAGAAAAATCAATAAACACTCGAGTGAGTAAGATAATAAACGAAATAAATTTTGACACATTAAATGGTGAAGAAAAAGCAGAAATAAAAGCAATATGTACAAAATATCAAGACATCTTTCACGTGGATGGTGACAAACTCACGTATACACATATTGGCAAAGCAGATATCTCGCTCAAAAAGGATGCGTCACCAAAATATTCAAAGCCATATCGTCTCCCACACACACAGAAACAAGATATAAAAGAAGAAATACGGAAGATGTTAGACAATGACATTATAGAACCATCTATATCTCCTTGGAACTCTCCCATACTAATAGTACCTAAAAAGAAAGACCCTGTTACTGGTCTACAAAAATTCCGTATGGTGATCGACTATCGTCACGTGAACGAGAGAATTGAAGATGATAAATTTCCACTACCCAACATAACAGACATCTATGATATGGTAGGAGGAGCAACTTACTTTTCTTGTATAGATTTAAGCCAGGGATACTACCAAATGGAGTTGGATGCCGATAGCAGACCAATCACAGCGTTCTCGACAGAAGATGGTCACTACCAGTTAAAACGATTACCTATGGGTTTAAAGATCTCACCCAGTAAATTTTCAAGAATGATGTCCATAGCTATGTCAGGACTAACTTATTCACGATGTTTTGTTTATCTTGATGATCTGATAGTTTTTGGTAAAAGTTTAATAGAGCACAATAAAAATCTAATACAAGTGTTTGAACGTCTAAGAGAAGTAAATCTGAAAATACACCCTGGAAAATGCTTTTTCTTGCGAAAAGAAGTGTTATACCTAGGCCACGTTATTTCTGATAACTAGAGTTCGCCCCGTGGTCGAAATTCGACCATTTCTCATTTTTTTTTTTTTTTTTTTTTTTTTTTTTTTTTTTTTTTTTTTTTTTTTGCTTCATATATACATTCGCTGTTTCCTTACATGGTCCCCTTTCAGAATATATATAGGTTTGGCATATTTGTTTTGATTATGACAGAAAAAAAGGGTGGAAACTGGATTTTTGAACTCCGTATTAATATATACTAGAGTTCGCCCCGTGGTCGAAATTCGACCATTTCTCAATTGACAAAAGACATAGGTGCTTCATATATACATTCGCTGTTTCCTTACATGGTCCCCTTTCAGAATATATATAGGTTTGGCATATTTGTTTTGATTATGACAGAAAAAAAGGGTGGAAACTGGATTTTTGAACTCCGTATTAATATATTAGATGATGGTATCCTACCCGATCCTACTAAATCTTCCGCAATGAAAAGTTACCCAACACCCACCAACGCGGATGAAGTAAGAAGATTCGTTGCATTCGCCAACTACTATCGTAAATTTATCCCCAATTTCGCTACCATTTCTATCCCACTTAACCGATTACTGAAAAAAGATGTCGAATTTTATTTTAATAAAGATTGCGAAAAATCTTTTGAGTTGCTTAAAGAAATCCTTACAAGTCCTAAAATCCTACAATTCCCCAATTTTAACGAGGAATTCATCCTACGAACCGATGCCTCAGGTTTCGCTCTAGGAGCTATCTTATCTAATTTCGACGATAGACCAATTGCCTATGCAAGTAAAACTCTTAATAAAGCAGAGAAAAACTATAGTACAATTGAGAAAGAATTACTTGCAATTGTATGGGCAGTTAAACACTATCGTCCCTACCTATTCGGAAGAAAATTCAAAATCTTAACAGACCATAGACCTTTAGTGTACTTGTTCTCACTTAAAGAGCCTAGTAGCAGACTAACAAAATTTAGACTACTACTAGAAGAATACAACTTCTATATAGAATATTCTCCAGGTAAGGATAACTGTACAGCCGACGCACTGAGTCGCATAAAAATAGACTCCGATGATTTAAAGCAGTTATGTATCTGTGTTGTAACGAGAGCTCAATCCAAAGCAGAAAGTAAAATTCACGAACAGAAAGAAAGAAATAATATAGAAAACACGAAAACCGATGAACTACTCATAACCGAACTGTTGAAATTGCCAGAACATGGACTTAAAATCATAGAGCTGAAGATTGTTGACAACTTTGAGGAAGATTTAATTAATTTCAAGGATATGGACATAATTATTGGTGCAAATAAAGTTTTAGCGTATATCCCAAAAGGAAATTGTTTACTCCTAAAAAAGTCCAAGGACTGCACTACAACCCAATCGACAGTATTTGGCAAAATATTGTCAAGGGATGTGCATAAACTCTGCGGATTGAATTGTATTAAAAAGATATATATTACTAAAAATGAAATAAAGAAGCTCGCATGCGGCCGCAAAGAGAGCAATATTAATGAATTAAAAAGAATATTAGGAGAAATATTTAAAGAAAGTAATATTAAAGTGCACATTATAGAAAAAAATATAGAAATAACTGATCCTTGTAAAAAGAAATTAATACTTAATGACTACCACATTCTTCCAACCAGCGGACATGCAGGAATAAACCGCATGCTACAAAATATAAAAAGAAAATACTTTTGGACAGGCATGCAAAACGATGTGACGACATACGTAAAGCATTGCCCAATTTGTCAACGAAATAAATATATTCAGCCAAAAAAGCAACCAATGACTATCACATCGACAGCCGAATCGGGTTTAGATAAAATATTTTTAGATCTAGTAGGACCTATAGAAGAATCAGAAGATGGATTTAGATATATCTTAACTATACAAGATGAATTAACCAAATTCATGGAGACAATACCCATTTCAAATAAAGAAGCAAGTACAGTGGCAAAAGCTCTAGTAGAAGGATTTATTTTAAGATACGGAGTACCACATACAATAGCCTCCGATCATGGAACCGAATTTTTAAATCAGGTTTTTCAGAAGATTTGTAAATTATTAAAAATCGAACAGTTGCAATCCACAGCGTATCACCATGAGAGCATAGGAGCTTTAGAAAACTCTCAAAAAGTTTTAGGAGCATATCTGAGAAGTTACGTTTCAGAAAAACATACCGATTGGAGCACATGGCTACCATACTACGTTTTCTGTTACAATACATCAGTACACTCAGAAACAGGATATACACCTTTCGAACTAATATTCGGAAGACAGTGTAATTTACCATCAAATCTGGTTAAACAGGTAGAACCTGTGTACAACTATGACGATTATGTAATTGATTTAAAACATAAATTACAAGTCGCTCATAAAGATGTTCGAGAAACTCTGATAGGCAAAAAGATAGCAAGAAAAAATAGATTTGATCTAGAGGAGCGAACAAAGAGCTCAAATTTTGAAATAGGAAGTTTAGTTTTACTTAGAAACGAAAATAGAAAGAAACTAGATCCAATCTACATAGGTCCATACGAGGTTTTATCTCAAAAGGGTGTAAATTGCGATATAAAATATGAAAACAAAAAGATAACAGTTCATAAAAATAGACTAAAGCCATTTTACATATATTTGACTCTGATTTAAATATCAAAATGTATACAGTAGTACCTAACTTTGAATACCTAACTTTGAATACCCAAGTAAATAAAATTAAACAAAAGATTGTAAAAAAAAAAATTTTTTGTATAAAACTAATAAAAAAAAAAAAAAATTAAAAAAGGCGAGAAAGTGCCTTCGTAAATATAATCACGTAAGAATAAATTATAAATGTATGTAAAAAAAAAAAAAAAAAAAAAAAGAAAATAAATTAGAAGAAAATTTCAGTATGATATCATGTTTCATGTATGTAGACTTGCAAGGTAAATATAAATATATTAACATAAACTTAGGCGCGCATAGATATAAAATTTACATAACTATTATTGTATTTGGTAATATAAATAACTTCAATAATTATAGGATAAGGCCCAGTATGAAAATTAAAAAAAAAAAAAAAAAAATAATCTAATGTTACTTAATACTATACTATATCTTCTAAATGTACATAGCTTAACTAATTTAACGTAACTATCTCTAGAAAAAAAAAAAAAAAAAAAAAAAAAAAAAATCTTATATAAGTAAACTCTATCTTCAAAATGTACATAGCTAAACAAATTTAAATTAACATCAAAAAAAAAAAAAAAAAAAAAAAAAAAAAAAAAAAAAAAAAAAAAAAAAACATTAAAATCAAATCTATTACACAAATTCCAAAGCAAAATACAATTCGATGTAACAAACAAAAAAAAAAAGTTCTATAAAATCACAAAATACCTATCAAATATCTAAAAACAGATCCCTCATTGTACAAAGTGTCGCATAAAAAGAAGAAATCATAACATGTCATGATTTCTCCTTTTTCTCCCAGGAAGGGTGGTGTGACGGGATCGCACCAGCGATCACTTAATTAATTGCCATAAAAACAATTAATAGGGTATTCAACCTTCTTCGATACTTGATACTCGATATCCATCACATGCACTAAAAACTTACTTCAACTCATAATATTTCCGTTGGCGCACTTTGTGCAACGAATACAAGATACACAAAAAATACTTATGATATGACACTTCTGAGTGCCTGTGTATTTTTTGTATACAAATCGAAAACACTTTCAAGGGTCGATGGCTCATGAATGAAATTATGCAAGCTAGCCCAAAAACCACTTAGAGTGCATGAATATGGTCAATTACTGATATTACAGTTTGGGAATATCGATAGAACTGTGTCGATTATCGAAGTATGGTTGGATACCAAAGAAGGCAACTTATTTTGTATAAATAGAGAGAATAAAATATTGATTATTCACTTCTGATTCCGAAGCCAAACATATCGTGTTTTTACTAAGCAACTCGCTGGAGATTCGATACGTTAAAGACTAGGAATAGTTCAGACGCCCTACAGAGCTACTCGCTTTTGGGTTAAGGCTTATAAGGCAATCCGCCGGACCAAGTCTGCTCTATTGATCAAGTCTCCACCAAAGATCACAGGACCAAATCTTTACATGGCGATCTTGCCTCCTGGCAAGAGGCAATCCGCCGGACCAAGTCTGCTCTATTGATCAAGTCTCCACCAAAGATCACAGGACCAAATCTTTACAGCCGGTGAAAATTTTATTTTCCAACAAGATAATGCTCCCATTCATAATGCCAGTTGTGTTCGTGAGTGGTTTAAGGTCAGTGAAACCCTGGCCTTCTTGTAGTCCTGACCTTAATCCCATCGAGAATTGGTCGAGAATAATAGCCAAAAAGATTTATACAAATAAAAACCAGTACAGAAATGAAGCAGAGCTAAAAAGAGCAATAACCAAAGCATGGTTCGAAATCAACGAACAAGTCCTCCGAAACTTGATTAATTCTATGCCGAACAGGATATTTCAAGTTATTGAGAATCAAGGAGGTTGTACAAAGTATTGACTTAAAAATTAATAGGTAACTCGTTGTTTAAATGAATAAAATATTGACAAATCTTGACTGTCTTTATACTTATTTCGCATTTTTTACTCGTATTTTCCTACAATTAATGACTTATCTTCTTCTCTTTCAAGAGAAATTGGGGATAACGGCATAATTTTTTTTTTATTTAAGAGAAAATTCATTTATTAAGCGTTTGGCCAATATAAACATTGCATAACTTTTGGAACTTAACTCTTACGTCATATTGAACAGCTTGAGAATGGCTGTCTTTATACTTATTTCGGCCACTGTATTTGATCCACTAAAGTGAATGTTTTTCGAATAAATATTCTTCATATAAACCGAATGTTTAGTGAACATTCACAAAAATGTTTGCTGGGTTGGATCTATCGAATATATCAATTTTGCCTTTTGTGTTGGTGAACAACAATGATTTAAGAGTGTTAGTTGACTTAAAAGTTACTCTCGTTGTCTCTTTGTTTCGAATTGGTTTCGCTTTCATGCGATTCGAAAGAAATGGGATGTACGAGTACAAAGAACTAAGGTAAATAATGGGTTGTGGATCATTTGCGTGGCTGGCATTGTTGTTGTTTCGGTTATTGCATAATAATCACGGGCAATACGGTTCATCGATAAATTTATTAACCGTATTGCCCATGATGCATGCATTTTTTTAAAAAGACACATTGATGTTTATATTGTGAATGTAGATAAAGGTTATGTTACAGGGTCTTCTTATAAACGAGACTACGAAGGAAAAATGAGAGAATTAATGGCAGATCGGAGTACATATAGGATTCTTAGGAGCAATCCTACACTTACTCTTCAAAACAAGAATAATGGTTTTGTCAAAACCCTATTCAGCGAAAACATTATTAACGTACTTGAGAAGATAGGCATGATTACATATACTGCTAATTGTCCACGAATTTATGGATAACCTAAGATTCATAAGGAAAATATGCCTTTAAGACCTTATATGTGCTTCGACTTCTGTACCGTGCTGTATGAACTGTCCAAATACATGGTAAATATCCTAAGTAATATAACAGAAAATTCTAGATTCAATGTGAATAATGCCAAACATTTCATTGAGGTAGTCTCACCATTGAGCATTGAAGCTGATGAAATGATGGTATCGGTTGACGTTGTTTCCTTATTCACTAATGTTCCAGTTCATATGATACTCGAAATAGTTGCGAAAAAGTGGAATGACATAAAAAAACACACCAAAGTGAGAAGGTCTTTGTTCATGGAAATATTACGGTTTTGTATTATAGACAACAATTACCTGGAATTTGAAAGAAATATATACCAACAAGAACAGGGTGTTCCTATGGGCAGTCAAATTTCAGCAATATTAGCGGACATCGCAATGGAGGCTTTGTAAGAGCAGATTATTGGTAAACTGACACCGAAACCAACATTGGTTACCAAATATGTCGATGACTTATTTGCCATTGTTAAATCAAACTGTGTTACTACCACCCTAGATGCCTTAAATTCTTTCCATAGACGGATTCAGTTCACCATTCAGGTGGAACGAGAAGGAGAATTGCCATACCTTGATGTCAAAGCAGTCAGGAACAATGGACAGAGACACCCTGTGTCATAATTCCTTCCCCGCACATGTTATCAGCCGATTATTATGCAATAACCGAAACAACAACAATGCCAGCCCCGCAAATGATCCACAACCCATTATTTAACGGAGTTCTTTTTACATCCCATTTCTTTCGGATCGTATGAAAGCGGCACCAATTCGAAACAAAGAGACAACAAGAATAGCTTTTAAGTCAATTTAAGCAGCCCACAGACACCACACTTGTGCGCGCGAGTTACGTAATTGCATAAGTGAGCAATTTCGCACAACATGCACTATACCTTTGGTAACTAGCAGACAGATGACAACGCGAGAAAGTTACGTAATTGCATAACTGAGCAATTCCGCACAACATGCACTATACCTTTGGTAACTAGCAGACAGATGACAACGCGAGAAAGATACGTAATTGCATAACTGAGCAATTCCGCACAACATGCACTATACCTTTGGTAACTAGCAGACAGATGACAACGCAAGAACAACAGCATCCTGGCCTTGAACATTACTCGGAGAAGAGAGTGTTCTCTCCTAGATACTTATTATAATTTTGTTTTTTTGAAATGTATATAAGTTTTTCTTTGTTCAGTTGAAAGCCGATTTTTATGAATTAAAGAGGTACCAAGTATCAAGTAAAAGAACCTTGAGTTTTGATTTTGATTTGTTTGTAAGAAAAAAATATAACTCGCGCATGTGCACCAAAACTGGTGTGTGATTTCGCCACACACTGCACACCAAATCGTACACACTTTTGTTGTGAAAGAGATTTCAAAGGAAAAAATATTTTAAATAAATCTTCCGCACTCCTTACTCAGTCACAATACGATGCAACTGAATACAAAATGTGCGCGCTCATCCCTATACACATCACACCGATCGAGACACCGACACCAAAAATCAAAAAGTTTTGATTTTTACTCGCGCCGAAAATCGGTGTGCGCACCAGCCCACAGACAGCACACATTGCCTCGCACAGACACATGCGCGCGCACAAGTGTGGTGTCTGTGGGCCGCTTTACACTCTTAAATCATTGTTGTTCACCAACACAAAAGGCAAAATTGATATATTCGATAAATACAATGTTGTCTACAAAATCAAATGTTTGGGTGGAGGTGATATTAAGTGCGCATCAGTATATGTAGGCACTTTCAAACAAAAGCTCCGCAACCGTCTGTCAGGCCACCGATCTGATATCAACAACGGTGGATCTCAGAAAACCGCGCTTGCGCTTCATTGTATAGAGCAGGACCATATACCTGACCTAGACAACGTCACAATTTTGGAAGTGGAGAGGCATTACAACAAGAGAATGTTGCTGGAAATACTGCATATCAACAACACCAAGCATGCAGTGTATAGACGTTCTGATTGCGACAATTTTAACATTGTTTATAGCCAATTATTGATAGGGAAGAACAAGAAACAGTAGGCGAAAGAGAACGCAATGGACATACAGTAGATGTTTTTGTTTTTTTTTTTTTTTTTTTTTGTGAAAAATGTAATAATTTTTAATGTTTGATTTCTTTGATTGTTTAGTATCTTAATTATTTATAGTAATTTCATTTAAATATTTTATTCTTTTCTTTAAAACTTCATAGTTCCCTCAATGTGTGTTGGAACCATAAATGTGAAAGAAAGTCAATTTTTTGTTGTTGTAAGAGTTGACATTTGTATGATTATTATTTTTATACATGAATTTTATGTTTTGTTTTAATAAAAGGCCTGATGAAGAGTGTATTCATGATGCTCGAAACGTTGCACAGCATTTAATCTTCGCCTTGTAAGATAGAACAAGACAAGATATTAAACGACAAACTTACAATCAAAAACAATACATTATACAACACATCTATAAACCATTTAATAAAACACACAAAATAAATAGAGACAAACAGACTAAACAAAATTCATAATAAAAACCAAACAGCAGAAAAAAATATATTCATCACCTTCACACAACTTTCACCTCTTCTTCAACATCACCAGTAATCGCCAAAGCCCGAAGATGGACGAACGTCTGAAACGCGTCACTTTTAAATAATAAATATTGTTGTAAATTAAGTTCTTTACTGTAAATTATAAATACCATACAGTTAAAATTTTCAATTTATTTTTATTTTATTTATTACTAGCTGTCCCGGCTGTTCTGCCCTCCCGAGCAGATAGCGCGGTGATATAAACGATGATAGATCTAAACATTTTGAATATTAAGCGATAAGTTTGACTTAATTATACATACATATTTATAAGGTCAAATAAGTTTGTCTAAAATATGAGAACCTGGATGTTTTTTTTTTTTTTTTATTTAATAAACTGAGAAAAGTACGTATACGCCCGAGTGTATTACATTAACAAAAATTCAGTAGAATTTCTGTTTAAAACAGTTTGTTAGAAATAGCATCCCTCAAGCATTGAAGTACGTTAAAGCTCATTTCACTCTATAAACAGCTAAGTCGTGCAAAAAATGTCACACTAATATTATAATGAAAAATACACTCGTTTTAAATACACCCTCTTTTTTATATTTATTTTATTTCTTCTTTTTATTTTACTATCGCAGAGTCTTTTTGTAAACTACATTTTTTGTTTTGCCCGGAGTTGTGGTATAAATAAACAGAACTGATGGCTTTCCTAAACGTGAACATGATACATACAATTATCCGTGGGAGAAGCATGGATATTCTAGGTCGATTCCGCACAATTCTAAAAATAGTCTGTTAATTTCCAAAAAATAAATCGGAAATTCTTTCAAAGAAATAAAAGTCTTTGTTCAACTCCAAATTATGATTTTATTCCATGCGGCTAGCGCTCACAATCAAGGTTAACTACTTGTCTATAAAAAAATCCACAACTTATAAAGCATAAATGAACATACAAATGTGAAACGATATGAGAAATGAAATGTAATTTAAGTGTTCGTAGACTAATAAAGTAGAGTTTTAGTTTAGTACTCGCAATTCAAGAAAGCAGCTATTAAGTAGTTAGAAAATAACTTAAGCTGTATAAGCAATATAAATGAGTTAAATTGTTAAGATTTAACATGCCGGCCGCCTTAAAGTATCTTGTTGATGCTTTAATCTTCTATTGGTATGGGACACAGTTTAGCTACCGCTCGCTTAAATACGCCATTCGCCGTTTTGACCTCTGCTACTCTATGAATACCATCACGACCAGGTATCGTACGAAGCACTCTGCCAAGTGCCCACTTATATGGTGGAAGGTTGTCATCTTGAAGAACAACGAGAGCATCAAGTTTTAAATTGTTTGATTTAGATGACCATTTATGTCGCTGTTGAAGAGAGTGAAGATATTCGCTGGACCAGCGTTTCCAAAAGACTTGTTGAAGTTGCTGCATTCTTCGGAATCTAGAAAGACGATGAATGGAGACATCTGATATGTCGGGCTCCGGAAAGGATGTTAAGGGACCCCCAATCAAAAAATGACCCGGTGTAAGCGCTTCAAGATCACCTGGGTCATCAGAAAGCGGCGTAATTGGTCTGGAATTTACTATGGCTTCTATTTGGACGACCAACGTACAAAGCTCTTCAAAAGTTGGTACTGTACTTCCCAGTACGCGTATTAAGTGGTATTTAGCAGTCTTAACAGCGGCTTCCCAAAGCCCTCCAAAGTGCGGTGACCGGGGAGGAATGTGACTCCATTCTATTTTTGCTTGTTGACAGATTTCTGATAGTTTTTGATTGTGCGACTCCTTTCGAAACAACTCATACAGTTCAGATAGATCGTTTTTCGCACCAACAAAATTTGTCGCATTATCTGAAACGATGGTTTTGCAGATTCCTCTTCTACCAATGAATCTTCTGAGGGAAGCAATGAAGGCTTCCGTTGACAGATCGCTCACAACCTCGAGATGGATGGCCTTCGTTGTAAAGCAAATAAAAACACAAATGTAGGCCTTTATAGGTGCTCGTCCTCGAATTTTGGAACTTATACGAATGGGGCCGCAGAAGTCAATGCCGGTTGTAAAAAAGGGGCGACCAGGCTGGACGCGTTCGGCTGGTAAGTTACCCATTAATGGTTGGTTTATTGTTGGTTTTGTACGAATACATCTGAAACACCTGTGAACGACATTGCGGCATGCATGTTTTCCATCGGTAGGCCAGTAGCGTTGTCGGAGTGCAGCTAATAACATTTGTGGACCAGCGTGTAAGTACATGAAATGATAAGAATTAATTAGCATTTTTGAAATATCGTGTTTGGGTAAAATAATTTGATGTTTAGAGTTATTGGGAAGAAGAGAATGTTGGAGACGACCAGTGACGCGAATTAGACCATTTTTATCCAAGAAAGGATTTAAACCCTTCAAACGGCTGCGACCATCGATTTCCTTATTTCGAAGCAAACAACTATATTCTATGTTGAATTCACGACGTTGAATGTTGCTTAAGATTCCATTGTGAGCCTGTTCAAGTTCCATAACTGTCAAAGGTCCAATGTTTCTTTCGGTTTTCCTTAAAAGCGCTAGAGCATTATTTTGAAATCTGAAACAATATCCTATGATGCGGTTAAGTTTGTGCCATGAGCCTCGATGGATGATTGATGAAAAAAGATTTAGATAATGAGTGGCAAGGAGAATAGAGGTTATGTGGCGTCGATCAGGTAAATCAGCATCTTCAGCTTCAATCTGGCAACATTTCCAGCTATCAGAAGAATCCTGCAAGAACTTGGGACCATTATCCCAAAAACTAGACTGCACAAAAAGTTCAGGCATGGCGCCCCGGGACAATATATCCGCTGGGTTTTCCTTTGTATGCACATATTTCCATTCTTCGAATCTAGAAAGTTCTTGAATTTTGGCAACTCGGTTAGCGACAAATGTTTGCCATGTGTAAGACGGTCTGGCAATCCATGCTAGTACTATCTTCGAATCAGTATAGAAAAACCTTTTATTAATACTGATCGGAAGCTTATCTTGGAGTCGCTCAACTAACTCAATCATCAAAAGCGCAGCACAAAGTTCCAAACGTGGAAGTGTTACTGATTTTGTAGGAGCAACTCGTGACTTGGAACAAATAAGTCGTGTTGTTATTTTTCCGTTTTTATCTTCACAGCGTAGGTAGCAACAGGCGCCATACGCTCTTTCGCTGCTATCAGAAAAGGCGTGTAATTGAATATTAATTGGAAAGGTGTTTGAAAGAAGATGTCTAGGTATCTTTATGTTATGAAGCAATTCTAGTTCTTGGGTATACCGATACCATTTCTCCTGGTATGGTGGTGGCAACGGCTGGTCCCAGGATTGGTCAAGTTTCCAAAGCTCTTGTAGAAAGATTTTTCCCACGACAGTTACAGGCCCAATAAGACCGAGTGGATCGAATATTTTTCCTATGTCTGATAGTACGCTGCGTTTAGTAATTATCGGGTGTTTATCAAAACAGATATGAAATTTAAATGAATCTGTGACTGGTTCCCAGGCTAAGCCTAATGTTTTTACCACATCATCCTTTCCAATTCGGAGCAGGGGTTCTCTATAGTTTTCTGGAATGGAACTCAAAAGTGACAGTTCATTAGAGCAAAACTTTCGAAGTTCAAACCGGGCCTTTTCCAACATTTTTATCAGGTCGTTTTGCAGTGAGAAGGCATCTTGTAAGTTGTGTGCTCCTGTCATGATGTCATCGACATAGGTTTCTTTTAAAAGAGAGTCGGCGGCAAACGGAAATGTGCTTTTTTCTTCAATTGCAAGTTGATTCAGGCAGCGTGTTGCTAAAAATGGAGCGGCTGACGTTCCATAGGTAATAGTGTTTAGCTCAAAGTATTCTACAGGTTCATCAGGACTCGAACGCCAAGCAATCATTTGATAAGGCCTATCGACTGGGTCTACCACAATTTGTCGGTACATTTGTTTAATGTCTGTTGTGAACACCCATCGATATGTACGAAATCGTGTTAAGACCGTAAACAAATCTGACTGAACAGTAGGTCCAGTCATTAAAATATCATTAAGTGAAACATTGTTCGTTGATTTTGCCGAAGCATCAAATACTACGCGAACCTTTGTCGAGGAGCTACCCGATTTAATAATACAATGATGTGGTAAGAAATAATTCCTAACTGGCAGTGGTGTTGATAATTTATGCATATGTTGAAGAGATTCATACTCATTCATAAACAATATGTATTGCTGTTTGAGCTCGGGTTGACGTTTAAGCTTGCGCTCAAGAGAAAAAAGACGCCTTTGTGCAATTTGAAGTGAGCTTCCTAGATCTGAAGGCTTATTGCGAAAGGGTAAACGAACGATAAATCTGCCATCATTTGATCGGCGAATGGTGTCTAAGAAATGCTGCTCACAGAGCCTCTCCTCTTCAGTAAGAATCTTGTTGGGTGTGCTGTGGCCTTCAAGCTCCCAAAACTGCCGTACAATTTTCTCGATTGAAGCTATGGATGGGTTGGTAGTCAAATTACAATTATATGATGTATTTATTCTTTCCCGGTCAAAGCTGATTGGTCCACCAGCTATGTATCCAAGTTGGGTATTTTGTAAGTGTGGATAGTTATCTCCAAGACGTATTTGATCTTGAAGCAATATTTCATAGAAAATCTCCGCTCCTATTAAAATATCGATTTTGGAACGTTTATTGAAATCGGGATCTGCTAAAATCACATTAGAAGGATATTTCCAATTTTCTGTGTCAAAGCTGAAGTTAGGCATGGGTTCACTTATCCGTGAAAGGATGTGGAAGCTAAGATCCGCTGAATAAGCTGTTACAAGCGATTGAATTTGTGTGTACAAAATGTGGCGTGCGGACGTTGAAGTCTCTTCGACTCCGCTAATGGGAGTGAACGATTTGTAGCGTGGAATGGCTAATTGAAGCGCTAGAGTATCTGTCATTAGATTTAATTGCGATCCAGGATCTAAGATAGCTCGAGCCTTAAATTTCTGTCCTTGTTTCCCAAGAACACAAACTACAGCTGTGGCAAGGAGCGTTTGTTTACCATGTGACCCAGATTGCATAGTTGCCAAGCTAGCAGCGTGTGCAGTTGACGTCTCGAAAGGCATTTCTTTTGATGATGCTTGGGTTAAAGAGTTATCCAGAGTGGCCACGGAATGACTTGGGGCGTGTAGAAGAGAATGGTGGTAACCTTGACATATACGGCATTTTTGAGATTCACAAACTTTGTAATCATGGCCAGATCGAAGACAGTTAATGCATAGCTTATTGTTAGTGGCAGCTAAAAGCCGCTCTTTTGATGTTAGTGATAAGAATTTTCGACACCTATATATATCAAATGATTTAGTTTTGAGCAATAAGTACATACCCTCTGGTTTTGGTTTTGGATCGTAACAAATGATGCCTTAAAAACCGGTGTTCGATTGCTTGCCCTCGCTGCTGCTATTGAAGTTGAGGCCATGTTATGTTGTATTGTTTTTTGGTCCAGCTGTTGACATCGTTTGTCCAAAAATTTAAACAACTCCTTTAGGGTCGGTAGTCTTTCAGTTGCACGTACGTCTATCCATTTTTCGTTGGTCGTTGAATCTAACTTAGAAAGAACAATGCAAATAATGATGTCATCCCAATGAACAACTGGTCGACCGAGTGACGTAAGTGAGCGCAAGTGAACGTTAACTGTGTCAATAAGATCGCGGATATTATTGGATGCTGCTTTAGTAACTGGTTGACAATTCAGAAGTCTTTTAACGTGTTCTTCAACGATCACTGATGTATTCGCGTATCGAGCTTTCAAAATGTTTAAAGCTTCATCGTAATTTTTTGCGGTTATGTCGATAGACTCAATACAACGCAAGGGTTGACCCGACAAAGAAGAAATTAAATAATGAAATTTGGCAATGCTATCAATTGACTCGTTATTGTCAATTAACGAAGTAAACGATTCGAAATAGGTTGTCCACTTGGTATTATCTCCAGAGAATGTGGGAAGAATGAATTTTGGAAGTTTTACCGTAGAACCACCGACGGTTGTGTTAAGAATCGTTGTATCTTTGCTACGTAGTTCATTGCTTATCTGATTACATTTACTCATTGCGTATGCGAGGCTCGGCTGAAGACTAAAGTAAAGCTCTTCAAAAGACGCACGAACAGCGATTTCACCTTCCGAGTTATCTATTTCTTCGATTAATGATTGAATGCTCTGAAATTCGATATAATATTTTTCAAGTCCCCTTGACCGCGCCTCTAATTCAAAAACAGTAGCTTCATCCAATTTCTTGTCTACGAATTCTTTAACTCTATCTTGTTGACCGACAAGCGTTTGTCGCTTTGTTTTAAGGTTCAATAACTTTTTCTCACTCATCGCTTTAAAGGTTTTTTTTGTTGATAAAAGTTAGTTAAACTATGCCACGTAAATTGGAGATGATAATGTTTTTTAACCACGTTGAAAGAAACCGTTTCTTTTTGATAACCACTATCGACTGATCCTTAGCACCGTTATTAAGTCGTTTATACCGGTTTACCAGTCCCGCTAATATACTCATCTACCACCTTGTCGGATTTTCAGAAAAAATGCCCCTTCTTTTTTTTTATATCCGCCACACAAATAAAATCTTTAATCTAAAGTTGTTGCAATTAAATCAGCTTGATAAAAACAACAACGGTTGCACTAAAATGCAAGAGAGCCCGTGCGAAGGGTGAGCAGAATTTCAAGATTTCAAGAAACACGCTTGTTCACAGCGATAAATTTATTTCAATTGATGTTATTAATATTTTTAGTTTTTTTTTTAAGACCAAAAAAAAAGGTCCTGTCACGGTCGCCAGTGTTAATTTCCAAAAAATAAATCGGAAATTCTTTCAAAGAAATAAAAGTCTTTGTTCAACTCCAAATTATGATTTTATTCCATGCGGCTAGCGCTCACAATCAAGGTTAACTACTTGTCTATAAAAAAATCCACAACTTATAAAGCATAAATGAACATACAAATGTGAAACGATATGAGAAATGAAATGTAATTTAAGTGTTCGTAGACTAATAAAGTAGAGTTTTAGTTTAGTACTCGAAATTCAAGAAAGCAGCTATTAAGTAGTTAGAAAATAACTTAAGCTGTATAAGCAATATAAATGAGTTAAATTGTTAAGATTTAACATGCCGGCCGCCTTAAAGTATCTTGTTGATGCTTTAATCTTCTATTGGTATGGGACACAGTTTAGCTACCGCTCGCTTAAATACGCCATTCGCCGTTTTGACCTCTGCTACTCTATGAATACCATCACGACCAGGTATCGTACGAAGCACTCTGCCAAGTGCCCACTTATATGGTGGAAGGTTGTCATCTTGAAGAACAACGAGAGCATCAAGTTTTAAATTGTTTGATATAGATGACCATTTATGTCGCTGTTGAAGAGAGTGAAGATATTCGCTGGACCAGCGTTTCCAAAAGACTTGTTGAAGTTGCTGCATTCTTCGGAATCTAGAAAGACGATGAATGGAGACATCTGATATGTCGGGCTCCGGAAAGGATGTTAAGGGACCCCCAATCAAAAAATGACCCGGTGTAAGCGCTTCAAGATCACCTGGGTCATCAGAAAGCGGCGTAATTGGTCTGGAATTTACTATGGCTTCTATTTGGACGACCAACGTACAAAGCTCTTCAAAAGTTGGTACTGTACTTCCCAGTACGCGTATTAAGTGGTATTTAGCAGTCTTAACAGCGGCTTCCCAAAGCCCTCCAAAGTGCGGTGACCGGGGAGGAATGTGACTCCATTCTATTTTTGCTTGTTGACAGATTTCTGATAGTTTTTGATTGTGCGACTCCTTTCGAAACAACTCATACAGTTCAGATAGATCGTTTTTCGCACCAACAAAATTTGTCGCATTATCTGAAACGATGGTTTTGCAGATTCCTCTTCTACCAATGAATCTTCTGAGGGAAGCAATGAAGGCTTCCGTTGACAGATCGCTCACAACCTCGAGATGGATGGCCTTCGTTGTAAAGCAAATAAAAACACAAATGTAGGCCTTTATAGGTGCTCGTCCTCGAATTTTGGAACTTATACGAATGGGGCCGCAGAAGTCAATGCCGGTTGTAAAAAAGGGGCGACCAGGCTGGACGCGTTCGGCTGGTAAGTTACCCATTAATGGTTGGTTTATTGTTGGTTTTGTACGAATACATCTGAAACACCTGTGAACGACATTGCGGCATGCATGTTTTCCATCGATAGGCCAGTAGCGTTGTCGGAGTGCAGCTAATAACATTTGTGGACCAGCGTGTAAGTACATGAAATGATAAGAATTAATTAGCATTTTTGAAATATCGTGTTTGGGTAAAATAATTTGATGTTTAGAGTTATTGGGAAGAAGAGAATGTTGGAGACGACCAGTGACGCGAATTAGACCATTTTTATCCAAGAAAGGATTTAAACCCTTCAAACGGCTGCGACCATCGATTTCCTTATTTCGAAGCAAACAACTATATTCTATGTTGAATTCACGACGTTGAATGTTGCTTAAGATTCCATTGTGAGCCTGTTCAAGTTCCATAACTGTCAAAGGTCCAATGTTTCTTTCGGTTTTCCTTAAAAGCGCTAGAGCATTATTTTGAAATCTGAAACAATATCCTATGATGCGGTTAAGTTTGTGCCATGAGCCTCGATGGATGATTGATGAAAAAAGATTTAGATAATGAGTGGCAAGGAGAATAGAGGTTATGTGGCGTCGATCAGGTAAATCAGCATCTTCAGCTTCAATCTGGCAACATTTCCAGCTATCAGAAGAATCCTGCAAGAACTTGGGACCATTATCCCAAAAACTAGACTGCACAAAAAGTTCAGGCATGGCGCCCCGGGACAATATATCCGCTGGGTTTTCCTTTGTATGCACATATTTCCATTCTTCGAATCTAGAAAGTTCTTGAATTTTGGCAACTCGGTTAGCGACAAATGTTTGCCATGTGTAAGACGGTCTGGCAATCCATGCTAGTACTATCTTCGAATCAGTATAGAAAAACCTTTTATTAATACTGATCGGAAGCTTATCTTGGAGTCGCTCAACTAACTCAATCATCAAAAGCGCAGCACAAAGTTCCAAACGTGGAAGTGTTACTGATTTTGTAGGAGCAACTCGTGACTTGGAACAAATAAGTCGTGTTGTTATTTTTCCGTTTTTATCTTCACAGCGTAGGTAGCAACAGGCGCCATACGCTCTTTCGCTGCTATCAGAAAAGGCGTGTAATTGAATATTAATTGGAAAGGTGTTTGAAAGAAGATGTCTAGGTATCTTTATGTTATGAAGCAATTCTAGTTCTTGGGTATACCGATACCATTTCTCCTGGTATGGTGGTGGCAACGGCTGGTCCCAGGATTGGTCAAGTTTCCAAAGCTCTTGTAGAAAGATTTTTCCCACGACAGTTACAGGCCCAATAAGACCGAGTGGATCGAATATTTTTCCTATGTCTGATAGTACGCTGCGTTTAGTAATTATCGGGTGTTTATCAAAACAGATATGAAATTTAAATGAATCTGTGACTGGTTCCCAGGCTAAGCCTAATGTTTTTACCACATCATCCTTTCCAATTCGGAGCAGGGGTTCTCTATAGTTTTCTGGAATGGAACTCAAAAGTGACAGTTCATTAGAGCAAAACTTTCGAAGTTCAAACCGGGCCTTTTCCAACATTTTTATCAGGTCGTTTTGCAGTGAGAAGGCATCTTGTAAGTTGTGTGCTCCTGTCATGATGTCATCGACATAGGTTTCTTTTAAAAGAGAGTCGGCGGCAAACGGAAATGTGCTTTTTTCTTCAATTGCAAGTTGATTCAGGCAGCGTGTTGCTAAAAATGGAGCGGCTGACGTTCCATAGGTAATAGTGTTTAGCTCAAAGTATTCTACAGGTTCATCAGGACTCGAACGCCAAGCAATCATTTGATAAGGCCTATCGACTGGGTCTACCACAATTTGTCGGTACATTTGTTTAATGTCTGTTGTGAACACCCATCGATATGTACGAAATCGTGTTAAGACCGTAAACAAATCTGACTGAACAGTAGGTCCAGTCATTAAAATATCATTAAGTGAAACATTGTTCGTTGATTTTGCCGAAGCATCAAATACTACGCGAACCTTTGTCGAGGAGCTACCCGATTTAATAATACAATGATGTGGTAAGAAATAATTCCTAACTGGCAGTGGTGTTGATAATTTATGCATATGTTGAAGAGATTCATACTCATTCATAAACAATATGTATTGCTGTTTGAGCTCGGGTTGACGTTTAAGCTTGCGCTCAAGAGAAAAAAGACGCCTTTGTGCAATTTGAAGTGAGCTTCCTAGATCTGAAGGCTTATTGCGAAAGGGTAAACGAACGATAAATCTGCCATCATTTGATCGGCGAATGGTGTCTAAGAAATGCTGCTCACAGAGCCTCTCCTCTTCAGTAAGAATCTTGTTGGGTGTGCTGTGGCCTTCAAGCTCCCAAAACTGCCGTACAATTTTCTCGATTGAAGCTATGGATGGGTTGGTAGTCAAATTACAATTATATGATGTATTTATTCTTTCCCGGTCAAAGCTGATTGGTCCACCAGCTATGTATCCAAGTTGGGTATTTTGTAAGTGTGGATAGTTATCTCCAAGACGTATTTGATCTTGAAGCAATATTTCATAGAAAATCTCCGCTCCTATTAAAATATCGATTTTGGAACGTTTATTGAAATCGGGATCTGCTAAAATCACATTAGAAGGATATTTCCAATTTTCTGTGTCAAAGCTGAAGTTAGGCATGGGTTCACTTATCCGTGAAAGGATGTGGAAGCTAAGATCCGCTGAATAAGCTGTTACAAGCGATTGAATTTGTGTGTACAAAATGTGGCGTGCGGACGTTGAAGTCTCTTCGACTCCGCTAATGGGAGTGAACGATTTGTAGCGTGGAATGGCTAATTGAAGCGCTAGAGTATCTGTCATTAGATTTAATTGCGATCCAGGATCTAAGATAGCTCGAGCCTTAAATTTCTGTCCTTGTTTCCCAAGAACACAAACTACAGCTGTGGCAAGGAGCGTTTGTTTACCATGTGACCCAGATTGCATAGTTGCCAAGCTAGCAGCGTGTGCAGTTGACGTCTCGAAAGGCATTTCTTTTGATGATGCTTGGGTTAAAGAGTTATCCAGAGTGGCCACGGAATGACTTGGGGCGTGTAGAAGAGAATGGTGGTAACCTTGACATATACGGCATTTTTGAGATTCACAAACTTTGTAATCATGGCCAGATCGAAGACAGTTAATGCATAGCTTATTGTTAGTGGCAGCTAAAAGCCGCTCTTTTGATGTTAGTGATAAGAATTTTCGACACCTATTTATATCAAATGATTTAGTTTTGAGCAATAAGTACATACCCTCTGGTTTTGGTTTTGGATCGTAACAAATGATGCCTTAAAAACCGGTGTTCGATTGCTTGCCCTCGCTGCTGCTATTGAAGTTGAGGCCATGTTATGTTGTATTGTTTTTTGGTCCAGCTGTTGACATCGTTTGTCCAAAAATTTAAACAACTCCTTTAGGGTCGGTAGTCTTTCAGTTGCACGTACGTCTATCCATTTTTCGTTGGTCGTTGAATCTAACTTAGAAAGAACAATGCAAATAATGATGTCATCCCAATGAACAACTGGTCGACCGAGTGACGTAAGTGAGCGCAAGTGAACGTTAACTGTGTCAATAAGATCGCGGATATTATTGGATGCTGCTTTAGTAACTGGTTGACAATTCAGAAGTCTTTTAACGTGTTCTTCAACGATCACTGATGTATTCGCGTATCGAGCTTTCAAAATGTTTAAAGCTTCATCGTAATTTTTTGCGGTTATGTCGATAGACTCAATACAACGCAAGGGTTGACCCGACAAAGAAGAAATTAAATAATGAAATTTGGCAATGCTATCAATTGACTCGTTATTGTCAATTAACGAAGTAAACGATTCGAAATAGGTTGTCCACTTGGTATTATCTCCAGAGAATGTGGGAAGAATGAATTTTGGAAGTTTTACCGTAGAACCACCGACGGTTGTGTTAAGAATCGTTGTATCTTTGCTACGTAGTTCATTGCTTATCTGATTACATTTACTCATTGCGTATGCGAGGCTCGGCTGAAGACTAAAGTAAAGCTCTTCAAAAGACGCACGAACAGCGATTTCACCTTCCGAGTTATCTATTTCTTCGATTAATGATTGAATGCTCTGAAATTCGATATAATATTTTTCAAGTCCCCTTGACCGCGCCTCTAATTCAAAAACAGTAGCTTCATCCAATTTCTTGTCTACGAATTCTTTAACTCTATCTTGTTGACCGACAAGCGTTTGTCGCTTTGTTTTAAGGTTCAATAACTTTTTCTCACTCATCGCTTTAAAGGTTTTTTTTGTTGATAAAAGTTAGTTAAACTATGCCACGTAAATTGGAGATGATAATGTTTTTTAACCACGTTGAAAGAAACCGTTTCTTTTTGATAACCACTATCGACTGATCCTTAGCACCGTTATTAAGTCGTTTATACCGGTTTACCAGTCCCGCTAATATACTCATCTACCACCTTGTCGGATTTTCAGAAAAAATGCCCCTTCTTTTTTTTTATATCCGCCACACAAATAAAATCTTTAATCTAAAGTTGTTGCAATTAAATCAGCTTGATAAAAACAACAACGGTTGCACTAAAATGCAAGAGAGCCCGTGCGAAGGGTGAGCAGAATTTCAAGATTTCAAGAAACACGCTTGTTCACAGCGATAAATTTATTTCAATTGATGTTATTAATATTTTTAGTTTTTTTTTTAAGACCAAAAAAAAAAAGGTCCTGTCACGGTCGCCAGTGTTAATTTCCAAAAAATAAATCGGAAATTCTTTCAAAGAAATAAAAGTCTTTGTTCAACTCCAAATTATGATTTTATTCCATGCGGCTAGCGCTCACAATCAAGGTTAACTACTTGTCTATAAAAAAATCCACAACTTATAAATAAAGCATAAATGAACATACAAATGTGAAACGATATGAGAAATGAAATGTAATTTAAGTGTTCGTAGACTAATAAAGTAGAGTTTTAGTTTAGTACTCGCAATTCAAGAAAGCAGCTATTAAGTAGTTAGAAAATAACTTAAGCTGTATAAGCAATATAAATGAGTTAAATTGTTAAGATTTAACATAGTCCTTGAGCCTTATTTATTGTCGTAGCGAAAGCAAGACGTATTTTAAATTGCAATCGTTTGAAGTTAAAAGGTTAATCTGGTGGAATCATTAGAATACGCGGAATCAATACATCTTCACCTTTAAATTTTCCTTTTAAAATCGTTGCTTCAATAAGATTATTCATGACATTTTTGGCTGCTAATATTGTTCTGTTGCACAATTGAGGTGGATTTATATATATTACGAAGAAGTATAATGGGTGCACCAACTTTCAAATGTAAACGATGAGGCGGCAGTCCAGGCAAATCCAAGGAATTTATAAATTCCGTTGGATAATAAATTGACAGCGTCATCTTGATTTGTGACCGTATCTACTGACTGATACGTCACAATCTCATCAGGCATATCACTTAAAATATCCGCATTCAATTGACCGACGTCCTTATTTTGGCTGCCAGTATTGCTCTTTCACCTAAGAAATTGTGATTTCGATAGTGTTGCGCAATGTTTGGAAAAACACTTGAAACCAATTGTTGTTTTATTTGTACGAAATTACAAAAAATATCTGTCAAAGTGATTAGTCCAGTAGTAGCATCAATAGGAATTTGTCCATTTCCTACCGACAGTAGTTGTCTAGAAAATTCGTCAGCCGATGGGTCATTTAGTAATTGTTCTCTTGCATTCGTTGTCAAAGTGAGTGTTTGAACATTTCTCCATAAACTGGATGACTTCAAACATGCCTTTAATTCATCTGCTGTAGTTGAACAGGGAATCACTGGCAGCGTTTGACGGAAATCACCAGCCAACAATATCAGAGCGCCACCGAATATTTCTTGGTTAGTACGTAAATCTTTCAAAGTCCTATCTAAAGCTTCCACCGATCTCTTATGTGCCATTGTACATTTATCCTACACTATTAATTGGCATTGTTGCAAAACTCTTCCCATTCCTGAATTTTTAGAAATATTACACGTTGGATTTTCATTAATTTGCAAATATTCAATTATAATTTAAGTGCAGAATGCGCTGTACGGCCACCATCCAATAATGTGGCAGCTATTCCAGATGATGCAAGTGCTAATGCTGCATTGTTCTGTGATCTTATAGTCGCTAATAGCAAGGAAATCAAAAATGTTTTTCCGGTACCGCCTGGCGCATCTAAGAAAAACATTTCTCCATCAGAGTGCCCCTCATCTGCCATTTACCATCTGAAATTATTAAGTAATTGCAACGACCTTTTAACTTTAATTAGCTTAAAAGAATAGTAGTTTAACTTTAGAATATTACGTCAGAGAATTAAAGTTTGCAGGATCACTTCTTCTTCAAAATTACCGCATCTAAAAAATCTATGTATATATCATTGGCACATTTTCAAACAATTTTTTTACTTTGAAAACTTAAGGAAATACCATTTATTTATGTATAAGTGCATATGTATGTTTATTTAAAAACCAACATACAAAAAGTGCTCATACGCCATACACCCAAAAAGCGTGATTTTGATATTTCAAGAAACTGTAATGATCCCCCAACTGTTAACGCGCATACAATTAACATTCCATGAAAAAAAAAGAAGAGAAAAACAACCATTGAAACATTATTGCTTTATTATAAAATGTGCAGGTAACCAAAAGACTCCTTAACCACATCGAAACCCCATCATCGCTTGGACACAAATCCAACCATGCAACATCTATTGGGCAACCGAGAAAACTCTTCCAGTTTCCCACAAACCATTACTCAAAACATAGCGACCAGGCTTCACTATAAGCTTTATACATACACTAGCGGGACCCGGCGCGCGTTGCTAGGCCCAAGAAAAAACATGTATTTTGTAATAAATCAACTCGATGGCGATAATTTCAAAATATTTTATTTGTAATGCTAAAGTTGTAAATCAATTCAATACAATAGTGTATACAACATTTTTTGTTTGATGGTGTGGTGCATGTATAAATAAATTTTTTGGGGCTCTCACTCTGGAACATGCTACGTATAATTGTCCGTGTGAAAAGCACGGTTCCTCCAAATTCACACCACACACTTGAAGAGTTTGTCCTTGAGCTTTATTAATGGTCATAGCAAAGGATAAACGCACGGAGAATTGAAGGCGTTTGAATTCAAATGGCATGTCCGTTGGTATTATTGGGATGCGCGGTATTAGTACAATTTCACCTTTTGCTTTGCCAGTGAGAATTGTTGCTCGAATTGAATGTGGCACCAGCAATTGCGTTAAACGGACGGTATCATTCAAATTTGCATCATTGATCATTGCGTCACGCAAATTTATGTATTCCTCTGATCTTAATCGGGCTTGATTGTGACGGCTGAAATTAAATCGCTCACTTTCAATTTTGACGTACATATCGACGATATATTGATGCGAAAGCTGATTGCATCGCAAAACACAATTGGTTTCTTGAGGGTGAATCATCAATCGATACGAATAAAAATTCACCGCACTAACTTTTTTCGTTGATTCTTGACCTGCAATGCAAAAATTAATTAGCGAATGATAATGATTTAAAAATCATATTTAAACAAAAATCAAATGTTTATGTACCAGTTGTTGGATTTATCATTGGTATGTTGATATGATAGCCATCGTCCCCTCTCCAAAACAAAATGGGGTATTGCAATACATCATAACAGCGATGGAGTACTAAAATACGTTGTAATTGCTCATTTCTACGATACAAAATAATATCTCGTAGCCGAAACTGTTCACCAACCACAACAATGGCTACTTCATCAATCGTTGGTACATTGAATCGTCTGGCGTGCTCCCCAATTGGTGTTTTATCGGCTTTTATTATGATTTTGTGGCCATCGGTGGGCATCCGATCGAGTGCCACTTTAAACAATTTACCCAATTCATTGTGTTGATGGAAAAATGTTTGCAATTCATTCACGATTGATCTTCTCGTATTCGTCGAAATTGCACAGCGCTGGTTTAATTAACGATTCTCATCACCAATAAAATATATTTGCAAAAATTGATGATCACCATCTGCAGAGACCCAGCTCTATGGTATATTTGACCTTGAATCTGTAACGTTCGGGATTTATATATAGATGACGGATCTGAATTTGTAAAACCATCGAACACAGGGACGGCACATGAATTAAATATGATATTGCTTATTCGACACGAAGAAATTACCTTAAAAGTCGGAATAAATCCATTTCTTATAATATTTGTAGCTCCAAAAGATGTTATTTGAAAGCATGAATTGTATTTTTGAATATTCGAGAGGAAATGCTTCGACGTTGGTGAATTGCCAAAAACCAATGAAAGCAAAGGTTCTGGCGGAAGTTCGAGCACCGGCAATTTGACTTTCCCACCAGCACAGCATATGCAAGGCGTTTCATTTTTGAATTTAAATGCTTTGCAATGTATACATTCTACATATATTCATCTGTTGGCATGCATGCTGTAATCAATGGTGGCATCGTAATTGAAAGCCGCGTGTTCCATTTGACGTATATCATAAACGGACGTACGCCCACGACAGTTTCTTGGTGCTTCACTATTAACCAAGTGAGTTGTCCATCTGTGTCGTTGTGTTTCCATTTCATTTCGTCAAACAGGATCTTCTTCACTTTGTGATTTTCGATTTAACGCTGTAGCATTTGATTGACGTAAACGTCTGCCAATGTTTGCTCGTCTTGAACGTGGAATTCTTTCAGTACAGTGTATTACTAATTGAATGTAAAAGCAAAACATTGAAAATTATTTCAAGACAAAATTATAAATTGAATTCAAAGTTCAATGTGTGTGCGTGGTAATACGAGTATGAATGTGTGTGCGTGGAAATATGAATTCACATACACACACACTAGAAAAAACCTCAATTGTGCAAATTAGAAAAAAAAAACACTCACCGGCAAATGCAATCCAATTATTGAACTTGTGAAAATGAAGCAACGCTTTTATATAAATAAAAATGAAACATTTAAAATACAACTGAAAATATTTCAATCGATAAATACTATACTCTACCAAAATTCAGTACTTTTCTATACGATTTATCGACTGCATTTTGGTACAGTGTATTAAAAAAGAAACACATGGTTAACACTCACCAAAAGTAAGTCTGTTCGCAATGAGAAGAGCACGATATAAGAGAACTCAAAGCACATAAGAAAACTGTCAGCTGAATTCCAATGACAGCAAATTAATATTAACATAATGCACTTACAACTACATTTGACAACTGTGTACACATATACAGCCATACAGTACAACAGAAACGCTCATAAGCGGCTGTGTATTTGTTGTTGTTTTTCCCATTCAGGCATTTCGTATGAGAGGAAAGCATTATTCACATAAAATGTCATAACTCAGGAACGGCTGCATTGATTCCAAACAAACTTCACACAAACCACCTCCTCATATGTGGGAACGAACTGTAAAATGTTTGTGTCAATCAGTTCGGCAGTTCTTGAGTTATAAGATTACCAAGTAAATGTAACTTCTTTTTATATATATAGATATGTATATGTACATACATATGTACATACGTCACGATTCACGAGTCACGACTACATTTTTTTTCGAAAGTCAAATTTCTTGCATGCTCCACATTCCACAATAATGCTTTGGTGTATTTGTATACACCGCGCGAAACCATACACAGCTAAAAAAAAGCAACAACAAATGTTTAAATGTATCTAGTAGCGACGCTGTTTTTGACTTCAAAACTAAAAACTTAAATCCAATATTATAAAATTCCGATCATGACTGATTGATATTTCAAATAAATGATTTTTGAGATTTGCCATTGCATATATAAACTATAGAATTCCCACTTGAGGTGCGCCATCTTTTTTCGAAAAACTAAGCTCTAGAATACCATGGGAAACAACAAGAACAATTTCCACCATTTTAATTATTGTTGTTGCTTCAAATGGTATTCTAGAGCTTAGTTTTTCGTCGATAGATGGCGCACCTCAAGTGGTAGTACTATAGTTTGTATATACAATGGATTTGCTAAGTGAGCTTTAAGTGCATTTTTCACGCACGCACAACACACACATACCGATTTCAACCAAACTTCACCAAAATCGTATATAGACCAATACCAAAGATGTGTGAAAATTTCGTTGAAATTGGTAGATGGGTTAAAGCGTGGATTGGCGACTAACAAAATATAGTATGGACTCTGAAACCGCCCACCCAATCGAGCTCAAACTTCCAGAAAATCTTTGGCGTTATTTCGAGAATGTTCCTGTAAGTTTTGTCCAAATCGACCATCCAGTTTGGCCATAAGACGAAGAAAAATACACCGGGTCCTTGAAAAGCTTCTATATTAGAAATGCTTAATTTAAAAAATCATTTTTGTTTTTAATGATTGCGGTTGACGGGTGGCTTCAGGTCTAAAAATTTCTTGACTTAGCTGTTTATGGGGTGAAATATGGTAAGAAAAAAAAAATAGTAGGTATCCTATTGATTTTTTTTTTAATTTCCCATAGAAAAACTATTAAAATCCTTTTTTAAAGCTATCTACTGAAGTCCCTAACTTTGAAAGAATGCATGGTAAAGAAAATTGCAGTTAATTAGTTCATAATAACAACAATATCTTAACAAAATTGAATGGAAACTACAATTCTAAATGCAGTTGAAGATGAACTTGCAGTAAGAGAAAAGAAAAATACAGTGGCCGAAATAAGTATAAAGACAGCCATTCTCAAGCTGTTCAATATGACGTAAGAGTTAAGTTCCAAAAGTTATGCAATGTTTATATTGGCCAAACGCTTAATAAATGAATTCTCTCTTAAATAAAAAAAAAATTATGCCGTTATCCCCAATTTCTCTTGAAAGAGAAGGTGATAAGTCATTAATTGTAGGAAAATACGAGTAAAAAATGCGAAATAAGTATAAAGACAGTCAAGATTTGTCAATATTTTATTCATTTAAACACCGAGTTACCTATTAATTTTGAAGTCAATACTTTGTACAACCTCCTTGATTCTCAATAACTTGAAATATCCTGTTCGGCATAGAATTAATCAAGTTTCGGAGGACTTGTTCGTTGATTTCGAACCATGCTTTGGTTATTGCTCTTTTTAGCTCTGCTTCATTTCTGTACTGGTTTTTATTTGTATAAATCTTTTTGGCTATTATTCTCGACCAATTCTCGATGGGATTAAGGTCAGGACTACAAGAAGGCCAGGGTTTCACTGACCTTAAACCACTCACGAACACAACTGGCATTATGAATGGGAGCATTATCTTGTTGAAAAATAAAATTTTCACCGGCAGGAATGTCGCCAAATTCATCCAAGGCATATTCCAGCATCTCTCTGTATTTTTGTCCATTAATTTTAGGTTGCACAAACATCAAGGACATTTTTCCAAGAAAACCAAAAGCACCCCATAACCATAACACTGACATATCCACAGTGCCGACTCATTTTAACTACTTTTTCGTCCCTCAAATTAAAACCATCCGGGCCATCCAAATTAAATTTGTTTTCATCACTAAAAATAACGGATTCTCACTAACTGGTCCTGGTCCACGCCGCGCCTAGTGATTTCTTGCAAACCTTAATCTTGCTTCATTATGGTGTTGTTGTAGCTGCGGTTTTTTCATCATTTTTGTGTAACAAAATGACTCTGGAGGTGTTATGGTTATGGGGTGCTTTTGGTTTTCTTGGAAAAATGTCCTTGATGTTTGTGCAACCTAAAATGAATGGACAAAAATACAGAGAGATGCTGGAATATGCCTTGGATGAATTTGGTGACATTCCTGCCGGTGAAAATTTTATTTTCCAACAAGATAATGCTCCCATTCATAATGCCAGTTGTGTTCGTGAGTGGTTTGAGGTCAGTGAAACCCAGTATTTGTCCTGGCCTTCTTGTAGTCCTGACCTTAATCCCATCGAGAATTGGTCGGGAATAATAGCCAAAAAGATTTATACAAATAAAAATCAGTACAGAAATGAAGCAGAGCTAAAAAGAGCAATAACCAAAGCATGGTTCGAAATCAACGAACAAGTCCTCCAAAACTTGATTAATTCTATGCCGAACAAGATATTTCAAGTTATTGAGAATGAAGGAGGTTGTACAAAGTATTGACTTCAAAATTAATAGGTAACTCGGTGTTTAAATGAATAAAATATTGACAAATCTTGACTGTCTTTATACTTATTTCGCATTTTTTACTCGTATTTTCCTACAATTAATGACTTATCACCTTCTCTTTCAAGAGAAATTGGGGATAACGGTATATTTTTTTTTTTATTTAAGAGAGAATTCATTTATTAAGCGTTTGGCCAATATAAACATTGCATAACGTTTGGAACTTAACTCTTACGTCATATTGAACAGCTTGAGAATGGCTGTCTTTATACTTATTTCGGCCACTAGTTCGAAGAAAAACTTTTATACATCATACATATTTTCATATGCAACTGCAAATTAAATTTTATTTACCTTTTTTTTATTCAAACTTCAAAAACAGTAAAGATGCAAAAATACCAAATATTGGAAAAGGCAAAGCAGCAACAAAGTCTTTAGGGAAGAGGAGGGGGATGGTACTATGGCAGCAGTAAAAGATGAACGGTTAAACTGATTGAGTTCTTACAATCATTTCTCATATATTAAATGTGCTTAGTTTGTTTGTGTGAGTGTTATCAAATTAGTCAGTCAGTATGTACCTACGTACATATTTCAATGATTGGAGAAAATAAACCAAAACCAAAAAGTTTAACTTAACGATAATCATAAATTTAAATTGGTATGTAGCGAAGAAAAGTCTAAACTTTTGCCTGTTGGAACATTCAACAAACGATGTTGTGCAAAAGGTTTTCGTTGATGTCCTGACCAACTACAAAAATAACGATTGGCTTTGTAAACATGCACCAAAAAAACGATGTCGTAAACAAACAAACTATCACATTCAAATTGAAATTTTCGGCTAACAAATGAAATACAAATCAATTGATACAGTCTTACAGTTTACAGGTTTACCGTTGATGTTAATGTACAACGTGCAACGCAGAAGCTGTGCAACGGAACCAGACTTGCCGTAAAAAAAACTCTTATCAAATTTAATCGAGGCCAAAGTTATTACCGGCAAGAGCAAAGGCGAAGTTGTCCTGATTCCGCAAATATCAATGCTTTCGAAAGATTTGCCGTTTAGCTTTAAACGACTGCAATTTCCGTTACGCCTAGCCTTCGCAATCTTTATCAATAAAGCGCAGGGACAGTCGTTAACTATTGCTGGCCCTAATTTAGAAAATGCATGCTTTTCCTACGGCCAGTTGTATGTCGGATGCTCCAGAGTTGGAACACCTTTAAATATATACTTTTATACACCTAACAAAAAAACTAAAAATATTGTATATCCGCTTTCACTACGTTAGTAAAATAAAATAATTTTAGCATTAAAAATCATATAAAACAATAAAAAATATTATACGACTTCTATTTTTTAAGTAACTAAATTATAAGCATTCAATAATAATGACTCACATTTTCAGTAAAAAAAGTAAACTTGTGAACGGATAAACTTAAAGGAAATTTTACATTATTGGCAATTGCCAATTTTTCAACTTAAAAACAACGAAAAAACAGTAAGGTACACTAGGGCGTTTGCATACTTTTCTGAGTTTATTTAAGTTAAAAAAAAAAACCATCCATGTTCTCATAGTTTAGACAAACTGATTGGACGGTATAAATGTAATAAATTAAAAAGTCAAACTTATCACGCTATCTGCTCGGAAGGGCAGGACAACGTCTGCCGGGACAGCTAGTCTATATATATAAAAATGGATGTATGTTTGTTTGTTTGTTTGTTTGTTTGTAAATATGTTATGGACTCCGAAACCGCCTATCCAATTGAGCTCAAACTTTCAGAAAATCTTTGGTATTATTTCGAGAATGTTCCTATAAAGTCTGGTCCAAATCGATGATGCAGTTTGGCCATAAGGTGAAGAAAGACACGCCGGGTCCTTGAAAAGCTTCTATATTAGAAATTTTTAATTTAAAAAATTATTTTTGTTTTTAATGATTGTAGTTTGCGGATGGCTTGAGGGCAAAATATTTCTTTCAAGAATAAGCTGTTTATAGGGTGTAATGGGGCAAAGAAAACAGTAGGTATCCCATTGATTTTTTTTTTAAATTTCACATAGAAAAAGCTATTAAAATGCTTATTTTAACGCTATCTACTGAAGTCTCTAATTTTGAAAAAATGCATGGTAAAGAAAATTGGAGTTAATTAGTTCATAATAACAACAATATGTTACATAATATTGGCTTAACAAAATTGAATGGAAGCTACAATTGTTATTCTTAATGCAGTCGAAGATGAACTTGCAGTAGAAGAAAAGAAAAATAGTTCGAAGAAAAAGTTTTATACATCATAAATATTTTGATATGCAACTGAAAAATTCAATTTTATTTACCTTATTTATGCAAGTTGCATTTTAAAATACTTCAAAAACAGTAAAGATGCAAAAATAATAAATATTGGAAAAGTCAAAGCAGCAACAAAGTGTTTGAGGAGGAGGAGGGGGAATGACAGCAGTATAGAAGATGGACGGCTAAACTGATTGAGTTCCTACAATTATATATTAAACGTGTTTAGTTTGTTTGTGTGAGTGTTATCAAATTAGTCAGTCAGTATAGGTATACCTACCTACTACATACATACATATTTTCAATGATTGGGAAAAAATAAACCAAAACTAAAAAGTTAAACACGATAATCATAAATTGAAATTGGTAGGTAGTGAAGAAAACTCAAAAGGTTTGCCTGTTGGAACACTCAACTAAAGATGTTGTTTTCGTTGATATCCTGACCAACTAAAAAACTAACGATTGTCTTTGTGAACATGTACCAAAAAAACGATGACTTCAACAAAAAAAACTATCAAATTAAAATTTCCGGCAAACAAATGAAATACAAATCAATTGAAAATTTAGAATGAAACAACAACAACTTGTGTGTGCTACCACCAAGTTCATAGGCTGGAGTTATAGCTATTTCACGGGGACCAACCCGATCATCAGACTCCTTTAGTGGTGCTTAACCGCTTTTATGTTCAATTTAATTTTTGAAGAACTTTTGCCCGAGCTGGACTTGAACAAGCGACCTAGCGTGTGAGAAGCTAGTGCACTACGCACTACGCCACCGCACCCACATGAAAGTTGTAAGCCAATTGCAGGTTTTTTCATTCTATCGAACTATACTGAACCGATTAGCATTTTTCTAAGCAC
This sequence comes from Platycheirus albimanus, assembly GCA_916050605.2. Taxonomy (NCBI): domain Eukaryota; kingdom Metazoa; phylum Arthropoda; class Insecta; order Diptera; family Syrphidae; genus Platycheirus; species Platycheirus albimanus. The sequence goes on along the minus strand of OU696696.1, from coordinate 160,233,436 downwards.
ACACAAGTAATTGTTGTTGTTTTTTATTCAGGTTCTTTCTATTATCTCCGCTCTTTTTCATAAGCCAACGATTTCGATTGGATTCGTATGAGGAGGGAGATGAGGCGAAAGAGTTGAACCTGGTCAAGATTTTTAATTTTTACAATTTAAGGAGGTTTTTGTATGAAATTTTATACGCACAGTTTAAGGCAGCTGCTTGCCGAATTTACAATTGAAAATTTAGAATGAAACAACAACAACTTGTGTGTGCTACCACCAAGTTCATAGGCTGGAGTTATAGCTATTTCACGGGGACCAACCCGATCATCAGACTCCTTTAGTGGTGCTTAACCGCTTTTATGTTCAATTTAATTTTTGAAGAACTTTTGCCCGAGCTGGACTTGAACAAGCGACCTAGCGTGTGAGGAGCTAGTGCACTACGCACTACGCCACCGCACCCACATGAAAGTTGTAAGCCAATTACAGGTTTTTTCATTCTATCGAACTATACTGAACCGATTAGCATTTTTCTAAGCACACACAAGTAATTGTTGTTGTTTTTTATTCAGGTTCTTTCTATTATCTCCGCTCTTTTTCATAAGCCAACGATTTCGATTGGATTCGTATGAGGAGGGAGATGAGGCGAAAGAGTTGACACTGGTCAAGATTTTTAATTTTTACAATTTAAGGAGGTTTTTGTATGAAATTTTATACGCACAGTTTAAGGCAGCTGCTTGCCGAATTTACAATTGAAAATTTAGAATGAAACAACAACAACTTGTGTGTGCTACCACCAAGTTCATAGGCTGGAGTTATAGCTATTTCACGGGGACCAACCCGATCATCAGACTCCTTTAGTTGTGCTTAACCGCTTTTATGTTCAATTTAATTTTTGAAGAACTTTTGCCCGAGCTGGACTTGAACAAGCGACCTAGCGTGTGAGGAGCTAGTGCACTACGCACTACGCCACCGCACCCACATGAAAGTTGTAAGCCAATTACAGGTTTTTTCATTCTATCGAACTATATTGAACCGATTAGCAATTTTCTAAGCACACACAAGTAAATTCGGCAAGCAGCTGCCTTAAACTGTGCGTATAAAATTTAATACAAAAACCTCCTTAAAAAAATACAAATCTATTGATACAGTTATGGAGAAGTAACAAACTATCAACTACCAAATCGAATTCTTGAACTCATTGGAGCCATATGGAATGCCACCATATGAATTAGTTGATGTTAATCCGCAATTCGCAACCTCCGAAGCTGTGCAACGGAACCAGACTTGCTGTAAAAAAAACTCAAATTTAATCGAGGCCAAAACTATTACCGGCAAGAGCAAGGGCGAAGTTGTCCTGATTCCGCGAATACACCTAAAAATGTACAGATTTATACACCTAATAAGAAAACTAAAAACATTGTATATCCGCTTGCATTGCAGTAGTAAAATAAAATAATTTTAGCATTAAAAATCAAATAAAACAATAAAATATATAATACGACTTCTGTTTTTAAAGTTATTAAGTTATAACCATTCAATAATAATGCCTCACATTTTCAGTAAAAAAAGTAAACTTATGAACGGATGAACTTAGGAAAATTTACAGCAGTTGCTAATTTTTCAACTTAAATACAACAAAAAAACATAAGCGAGAGCTACAGTACGTTTGCAACAAAATGTTGGATACAGCGCCGGATCTAGGATTTGTTCAAGGGGCGGCAAAAGTTGAATTTGGCACCCCCCCCCCCCCAGCAATTTTTTTTTAAGTTTACGTACAAAACTTGAACTCGTATCGTTAACCTGTTTTTATCTTTATGCTCTAATGCTTGATGCTGTTGACAATAGCTTATGTACGATAAATGTCAAAGTCTGTGTGAACCAACCTAAGAAAATAAGGTATTGCTAAGGGTTCTCATGTTACTGATTACTCAAAATGCATTCTTGGCGTATGTGCAAAATAAAACCTTTGGGGTATGTGCCATAATCCAGATTGATTTGATAATTTGTCTATTTATATTCTATTTTCTATTATTTTCTATTATATTCTATTTCATAAAAAGTTAAAAGGCTGTATGCTTATTTGTGATTCTTTCCGATATTTTGAATGCACATTTAATTTTTACTCACCGATATACAAAATCATAACTAATCCATAGAACAGCTTTAGTGAAATAGCTCAGTAGTACACAACAAAACTTCTTTTTCATTTTTACTTGCTCTATAGGGCACTTCATGCTACAGCCTAAACGGCTTGACAGATTTTCTTCAAACTTGGTATATAGCAGTTTGAAGAAAAACGGTTTTCAAGGTTTTTTTTTTGTTTCGTTTTAGCCCGGCTCAAACTGGTACCTTTAATGTAACGGTTTTTTTCATTTTGAATTTTCTCGAAAACGGCTTTAACGATTTTTATTAAACTCAGAATTTAACTTACTTAAGATATTTCTAAGTAACTAGCGTTTTCGTTTTTGGCTTGAATGGTCGTAACGAAAATCAGGTTAAAACGGCTTTTTTTTAAATGGCCATAAGTTCGCAACGACTTGATTGAATTGGCTCAAACTTCGCTTGGCATCGTTCTTTATAGTTTTCTATAGGAGGGTTTTGTAAATTTTTCAGTGAAGGCTTTCTAAATGGTAGCTCCCATACAAAGAGCCGTTGAGTTTTAGCCAACTTTTTTTGGTTTTTTCTAATTTGCTCAAAAACGGCTATAACGATTTTGATTAAACTTTGTGTGTTATATTCTTTTAGTGTTCTTAAGAGAACTGCGTTTCTTGTTTTTGGCAAAAAATGCTAATAACGGAGATCTGGTCTTAACGTCTTTTTTTCAAATGGCCATAAGTTGTCAACGGTTGTATCGAATTCAAACCTAGCGCCTGCAACGTTCTCATTTTTGTTTCGTCTACGTCACGAACACACATCGCCTTGCATTTTTGTTATGTTTTGCGCTCTACGTCACGGACACACATGCCAAACGGGAAGGTCCTATCTGGTTTGTCGTCAACTCTTGAACTATGCTTAACTGGCTGCGAAAAATGGTGAAGCTGCAGCAGTAGCAATTAGCGCGGGAGTAAATGTCAACGAAAGTAGCTCACTCAGCAGCATTCACGGATACAATGGTGTAGCACTGAACTCAAACAAAAATCGTGTCCGCCATTTTGTTTGTTGTTGTTTTCCATTGCAGCACGTTCGTGAAGTTCAAATTCAGTCGACTTCAACTTCAGCTACTCTCTGTGCTGCAGCTGCTACTTCACATTGTAGCCGTGCAATATGATTAACGTACATTTAACTTTGACATGCTACGTGCTACAGCTGCAGCTTCACCATTGTGCGCAACCAGTTACGACGAACAGATGATGGTTCACTCTTTGTTTATATGCAAGACCGCACTACGTGGAACTGCACTACCATAATTGAAATGCACGTATTCTTTGTATGAAATTTAATGAATCAAGTCGCACTACACTACATTGGAGCTGCATTTTATTACCAGTAAACGGTTGGTAGTCTTCCAACTATTGCAGATCCGTTTGCAGTACCGCAAAAAAGGATTGTTCATACATTTGCGAATCTCTCTTACTCTTATTTTTTTTTTTTTTTGCTCATCTTTTAATTTTGCGCCCTGCTGAAGGGCAACGAATTAGTTTATCATTTTCAAAAGTTGAAGACCTTTTTTTTTGCTCCCGTTTCTTTCTTCATCTTCCAATTTTGCGTCCCCACGAGGGCGACGAATTTGTTTAAAGGGCGACGAAAGTGGTTCATTACATATTTCATATTTGGAACAAGAAATAAATAAACAATGTATCATTTCCAAATTTTTTTTTTACTCTCTTTTCCTTGTTCATCTTTTAATTTTGCGCCCTGCTGAAGGGCAACGAATTTGTTTATCATTTTCAAAAGTTGAAGACCACTTCTCTTCATCTTCCAATTTTGCGCCCCCATGAGGGGCGACGAATTTGTTTAAAAGGCAATGAAAGTGGTACATTACATATTTCTTTCATATTTGGAACAAGAAATAAATAAACATTACATTACTTTGGCGCCCTGATGTTCAAATGTTGAATACCTACCTTTTTTTTTGCTCTCCTATATTTCTTCATCTTCCATTTGGCGCCCCCCAAGGCCAGGCGCCCGGGGCAAGTGCCCCCCTTTGCCCCCCTCCCCCTAGATCCGGCGCTGGTTGGATACCCTATTCCCCATATTTTTGTATGGGTATGCGTCTGCCTCCCGCAAACAGCCGATGTTTCATAAACAAAATTATTCTTAAGCAGACAGAAAAAAATTCAATAACATTAATTTTGTGCGGTGTGATGTTCAATCAGTGCTGGCGTGATAAAAACAGGCGTGCGCAACGCCCAAAGTTAAAACGTTTTATTGCCAAGGCAATTGTTATGAGCTCAGTGACATTCAATTTTATTCTTGCAGATCGATTTGAACAAAACCAGACAGAACTTAAATTTTTAAAAATTAGATTTGGAATGGAAATAGCGATTATGGGTGTTTTTAACGATTCTTGGACCACACTCTGCTACGTAACCAAGGAATATAAATCCAAGTGTTCATCTGTTTACTTCAAAACTGCGACCGATAATTAAAAAACGTTAAAAAATTAATGCATTATACAAATTTTTAAGGAAACGCCCCTTAAAAGTGGGCGTGTCTTAGAAATTTGAAGCACTAACTGTGCTTTGATCAGTATTTAGGCATATATGTAAAACTACAGCTGAATCGCGTAGTTTTTAAACAATCTTACCTGAACAAAGGTATTTTATCCAAATCACGCCTTTAAAAGTGGGCGTATTGAAAAAATTTACACAAGAAAATGTAGAGATATATTTCTCAAATAACGAACGGAAGGAAAAAGGTTTAAATTAAATATTGGAAGTGCCTTAAATTTTTGAGACTACGTTTTTCGTTCTTTCATGAAAAGTAGGTGTAAGCCACGCCCAAAATTCAAAAATTTCTTTTCACACACAAACCTTTTAGTTTCTATTAAGAGACGCAATTGCGGATTCATTATAAATACCGTTTATTTAAAAAAACTATTTTTGTATTGTTTCTAATGAAAAGTGGGCATCAGCCACGCCCAATATCAAATTTTTTGATTTCATACACAAGATGTTTATGTGCAAGTAATAGCCACAAAATTTAATGTTTTTCGCTTTAATATAACAATTGTTATTTTATAAAAACAATATTGATGGTTTTGTATGAAAAAAAGGCGTCAGCGACGCCCAAACTGAAATATTTTTATTTGATTGGAAGAAGGTTTACCTAAAGCTTACGTGTGCAAAATTTTAGCGTTATGCTTTTATCGTAACTGTACAAAAAACATAATTTAATTTAATTAAATGCCGATTGTGGGCGTGTTTGTGGGCCGATTTTACCGGTTCAAGAACTTAGCCTTACTCTTGAACCAAAGATTATATATACCAAATTTCAGCTTTCTAGCTCAAAAATTGCGACCTCTAGAGAGTACATACGGACAGACGGACGGACGGACGGACGAACATGGCTAAATCGACTAGGCTTTTGATTCTGAGTCAGAATATATATACTTTTCTATGCCTAACGGTATTATTTCGCTATGTTACAAACTCCACAACAAATACAATATACCCATTCTATGGAATAGGGTATAAACAGTATAGTGCACTCGGGCGTATGCGTACTTTTCTGAGTTTATTTAATTTTAAAAAAAATACTATCCACGTTCTCATAGTTTAGACAAACTAATTGGACGGTATAAAAATAATAAATTAAAAAGTCAAACTTATCACGCTATCTGCTCGGAAGGGCAGGACAACGTCTGCCGGGACAGCTAGTCTATATATATAAAAATGGATGTGTTTGTTTGTTTGTTTGTTTCTATATGGACTCCAAAACCGCCCATCCAATTGAGCTCAAATTTTCAGAAAATCTTTGGTATTATTTCAAGAGTGTTCCTGTAAAGTTTGGTCAAAATCGTTTATGTACTTTGGCCACAAGCCGAAGGAAGACACGCCAGGTCCTTGAAAAGCTTCTATATTAGAAAATTTTAAATTTTAAAAACTCTTTTTGCGAACTCCGTACCGCCTTTTTTAAAATTTTTGAAATTGTTGAATTTTTGTTTTACTATTTATGCACGCTAAACTTCACATTTGTGTACAGTAGCTGGATATGGAAATCTAACACTTACAGTATTAGTAAATTAAAATCAGTTCAACTATCAAAAATTCTATATTTTGATGCGTTTGATGTACAGTAAGTAATTAACCTGTCACAAAAAGAAGTTATTCACCCCTTCTGATCTGGCTACAATTTACAAAGCGTTTATACTCCCTAAAATCGAGTATAAATCCCATCTCAATAAATTTTCTTGTACAATATCTTACCATTTTGATCTTTAAACATTCAAAGCCAATGTTCACCGACATCTCCTTTCCCTTCCTTCCTTATTTACTATCACTCGCACTGTTACTAAACATTTTTGCATTTTATATTTCCATCCGAAGAGAAAACAAATAGTTCCAATAGTTTGTCGACTCTCGAATCGATTGATATTCAGCCGAGTTACATTATGTTGTACACGGCATGCGTTTTATAGTTTTGGTGCACAATATAAAAGGCAATAAGCGCCGCGACGTATTGCCTCTTCCTGTATATAAATAAAACACTAAAATTGTACAAATTTATAACTTTAATTCATTGTCGAAAATATTTTGACTTTTCCCTATTCGCCCACTTTTCCAAAATATTTAAGGTGCCTTGCAATCCAGTAAAGTAACTAAATCAAATTTAATTTTCATTATGCTAAAACTATGCATTCGAATTGTTAGCAAAATGCACCAAAAATGCATTTCTGACAAACTACTTCACCGATGTTTGACCGATCTTCATATAAACCTTCGTAGACATCCTTAAAATATCCTTCCAAAAGATTTGTTTTTAATTTGACAAAATGCACTTAAAATGCATTCATGGCAAACCGATTTTTTTAAATTTTCTTTGATACAAACCTTCTCCTGCCAATAACAAAACCACAACATAAAGAATTATCCATTTCGGCCAAGTCGTTCGAAAGTTATGAGGGAACATACATTTTTGCGATCCATTTTTATATATATAGATTATTTTTCCTAAATAACAAAAACATGGAGAAAAAAAAACACAAATCAAAATTTATAATTCATTCCATTTGTCCTCCACCTGGGTAAGTACTTTTGTATGTTGGGTGATGTCACCTATATGAATTTCCGTCAATAAATTCCAAGTATCGTGATAGAAAATAGCTTTTCCGATTGTCTCGAACATGATACCTGAATTGTTTAATTTCTTCATCCGCACCCCGTTGATAGTGCCATCATTAGGTTTATAAGTGTCAGTTTGCATATAATCCCGATCATTGATATTATAGCCATTATTTTGATTAAAGAGATACATATATACATACATAATTCATAAATTGGAAGGAAAAAAAATTAATATACGGGTATCTTCACATTTTGCTTGCGATTATAGGTACTAAAAGGCAAGTTATGCATTCGTAAGAAAAAAAAATATAACAATCAAACATGACATTACGATGATAGAGAAGTCGAAAAAAGTGGGTCCGACAATTCTGTCTGTCTGTCTGTCCATGTGTCTGTCTGTCTGTATAGTTAATTTACCTACAGTCTAAACGGCTAAACCGATTTGCTTCAAACTTGGTACATAGGTAGTGTTATTATGACGTCCTACAGAGGGATTTTTGGAACTAACACTCTAGCTCCTAAACTAACGGTACCTGCCATACGATTTTTAGTGAAAAATAAATTTTTCTCAAAAACACCTATTACGATTTTGATAAAACTTTCTGAATAGTGTTTTCTGTACAAACTTTATGTTTTGGTTGCAATAGATTTTCAGGAAAAGTCTTATAACGGTACCTCCAAGCTCCAATAGGACCGGTTTTTTGAAATCCGATTTTCTCGTAAGCCACTTGACGAATTTCGATGAAATTCTAAATAAAGAAGACCTTTTGTAAAAGAAATAATATAAATTCTAAAATTTTGCAAAAAAGTTTTTTAAAAAAGTTTCAAAATATTTTTATATTTTTTGTTTTTTCCAAAAACGTTTTAATCTATTTTTTTTTAAATTTATTTTTCTGATAAAAACTACAAAGTGTTAGAAGTTGGCATACTCCAAAAAATTTTGAATATATTTGCGAAAAGTTTTTCAAAAAAAACAGTTTACTTCATTTTCCCCAAAAAGCGTTTAAAGTTTTGGTTTTTAAGTGTTTAATAAAATTTGGTATAATTTTTTCAATGTTTTTATTTTCAAAATCTCGAGCCCCAAGACCATTTTAACACATAAGAGGAAGTTTGTACGACCCAGTCGTGCACTTTATTTTAATTGTTTATAGATTCTCAGCTTTCTTTTGATATATTATGCAAGAACAAACTCAACCAAATTATAAAGTTATAAAGCAAAATGCGTTTTCCGCATTTTTTTTTTTTTATTATAATAAGGCTAGCTTTAGACCATTTTAAATATGGCAAGTCTATATTTTTATAAACAGTACCTTCAAACCTTGAATTTGCTACTACTTTGAGCCATTAACTCGATGGGCTAGTTCACTGTAGTAAAACGTGCTTTTTAAAAGAGGGCCGGCAACCCTTTCGGCCCATTTTTAACTAGGCTCATGTATTTTTTTATATCTCGTCGAGCTCTATATATTTTACTAGATGGGCTAGGTGATGGTCGAAAAAACGCACTGGAGCTGTACCGTTTTAGACGCTATCGCCCCAAAATTACATAAGGAAGTTATGCATTGTCTTTATCTCGAGTTCTTCTATTCTAAAATAATATAATAGTCAAATAAATGACCATTGACCGGATGAGCTAAGAGATCCGACGGTCTATTACCGCCGATGTGAAATGTACTTGTTTTTATAGTTCAGTAATAGTTTTTTGAGCTTCTTTCGCTATTTATTTAATTTTTTTCTGGCTATAGTATGGGTCTCCTTGAGCCTATGTCTTAGAACGTAGTTATAGTTTTTGTTATCGTATATTGGTTCTGGTTCCCTTTTTAAATTTGATGGTATGTCTGCGGTGAAACCGAAGAGGCAGTCCATTGGAGTAAATTTCGTTCCTTCGTGGACATTATTGTTGTTTACGAACGTTGCTGATCTCAGCTACTGGTCCCACGATGTTGGGCTTTTATCGCAAATTGTTCTTGAGCATTTCACTAACGGTCGGTGAGCTCGCTCCAATGCTCCGTTGGATTGGGGGTGGTGAGCTGTGGTTTTTAATTTGTCTCTCTTTAGCAGCTTACATGCTTCTGTGAATATAATATAAAACTTTATTAATTAAATTAAAACACTTATATCACAACTTTATTTAATTTTGTGCTACGCGTTTCGGAAATTAAATTTCCATCATCTGGCACTAATTATATAAAAAAATTACAAAGATATTAAACTTTTGGGCTATTATGTTGAAGGTTTCTTCTATTGTGTTGTTGTCAAAATTTTTTTAAGTGGTTTCTTTTTATAGATGTTTGTCTCTTTCTCTCTTTTGTTTAATTTGTATTTTTAGCTTATTATTGTTGATTATTTATGTTGTTTTATTTGTCTTTTGTAGTTCTGGCCTGCCTTGTTGAGTTATGTTAGTATGTGTTTGTAAAACTGCAGTATCGTATAGTGTGTTCGTTTTCAATATTAGTTTGTCGTTTAAAAGTTTGTCTTCTTCTGTCTTATACGCTTTATATATTTCGAATTCTTCCAATGCATTTAATAGATTGCCCTTTTTAATTATACATATGCATTGAAGATAGGTTCTTATCAAAGTTGGGAAAGCTATGGTTATTTTCGATTAAATGTAAAGCGTTATTCGACTTGGTACTAAGTTTTGGTTTGGGTTCATTAAATCTTTCATAAAATGTCCGTCCGGTCTGTCCGATATAGTATATGTCACAGTCGTTGCATTTAAGTTTGTAAACTCCAGATTTCATTTTGGTTTCTATTTTAGGTTTCGATTGTAGGATATTTTGAATGTTGTTATTGGTTATGAAGGAGACGTCGATGTTAAGTTTTTTACTTGCTCTATAGGGCAAGTATTGGTTTCGTGCAGAAAAAAAAAATCGAGGTTTTAATCAAACATGACATTACGATGATAGAGAAGCCCAAAAAAGTGGTTTTCGCCATACCGTCCGTCGGTCTGTCTGTGCGTCTGTGCGGATGTGCGAATGTGCGGATGTGCGGATGTGCGGATGTGCGGATGTGCGCTTTTTCACGTCATGCTACAGCCTAAACGGCTTGACGGATTTTCTTCAAACTTGGTATATAGCAGTTTGAAGAAAAACCATTGTCGAGGTTTTTTTTATTTTGTTTTAGCCCGGCTCAAACTGGTACCTTTCAAGTAACGGTTTTTTTCAATTTGGATTTTCTCGAAAACGGCTCTAACGATTTTGATTAAATTTATAAACAAAACTGCGTTTTTTGTTTTTGCCTCAAATGGTCGTAACGAAAATCAGGTTTTAACGGCTTTTTTTCAAACAGCCATAAGTTCACAACGGCTTGATTGAATCAACTAAAACTTTGTTTGACACAGTTTTTAATAGTGTTCTATAGGATGGTTTAGTAAATTTTTCACTGAAGCCTTTCTAAACGGTGGCTTCCATACAACGAGCCGTTGAGTTGTAGCCAACTTTTTTTGGTTTTTTCTAATTTTCTCGAAAATGGCTCTAACGATTTCGATTAAACTTTGTGTGTTATATTCTTTTAGTGTTTTTAAGAGAACTGCGTTTTTAGTTTTTGGCTAAAAATGCAAATGACGGAGATCTGCTCTTAACGGCTTTTTTTCAAATGGCCATAAGTTGTCAACGGTTGCATCGAATTCACTCAAACTTTGTTTAGTATAGTTCCTTACAGCTTCCTATCAGATGGCATTGATTTTTTTTCAGTTTCCCTTTTTTAAATGGTGGCTCCTATCCAAAGAGCCACTAGATTTTGGCCAATTTTTTCATTTTTTCTAATTTACTCAAAAAGGGCTCCCCCGATTTTTATGAAACTTTGTATGTAACATACATAGATGTAGGGTTAATGCTCCACAGAATCGTTTTTAAAAGAAATAAAAGGCGTACACCGAGTTTATATTTCTTTTTCAGTAACACTTTATTGTTTATTACTTTTTAATAAAAATATTATAATGTATGTACTTTAAAAAGAGTTAGAATTAGGGATCAAAAAATGAAAAGGCAACCGCGCGTCTTTAATTTCAAACTAAAACTGAACTCTTTGTCGCTGTCGCTGTCGTCGTCGTCGTTCGCTAGTTATCTTCGTCGTCTCTTTTAAAAAGGGGTTCGTTAAGTGTGTTCTTTGTGCATGTGTGTATGTGTGTGTGTGTTTGTGTATGTATGTGTGTATGTTGGGATTTCGGACCCTACATTCGGCCATCCTGTTTGGAATTCAATCCGAATGACCCAACCCAAGGCTTCATACCATCAGCAGCGGCAGTTGTACGCCCCGGCCCAGGATGGTCCCCAATTTTGTCCACTTCGAACCGGTCGTGCTTATTTACCTTCACAATTTTGTACGGACCAAGGTATTTAGGTTTCAACTTTAGTCCAGGGCCAAATTGCGTTCTTCTGACCGCGACTAGATCCTTCATTTTATATTTTACCGCTTCCTTCCTCTTCCTCAACTGATATCGGTAATTTTCTTGTTGGAGCGTCTCAATATTGGATTTCGTCTCGTCCCTTATGTCTTGTCTTAACGCGTCCATTTTCTCGTAGAGCTCTTCGTTGAGCATCTCTTGGATATCTGGATCTTCTTTTATCCGCATCTGAACTCCGGTTAGGATTGCGAATGGCGCGATCTCCTTGGTGGCGTATTATTGATAATTTGCTGGGCCTTGTCCACATGTCGATACCATAGGCCAGCATCTTCTAAGGTCATCTTGGTGAGTAGCGGAACCAGAATACGGTTGACCCGTTCTACTTGGCCATTACCTCTGGGCACTCCAGTAGTGATCATCAGATGTGCTATCCCTTCCTCTGCGCAGTAATCTTCAAATGCTCGGGAGCTAAAGGCAGTTCCACGATCTGAAATTATTCTTCTCGGGTTTCCGAATGTGGCAGCCTGTTTACGCAGTCTGTCAAGGACTTCTTCTGTGCCAGTACTCTTCGTTGGGTACAGCCACACAAACTTGGAAAAAGCGTCGACTACTACAAAAATGTGATTGTACTTCTTCTTCGTCTCGTCTAATGGTCCGATATGGTCGACATGGTATGTTTCCAGGGGATAACTTCCTTTGTCGATTGGTGTCAACAATCCCTCTTGTCTACCTCCCTTACGCTCAGCCAATATACACTCAACACAATTGCGTATCACTCTTGTAATCTTCGTCTTGGCATCTCGAATGTGATAGGTCTTCTCAAGCATCTCTTGAGTCTTCTTAGCTGTAAAGTGGCCTTCTTTATGGATCATGCGGATTATCTCATCTTCCATGGATGCTGGTATAACGACCAACTCCAAAGCTGCATCCTTGTAGATAACACCGTTCTTCAAAAAATAGTCCTCATAGGGTTTCTGCTTTAAGAGCTCCGCTATCACCTTCAGGTATTCATCATGCATCTGAGCTTCTTTTATTCTATACACGGAGAGAATTGAAAAATCACCAATTGCGAAATATTCAGTTGCAATTTACAAAACATGTTTTTTTTGTAAATCACGGCGCTTTGATTCGAAACTGATATAAAAATTGGCAATTTAACTTTCAATTCATCTCAAATTACAACAATTCCTAAGTTGAGATTTACAATTAAAAGTTATAATTCAAGCTTGTGCCCTTCAAAGTAAATTACAACCTTTTTGTCGCAATTTACTACTTCAAGGCAATAATTCCATTTATACTTTTTACCAATCTGGATTTGCTACAATTTTTTCGTGATTTACATTCACTGAGTGTTAAAATCAACTCAAGTGTGTCTGACGGCTACGTCGAAGGTCCGGAGTTCGATCCCTGCCTCGAACTAATAATTATCTTTTTTTTTTGTACTGTCTCTTTTGAGGAAATGTAAAATCCTCGAAAAATAAATCTGGTTATTATTAAAAGTGGAACTTTGTAAGCCATTCGGATTCAGCGGGAAATGATATTCCACCAGAATATAAACGCACATACAGGAATCGTTCAGAATATAAGTCATTAGGCCCTGGCATCGCTTGTCTCCAATAAATGCCTTTTTGTAGTTCTATTATGTATAGGGAGTACAAGGTTGAATTTCAACTACACATAATATACATTTTCTTACCTTTACTCAAATAATCATCACAAAAAATTGTACATTAGAAGTCCAAAATAAGACGACTAGGTATATTTTTCTCGCCAATAAAACATAATCTTAATTCAAAACACCCCTAAAATGTTACTCATATTCAGGTTGCTTCTTATTATTAATTTTGATATCCGACTTGGATGCATCACCATGGCCTAGTAGATGTGTGCTTGGTTGGTATGCAGAGGGTCTCGAGTTCGATTCCTAGAATCAGCCAAGTAAGTAAAAGTTACATCTTTCAATAAATAATAATAAATGCTTTCCAATAAATAGAAAACGTTGCTTATCTCAAAGCGATATAATTTGTTACAAATTGAGTAAAATGGGGTTGCAATTTACGACTTTACCACTCATTTTTTCAAAAACATATTTTTGATTCAAAACAAAAAGATGGAAATCTACGACTCGCTTTTTACAATTTACAATCGAGTAAATATAAAATTGATACAAATTTGGATCAATTTTCGATTCGCGATGGCAATGTTTTATTTCTCAGGATCGGATTATTGACCCAAAAAAGTGGTAATTTGCTATTTTTCAGTGTCAATATCTTCATTTCGTTCAATTTTGAAAATTGCGAATAAGGAGTCGTAATTTACAAAACCCCGAGCTAGGGTGAGAAACTGCATAAGATTTTCGTGATTTGCAGCTCATTTTTCTTGATCTGATCTAAAAATTCTCTCCGTGTAGGACAATGTTTCGACAATGACCATACCAACTCGACTGAGAGCGTCGACATGCCGCATTCGCGTACCGCTTCTATGCTCTATTTCGTAGTCATAGTCCTGCAGGTACATAGCCCATCGTGAAACACGTAACGGTACCTCCTTCTAGTTCATTGTCATCGCAAAGGCATTGCAATCGGTGACAATCTTCACATGTCTTCCCAAAATATAAACACGCCACTTCTTCAAAGCTCCTACTATCGCTAAAACTTCTAATTCATACGAGTGCAATTTTTCTTCTTGAAAGGTTGTTTTACGGCTCATATATTGCACCGGATGGAATTCTCGATCGTCATTATCTCTGAAGTAATACGGCTCCATAACCATACATACTCGCGTCTGTGTGGATTTCTGTTACGGCATTCGGATCAAACAATTTAAGGACTGGTGATCTAATCAGAGCATTTCTCAGCCATTCGAACGATTCAATCTGTTCGCCATCCATCTTGAACGTCTTATTTTTCCGAAGCAAATCACTTAGGGGTTTCGCCCTTAACGCAAAGCCTTCTATGAATCTTCTGAAATAAGAAGTCAATCCCAGGAATCGTTGGAGTGATTTCTTATCCTTTGGCATGGGATAATTGCCCACAGCTCTCGTCTTCTCCTCTGATGGTCGTATCGTCCCGTTCTCAATAACATATCCAAGAAAATCAATTCGTCTTTGTAGAAACTTGCACTTCGTCCAATTTAACTGAAGTCCATTCTTACTTGCCACTTCAAGTACCATCTGCAGCCGTTGTAGTCCTTCTTCACAATTACTCGCCGGTATTATGACGTCGTCCATATATACTTGAACCATACCTTCGTTGATTAATGGTTTAAGCACCGTCATTATAAACTTCGTAAACACCGCCGGGGAATTACAAATACCAAAAGGTACCCTTCGAAACTCATACTGGCCATTATGTACAATGAAAGAAGTATACTTCATTGAACTTGGTTCCACTGGGACATGGAAAAATCCATTGACAAGGTCCAGCGTCGTAAAAACTTTACCATGTTGAAGCTGTTCTATGACGTCATCAATCAATGGCATAGGAAAATGATCTTTGACCATTTTTGCATTGATCCTCCGGAAATCGCAACACATGCGTTTTTCTCCATTTTTCTTATTCACGAGGACAACTGGTGATGCAAACTCCGAATTGCTCTCCTGAATAATCCCCTTCTTCAGCCACTCCGACACCTGCTTCTCGACTTCTTCTTTTTCTGGCTGTGACAATCTTCTGGCTCTCTCATACAATGGGGCTTCGTCCTTCAACACTATTTTCATTGAAATAGGTGATGATACCTCCTCTTTAGGTTTGTAGTCCTTAATAAGCGTCTCTATCCTTTCCTGATAAACTTTGGGTAGATGAAATAGATCGACTGCAGACGCGACATCCTCTTCCAATGCCCACACACTCATTGCTTGAAACTCTTGACGAAGTTCTGCCACTGCATCTATATGAGATCTAATCACTGTCCTTCGAGCCGTTCCTCACGTCAGGCCATCCTTCTTTTCTTCTTTTTGTATCGGAGCATTGTCCTTTACTGCAACGTTCTTTGATGAGCATGCTGCTTCTTCGTCATTTGGGTTTTCTTGTCTGCGTTGAAAACGTATTTCATGCCCTCTTATTGTTACTGATGCCTGCCTTACCACATCCACCCCAATAATCATTGAAAACGACATGTCCCGTTCGTTCACGACATGCAGCCTTACATTGAATGGTGTTCGATCGATGATTATCGTCGTGTCAAAATACCCAACCGTCCTTACCTCTTTATTTCCCAACCCCGTTAAGGTAGTTGAAATTTCTTCTAAGACAACATTCGGGAAATGCAACAACATTTCATATCTAAGTAAGGACAAATCACACCCCGTGTCAATCAATGCTGTCACTTCCCTGCCCATCATTGAGATTTCATTCATCAAATAATGTCCTGCGCCACTTCCGAAATTAGCTTTAGCTTTCCGCTCCACTTTGGTGTCCTCAGGTCCTTTACATTCGAACGATCTATGTCCGAAGGCGTCACATTTAAAGCATTTGTATCCTTTTGGACACGCTCTGGCCAGATGGTTTGCCTCTCCACACTTAAAACACTTTTTTGCTTCCTCTGGTTTGGCTGAAGTTGATGCTTCCCGCTTCACCGAAGTCGCAACTGGGAATCGTTGGCCCACATCCGTTGTTGATTGTCGTTGTATACGCTCGTATACATTTAATTTTGATTTCAGTTCCTCAATTGTGGTTGCTTCGTACAAGACGACTTTATTTATCCTATCATCTTTGAGGCCTGCGATAAAATAATCGATAATGGATGCGTCGTCGATGTGCACTGGCTTACCTATTTGCATCAAATTATACAAATACTCTCGGTTGGTCTCGGTTGGCAACTTGCGACGACCCTTCAAACGTCGATGAACTTCTGCTGCACTCACTTCACCAGCAAACTCCTTCATTAGAGCGGTTTTTAATGACACCCAATCTCTAATACAACTTTCACTTTGGACAAACAACCTTGCTGCCCCTGTCACCAATCTTCTTGCAAAAATGTATTGCTGCAACCCACCAAAACCTAGCACCACACAAATCTCTTCATATTGCGTTACCCATTCTTCAATATTTTCCATATTTTCCCCGGCAAAAGGAAGAACTGCCTCCTCCAGATCTCTGAAGCCGAAACCGCTTGGTGGCAATGTCACGACTGCAGGAACAGAAGAGCCAATCCCCTGCCGAAGCGTACTCCCACCGCTACCCACGGCATCAGTAAATTGTTCATCTTCGGAAGCGTCATCCGCAGGGCCCAACTTAAAATGTCTCATTAGTCTTTGTATTAATTGTTTTTTATTCCCAGTTAATGCTAGCCCTAACTCCCTTAATTTTTCTTTTAATTGGTCCACCGTAAGACTTCTTATTTGTTCTTCGTTCATTGTTACCTTTTCAATTCTTTACACTCTTTCCCAAAATTTAAATAAAATTTACCAGAATTCAATAGATTAAGTTCAAAATTTAAAGATTTAAAATTTAATAAATTTATTCAAAAAATAATCTGATTCAATTTAAAGAAAGTTTATAAGTCTACAAATAAAAAAAAGTAAAAATATACTTAATAAATACGGCCGCTACTGTGGTCTTCTTTTGTGTGTCTTCTTTTTTGCAACTGCTTCCTGCTCAACGTTGGATGTGTAATTTTGCACACCTTTCAATGTCTCTTTTTTTTTTCTTTTACTTCTATACTGCTTTGCTTCTCAACTTTTTCACTTCTTTTTTATTATTTTGTCTATTTTAAACTTCTTTACTTCTTCTTCTTTTACTTCTTTCTTCTTGTTTCTTCTTTTACTTCTTTCTTCTTTTACTTCTTTATTTGATATGTGACTTTGTCATCTTTTCTTCATCACACAATCACAAACACAATAGGTAAGTCACAACTGGTTTTTGCAACCCCTCTTTTTTAGCATATGCCTCGTTTTATGTACAATGGTAAATACACGCACTGATTCTCTTTCGATCGTGAAATTCAAAAAAAAATAAATGTGCCGTTGTCGTCGGCAATTATTTAACCGTTGCTTGCCGGCGTCTGGCTGAACAATTATTTATTTTTGCCACTGTTTGCGAATTTAATTGAACACTCAGCCTTCTTTTTGCAATTAATTAAACACGCACTTGCACGTCGCACTCAATATTTTGTTTTTAAAATACTATTGTTAGGGGTTTTTCTTACACGTCGTCGTGTCAACTTCTTATTTCACTCCTTTTGTTCACATTCCGGTTCTGAGCCCCCAAATTCTGTAGGGTTAATGCTCCACAGAATCGTTTTGAATCGTTTTTAAAAGAAATAAAAGGCGTACACCGAGTTTATATTTCTTTTTCAGTAACACTTTATTGTTTATTACTTTTTAATAAAAATATTATAATGTATGTACTTTAAAAAGAGTTAGAATTAGGGATCAAAAAATGAAAAGGCAACCGCGCGTCTTTAATTTCAAACTAAAACTGAACTCTTTGTCGCTGTCGCTGTCGTCGTCGTCGTTCGCTAGTTATCTTCGTCGTCTCTTTTAAAAAGGGGTTCGTTAAGTGTTTTCTTTGTGCATGTGTGTATGTGTGTGTGTGTTTGTGTATGTATGTGTGTATGTTGGGATTTCGGACCCTACATAGAATACTTCAAACGAAACTGCATTTTTAGTTTTTGGCTATACATGATAATAGTGGAAATTGCTTTTAACAGTGTTATTAACTTGGCCATAAGTGGACATTTGTATCATTTATATCACCCAAAAGATAACGTCTTAATTTTAAATATTAAAGGTTTCTTAACGTTAGCTCCTGTATATCGGTTTTTCTAGTTTCAGTAAAATTTTTTTAGGTTTTACCAAATTTTTCAAAAATGAGTTGTTCTCATTGATCGAAAAGTTTGTTTTCATCCTACTATTGCACCGACAGAGCAAGTACGTGCGACCCAGTCGTGCATTTTATTAAATTCGTTATTTATGATTTTTGGCATTATATTGGTAAATTCTATTGATGTGTATTTTGTATCGGTTGAGGTGGGGTTTATTTTATTAATATTGTTTTTTTGTTTCCTAAGAGTTTCATCTATTTTATCTGGTTTGTATCTGTTAGATGTTGCGATTTGCTTAATTATGTTTAATTCGTTTTGGTAATCCTCGTCGTCCATTGGTATTGTTAAGAGTCTATGTATGAATGAATTGTATGCGGCCATTTTTTTACTGTGTGGATGGTGTGAATCATTATGTATTGTGATGTCTGTTGTGGTAGGTTTCCTGTATATTTTGAATTTTAATTTGCTGTTTATCTTTTTTATGTTTAGATCCAAGAAATAGATTTCATTGTTATTTTCTGTTTCTGCTGTGAATTTTATGTTTCCATTGATGTTGTTTATGTGATTTTTTAGTATTTCAATTTGTCTCTTTGTTCCATTAAATATGATGAAGGTATCGTCGACGTAACGGGAGTAGGTTATTATTTTCTGGTATAGGGGGTTTTGACTTGATAAAATATATTTGTTTTCAAAATCATTAAGGTAGATGTCTGCTAGTAAGCCACTTAAAGGTGATCCCATCGCTAGGCCTTCAGTTTGCATGTAGAATTTGTTATTGAATGTGAAAAGTTTTTGTTCCAGTATTACTTTTTATGTTGATATTAGTTCTTTAATTTGGGTGTTTCTTACATTTAACCCTCAGTTTATTTTAAGAATAAATTTTATTCAATAGATAATTAGACATCCAGGGCTTTGGCCTTTTTAAATTGCCTTTTTTGTTCTCTAAAACTACCGAACTTTCGTCCACATAATATTTCAAAAAGAATACAAAATTGTCAAAAGCAATGGAAGGATCAGGATCACTATATGAACTTGACCAGTTTTCAAATAGCAAAAAGGAATTAAGATGTTTAAAATTTGTTACGGTAGTTTGTCTATTCAAGACCTGATTTCTTATTTTAATTTGGTTGTTATCTTTAAAATTGAAAAAAAGACACGTCATATGATGATCGGAGATCTTAAGATCACAAACTGAACTAGTGAGGGTTAACTTAGTTTTCAAATCTATTCTAGCTAATATATGGTCAATGCAAGTTTTAGATGAACAAGTTATCCTGGTTGGTACATTAATGTAAGATATAAGACCATGACCTGACATTAAAGACTTGTAATTTTCAACCACTGAAGTTGCAGATAAGATATCTATATTAATGTCACCCAAAATAAATAGGTATTAAGCGTTGTTATTATTCAGCAATAAATTTAGTTCCGCAATATAAATATCTTCATTAACATTATTAAATCTGTAGAAACACAAAAAGACCAGCTTAACAGAATTGCAGACTACAGATCCATGAAAACCTCACCCAAAAAACACTAGACGAAAATGATAAACCAAAACGTAAAATATTAATCGATTTTCAGAAGCTTAACGCTCAGATGATTACTGATAGATATCCGATAACTGATGTATCCATGACTTTACAAAATTTAGGAAATGCTAAATATTTCTCGATTATTGATTTGAAACCTGGATTCCACCAAATAAAAATAAAGCAGTCAGACAGAGAAAAAAAACAGCATTTAGTGTAAACGGCGCCAAATTTGTATTTGTTAGAAGCCGTTCGTGCTTAAGAACGCTCCTGCTATATTTCAACGTTGTGTTGACGATATACCGCGAGAATTAATAGGAAAGTTTGCATATGTCTATATAGACGATATCCTTATAATATACTCGAATACACCAGAGGAACATATTGAACATATAATGCGAACATGAAATTGAGTAGCGAAAAAAGTAAATTTTTCCATAACTTGGTGGAATACTTAGGGCACGTTATAAAACATAAAAAGATAACAGTAGATCCAAATAGAGTAGAAACTATTAGAGAACATCCTTTACCTACTAACCTAAAAGAACTTCGTTCATTCTTAGGGTTAGCTAGTTATAACCGTTAGTTTATAGAAAACTTCGCACAAATCCCGAAACCATTAACAATATTCTTAAGGGGAGAAATCGGTATGGTGAAAAAGAATCAAAGCGAAAAAATGTTGATTGAATTAGATGAAGCAGCAATAAATGCTTTTAATTTATTAAAAAAGAAATTAGAAGGGGAAGTTGAATTATTTCAACCTGATTTTAGTAAACCGATAGAACTTACTACATATGCAAGTAATTTTGCAATAGGTGCAGTTCTATCACAGAATAGAAACCCTATTACTTTTATCTTATCAGTAGAACTTTATCAGAAACCGAACAAAATTATGCTACAAACGAGAAAGAACTCTTGGCAGTAATATGGAGTTTACAGAAACTCAGAAATTACTTATATGGTATAGCAGATTTGACAATCCTAACAGATCATCAAAGTCTGATATACAGCATATCGGAAAAAAACCCAAACAGTAAGCTAAAGCGTTGGAAAAACCTTATCGAGGAATAGGGTGCAAAAATAGTATACAAACCAGGCTACCAAAATGTTGTTGCAGATGCGTTGTCTATCTAATCTAAAAATAAATATGAATAGACAAGAACAAAGTAACTCAGATCATAGTATGAGTAGTAGTCCGGACGATAAATACAGTGTTACAAGGAAACCATTGAATACATATATAAAAACCAAGTTATAATAGTTAACAAACAGTGTGTTGTGTACCATACAAAAATAGAGGCGTTGTTTGAGACAAATTCTCGGTTTACGATAACATATGGAGACATAAGTACAGTCTCACAAGGTCCATATTGAACCCAAATGAAGTAAACGCAATCTTTTGTGAAGAGATAGTATGGCATGAGATCATACCGGTCATAAAAACTAATTCTGAAGCATACAAAATAATACACACTCAAACACTTCTGGAGGATATTCAAAACAAAACAGTACAAACACAGATAATCAACGATATACACTCAAGAGCTCATAGAAATGCAAAAAATAATATACTAGAAATTCAGGAAAAATATTATTGGCCAAACATGACCAAAGAAGTAGAGCGATTTTGCTCCGAATGCTTGAATTGCAATTAAAATAAATACGAGCTCAAACCAAAAGAGCAAACAATTGGACAGACCCCAATACCACGTAAAGCGGGCTTAAAGTATAGCCATGGACATATTTATATAGATAACCATATGTATCTAAGAAGTACAAATAGATACAGTAAACATGTAAACATCAGAAATATAATAGATAAAATTAACTATAGTAAGTATTGGAAGAAGTTATAACACAACTATACCCATACATAGAAGAGGTCATGACAGATAACGAGAATATCTTTTGCATGCCTGTAAAATCATTTACAACCGCTATTCGATTCAACACAAAACCAGTCCTGTATCGCATTCTCAGAGTATGGCCAAAAAGGAGAGGGTACGCATAGTACAGTGATAGAGCTAACGAGACTCCTGGCAGAGGAAAATAAAACCAAGGGCAGTGACAAAATTTATAACGCAGTGAAACAATATAATAGTACGATTCACAGTGCCACCGGGAAAAGACCTAACGAATTGTTCCTCGAAAGAAAATTTTTTTTTAAGGTGGTGCAGACAGTCCATTATGGACAACGGCCTCAACCAACAATCCTCGCCAGCTACCGCATTCTTGTAAGTGAAGGAAAAACACGTTCGTTTAGTTATTAAAAAATAACTTTGAGAATAAATCAGATTTTATTAATAATATTTAAATTTTTTCTTTATTTTAAAAGCTTTGTATTATAAAATGTTTTCATTTCAACTTTTGCATTCTTTTTTTTTACATTCAAAATATTATCACAATATTGCCTTTAGAGTTGGTTTGTATTGGACGAAATATTTCCTTATTGCATTCGAGCTTTCCTAGATTTCTGAGCAGCAAAACTACTTATAATTACATCGATATTCAATTTCTTTGCCAAAAGTGCTTCGATGCATAGTGAAGCAAGTCCCCAAACACGATCTTGCGATGAGCACGAGCTATGAAAGTTTTTACTCTGGCAAGGACGTTAAAGGAAAGTTCGGCACTAGCTACAGTGACAGGTATGGTGCAAAACACACGCAGAGCAACACAAACGTTTGGGAAAATCGTCTTGTAGCAGAAACTCGAATCTCAGTTTTGTCCATTGTTGAATGGCCATAAAAGTGAAAAGGTTGAATTCAAATTTCTCATGGCATCGAACCGACGAGAAATTCCAGATATAACAGAATCAACTATGACGTAAAAGGTGTTTCTTTTGAAGTTTGTTTCTTCGTCTGTAGTACCCCGCGGCGTAGTAGTTAGTGTGTCGGACTGCTACGCCGAAGGTTCAGGGTTCGATCCTTGACGTTGCCACCTTAAGTTTTTTCCGGGGTACTGCCTCTTGCGAGGAACTGACAAATCTTCCAAGAGTAATTAATGTCATGGAAAGTGCTTCTCTGTTAGCCGTTCGGATTCGGCAGTAAATTGTAAGTCCCTTACATTCCTTCAGAATATCAACGCACACACAGGAATGGTTGAGAGTGTAAGTCACAGACCCCGGCCCCGCTTGGAGCTGTTGTGCCAACAATTTACTTTTTATTCTTCGTCTGTATCAGTTTGTTCTTCACCTTGATTTTCTCCGAAATGTCTTTTTAATTGTCTTTTTCGGGTCGATGTGAACGATTCTGAAATATCTCCCAATCCAGCCGCAACTTCTTTGCAAAGCTGCAAATCAGAGATCAAACTATCGAGATTTTGAATTGCAACGTCAAAAGTGATATCGCTGGCTTGAAGAATGATGCTTCTTTCATTTATAGCGCTCAGAACCTTGCACCAGATTGAAGACATCAGGACACATTCAAATTTGTGCATATATTTTAATACGCTATGTACATCTCTTCTAGCTTCAGCAGTTAAAGTGAGATCACTTAATCATTCTAGTGATTTTCTCAGTTTATTGAGATGATTTGCAAATGGTTTCACTGCTTCAATTCTAGCTGACCATCTTGTGTCGGACAGTTTGTGAAGGAATCCCGGCACATTTTCCTTAAGGATTTTCCAACGTTGTGCACTGCTGCTTAACAAAAGTTGAAACACTTTTGAACAACTCCAAAAATGTGATTGCCGTAGTACAACATTCCGCGGAATCTACACGTTTATAACTCACTTCATCAACACTTTATTTTATATTTTAACACCAAGTTATGTTTTCTACACAAGAATATTCAAAATTAACCTCGAAGTCTTAAAGTCAAATAAGCGATATTTTATAGAGATTTGCAAATAACGATCCTCGCGAAAACCCTTTCTCGATAAAAACAAATATTTCTAAGGAAACAGAAATTAAATAGATATAAAGAAAAATCCGAATAAAAAAAAATATATTTCGTGTTTTTCGAAATTCCGGGCCCCTTATTAAGACTGAGGCTGATACAAAATTTCAAAATTTACTTTAAATTACAAAGTTGTTTGTGCTCACTAATATAAAAGCTAAGCAATTTTTTATCATTTTCTTTAAATCGCCGGAGTCGGTCGATTTGTCTCTAGATATTAAAAAAAAAATGTCAACATAAGTCAGGGGTCCAAATCCGCGTGAGTTTTTCTTAAAATATAACGTTCACATAGGGCCCCAATTTTGAAAGCGTGATTGATTTTTCAAGTTTCCGAGCCGCTAGAAAATCACGAGAATATATTAATGCTTGCGGATCAGGGCCCCAAGATGCATGAAAAATCTATCTCAAATAAAAAAAATTACAAACAAAAATTACAATTCAACTTTTTGTTTAAAATTTCGGGCCCCTTGAAAATCACGAACATATGTAAATGGTTGATGAGGAACTGGGCCCCAGTTGGTATGAAAAATCTATATGAAAAAATTACGATTACACGTATGGCTTCAAATTTCCGGGCCCCTTAAAAATCCCGGGCCCGGGGGATTCCCATTACCCCCCCCCCCTCTCGATAGCCCTGTAAGAAAGTAATATTTAACGAACACTTTGAGGAATTCTTCAAAGATATCCGTACTTATGACATTCATAGAGTTCTTATATTAAGAGAAACATTAGAACAAATTAATAACTTATTAGAAACAATTAACTTTGCTAAAAAAGGAACATTTGTGTCTAAAAGCATTGACCTTAAAGAAAGAAAGAGAAATTGTACAAAATAAAAAAAATAAATTTAGACGTATTCAATATCTTAGACTACTCAGAGATTCACATGCTGAAATATCAAGATTTATATGTTACAATATTCAAATATTCTATAATATCGCACAAATGTAAATTTTTCAAAGTTGTCCCTTTAGAATTCAAACATGGGAAATTTGTTTTAGATTCAATGTAAATGTAAGGAATTTTTGAATTCCAATATATCTAAACTTGTAAAAATCAAATATTGTGCAACTAATGTGTTAGAAAATGAAGAATCCAATTGTAAAGTGATTCAGGAACAGGTCAGACAATATACTGACGACTTAAAAATAGTATCGGGTTCGAATGAAATATATAATGAAACAATTTTTGGAACCCATTTAATTAAAAAAAGTAAATCAGTTATCATAAACGATAAAAAAAAATACAGAAATGAGAAAGAAACTATCTTACAAAATGCAAAAAACTAAAATCAAGATACTATTTACATAAATGAAATACTGGATCAGAATCAAAACTTAAATTTAATAATATAAAATCATTAAAAAAATGTATATTGACATTGGAGCAACATCAAATATACACATTTTTGATAATAGTCCTAATAACTATTATAATGTTTGGCGTATCAATATATTCAAAAATACAAAAACGAATAGGTGAAAAAAGAGCTGTTCAAAATCAAGAAGAACACATTTAAATATTAAATAGGTTTGAAATGAATAATAGTGAGGACACTATATTTTAACCAAGGGGGAGTTAATACCATTGAAGTACAGTTTGTCATCATCGCTATCTCACAAGATACCATACTTTGACCAGATGTAAACAATTCAACTATCGATGGAAAATTCCCGAACAATCATCATGGCTTCCTCATGAGGGATGAACACAACGGATACACATAAATATAGGCTCAGGACAAAACGAGATCGTCCTTAGTACAGTAGAAATATTGAAAGAAGTAAGATCGAGTATAACAACCTCAGAACCAGTCTTACGTCGTATAGTGCTAAGATAACCCTTCAAGCAAATGGATCCGAATTCGATCCACGCGCGGAGTAAAATTCATATACTAGACTCCGCATACGGATCCAAATACGGAGCCGCAAAACGACGTTTGTCGGCTCCATTTAGTATGTAAATTATAATTCCCACGGACTCACTCGTGAGAGAGAAAAAAGAGCGAGAGAGAAAGAGATAGAGAGCGAGCTCGTCCCGCTCAGCGAAACTGCACCCTTGAAAACAATAATGTAATAAAAGCAAACGAGTTGGAGTATTGAAAGCAACTTCTGTTGTCCAAAACAAAATATAAATTCAAATTGTTGCCATATTCTTTTATTCTTTATTCTTTATTTTTTATTCAAATAAATTGATGGTCACAAATGTATTAAGACGGCACGAGTACGATAACTTGGCTGCCAAGAATTGATAACGGTTTTGTATAGAGGGGTGAAATACAAGCATTTTTTACTACAGGAGGGGGGGGGTCCATCTCACCCCGTTTAGAAGGTAGGGGCGATTTTCGAAAAAATTACTTAAAATGGAAATCAAAATCTTAAAAAAGAATGGCATTACCTACAATGAAGTTTTATACCGGTTTTGAAAGCCAGAAATCTGTTCTTTAATTTTAAATTAAAATGAAATTCTTAATGTCAATCGTTTTAAAATTATTTGCATGCAAACTCAAAATTTTGATAAAAAAAATAAAAAAAAAGTTTACACCAATTTCTTTCAAAATTGTAAAATAAAGTGCTAAACTGGCTGTCTGTCATCAGTGCCTATATCAATTCTTAATCGAATACAAAAAACCGAATCTTTTTATGTCTTCTAGTTACTGAGAAAATTGAAAATTTCCAAAACTACTTTGTAATCAAGTTGTATTATTTTTGGTATTTGAGTAAACTTGCTTACCATACAGTGCTAACACACATTCCAGACGTCAGGCAGACGAACTCAAACAGTTTATGGTATCAACAGTACCAAGGTGCCCCGCTTCGCAGGATCTAGGGATTTTAACCCCCTTTTTAAGGGTATGTTTATATGTCAGGCAGGCGCCTGTGTCAATAGTATTTGTAATCAATTGCACCTGGGTGGCCCGCTTCGCGGGATCTTTTGATTAGATTTGTAGATTAGATTAGATTAGATGGATTTTTATTGTCTTCTCAAAAATTTTGATACACATTTTTTTTATCTATAAAAAAATCATTAAGCATGGCTTTTGCCGTCTGCTCGATTGACAGTATAAGTTATTAGTATAAAATTACAAATTACAAAAATTCAAAAAAATAAATAATAAATGAAAAGGCAAAACAAAATTTAGTGTTTCTAAGAGTATACATTAATTTTGATACTTTTTTTTTTTTTTTTTTTTTTTTTTTTTTTTTTTTAACTATATATACTTTGTCTTACTTTAAAAGGCTTCATTCAAAATTTGTTCTCTATATAATATTGCTTTCTTATAATAATTGTAGAGCTGGCTAACATCATCTTCGCAGTTAAGAAATGCCTGAACTCTTTCGTCGGTTAACAGGTTGCTCCCCAGGAAAACTCTTCTTATTTCTTTTAGGATAGGACATATTCCTATGAAATGCACGACGTCTTCTCTCACGGAAAGATTGCAAAGACTGCAAATTTTTGGTAGATCCTCCCGGTGCGGCATAAAATTCAATTTTAGCAGTTCGCCTCTCATTTTAAACATAGCTGAAATAAGATTTTGGCTATAGTCAGATCGAAAATAATTTTTTTCACAGAGATTGTGTTGCAGTACACTGTAGGTTGCTCTATGCACAGAAGAAGTCGCTTGGTTGATACAGTTCAACCTGTGTTTTTCATCCGCTTTTGCAACAAGATCATAAAGTGCATCCTCCACTTCTCTTCCGACACCTCCTTGAAAATTCAGGTTAAGATCCAGGCCACAATAATCTGCAAGCTCCTTCAGTTTCCCAAAAAAAAGACTCTTCCTTCCTATTATATGCAGGCTTATTACTTTTGGTAGCCTTTCATTTGGCATTTTTAAAACTTTTAAAAGATAATCTACGTGTAGTTTGAGTGATTTAATGAATAGCGGTGGCAGTCCGGTTTCTATATTCAGCATGTAATTTGGAGTATTCCTCGGTAATAGGAAACATCTTTTTAGGTAGAATCTTAACAGTTTTTCCACGGTTTCATATTGTTCATAGCCCCAAGCTTGTGCAGCATACATCATGACCGATTCAGCAACTGCTAGAAAAACTTTATATTTAACGCTGTGTGTTATAAGGTTATTTGCAAAGCATTTCTTCCAAGAAGCACATATTGCACTTTTAGCTTTTACAAGTTTATCTTTTAGGTGTGATTCCATTTTGAGATTGCTTTTTATTATAACACCAAGATATTTGTAGGTTCTAACAACTTCGATTGGTTCATTGTTCACATGCCATTTTTCATTTCTGGCAATTCTACCAGAACCGTTTTTAAACACCATCACCTTTGATTTGCTTAAGTTCACCGTCAGATTCCACAATTTGCAGTACATATCGAGTCTGTTGATCATAAGTTGTAGTGTTTGCGGTGAGTAAGCAAATAGTACGACATCGTCGGCAAAGAGTAAGGCTTTGATTAAAATCCCGGCAAACTCTATTCCACCTGGAAGGTAGTCAGTTAGGTCATTTATAAAAAGAGCAAAAAGATTAGGACTCAGGGGACATCCTTGCTTAACTCCCATTGTTGTATCAAACTGATCAGACATGTCCTCTCCGTTCCATACCGCTGCCTTGTTTTCTTCGTACAGGTTTTCAATGACTTTTCCAAACATTGAAGACAATCCAGCATTGTAAAGCTTGTAGAACAAGGCCCTCCTATCAATTGTGTCGAAAGCAGCCTGGAAGTCAACGAAAAAGACATATAATTTTTTATTTTGTTCCAAGAAAGTTCCCGCAATGTTGCTTAAAATGAATATGTTGTCGATAGTTGAATATCCGCTCCGAAAACCAGCCTGGCATTCCTTTATAATCTTATTGTGGCTTAACCATCTACATAGGCGGTTGTTTAAAAGAGAAACAAACAATTTGTAGGAGGTATTAAGAAAGGATATTCCTCTATAGTTGTTCGGATCAGATATGTCTCCTTTCTTATGAATCGGGAATATTATCGCTTCCTTAAACTGATGGGGTATGCTTCCAGTTTTCAATATATAGTTAAATGCATTAGTAAGTTTATTCTTAAGGTCCGCCGTTCCATATTTCAGCAATTCTACTGTTATTCTATCTATTCCTGGAGCTTTTCCATCTTTGAGTTTAGTTATTGTTAAGTGCACTTCTTCAACAGTAAATGGAGGATCAAGAATATCATTGAAATACCAGGGTTTAGCATAAAGAATATTTGGTGCCATGATAGCAGGGCTTAGTAGTTTTTGAAAGTGCTCTTTCAATAAAACAGCAGAAAGTTTGTCGCTGATTTTCAGATTTCTTCCGTTTATGGATCTTATAGCTTTCCAAAATTCTTTTGAATCCTTGCAGGATGTAAGTTTCAAAGCCTCACGTTCATAGTACCTTATTTTTTTTGCTTTACAGATTTTCTTAAAAAATTTATTTTCTTCAATGTAGCGTTTTTTAAAATATGGGTTGTTGTACTTTCGAAAAAAAATAAGCCATCCAAAGGATCTCCTCCTAGCCACTTCACAATCAGCACCAAACCACTTTTCTTTTGCTTTGGTTTTGCAAGTATGTGGTTGTGTGTTTTAACGGATATGAGGTTTTTATTACTCTTTCAATATCATCCAAACTTAGCTCTCCTTCCGTTTGTAAATTTCTCATTAAATTTTGCCGATACTCCGTTGCTTTTGTTTCCTTCCATAGCAGTTTCGGGGGAAGTTTGAGGTTCCTGGTCTCCTCGTGTGGTATAACATATGAGTTTAATCGTACAGTTATTGGCATGTGGTCCGAAAATGGAACAGTCAGCACCTCAAAGTCGTGAATTAGACTAATCCATTGTCCTCTTGCTAAACAAAAGTCAACCACTGATGAACCTTGTTGCCCCAAAAAAGTATATTCGCCACCTTCATCAGACTTGCTCCCACCATTCATGATATAAAAACCAAATGAGTCACAAAGTTCCAATAGTTGATTTCCTCTTGCGTTAATAGTTTTATCTTTGGAGTGTCTTACTTTGTCCGCAAACATATTTTCTCTGCCTGCCTCCTCTCCGATTCTTGCGTTTAAATCGTTGGTACGTTCTAGAAAACCTTGTACGATTCCAAAATCACTCTCCCAATTGTTGCAATTGACGTAAGATGGTATTATAATGTACTTCGTAGAATTAATGACAATACTTAAATAGCTAAATTCTTCCTCCGATATAAATTCGCACGTTATATTATTTAAAGACTTTTTGTACCCAAAAAAGCAACCACCACTCGGCCTTCCTCTTGTACTTAATCATTGCATATATAAACTATAGTATTCCCACTTGAGGTGCGCCATCTATCGACGAAAAACTAAGCTCTAGAATACCATGGGAAGCAACAACAACAATTTCCACCATTTTAATTGTTGTTGTTGCTTCCCATGGTATTCTAGAGCTTAGTTTTTCGTCGATAGATGGCGCACCTCAAGTGGTAGTACTATAGTTTATATATACAATGACTTAATCTAATTGCAGGTATCGATAGACCATTGAACTTATTTAATTGATTGGTGTATAAATTGTAGTCTTCTTCCAAGACAAATGTTTCATACAAAAAAAACAAAATCATAGTTGTTTAATAATTCATAAAAATTTCCATATAATGACTTAGTACTAAGACCCGATATATTATAACTTATTAAATTTATATTTCTTAATTCAATATTATTTTCTTTATTATGGCAGACGGCACCATTACCCTATGCTGGATTCACACTCGATAACGTTGTAGTGGTTTGGGCCCTCACTAAGCGGCTTCCTTTTTGACTGCTAGGTGTCGCTCGATCCAATCTATTTATCCGGTTGTTTTGACGTACATCAGTCACTGTCACATCCAGATAACCATGCTGCTTGCTTAGATTTTTTTGATAAATTTGGCTTAATTGTGAAATTCCATCTGCAGTGTTGTTGCACAGAAGTCCTAATATTTTGCTCCAGCGGAAAATTTTATCAAAGATATACATTTTGTCATCTCTTACATATACCTTTATATCTGCGTTTTCTTCAATGAGTTTCTTTCGAATGCTCAAAAGCTGGTTTCTCTTTTGTCGGATTG
The DNA here is from genome assembly GCA_916050605.2 of Platycheirus albimanus. Lineage (NCBI taxonomy): Eukaryota > Metazoa > Arthropoda > Insecta > Diptera > Syrphidae > Platycheirus > Platycheirus albimanus. The sequence goes on along the minus strand of OU696696.1, from coordinate 160,202,654 downwards.
AGACAGGAAGGTCTTTGAATATGGTGACTCCGGTGTTCTGCAAGCTTTTCGATGCTTTTAAGGCAGTGATTACTTGGTTTTTCGTCTCCATTTTAACCACGAAGTTCTTTTTATTTGCATTCTTGGATCGAAGTTCTTGAATTTGCAGATTATCTGTGCATGGTGGCGGTTGAACTATAGAAGCACATACACTTTTTATCAGTTCTTTCTCATCTTTTCCGGCTTGAACATCGACTCGCACCATCAAATTATTTTCTGTGTTTTTTTTTCTGTATTTCATCCATTTGGCATTCTAAAAGCTCGTATTTTTCTTCTAGTGCGGCTACCTTATTAGATAAATGGATATTTTGTTGCAAAATTTGTTGGTTGACGTTCACTATAGCTTCGATGTCAGCTTTTTTTGCAGTGTCTTGCAACTTTGCGTCGAGCAATCCAGCAATCATATTGGCTAAATCCAGTTTAGTCATATTTCCAACAAACTCTTGCGGATCGGACATTTTATCGCAGATTTGAACTCTTTTTTGCAAGTTAAAACTTTCTGGTGATGTTTCGCTAACTTTTCGTTTGTTCATATGCACGGAGAGGTTATGTGCAAAAACACTTAGGAGATTGGCAAAACGAAAAACAATCTTATAGCTTAAGGACTCACTTGTTCAATGTAGGGACGTGTCTTTTTTATACCTTTATATTTTTCAGTCTCAGAAACACTCAAAATTACTTTTGTTATTCACTATTTAGCACTTTTTCTAGGAGCTATTCTGAAAAATTTCCAACTTTTACTATTGACAGCTGTCAATCCCGGGATCTTTTGATTTTCTCCTCCTTTTTCGGGATCTTTTGATTTTCTCCTCCTTTTTCGGGGGCACACCGCGCTCACGCAGCTTCGCTGCTCCGCTAAGGGCTAAGGGTATGTATATTTGTCAGGCAGGCGCCTGTGTCAATAACATTTGTAATTAATTTGACCTGGGTGGCCCGCTTCGCGGGATCTTTTGATTTTCTCCTCCTTTTTCGGGGGCACACCGCGCTCACGTCCGCTAAGGGTATGTATATTTGTCAGGCAGGCGCCTGTGTCATTAACATTTGCAATTAATTTGACCTGGGTGGCCCGCTTCGCGGGATCTTTTGATTTTCTCCTCCTTTTTCGGGGGCACACACCGCGCTCACGCAGCTTCGCTGCTCCGCTAAGGGTATGTTTATTTGTCAGGCAGGCGCCTGTGTCAATAACATTTGTAATTAATTTGACCTGGGTGGCCGGCTTCGCGGGATCTTTTGATTTTCTCCTCCTTTATCGGGGGCACACCGCGCTCACGCAGCTTCGCTGCTCCGCTAAGGGTATGTATATTTGTCAGGCAGGCGCCTGTGTCAATAACATTTGTAATTAATTTGACCTGGGTGGCCCGCTTCGCGGGATCTTTTGATTTTCTCCTCCTTTTTCGGGGGCACACCGCGCTCACGTCCGCTAAGGGTATGTATATTTGTCAGGCAGGCGCCTGTGTCATTAACATTTGCAATTAATTTGACCTGGGTGGCCCGCTTCGCGGGATCTTTTGATTTTCTCCTCCTTTTTCGGGGGCACACCGCGCTCACGCAGCTTCGCTGCTCCGCTAAGGGTATGTATATTTGTCAGGCAGGCGCCTGTGTCATTAACGTTTGTAATTAATTTGACCTGGGTGGCCCGCTTCGCGGGATCTTTTGATTTTCTCCTACTTTTTCGGGGGCACATCGCGCTCACGCAGCTTCGCTGCTCCGCTAAGGGTATGTATATTTATCAGGCAGGCGCCTGTGTCAATAACATTTGTAATTAATTTGACCTGGGTGGCCCGCTTCGCGGGATCTTTTGATTTTCTCCTCTTTTTCGGGGGCATACCACGCTCACGCAACTTCGTTGCTCCGCTAAGGGTATGTCCAGTCGTCAGGCAGGCGCCTATATCAAATAGTTTTTGTTATTAACAGTACCTGGGTGGCCCGCTTCGCTTGGCAATGCAATTCTATCTCCTCGTGGTGCATTCTGGGTAACGCGCTAAATGAATTGCTGTACTTTAATAACAAAGATGACATCAATCCTCAAAGCGAGATCACTGTAAATACCAAAAAACAAAAACCTCATAAAAAAGTAGTTTTAGTAATTTTCAATTTTCTCAAAACCTAAAAGATATAAAATTATTTGGTTTCTTGCGTTTAATTCAGAATTAATATGAGCATCGAGCATGCAAAGCCAATTTGGCATTTAATTTCACAATTTGGAATAAAATGGTCTAAACTTTTTTTTTCATTTTTTTTTATCAAAATTTTGAGTTTGAATGCAATTTTTTTGAAAACTATTGGCATAAATAAAAAAATTTAAATTGAAAATTAAAGAACAGAGTTTTGGCTTTCGAATCGGGTATAGTTCTTCATTGTAGGTGTTACCGTTGTTTTTTAATTTTTTTTTTTTTTGATTAAGTCATTTTTTTCGAAAATTGCCCCTACCTTCTAAACGGGGTGAGATAGACCCCCCTCCCATAGTAAAAAATGCTTGTATTTAACCCCTCTATAAAACCCCATTATCAAATCTTGGCGGCCAAGTTATCGTACTCTCCCCATTAAGACAATGTCTTTTAAAGTTACAAATGAAATGAAGTATGAATGGAAAAAACATAGTTAAAAATGAATGTAAACTTATAAAAATAACAAAAGTTAACTTATAAACATAAGCGAGAGCTACAGTACGTTTGCAACGAACTGTTGGATACCCTATTCCCCATATTTTTGTATGTGCATACGTCTGCCGCCCGCAAACAGCCGATGTTTCAGAAAGAAAATTCTTCTTTAGCAGACAGAACAAAATTCAATAACATTAATTTTATGCGGTGTGATGTTCAATTAGTGTTGGCGCAATAAAAAAAGGAGTGCGCCACGCCCAAAGTTAAAACGTTTTATTGCCAAGGCAATTGTTATGAGCTCAGTGACATTCAATTTTATTCTTGCAGATCGATTTGAACAAAACAAGACAAAACTTAAATTTTTAAAAATTAGATTTCGAATGGAAATAGCGATTATGGGTGTTTTTAACAATTATTGGACCACACTCTGCTACGTAACCAAGGAATATAAATCCAAGTGTTCATCTGTTTACATCAAAACTGCGACCGATAGTTAAAAAACGTTAAAAAAATTAATGCATTATACGACTTTTGACGGAAACGCCCCTTAAAAGTGGGCGTGTCTTAAAAATTTGAAGCACTAACTGCACTTTTTTCAGTATTTAGGCATATGTGTAAGACTACAGCTGAATCGAGTAGTTTTTAAACAATCTTACCTGAACAAGAGTATTTTACCAAAATCACGCCTTTAAAAGTGGGCGTATTGCAAAAATTTAGAAAAGAAAATGTAGAGATATATTTCTCAAATAACGAACGGAAGGAAAAAGGTTTAAATTAAACATTGGAAATGCCTTAAATTCTTAAGGCTACGTTTTTCGTTCTTTCATGAAAAGTAGGCGTAAGCCACGCCCAAAATTCAAAAATTTCTTTGCATACACAAACCTTTTCGTTTCTATTAAGAGACGCAAAATGTTGGCTTGCGGATTAATTATAAATACCGTTTATTTACAAAAACAATTTTTTATAGTTTCTAATGAAAAGTGGGCGTCAGCCACGCCCAAAATCAATTTTTTTGATTTCATACACAAGATGTTTATGTGCCAGTAAGACCCACAAAATTTAATGTTTTTCGCTTTAATATAACAATTATTATTTTATAAAAACAATATTGATGGTTTTGTATGAAAAATAGGCGTAAGCCACGCCCAACCTGAAATATTTTTATTTGATTGGAAGAAAGTTTACCTAAAGCTTACGTGTGCAAAATTTTAGCGTTATGCTTTTATCGTAACTGTACAAAAAAACATAATTTAATTTTATTAAATTGAGGTTGCTCAACAAAAATGGTGATTGTGGGCGTTTTTGTGGGCGGATTTTACCGGTTCAAGAACTTAGCCTTACTCTTGAACCAAAGATTATATATACCAAATTTCAGCTTTCTAGCTCAAAAATTGCGACCTCTAGAGAGTATACATACGGACGGACGGACGGACGGACGGACGGACGGACGGACATGGCTAAATCGACTAGGCTTTGGATTCTGAGTCAGAATATATATACTTTTCTATACCTAACGGTATTATTTCTCTATGTTACAAACTCCACACCAAATACAATATACCCATTCTATGGAATAGGGTATAAAAATAACAATGGGCACTCGTTCCATTTAAACTATGTATTTGTATTTATTTTATTTTCTTCAAAAACACTTTTTCACTGCCTGAATAATTTTTTTCCAAATTTTTTTTTTTGTACTGTCGTCTCCAATGCGAACCAAAAAGTAAACATATAGTCCGGGAGCCCGCGACACTTAAAAAAAATCTCAATGGGCCGTATTCATAGATGATGTTTAAGCTGTTGCTAGCTAAACTGGAGTTTAGCTTATGAAAACTTCATCAGGTAAACTCCAGTTTAGCTTAGCAACAACTTAAACATCATCTATGAATACGGCCCAATATGTTCGTCGTTCAAATTGTAATAGATCGTTCAATTTAGTTATGGGTGTCATCAAAATGGAGTGCTTACAGCGCACCTCGAGACCTTTTGGTGTAGGAGGCGTTTGAAACATGAAAAAAAAGGGGGGGAAAAAACCTACAAAGGGTTGTTAATTAGCATCAGGGGATTTCAAAAAAGTAGTGCTTACATTTGGGTAGCGGGACAAAATACCGCTTACAAGAAAGGTGCAAATTTTTTTTCCAAAATTTGGTCAATACATTCGTAATTGAAATTAAAAATGGTTACAAAACACCAAATTCTTGATGTAAAAAACTTGTGCTTACAACCCATTAGCGGGACAAAGTCACTTTAAGCACTCTTCAAAGTCACTGCTGCACCTGAGGGAGTGCCTTTATACTTCTTATATAAAAAATATTATTTTTAAATATATCTATCTCCTTTTCTTATATTATAAATAATAAATTTTTAGTTGCTTTATATAATTATCATATATAATATTAATCATTTCATCGCACTCTAACATGCACCCCTTACATGGGGCATCAATTGAATTTATTATGTATTGATAACTTCAAAAAAACAAGTACAGTAAATGAAGCTTATAAATCACGTTTATAAGAAACACACTTATATAAAGAACTTTTTAAAAACACCGATTCTTAATTTGCCTATGAAATTGGATGTTTATAAGAATCTTTTTATGACACACGAAAATGCCCATCTATGGGGCCAGTTATAGCGATACTGAAAACCATACCGAACAAATTTTCAAATGGAAAGGCTGGTATATCATGGTTCGGTTTAAAACACAAATGCTACACTGATCGATGGCAACCAACACTGAGAGATATTTTTTGCGCATACAAATTTGAATTGAATTTGTACTTTTAGTTAAAAAAGTATTTTTTTATTTTTCTGTTATACGTATAAAATAAAAATAAAAAATTGCATTTTTAACAAAAAGTATTCATCAATTAAATCAATTAAAAATTTTATTAGCAAAATAAATTCTCTGAGTTAGTTACCATCGATCAGTGTAAAATTTGTTTTTAAGACCGAACCATAACATACTAAATTTTCCATTTGAAAATGTTTTCGGTTTGGTTTTCGTATAGCTATAACTGGCCCCTAAATGTTCCTTAAATGTGAAATGGTACACCCTTATACTTATACTTACCTTATACTTACCTTATACTTATACTTAGGAAAAACTTGTACATGCATTTCCATGATATCTAATCGTTTTTTTTTTCCTGGAAGAATATTTTTATAAGAAACTTCTGTTTCTTATATCCGTTTTTTAATAAAAAAATTGTTTCTTATATCCGTCGTTCCGATTTAAGAAACACACGCTTATAAGAAACAAAACTTGTGGCATTTTGAAGTTTCTGATAAGCGCATATTTCAAAGCCGTTGGAAAGTTTGTTGACAATAATTGTGGTCTTACAAATATCTTGATCGATTCTGAAATACCTACTAGTAGGAATATCAGTAAGCTTCTTGAAATATTTCAATCGGTGCAAAAACCGCATCCACTGATTTGTTTAGCACTTGAAATTTAACATTTCATGAGTTTCATAAAGAAAATGTTGAAATATCTGAAGAAATGAGAATTTATTTAAAAGCGTTTAAATGTAACCGATCAGAAAATCCAAAAATCGAAAACGAATCAGTGATGCAATTATTTGATAAATACGATGAATTCGAGCAAAAAACACTTCACGGTGATCATGGTGCTACAGCTCATGGTGTATTCGAATCTTATTCATTACTATCTCATGTAGAACCGTAGCGTGAGAACTTCTGATTTTGAATTGTTGAAATTTGTGCTCCCAAAATTGCAAAGATGTTACTCATTTTCAACCAAAACAATTCTCAGTATTTGGTACTGTTAACACGACAATTTACTCTAAGTTGGTGAACCCCATCCCGGATTAAAATTTTGTAATGGATCTTGGTGTTAAACGAACTGCTAAATCTTTCTTTCGAGTTTGAATGCAATTTTTTTGAAAACTATTGGCATAAATAAAAAAATTTAAATTGAAAATTAAAGAACAGAGTTTTGGCTTTCGAATCGGGTATAGTTCTTCATTGTAGGTGTTACCGTTGTTTTTTAATTTTTTTTTTTTTTGATTAAGTCATTTTTTTCGAAAATTGCCCCTACCTTCTAAACGGGGTGAGATAGACCCCCCTCCCATAGTAAAAAATGCTTGTATTTAACCCCTCTATAAAACCCCATTATCAAATCTTGGCGGCCAAGTTATCGTACTCTCCCCATTAAGACAATGTCTTTTAAAGTTACAAATGAAATGAAGTATGAATGGAAAAAACATAGTTAAAAATGAATGTAAACTTATAAAAATAACAAAAGTTAACTTATAAACATAAGCGAGAGCTACAGTACGTTTGCAACGAACTGTTGGATACCCTATTCCCCATATTTTTGTATGTGCATACGTCTGCCGCCCGCAAACAGCCGATGTTTCAGAAAGAAAATTCTTCTTTAGCAGACAGAACAAAATTCAATAACATTAATTTTATGCGGTGTGATGTTCAATTAGTGTTGGCGCAATAAAAAAAGGAGTGCGCCACGCCCAAAGTTAAAACGTTTTATTGCCAAGGCAATTGTTATGAGCTCAGTGACATTCAATTTTATTCTTGCAGATCGATTTGAACAAAACAAGACAAAACTTAAATTTTTAAAAATTAGATTTCGAATGGAAATAGCGATTATGGGTGTTTTTAACAATTATTGGACCACACTCTGCTACGTAACCAAGGAATATAAATCCAAGTGTTCATCTGTTTACATCAAAACTGCGACCGATAGTTAAAAAACGTTAAAAAAATTAATGCATTATACGACTTTTGACGGAAACGCCCCTTAAAAGTGGGCGTGTCTTAAAAATTTGAAGCACTAACTGCACTTTTTTCAGTATTTAGGCATATGTGTAAGACTACAGCTGAATCGAGTAGTTTTTAAACAATCTTACCTGAACAAGAGTATTTTACCAAAATCACGCCTTTAAAAGTGGGCGTATTGCAAAAATTTAGAAAAGAAAATGTAGAGATATATTTCTCAAATAACGAACGGAAGGAAAAAGGTTTAAATTAAACATTGGAAATGCCTTAAATTCTTAAGGCTACGTTTTTCGTTCTTTCATGAAAAGTAGGCGTAAGCCACGCCCAAAATTCAAAAATTTCTTTGCATACACAAACCTTTTCGTTTCTATTAAGAGACGCAAAATGTTGGCTTGCGGATTAATTATAAATACCGTTTATTTACAAAAACAATTTTTTATAGTTTCTAATGAAAAGTGGGCGTCAGCCACGCCCAAAATCAATTTTTTTGATTTCATACACAAGATGTTTATGTGCCAGTAAGACCCACAAAATTTAATGTTTTTCGCTTTAATATAACAATTATTATTTTATAAAAACAATATTGATGGTTTTGTATGAAAAATAGGCGTAAGCCACGCCCAACCTGAAATATTTTTATTTGATTGGAAGAAAGTTTACCTAAAGCTTACGTGTGCAAAATTTTAGCGTTATGCTTTTATCGTAACTGTACAAAAAAACATAATTTAATTTTATTAAATTGAGGTTGCTCAACAAAAATGGTGATTGTGGGCGTTTTTGTGGGCGGATTTTACCGGTTCAAGAACTTAGCCTTACTCTTGAACCAAAGATTATATATACCAAATTTCAGCTTTCTAGCTCAAAAATTGCGACCTCTAGAGAGTATACATACGGACGGACGGACGGACGGACGGACGGACGGACGGACATGGCTAAATCGACTAGGCTTTGGATTCTGAGTCAGAATATATATACTTTTCTATACCTAACGGTATTATTTCTCTATGTTACAAACTCCACACCAAATACAATATACCCATTCTATGGAATAGGGTATAAAAATAACAATGGGCACTCGTTCCATTTAAACTATGTATTTGTATTTATTTTATTTTCTTCAAAAACACTTTTTCACTGCCTGAATAATTTTTTTCCAAATTTTTTTTTTTGTACTGTCGTCTCCAATGCGAACCAAAAAGTAAACATATAGTCCGGGAGCCCGCGACACTTAAAAAAAATCTCAATGGGCCGTATTCATAGATGATGTTTAAGCTGTTGCTAGCTAAACTGGAGTTTAGCTTATGAAAACTTCATCAGGTAAACTCCAGTTTAGCTTAGCAACAACTTAAACATCATCTATGAATACGGCCCAATATGTTCGTCGTTCAAATTGTAATAGATCGTTCAATTTAGTTATGGGTGTCATCAAAATGGAGTGCTTACAGCGCACCTCGAGACCTTTTGGTGTAGGAGGCGTTTGAAACATGAAAAAAAAGGGGGGGAAAAAACCTACAAAGGGTTGTTAATTAGCATCAGGGGATTTCAAAAAAGTAGTGCTTACATTTGGGTAGCGGGACAAAATACCGCTTACAAGAAAGGTGCAAATTTTTTTTCCAAAATTTGGTCAATACATTCGTAATTGAAATTAAAAATGGTTACAAAACACCAAATTCTTGATGTAAAAAACTTGTGCTTACAACCCATTAGCGGGACAAAGTCACTTTAAGCACTCTTCAAAGTCACTGCTGCACCTGAGGGAGTGCCTTTATACTTCTTATATAAAAAATATTATTTTTAAATATATCTATCTCCTTTTCTTATATTATAAATAATAAATTTTTAGTTGCTTTATATAATTATCATATATAATATTAATCATTTCATCGCACTCTAACATGCACCCCTTACATGGGGCATCAATTGAATTTATTATGTATTGATAACTTCAAAAAAACAAGTACAGTAAATGAAGCTTATAAATCACGTTTATAAGAAACACACTTATATAAAGAACTTTTTAAAAACACCGATTCTTAATTTGCCTATGAAATTGGATGTTTATAAGAATCTTTTTATGACACACGAAAATGCCCATCTATGGGGCCAGTTATAGCGATACTGAAAACCATACCGAACAAATTTTCAAATGGAAAGGCTGGTATATCATGGTTCGGTTTAAAACACAAATGCTACACTGATCGATGGCAACCAACACTGAGAGATATTTTTTGCGCATACAAATTTGAATTGAATTTGTACTTTTAGTTAAAAAAGTATTTTTTTATTTTTCTGTTATACGTATAAAATAAAAATAAAAAATTGCATTTTTAACAAAAAGTATTCATCAATTAAATCAATTAAAAATTTTATTAGCAAAATAAATTCTCTGAGTTAGTTACCATCGATCAGTGTAAAATTTGTTTTTAAGACCGAACCATAACATACTAAATTTTCCATTTGAAAATGTTTTCGGTTTGGTTTTCGTATAGCTATAACTGGCCCCTAAATGTTCCTTAAATGTGAAATGGTACACCCTTATACTTATACTTACCTTATACTTACCTTATACTTATACTTAGGAAAAACTTGTACATGCATTTCCATGATATCTAATCGTTTTTTTTTTCCTGGAAGAATATTTTTATAAGAAACTTCTGTTTCTTATATCCGTTTTTTAATAAAAAAATTGTTTCTTATATCCGTCGTTCCGATTTAAGAAACACACGCTTATAAGAAACAAAACTTGTGGCATTTTGAAGTTTCTGATAAGCGCATATTTCAAAGCCGTTGGAAAGTTTGTTGACAATAATTGTGGTCTTACAAATATCTTGATCGATTCTGAAATACCTACTAGTAGGAATATCAGTAAGCTTCTTGAAATATTTCAATCGGTGCAAAAACCGCATCCACTGATTTGTTTAGCACTTGAAATTTAACATTTCATGAGTTTCATAAAGAAAATGTTGAAATATCTGAAGAAATGAGAATTTATTTAAAAGCGTTTAAATGTAACCGATCAGAAAATCCAAAAATCGAAAACGAATCAGTGATGCAATTATTTGATAAATACGATGAATTCGAGCAAAAAACACTTCACGGTGATCATGGTGCTACAGCTCATGGTGTATTCGAATCTTATTCATTACTATCTCATGTAGAACCGTAGCGTGAGAACTTCTGATTTTGAATTGTTGAAATTTGTGCTCCCAAAATTGCAAAGATGTTACTCATTTTCAACCAAAACAATTCTCAGTATTTGGTACTGTTAACACGACAATTTACTCTAAGTTGGTGAACCCCATCCCGGATTAAAATTTTGTAATGGATCTTGGTGTTAAACGAACTGCTAAATCTTTCTTTCGGTAACCCATCGATTTAACTCCAGAACAAACGATCAACGCAGATGCAGGAAATAAATTAACCTTTTGTTCATTCAACGAATTCCCTCTCAGCGCTACAACGATGATGTAAAAGCCATAGCATGAGAGCCAAAATAATAAGTTATGGAAGATTGTGGATTAAAAAATCGTCAAGATGTTACTGCTGATTTACACCAAAATCGAATAAAAAAATCCACTGTACAAATTGACAAAATTTCTCTCGTATATCAGTAGAAATATTGATCCTTTTTCATTTAATTTGCATAAAGATGCTTTGTATAACATACATAAGTACCGGTAGAGCAACGACGAATCCGAACATTTTCTTTTGAATATCGAAAAAAACGGTAAGTCTCAGACAAAAATTTATTGCTGAATGTGTTAAGGATGAAAAAGGTTCGAAAACTCAATCAAACAAAATAAAATGTTCAGTTTTATGGACGCAGAAAAGAAAAAAGATACAAATTGTAGGTAAAGTCACAGAGGTAAAACAGCAGAGAGACCTTTTCGGAAAACTTATAGGCATTTCTATGGAAAGAAATGTCAATCTAGAAAAAGTGTTATCATATCCTCTGACTCCGGTTCCTTTATCGTTTTGTCATTATAATGGTGGCATATGCAAAACAAATAAATCGGCGTTACTAGAAAAACTAGAATCTGAGATCGATTCTTCCATCCCTCCAAGAATGGATGTCACCATCATCGACGGTTTCTTTTTGTTGCACACTCTAAAAAATTTCCCAACAACGTTTCGTAACGTCTCGAAGCAAATTTTACAGACAATATTTCGAGCGGAAGCTTCCACAGTGATTATATCCTTCGATAGATACTTTTCACCTTCTATCAAGGACACTGGACATCTCTTGAGAGGCACGACGAGAGGTAAACTGTATCCAATTATTGGACAAAATCCAGAACGCCCTTCAAATTTTAAGCAGAATTGAGAAATATTATCTTCAAAGAGGCACTCATAAATTTTTTGATAAAACATTGGGAAAATGATGAAACGCTACCCTTTTTTGGCAATAAAACTTTATATGTTAACTATGACTCGTGTTTTAAATTTGAAAAAATAAACGAAAAAGTTGTGAAGTCCACAGAAGAAGATTTGCCATGCCCACTTCATGAGGAGTCAGACACAAAAATCGTGTTTCATGCGTGCAAAACTAAGGAAAACTCTAATGTGGTCATAGGATGCTGAGATACGGATATTTAAATAATAATGCTTGGTAATATGCAACACCTGCGTGAGAATGCTAAAATCTGGATGCAGATTGGTGTCAAACATAATAAGAGATTCATTATGTATCTGATATCCATAAAAAATTGTGTTCAGGTTTATGTACAACATTACCAGCATTCCACGCTTTAACGGGATGTGATTTCAACCCTTCGTTGTACAGAAAAGGGAAAATAAAACCCTTCAATATTTTACGGATCAATCGCAATTAAATAAAAGCTTTTTCAGATACCTACATTTAAATTCCCAGATTGTGATTTTAAAAATAGAAATGTACATTTGTGAGTAATATGGCTTAAAAGGAATAGAAGTCGCGTGAAGTTAGCCGCAACTTTGAAACCAAACTTGTTTTTCTTTAGAGTTCTGGTATTATTACCAAGAGTTCTGGAGTTCCTCATACCAATTTTGAATAGTTCTGGCAAAAAACCATCAAAATCGGGACTTTGAAATTTCTTAACCCTAAAAAATGTTAGCCGCAACTTTGTAACCCCCAGGAGTTCTGATGCAATAAATGTGTTCACAACCAATAGTTCCGGAGTTCCGCATACCAATTTTTAAGAAATCTGCCCTAAAACGCCCAAAAAATGCATTTCAAGTTTGTATGCAAAAAAGTGCATTTAACATTTTTTTATAATTCTGATGTCCGAAATGTCTTAAACACCAAGAGTTCTGAGGTTCCTCATACAATTTTTTTTTATTTCTTTTTAAACACGCTCACATTTCACTTTTTTAATTTTCACCCTAACCTACAAAAAAAAGTAGCCGCGACTTTGATACCCCCAAGAGTTCTGATACAATAAATGTGTTCACAACCAATAGTTCCGGAGTTCCTCATACCAATTTTTAAAAAATATGCCCTAAGACGCCCATAAAAAGCATTTCAAGTTTGTATGGGAAAAGTGCATTCATGGTTATCAAACAGTTCTGAAGGCTAAATTGTGTCAAAAAGCAAGAGTTCTGAGGTTCCTTTTATAAACATTTGAACATTTTGAAGTATTTAGGCCAAAATGCAGATTTTCAATTTTTAGACAAAATGCATCTTTGTAGACGCAACTTTGTTACCCTAGGAGTTCTGATGCAATAAATGTGTTCACAACCAATAGTTCCAGAGCTCCTCATACCAATTTTTGAAAAATCTGGCCTAAAACGTCAAATAAATGCATTTCAAGTTTGTATGCAAAAAAGTGCATTTACCATTTTTTTATAATTCTGACGCCTGAAATGTGTTAAACACCAAGAGTTCTGAAGGTCCTCTTACTTACATTAAATAGTTCTGCAGTAAATAGCCCAGAATGCAGATTTTATTTTTTCAGGCAAAATGCATTTTTTTACTAGCCGCAACTTTGTCACCTCCAGGAGTTCTGGTGCGATAAATGTGTTCACAACCAATAGTTCCGGAGTTCCTCATACCAATTTTTAAGAAATCTATCCTAAAACGCCCAAAAAATGCATTTCAAGTTTGTATGCAAAAAAGTGCATTTACCATTTTTTTATAATTTTGACGCCTGAAATGTGTTAAACACCAAGAGTTCTGAAGGTCCTCTTACTTACATTAAATAGTTCTGCAGTAAATAGCCCAGAATGCAGATTTTATTTTTTCAGGCAAAATGCAAATGTTGGATTTGGTACCAACGGAATGTGGATGTCACAATGAACAAAACAAACTTTATTTCAAATGGTTTCAAGGCGACCAACTACTAATAATTACAGTCAAAGAAATTGATCGTGAATAACTATGTTTAATTGCTTTGGCATTATTGCTATCAAACTTATTATAATTAAATATTCATATAGAGCAATAACATTTACGACAAATTTACAATTATATTTTTTAACAATTTGAACAAGAAACCATTAGATAGCTGTTAGGATGGATCCTTGCAACAGTGACTTAAAAGAGCGCAAGTTAAGTATCCATAGCAAAACATATTGAGAAAAAAGATAACATTATTTGTATTCAATGATATCTTTAGTCTCTAGTACAATCTTGCACACAACGCTACAATGATAACATATGTAAAAGAGATAATATCGTTTGTATACAATGTTTGGAATATTATCTCTTCTTCATTATCAAGCAAGACGATTGTACGCTTGGGTCTCCTTGTAGATAGATAAGAAAAGTATATAAATACGACTGTATGATGAATTTATCAATAGTCTTATTGTAACTACATAGTAGCCTTAAGCTCCTTTTAGAATTAGTAAAAAGTATTTCAATAATAAAGGACATAGTTCCAAATAAATATTGTTTAATTTTAAAAGTAAGAAACAAGTGTTTTAATTGGCGATCCTGCCAGGAGGTTAAATATACTTTTTAACTTCAATCGAGCGGACCTCGGGAACAAGTAGTGAAATCTAGTATAAACAGAACACTCGCGTTACCGGTTACAAGAATTACCTAGCATAGCAGGTACAAATATAGCTTCTTCGTACGAAGCAGCAAAGCAATTCAGTGAAAGTGTATATGTGGAGGAAAAAAACACACAAATTCGACGACAACAGACACGAGTTCAAAATGGAACAACTCGCAGTATTAATGGCAAGATTAGAAGCTTTAGAAACCAGGTGCAACACAGTAACACAAACCCTAGAGCACACACGCACAGAGAATGCAAGGTTAGCAGCAATAATAACTAACCAAAATCAAATAAACACTAATTTAGAAACAAAACTAAATGAAGTAAAATCTGGATTAGGCATAGTACCAAACATACCTGTGCTAGAGGAAATAAGAACCACATATACAGATGGTAGTGAAATACAGTTAGACGCATTTAAAAGCCTACCTATTTTCAACGGCGATCAATCAAATTATCGGTCGTGGCGCGAAGAAGCATCCAGATTAATGGACAGCATTAAAAACTTCAAAACACACAGTAAGTACGCAGCAGCATTGACTATAGTGAAAAGTAAAATACAGGGTGCAGCCGCGAATGTGTTAACTAATTATAACACAATTTTTAATTTTGAGGCGATACGTAACAGATTAGATTATACGTACTCTAATCAAGAACCTCTATACGTGCTACAAGACATGATGAAAGCCATCACGCAAAAAAGAAGCACACTGTCTGAATACCACGACGAGATAAATAAAAATCTCAATTTAATAATATCAAAAATCACTATGTCAGGTGATCCGCCGAATATAATCGACAGACTAATTAAAAATGCTAACGACGACGCAGTTCGTATATTCATTGATGGTATGAGTGACAACTTTACAAGAGGATCATTATATTCAGCTACAATAAATGATCTAGAACACGCATTCGCAATTGCTCGCAGAATAGAACATGATAATGTGCACAGGCATTTACATCTCACTCAAGATAAGCACCACAAAAATATGCCACATGAACGCAGAAACGAAAGAAGACCAAATTATTCGAGCCAAACAACGAATTATCAACCCCAGAAGCAATACGATAATATGCAGCAACACAATCAAGGACCACGCCTAAACCCTTTCAAGAGAAATGACGGACCACAGCCGATGGAGATAAACTCGAGACAAATTGTACATGCACAGCGACAAAATTGGAATCAATACAAACCCGATGTATATAATCCACCAGCGAAACGTGAACACAGCGGGAGTTTCAACACACACAACAGACCGCAACGATCTTATCAGCAGAACTTCAAGCAGCAGAGAGTAAATAACTCCCGACAACAACGCAGAGACGATGTCAGCAGTACATATGCAGAAGCAGATGAAACGGAATGTATGGTAAATAATAACATAAGAATAGATCATTTAAACTAGTAGACGGGTTGCCCTGCTTAAATTTAACTAGTACTATTTCTAAGAAAATTTATAAAATTCTTATTGATACTGGTGCAACCCATAATTACATTAATAGAAAATGCGATTCTAGCGAAAAAATTAAAATTAAACCTATAAAAATAAAAACAATGCATGGTTATTCTATGGTAGATACAAAGAAAGTAGTTAAGATATTAAAGAAAAATATAACATTTTTTTAATTAGAGGATATTCAGTCTTTTGATATGATATTAGGATATGAAGGACTTAAAGTTTTAAACGCGGAAATAAATTTCAGTAATATGACTCTAACTACCATAAGCAGTGTCGAATCTATTCAGAAAATTAATTACATAATTGGGGAAAATAATATTTATAAAGCAGACATAGATAGACTGATGAAGATTAATAACAGCATAGGACCGTTACCCTTTACAGATACTATAGAAGCAAGCATTAGGACGACCAATGATAATCCGGTTTATGTTAAACAATATCCATATCCCATAGCAGATAACGAATTCGTAAACAAAGAAATACAGAAACTCTTACATGACGATATAATAGAAAAAAGCCATAGTCCTTATAACAGTCCCATATGGACAGTACCTAAAAAAGGTTTGGACGAAAAAGGAAAACCAAAACGGCGCATGGTTGTTGATTTCCAAAAACTTAACGCTCACACTGTAACAGACAGATACCCCATTCCGGATGTCAACATGACAATTCAAAATTTAGGTAAAGCCAAGTACTTTACAACGTTAGATTTGGAGTCAGGTTTCCACCAAATTAAAATCAAAGCAGATGATAAAGAAAAAACAGCTTTTGCTATAAATGGCGCAAAATATCATTTTAAACGAATGCCTTTCGGGCTCAAAAATGCACCAAGCATATTTCAGAGATGCGTGGACGACATTTTGAGAGACTTTGTAGGTAAATTCGTACACGTTTACATTGATGACGTATTGATATATTCTTCATCTGAGGAAGAACATATACAGCACATAAGTCAAGTATTCGACGTACTCAATAAAGCCACATTAAAAATATCTGATGAGAAAAGTAAGTTTTTTCAAGAAGAAGTAGAATACTTAGGTCACATAATCAGACATGGTAGAATCACTACGAACCCTGAGAAAATAGCAGCTATAGAAAATTTTCCAGTCCCACAAACGGTAAAGGATTTGAGAGGATTTTTAGGTCTTACAGGTTACTATCGTAAGTTTATAAAAGGATACGCAAGCATAGCCAAGCCCCTGACATTATATTTACGAGGAGATAACGGTAAAGTAAACAAAAAACAAAGTAAAAATATTAAGTTAAATCTGAATGATTCAGCATTAGAAGCGATTAGAATTTTAAAAAATTATTTGAAAGAACAAGTCGAACTTTTTCAACCGGATTATAGTAAACCATTCGAGCTTACTACTGATGCATCCAACATAGCTATTGGAGCCGTACTAAGTCAGAATAAGCAACCTATACACTTCTTGTCAAGAACACTGAGTAAGACAGAAGAGAACTATAGCACAAACGAGAAAGAGCTATTAGCGATCATATGGTCCTTACAAAAACTCAGAAACTACATATATGGTATAGCAGACTTAACCATATATACCGATCACCAGAGCCTTATATATTCTGTATCAGAAAAAATCCCAACACAAAGCTGAAACGTTGGAAGGGAATCATTGAAGACTTTGGAGCAAAATTAGTTTATAAACCAGGAAACCTAAATCTTGTAGCTGACGCATTATCACGTCAACGCATAAATACTTCTACCATAGAAACAGCACATTCAGCTGAAAGTTCTTCTAATGATATAATAAAAACTGTGAATCAGCCTTTTAATGCATACGCTGCACAGTTCGAACTTATTGAAGATATAACAAATAATATCGAAACACAAATCTATTTTAGTAACAAAATAAGACTCATAATAAAGTTTAAGGACAAAGACTCTTTACTAAGGCAGATGAAAGAAGTTATACAACCCCAAAAGATTGTAGCTTTGCATACGAAATTTGAAAACATATACAAATATGGTGAAAACATAAAAAAAGAATTCCCACTAGTAAGATTTATATTCACACCAAGAAAACTTCAAGACGTGACAAATTTGGAGGAACAACTAAAACTTGTAAGGGTAACTCACGAAAGAGCACACCGAGGGTTACGTAACAATATACAAGAAATCTCAGAGAAATATTACTGGCCCGATCTAAATAAACAAGCAAAGAGTTTCAACAAAAAATGCATAGCATGTCTATTTGGAAAATATGAAAGAAAACCTATCAGAGAACCTCTGAATAATTCAGAAATACCAACACATGTGGGAACACACATTCATATGGACATATACTTCAACGACAAGTATACTTTCCTTGTAACAGTAGATAAGTATTCTAAATATACAATCCTTCGGGAAATCGAAACTCGAAACAGACTGTACGACGTTATGGAAGAGGTCTTATCTAATTATTTCCCAAAATGTGAACGACTCATGACAGATAACGAGAAGGGATTCAAAACAGAAATGGTGAACCAAATGTGTTTGAAATACAACATAACTAAAGTAGAAACTCCAGTATACAGATCGACAGCGAACGGTCAAGTAGAACGTGTAAACGGTACAATAACTGAACTGTCTAGAATATTCACAATTCAGAATAAAACAAGACTTATCGAAGAAATATTTAGAACAGTGCGTGAATTAAATAATTCTATACACTCAGTTACCGGTTTGAAACCTAGAGACATTTTCTTTAATCAAAATAAATATAGCAATAGTGAAATTATAATAAATAAACTAAACTCAGCATCCAAAAAAGTGATCGAACGTCTAAATAAAGGAACTCGACACAGAGAGTATAAAAAAGGAGATAAGATAATGGTAAGAATCACAGGTCTTAGAAAGAAATCTAACGCCAGATACATAACAAGAATAGTAGAAGAAGATAAAGGAGACACTGTAATCTCTAAAGAAGGAATAAAAATTCACAAGGATAACATAAAGAATTATCATTTTTCAGATGACGAAAATATTAATATTCCTAACATTACTAGGAATTGTACAGAGTCAAGAAGGGCAAGGAAACGTTCAAATAACTGAGTTACTAAACAAGAAGTTTATACTTACGCAAACAGATGACGTGTATTTATTCAAAGAACAAACTTATTTGTTACATGCAACCAACCTGACTTCGATATTTCAACCTTACGTAAATATCGTAACTAGTAAATATCAACCTACACAAGAAGAAAAAATTTGGTTAAGTAAAATTAAGAATTTAGCAGACCAATTACAAGAACATACTAGGCATACTAGATCAATTAACTTTTTAGGAACAGCTTTCAAATATGTGTTTGGTAATCCTGACCATTATGACTTAGTTAACATAGAAACGAGTATAAATAATCTCATAGAAAACAATAATAAACAAAAAACTATAAATTCTAGATTTGAACAAATTTTGCAACAATTCGAAGGTCAGAGCCTTAAAGAACATTTAGTAATAGAACAAGTGTACGAACAATTATTATTATTGACCAGAACAATTAATGCAGCAAAAAATAATGAATATTTATCAGAAAGCCTAGACTTAGATGACATTAAAAATATTATTCAACATGAAATAATTCAAGTACCCATAATAAATATACTTGAGTACTCTAAAATATTATTAGCTAGAACTGATGAATTCTTCATCACAATATATAAATATCCAGTTCTAATTAAATCATGTAAATTGTATAAAGTAACACCTTTAAATTCAAAACATGGAAAAATCATTACAGATAAAACAATTGCCTTATGTAACCAAACTTATTTAAGAACAAAAAATTGTCAAAATCATCTAAGTAAAAACATTTGTGAAATTAACTTTGAAGAAGAAAATTGTCTTATTCCACTTTTAAAGAATATAACTTCAAAATGCAACATTAAACAAGAATACGATTACGACTTAGAAATTGAATCCGGTGTTATGTTATTAAGCGGTAAGCATAAGTTAAATAATCAAACAATTAATGGTATAAACTTAGTTACTTATGAAAATACTATAAATCTAGACGATAAAATATACAAAAACATGCATAAGCAAATTAAAGAAGTTATATTAAGAAATCATAATTCAGAGTCTTACATCGACCAAATAATTAAAGAAGATACAATGTACAAATTCGATAACATAGATACTTTAAAAAAACTAATTATTCCTTTTGAAGAAAAACCGATATTATCAACTATATACACAATTGTAACACTGATTGTTATTCTAGCATTTACGTACGTAATGATAAAAACTATACAATGTATAACAGATCGTCAAAAACAAAAAAAGATTGACGCATATAACAAAACTTATGAAAGAGAAATGTTAAAAATAGCGTCGAAAAATCGGGACGATTTCGTTTAACAAGGGGGGGAGTTAAGTATCCATAGCAAAACATATTGAGAAAAAAGATAACATTATTTGTATTCAATGATATCTTTAGTCTCTAGTACAATCTTGCACACAACGCTACAATGATAACATATGTAAAAGAGATAATATCGTTTGTATACAATGTTTGGAATATTATCTCTTCTTCATTATCAAGCAAGACGATTGTACGCTTGGGTCTCCTTGTAGATAGATAAGAAAAGTATATAAATACGACTGTATGATGAATTTATCAATAGTCTTATTGTA
This sequence comes from Platycheirus albimanus, assembly GCA_916050605.2. Taxonomy (NCBI): domain Eukaryota; kingdom Metazoa; phylum Arthropoda; class Insecta; order Diptera; family Syrphidae; genus Platycheirus; species Platycheirus albimanus. Next base: position 160,182,165 of record OU696696.1, on the reverse strand, counting down.
ACTACATAGTAGCCTTAAGCTCCTTTTAGAATTAGTAAAAAGTATTTCAATAATAAAGGACATAGTTCCAAATAAATATTGTTTAATTTTAAAAGTAAGAAACAAGTGTTTTAATTCGCATAAAGTAACTTTGTCCCGCTAATAGGTTGTAAGCACAAATTTTTTACATCAAGAATTTGGTGTTTTATAACCATGTTTAATTTCAATTACGAACGTATTGATAAAATTTTGGAAAAAATTTTGTACCTTTCGGCGCTAGTAAGCGGTATTTTGTCCCCCTACCCAAATGTAAGCACTACTTTTTTGAAATCCCCTGGTTCTAATTAACTGATGATATTGACATTATTGGAAGAACGAAGCGCGCTGTCAGTGGAGCATTCGCAAGTATTGAAGTGGAAGCGGCTCGAATGGGTCTGGCTGTAAATGAAGATAAAACAAAGTATATGCTGTCCTCGGGTGAAGTAGATCATCACCGTAGGCTCGGACAAAACGTCACAATGGACAGATATAACTTTGAGGTTGTCAAGGACTTTGTCTATTTGGGTTCCACTATAACCTCTCAGAACAACATCAGTGAAGAGATCAGTCGAAGAATCACTCTTGCCAATCGCTGTTTCTTCGGGCTAAGAAGGCATCTTAGTAGTAAAGCCTTCTCTCAAAGGACCAAGGAGACACTATACAAGACCCTTATCATCCCAGTCCTGCTGTATGGGGCAGAAGCGTGGACACTGACACAATCGGATGAATACAGGCTGGGGTGCTTTGAGAGAAAGATTCTTCGGGTGATATTCGGGCCTGTATGTATCAATGGAGTATGGAGGAGAAGATTCAATGACGAACTGTACGGGCTATACAGCGACATTGACTTGGTTAAGAAGCTGAAAATTCAGCGGCTTAGATGGCTGGGTCATGTGGAGCGTATGGACGAAAACGCTCCTGCCCGACGAGTCTTCAATTCCAACCCGGAGGGCCGACGCAGTTCTGGAAGACCCCATCTAAGGTGGCGCGATCAAGTGGTAAACGACCTCAACCAACTTGGTGTGCGCAACTGGAGGCCACTGGCTAGGGACCGGCCTAGCTGGCGAGGATTGTTGGTTGAGGCCGTGGTCCACAATGGACTGTCTGCGCCACATTAAGTAAGTAAGTAAGGTTCTAATTAACAACCATACAAAAGATCAACGACGAACAAATAACTTTTTTTTCCACTTTTTTTGCATGTTTCAAATGCTCTGAGCAAGCGTTGTCCCGCTACTTTGTTGTAAGCGGTCCCTTTACTTTACATGATGTTCACTCTCAAATTGAAGCCCTCAGAATGTTTTGATCAACGAACAAATAAGACATTAAAAACTGTCGTGTGCTCCTGGACTAAGATTATCATTATGCATATAAATAAAAGGCTCCTGATCTCTCCCTCCCTCTATCTTTCCCTCTCTCTCACTAACTCTCTCCATCTATTAAAAAGAAAAAAAAACCTCGATTCTCGAATCTCTTTCTTTATTTTGTATGCCATGCATGCAATTTCGTGCGAGGCCTCGTTAAACGCAGACTCAGGTGAGCCAGAAATGAACCGAGAATTCTGAAGTCAGTGAATTTTAAAATTGGGATAAATGAATAAAATAAAAAGTTTTGTAAAATTATAAATTTATCTTTTATTTAAAATACCATGTTTTTACACAACTTTAATATTTAATTTAAAGCTAAGACGCGTTTCGAGATAAATCTCATCTTCAGGTCGAACTGCACTGTGTTACCGATGTTGTTTTCAAGTGTATTGTTGGTATTGTTGCTGGTTTGGTTATAGGCTGCTTTGTGTTGTTGTCCTTTTTGTTTTGGTGTGTTTTAAGGCGGTGTCATATAGTTGATTTGTTTTTTGAGTTAATTTGTTTTTTAAGGTGTTGCTTTCTTCTGTTTTATGTGATTTGTAAATTTCAAACTCTTCCAAAGTGTCAAGTAGTTTTCCTTTTTTGCAATGATGGAGTGGGGTCAGTTTATTTTCGAAGTCTGTGTAGTTATGATTTGTCTCTATCAGGTGCATAGCAAAATTAGATTTAGTATTTTTGTTGGGTTTGTGTTCGTTAAATCTGTCAATGGATGCTCTCCCTGTTTGTCCAATGTAAAATTTGTTGCAATCATTACATGTCTATTTGTATACACCCGTGCTTGTTTTATTGTCGATTATCTTTTTAGGTTTTAATAGTTTTGATAAGTTATTGTTTGTTTTAAATGATATATTGTAGTTTTGTTTTTTTAATTTGTTTTTTATAATGTGTGGTTAAATATTAGTGTATCCTATTGAGATGTATTTTGTTGTTTCTGTCGTGTTGTTTTTGTTTTTGTTTTCGGTTCTTCTTCTTTTTGCTTTCTTTTTGTCGATTAAGTTGTCAATCATGTTTGGATTATATCCATTCTGGTGGGCGATGTACTTTATAGTGTTTATCTCGTCATTATAATAAGTTGCATTCATTGGAATGTTTAATAATCTGTGAATCATGGCATTGTAAGCCGCGACTTTTTGTGTTTGTGGGTGGTGGGAATCATTGTGGATGGTGACGTCGGTGGTGGTGGGTTTTCTGAAGATTTTGAACTCAAATTTGTAGTTGTTCTTTTTATGTTTAAGTCGAGGAAATTTATTTCGTTATTTTGTTCTATTTCAGTGTTGAATTTAATTTTGTTATTAATGTTGTTTATGTATTTTTTAAGGATGTCTATTTGTCTCGTTGTTCCTTTAAATATTATAAATGTGCCATCAACATATCTGGAGTATGAAATTTTGTGTTTTGAGTGTTGAGTTGGGATAGTACCTATATATTTATTTTCGAAGTGGTTTAGATAAAATTCTGCTATCAATCCGCTTAGTGGGGAACCCATGGCTAAGCCTTCGTCTTGAGTGTAATATTTGTTGTCAAATGTGAAATAATTTTGTTCCAGTGCTGTTCTGAGTAGAAGTATTAATTCATCTATTTGGTTTGTGTTTAAATTGGCTGTGGATTCTATATTTCTTTTTATTATTGTTATAGTTTCGTTTATAGGTATGTTGGTGTACATATTTGTGACGTCAAGTGATATCATTTTATAGTTCGGTAATATGTTAATGTTTTTTATTTTATTGATTAATTGGCTAGAATTGTTAATGCTGTGGTTTTGTTGTATGTTGGTGTTGTTTTTTTAAAATTTGTTGTAGATTTTTTGCGAGTTTTTAACTGGGTGCTGTTGTGTAATTTATAAGTGGTCATGTTGTTTTTGTGCGTAGGTATGTGTAAGTATGTCTTTCGTGTGTGTGTTTTGTATTGTTTTTAAGTTTTTTATTAATTTTTATTCTCATTTCATTTTGTATTTCGTATGATGGTAGATATTTTATTGCGGCTTCAGCGTTTGTTATTTTGCGGAGGATCTGATTTTTATTATTAATTGGCAAATTGAATTTTAAACCTTTGTTCAATAGGTTGTTTTCTGTGTCTGTAAATTGGATTTGTGTATTATTGACAAGCCTTGGGTAGAATTTGTGTTTACAGTTTTGTATGTTTATTGGTTTTGATTTAGTTTATAGTTTTCGCATTTTTAACTCGTGTCTTTTTGATATTTTAAGTATTATTGTTTGTATTTGTTGGTTTATTTTTTGTATGGTGAGGGTGGCTGCAATTGGGTGTATGTAATAGTGTGTTTGAAGATGGAGGTCGTTTAATTGTTGATTTAGTGTTAGTTTTTTGGAGTAGAGTTGACTTATTTCTTCTTTTATCCATAGGATTTGGGCTGCTTTTTGAGTCTTAATGGCGGCTTTAGAAGTGTTATTTATTGTGATTTGAGCGTATTTAGGGGTTATGTTCATTTTTAGGCATTTTTTGTTGAATTTTATGTTCATTGTTGTTTTGGATAACTTCAGTTTTGTGTTCTTATATTTGTAGACCATGTTTGCGTTTCTGCGGTAGAGATCAGTTTGGTGTTTTTCGTCTCCAGTTGTGTGGTTTTTAACAAAATTAAATTGAATTTAAAAATTGGGATAAATGAATAAAATAAAAAGTTTTTTAAAATTATAAATTTATCTTTTATTTAAAATGTGTTACCGATGTTGTTTTCAAGTGTATTGTTGGTATTGTTGCTGGTTATAGGCTGCTATGTGTTGTTGTCCTTTTTGTTTTGGTGTGTTTTAAGGCGGTGTCATATAGTTGATTAGTTTTTTGAGTTAATTTGTCGTTTAAGGTTTGCTTTCTTCTGTTTTATGTGATTTGTAACCATTTTTAATTGTCAAAGAAATATATTAATAAAAAAGAACTTTTTTTTATAAAAATAAAAGGAAAAAATTATATTTTTTCTTCTTAACAGCTTAACTCGCTCACCTGTTAACATAATTCTTTGAACCATAGTAGAAATTGAAATATACAAACTAACTGTTTATCCTTATGTAAGCTTTCGCACAATGATCTCCACTTGATATTGTTGTTGGCTAGTAGTTCTATTTTAATATGGTTATTAATCATAGATGGAAATATTTACATAGGTATATCTAAATTACTTTTATTTCTGTTTTTCTAAATTTCTTTGTTTAATTTATATTTTTAATTATATTTTTATTTTTTAAGTTTCTTTTTCAATGTTTATCAAAAATTAAAAAAAAATTAAATTTACTTTACTTTTGTTGTTAAGGTACAAATACATTTTTCAACATTTTAACCGATATTAGAAAAATGGATTCGACATTTTAGGCATCGAGATTTACCACTTTCGATATTTTCAAGAGTCGAATTCTATGCCTTGTAATTATTTGTTCAAAGCCACTGTTTCGGCTTCTTGGTTCGGCATAGCATACCAGTCCACATATTGAGTAAGGTTATCTTGGAATGTTAGGATGTATTTGTTTCCTGAATACGAATTATGTAGTGGTCCTACTACGTCCAGGTACACTTTTTCGAATAGTTTTTGACAGCTATCCATTAAAACCATGGGCATTTTCGGATTTTCGCCTCTGAGTTTGACTTCATTTTTTGGCACTTTGTAATTTTTTTTTATATATTTGGCGATATCCATAAACATATGGGGCCATTTTTCGCGAATGCGCCTATATGTTTTTATTACCCCTTGATGGCTGCCAAATAAGGAATCGTGGTAGTAGTAAAGAATTATTTTGATTTCCTCTAGTGTGAGTACTTGTTTTGGCTCGTTACTTTTATCGAAGTTTGAAATCTAAGTATATATATATATGTATATATTGTTTTCTATTAAAATTGTATTATTAGTATTTTTGTCTGTTTTGAATACAGTATTGCGAAGGCGTTGCGCACGCGTTACTGCCAAACAAATGGCGTCCGTCTCTTTCGCCGTGACTTTGTTGGAGGTAAAAACTATTTCTTTTGTATTGTCAGGGTTAGAGTCTGTGGGGTAATTTGGGATTCTACTTAGGGCATCTGCGTTAGTGTTATACTTTCCAGGTTTGAATTCCATTTTTTAATCGAATTCGGAAAGTATGTGGCGATAAATCACCAATCTAGAAGTCGGATTTTTAACGCTTAATATACCTTTTAAGGGTTTGTGATCAGTATAAACTGTGAAATTTCGTCCAAGTAAGTAGTATCAGTAATTTTTGCCCGCCCAGAAGAATGCAAGTAGTTGAATAATTGCATTCAGCTTTATTCAACGTCCTACATGCATGCACAATTGGGTGGTCTTTACCTACTTCTACTTTTGATAGTTCTGCTCCGATTGTTTCACAGCTTGCGTCAGTAGTGAGGTTAAATAGTTTGGTGAAGTCTGGATAGACAAGAACAGGGGGTGTATTTAAAAAGTTTTTAATTATTTAAAGGCTTCTTGGCTTCTTTCAGTCCAAGTAAATTTCACATCTCTACGTAATAAATTTGTTAATGGTCGCGTAATTTGTCAAAATTGGGGAATAAATAGACAACTTCTTTTCGAAGGAAGTTACATTTTTCTAGTTGAAGTTTTAATTTATGTTAGTTTGTCGAAAATTAATTTAAGTTTTCGTTTGTGGTCTTCGAGGTTCTTGCCGTAAATGACGATATCATCCAAGTATACAAAGCATTCCAAACCTTGCAGGCCTGTCAAGATATAACTCATCAACCACTGGAGTGTAACAGATGCTCCTTTCAATCCGAATAGCATTGGTTTGAGCTCGTAGTGTCCAAAGGCAGTACCAAATGCTGGCTTAGCCAGGGCCTGATCCAGCTTTTTCGCCGCCATTGGCAAATATTTAATTTGCCGGCCTTTTGCAATGAGAACATATATAAGTTATAAAATTGTTGGTGCATTTTTTGACCGACTTTTGAAAAATGGAGGTATTCATTCCGACCCGTAAGAATGTAATATTGTTGGAAATTTTTTTTTTTAAATCAAACATGACATTACGATCATAAAGAAGCCGAAAAAATAGGTCGGACAATTCTGTCTGTCTGTCCGTCTGTTTGTATCGGACCCTACACCCTTAACGGCTGGACCGATTTGCTTCAATCACAGTATTATTATAACATCTGAAAGATTGATTTTGGGACCTAGCATTCTAGCTCCGAAATTAACGGTACATGCCATTTGATTTTTATTGACAAACTCATTTAGGTATCTCAAAAACGGCTTATACGTTTTGGTTGGAATAAATTTGTCTGGAATATTCTTTATAACGGTAACTCCTATAGGGCCGAATTTTGAATATCAGATTTTCTCCTAAGTCACTTACTTACAGACTTTGTATTTCTTTTCTCCGTCAGAGTGTGTTCAGAGTGCGCTCTACGACCTCCAAATAAATAGATGGGGCAGACTGAGCTAAAAGCCAAAGAAAAATGTAAACGTCAAAAGTGATACGCTTCGAAACCGACCAATTCCAAATTCATTCTCAAAAAAAAAAAAAAAAAAATGTGGAAAAATGTTTTCTATAAGCTTTTTTTTTTCTAAAAAAATCAAAACTGTTCAAGAAATCAGATTAGTTTAATTGTCCCCCAAAAAACGTTAACTAGCGGTTTTTAAAATACTTCGACTTTATATTTTTGACAGACATATAAAGTCAAAATTCCTTATAGCGAACCTTCAGGGAACAAAAAATTAAAAAATTATATTCGTTATAAAGAAATGTGAAATGTGTTTTGAAACCTCGTGTTCCTTTTTATTTTCAAAGAAAATTGGTATAAAAAAGAAATTAATTAAAAAAATTCATATCTTTTGTTAAGAAATTCAATTTTTGAATGCGCATTTAAAATTTTGTTTTTTATTTTACTATAAAAATTTTCCAATTTAGATAATAAAAAAATTGCAGCATCTTTAGTTTTATCACTTGTTTCAATAAAACTTAAAAAATTCTTAAAATATAATTCATGAAACCGTTTTTGTCTGCCACAGCAGCAATATTCTCGGGTGTACAGTTCCCTTATTACTATAGTTGGGCTTTTTCGTCTCGTCTGAAGTAAACTCTTTTCAAATAGCTTGTTCTCGATTATTATTGATTATATCGCTGACCTTATAGTCTTCATCGGACCAATTGTCAAAAGTACCAATGACAGCTTTGTTAGAACAACTACTGAGAATTGAACTTGTTTTACCTTGGAAACGCGACTTTGCAAACTTAAACTAAATAACTGTATACATTTTTTAATACATCTATACATTTGATGGAACCTAACCAATATGGGATATTTTTTTAAGAAGAAGGGGAACAAAATGAAATTTGCTATAGAAAGGAGAGTTCGTTATAGAGTAGTTTTACTGTACCTACATATTTATGTACTTTTCCGGTAGGAAAAGATGAATATATTTCTGACGACGGAAAAAATGTTTTGTGTGTTTCTTCGGTTAATTGAGAGTTCAGAGAATACATTTACTTCACCTCCCCACACACATCACACTTGTGTGAGAAATATCAAAATTCTTTTTGATTTATATATTTTCTCAAATGACGATCTTAATAAGAAGGAAACAAGTAAACATTTTTTGGAAATGCATAGCTTTAATAATCCTCCATTTTCAAATTTTGCCGCCCTTAAAATTTGCCGCCCCGGGCAAATGCCCGGCGCCCCCCAGCCCTAGATCAGGCCCTGGGCTTAGCTCTATCTTTTGGGTACACTAATACCTAATGGTATCCACTTCCAGTGTCGTAAAGTATCTCGCATGACTTAATAAATTGGTCCAGGATGTGTTCAATTCTTGGTAGAAGAAAAGCATCGCAGATCGTATTTTCATTTAGTTTTCTAAAGCCGACTACGATTCTGCAACGTTCTTTACCGTCCGAGCCCACTTTCTTGGTAACTACAATGAGAGGTGAGTTCCAAGGGCTTTTACTGGGTTGAACGATGTCATTTTCCAGCACCTCGTGAAGTTGTTCGTTAATGAAGTCTTTCTGGTAGTCTGTACATTTTTGTGTTAATGGGTAGTTGGTCTTGCCTAATAGGTATTTTGTGTACGATTGTTGAGGTGTGAGTAAGGTCAACTGGTAAAAAGAGTATGTCATTGTATTGTATGTATAGATTTGAAATCGAATTTCTTTCTTCTTCGTTTAAGTTTTCGTCCAAGTGAGTTTTTTCTAAATGTTGTACTCCTTCGTTATTCTGGTTGTATTGAACGGTGGTGTGGTAAAATGTAGAATGTGTTAAGGGATTTTATTGGGTGTTATCTAGGTTGTAGGTTGTATATTGTTCGGTCAATATCCCATTGACCTAGAAATGGGACCTTGGAATTCAACGGCAAGAAGACCCAACGCCCGTCGCTGACGTCGCACATTGGGTACGGCAACGGCGACAGACAACACATCACATTCCATTCTACTTATTAGCACCATGAATACGGTTGCTATTTGTTTGGATCTTCTTCTTTCCTCCCGCCCACCACAATCACCACACCAAATTCTATGCGCCGCATATGCTCCCATTATGCGCCATAGAATTACATTATCAACGTTCAATGACACACTCCACCAGATACTTTTCTACGGTAGCGATAGCCAGGCATGGATATTAGCTAGCAGCCAGATAAGAGATACACACTGGCTGCTACAAAGTATATTGGGATATAATGGGTATGACTGAACTGTCTCGTCGCCCACTCATGCAATGGCCTGGAGTACGGAACGGATATTTGATACCTCGCGTCGCCAATGGATTGTTCGATTGTCTGTATTTATGATGGATAAATACTGCATCGAAGGCGACCACCTTATCATTCAAACAGAGAGTGAAAATGAGCCCTCAACGGATTTTAATGGCTATCGCTGGAGTTGGTGCGATATTTCTGGTGTTCCAATGGATGGCTAAGGCCTGGGCCTGGTACCAGCTATTGGATTCGTTCCATCTATGGGACTTGTGATCGTGGGACGATGCTGAGACAGCACTTCACAGCCGAGGCGCACTTCTTGGAATGGACACGACGCTGCCTGGGACTTGGTCGTAGTCTTCTCGTGGAGAAAAGGTCTTCAGTCTTTTTCCGACACTCAACCGACGTGGTCATCAGCGTTTATTATCCTCAGTTAGCCGACGTGGTCGCGTTCGTGGAACTTAATTATATTAAATAGAAATAAACAGTAATCATACGTAAATTCAATCTTTTGTGTTGTGCATTATTATTGTAGACCATTTTCTCTGGACTTTTAGACTTGAAGAAAATTCCCCTGATTGATTGTTGTTCGGAAGTATAAATACCCGACATTTTGGTGCCTCCTGTGAGGAATTGAACAAATAAGAAGTGAATGTGTTTTTGTGGACATTTCTGTCCAGCATTTGTGTTCGTGGTTTGTGTCGCGCTTTCTGCTCTTGGAGCTTTATTTGTTGCACTTGGCGTGCTATTAAACTTTTTAAAATAGTGACAGTGATTAAAATGGCAGACCTTAATCGAAGATCCGCATCTTGCACCGCCATCAAGCGGTTGCACGACCGACTCACCACGGTCGACATGGGGGAATGGGACGAAGCCCAGATCCTGCAGGAGCAGCGTGCGCTCCTAGGACACTTTGAGCGTTTCATCGACGCTCACAATAATCTCATGGAGGACGTGACGTCGGATGGGGTGAAAGCCAACGACGAGCTATTGGAGACGGTGGAGAGCCAATACAACGCGGCTCAAGTCGCTTTGGCCAGACGGTTACGCCAGGTGTGTGCAACTGGTGCACACCCAGAACCAATCACTCCCACGTTACCCGATGTACCGGCGGGATCAGCGCCGATCAGACCGCAGAGCCAGAGCACTCCAATTGCGCCTGTGGGAAGCCAACCACCACCGCAAAATGTGTTGTCATCACGCGTGGATCTGAAGTTGGATCCAGTGCAAATCCCTAGCTTCGATGGGAGGTTGCAAAACTGGATCGCCTTTAAGGAGATCTTTGAAAACTTGGTTCACAACAATGCCGATTTGCCGGACTACTACAAACTCCAGAAGCTAAGGAGTGCAGTCCTGCCAGTCTACGTCGGGATGGTAGGGACCTGCTACGATGGTGGATACGAGGAGCTGTGGAAGGAGCTGAAGGAGCGGTTTGATAACCCCCGACAGTTAGCCGAGACGCATGTCTCTCGGCTCTTGAATCTTCGGCCAGAGGCAGACGAGACCTCCAAGGCATTGCTACGGATCGTGGATGCCGTACAGGAGTCAGTGCGACCACTGCGGGTCATGAAATTACCCGTGGCCTCGTGGGACGCGGTGATAGTACCTATCATCGTATCGAGGCTCCCAAGGGCTACCGAACAAGGATGGCGAATGTTCAGCCCATCGAAGGAGATCCCAACGCTGACAAGTTTGCTGCAGTATTTGACGCAGAGAGCCCACAGTTTGGAGTCACAGATCAAAGTGCCTTCCTTAACTCATCGCAAGGAGACAACTGGACATGGTCTTCATCGTACACAACCGATTGCTCGCGCTCATGTGGTAGCAGCCGATGATAGCAAGTGCCTGGGCTGTCAAAGTGCACATCGCATTACTCAATGCAAGAAGTTTGGGACCATGGACTACTACGAGCGTCTTAACCTGGCCCGAACCAAAGATGCCTGTTTCAATTGCCTGAAGCCGGGGCATAGTGCTCCTCAGTGCCCGTCGTCAGTTTTGTGTCGCCATTGTGGACGGCGACACCATACGCTACTCTGCCGTAGCCAAGGACCTCCTCCAAAACCTCAGAGAAGGCCTTCCGGAGATAAGCAGCCAACAGCAGGACCATCGAACTGGGCCTTCTATCAGGACAGGAACCATGGACCTCCAGATGCCTTTGAGGCTGAGCAGTGACTCGGCCATACCAGCGCTACCGTACTGCTAGCCACAGCCTTAGTCTACGCAGTCGGAGCATCCTCGGACCCCCAGCTTGTTCGAGCTCTCTGCGATCCTGGATCGCAGGTAAGTTTTATTACTAATGATTTGGCAACCAAGCTTCATCTTTGTAGAACCCGAATGGAAGTCGCCGTACATGGCATAGGCGCTTCCAAGCACTCAATGGCTCAAGGCCAAGTGACGCTGTCACTTCGGTCCACCCGATCTCCCTTCACGATCACCGTCAAAGTTTTGGTCATACAGACCATTACATCTATGCTTCCTACAGATCACGTGGACGTGTCCAGGTGGACACACTTATCCGGTCTACCTCTAGCAGATAAGCATCTTGGTACCCCGGGCAGTATCGACATACTCTTGGGCGCAGATGTCTGGGGTCTACTCGTTCAAGGAGAGGTCATTCATGGACGACCTGATGAACCTCATGCTCAGCGAACCCGCTTGGGCTGGGTAGTCTTCGGTCCAGCCGCCTTGGAACAGGCTGGACACAAACTGCAATCCCTGCATAGCCAGATTACTACTGACCAACCAGTAGAACACAACTTGGAAGAGCTGGTCAAGAACTTTTGGAAGCTGGAAGAAGTTCCCATAGACGAAACCAGAGAAGACGAGTGTAGCCGGCACTACCTGGCAACCCACACTCGCACGCGAGAAGGGCGATACATGGTACAGATACCCTTCCGACAAGACGCCCCCAGGCTGGGGGACTCCTACCGTTCCGCTCTCCGGCAGTTCTACAGCCTAGAACGCCGACTTCAGAGCAACCCTGACATTCGTGAGAAGTACATCACATTCATGCGGGAGTATGAAGAGCTTGGACATATGGAACGGGATGGTCAACATGGCGACCACCCCAGATGCTATTACATCCCGCACCACGCAGTCACTGGCAAGTTCCGTGTAGTGTTCAACGCTTCGGCGAAGACGACAACGGGTGTCTCACTCAATGATACTCAGTTGGTCGGTCCAACAATCCAAGACTCACTGGTCAACGTGATCTTGCGATTCCGGCGCTATCTGGTAGCGCTGACAGCAGACGTGGAGAAGATGTTCCGGCAAGTTTTGGTAGCCCCGGAACATCGGAACTTTCAACGGATTCTCTGGCGAGAATCACCCTCAGATGAACTGGTGGTCTTCCGACTGACCACCGTAACCTACGGTATGGCATCCAGTCCATACACTTCTGTGCGATCGATGGTGCAGTGCGCACAAGACAACCATACGGTCATTTGGGACCCCACCCGTGCAAGGGTGGCCAAAGAGACGATCGACAACGCCTTTTATGTAGACGACTTACTCACCAGTTGCAACAGCTCCACCGAAGCGACTAACTTGGCTCTCGACATCAATCGGGTGCTCAAGGCTGGGCACTTTCAGCTGCGCAAATGGAACTCAAACTGCGCAGAGGTAATATCTTTTTTGTCTAATGATGTTTCTCCTTCTTTTTCCACAGAGCTCGTCATCGAGTGCCCAACGGCAACTGTTCTTGGACTACGTTGGGATCCGACCACAGACGAGCTCTTCTTTGCTGTGGAAATAGCATCACCAGGACACCCTCCTACCAAACGACGTGTACTGAGCGAGGTTGCTCAGTTATTCGACCCAACTGGTCTACTCGCACCTGTAGTCATCATCGGCAAGATGTTCATCCAAACTCTTTGGACCGCCGGCATTACGTGGGATGCCGCGCTTTCTCCAGACTTAGAAGCTACATGGTCTTCCTTCCGGGACGGGCTCTCGTCCCTCAACCACGTCCGCATTCCTCGATGGCTCGGAATGCAGAGCAACCAAACAACTACAATCCATGGCTTCTGCGATGCCAGTTCACGTGCGTATGCAGCTGTCATCTATCTGAAGACAACATATCCAGACGACAGGGTCCAAGTCTCGTTACTGACAGCCCGGACCAAGGTAGCCCCCCTCAAAGGCGCTACCATTCCTCGACTGGAGCTCTGTGCCGCCCACCTCTTGGCGGCTACCTTTGAGAACATACGCCATGCTCTTGGACTACAGAAGGCGCCGTACTATCTCTGGTCAGACTCCAGCATTGTCTTGTGTTGGATACGGAAGGAGCCTTCCAACTTAAAACCTTATGCAGCAAATCGAGTACGCCACATCCAGGAGGTGACTTCCCCCGAGCGGTGGTTTCATGTCCGCTCCGCTCAGAATCCAGCTGATTGTGCCAGCAGAGGTCTCGGCGCTGCCGAGCTACTTCGACACTCTCTATGGTGGCAAGGTCCTACTTGGCTGACTACTGGACCCTTGCCGATCCGCCCAGCCGGGCAGCTCCAAGCAGACGATCTGGTGAAAGTAGCTGAAGAACTCAAGACGTCCGTCTTCACGGGCGTGGTGTCCACTACTAGCATGGTGATGACTCGCCGACGCGACGGCCTCCTTATTCCATTGACGGAGCGCTTCAGCACCTTGGGACGACTTCTGCGTACAGTCGCCTATATGTTAAGATGGTGGAAAGGGCACCGCCACCTCCTCAGAAAGCCAGTGGTTGGAGCTGATGAGATTGACCATGCCTTGGAACGGCTAATCCTCTTGGAACAAGAAGCTACGTTCCCCCAGGAAGTTCAGCAGTTGCGGAACCGTGGCCCACTGTCAAGCAATAGTCCATTGCTGTCACTGAATCCCTATTTGGATACCAAGGGCATCTTACGAGTCGGAGGCCGACTAACACACTCTACGCTACCGGATGAGCAACCTTTCCCGATCGTCCTACCGAAAACTGGAAGTTTGGTTTGGTTGCTGATAACCCACACACACAGGGTCACATTGCATGGTGGAGTGCAGCACATGCTCCAGACCCTTCGGCAGAAGTACTGGATTCTACATGGTCGTCAAGTAGTACGGACTGTGCTACACAAATGCGTCACCTGTCGACGCCAACGTGGGACACTGATACGTCAACAGATGGCTCCTTTACCTAAACACAGGGTAAAGGCCGCCCGCCCCTTCCTGGCTTCTGGAGTGGACTACTGTGGCCCGTTCATCTTACGGGTAGGAACGAAGCGATCACGCACTACCATGAAGGCTTACCTAGCAGTCTTCGTATGCATGGCCACAAAGGCTGTGCACTTGGAAGTTATTGAAGACCTCTCCTCGCAGGCCTTTCTAGACGCTTTTACGCGATTCACAAGCAGGCGTGGACCCTGCCCAGACTTATACAGCGATAACGGGATGGCCTTTGTTGGTGCTAACCGGCACTTGAAGGAAGACTTGGCGGCCTTTACGTGCCACTATAATCAGCAGGCAATGTCAAATGGAGGAACAACATGGCACTTTATCACACCTGGAGCTCCCCATCAAGGTGGCTTATGGGAAGCTGCAGTCAAATCCGCCAAACACCATTTGATTCGACTGGTGGGGTCCCAATCCTTGTGGTACCATCAACTCCATACCTTGGCAGCACGCATCGAGGCGTGCCTCAATTCACGTCCTCTAGTTCCACTACATGATGATCCTGAGGACAAGCTAGCCCTGACTCCAGGGGACTTTTTAATTGGTAGTCCTCTTATTGCGGTTCCTGAGCCCGAAGTGGGCGACGTACCACTGAACCGACTCAAGCAGTACCAGTGGTTGAGGAAGGTGCATCAAGATTTCTGGAAACGTTGGAGTGATGAGTACCTGGTAACACTCCAGACACGCAGCAAGTGGGAAAAGCGCGAGGCTGATCTACAAATGGGCGACATCGTCGTCATTCGTCACGAAAACCTCCCTCCAACTCATTGGCGACTTGGACGGGTGATTGCTGTTCACCCGGGCAGTGATGGACTGGCCCGCAATGCAACGATTCGCACTCCCCAAGGGGAGTGTCGGCGACCGGTACAGAAGTTGTGCCGACTAGTGGACACTTAACCAAATAAATAATTTCCCATATCAACCTTAACAACATTTTACAACACTAACCAAAGTATACGGCAGCAGATCTCTTCTGCCCATCCATTATGCTGTGCCAAAAAACGCAATTTAAAGCATCGCTTTTCGAAGTCGTAATTCTACCTCAGTTTCACCACAACATTTCTTTGAACCCAAGGGTTCAACCGGGCAGGATGTTCGGTCAATATCCCATTGACCTAGAAATGGGACCTTGGAATTCAACGGCAAGAAGACCCAACGCCCGTCGCTGACGTCGCACATTGGGTACGGCAACGGCGACAGACAACACATCACATTCCATTCTACTTATTAGCACCATGAATACGGTTGCTATTTGTTTGGATCTTCTTCTTGCCTCCCGCCCACCACAATCACCACACCAAATTCTATGCGCCGCATATGCTCCCATTATGCGCCATAGAATTACATTATCAACGTTCAATGACACACTCCACCAGATACTTTTCTACGGTAGCGATAGCCAGGCATGGATATTAGCTAGCAGCCAGATAAGAGATACACACTGGCTGCTACAAAGTATATTGGGATATAATGGGTATGACTGAACTGTCTCGTCGCCCACTCATGCAATGGCCTGGAGTACGGAACGGATATTTGATACCTCGCGTCGCCAATGGATTGTTCGATTGTCTGTATTTATGATGGATAAATACTGCATCGAAGGCGACCACCTTATCATTCAAACAGAGAGTGAAAATGAGCCCTCAACGGATTTTAATGGCTATCGCTGGAGTTGGTGCGATATTTCTGGTGTTCCAATGGATGGCTAAGGCCTGGGCCTGGTACCAGCTATTGGATTCGTTCCATCTATGGGACTTGTGATCGTGGGACGATGCTGAGACAGCACTTCACAGCCGAGGCGCACTTCTTGGAATGGACACGACGCTGCCTGGGACTTGGTCGTAGTCTTCTCGTGGAGAAAAGGTCTTCAGTCTTTTTCCGACACTCAACCGACGTGGTCATCAGCGTTTATTATCCTCAGTTAGCCGACGTGGTCGCGTTCGTGGAACTTAATTATATTAAATAGAAATAAACAGTAATCATACGTAAATTCAATCTTTTGTGTTGTGCATTATTATTGTAGACCATTTTCTCTGGACATTTAGACTTGAAGAAAATTCCCCTGATTGATTGTTGTTCGGAAGTATAAATACCCGACATATATTATTCATATTTTTCGACATCTTATTTAATGTTTTTAATAGTTATATTATGTTGTTTGGTATTTTGTATAGGTATGTAAATATCTTGGTTTACTGCTAAGAGATATTTGCCGAGGAACCCTCCATTTTGAATTTCTTTGGCGTTGTTTATCATCCCTGTCTTATATTAAATGGGTTATTGCGTGGACTCTATGCAATAGCTCCTAACGTATTAATTCCTAATGAAATTAATCCTAATGTAAAAATTCCTAAAAATTATTGCAATAACTGCTAACACGTATAAATGAAATAAGTCCTAACAGGGGATGTAATATCTCCTTATCAGTGTTGGCAAGTAAGTTACACGAAGTAAGTTACTCGTTTAGTTACGCGTAACTAATATGAATTAGTTACGCCCAATATTTGGCGTAACTAATGTAACTAATGTAACTAAATGTAACTAACTGTAACTAAATAAAACTAACTCTAACTTAAAAATAAAAATAAAAAAAAATCACATTTCATCCTGAATCCCAATCGACTATTGACAAAATTCTTTTATAAGCAAGTTCAACGGGGGAGCATGTCTTAATATCGAAGGACAAAAATCTCGAATGACAAAAATCTAGAATACAATTGCTTATAATCTAGAATGCAAAAATCTCGAATGCACAAAAATCTCGAATGAATTATAATCTCGAAAGAGAAAATCTCGAAAAAAATCTCGAATAAATTGTAGATTCGAGATTTTGTATTAAGAGTTAATACTCAAGTTAAACACAGCTCTTCAGGTAGTTAAACAATTATTTATTTTCTGAAGTTAAAATGAACAAAAAAAATCAATATAAAAAAGCAAAAAACACAAGAATATTATTCAGTTTTATCCTACTAATATTATAAATGTGAATGTTACGATGTTTGGATGTTTGGATGTTTGTTGCTAACTAACGCCAGAACGGCTAAACGTATTTGGATAAAATTTAGCACAGAGATAGCTTATAGTCCGGAATAGCAGATAGGCTATTTTTTATCCCGGTAAAATGTATGGTTCCCGTGGGATAGATTTGTTTTAATTTTTGAAATCACACCAGAATGGCTAAACGGATCTGAATGAAATTTAGCACAGAGATAGATTATAGTCTGGAATAGCATATTTGCTACTTTTTATCTCGGTAAAATGTATGGTTCCCGTGGGATAGATTTGTTTTAATTTTTGAAATTACACCAGAATGGCTGAACTCATCTGAGTGAAATTTAGCACAGAGATAGATTATAGTCTGGAATAGCATATTGGCTACTTTTTATCACGGTTAAATGTAGGTATTAAATTATAAAGCTATTAAAGAAGAAGAAGCTAGATTGCGATACAGTCTACTTCTTGATCAGCTGAAACGCGAGCGAAGCAGCGGGTAAAGGCTAGTATAAATATAAAAGAGAGTAATAATTTACTTACCATGAGTTAAAATATTAATTTTTGAGACAATGTTTCTATTCGCGCGCGCGAATAGAAACATTGTCTCAAAAATTAATATTTTTTTTCGAGATTTTTTTTTTCTAGATTTTTGTATTTCGTGATTTTTTCTTTCTTGATTTATTTTTTCGAGATTTGTTCATTCTAAATTTTTTTTTCGAGATTTTTGCTTTCTAGATTTTTGCTTTCTAGATTTTGGTTTTCTAGATTTCGTGGTAGACCCGTTTAACGGCAACCTGGCAAGGAATACATATTGAAATTACTAGGTTCCTGATGAAAAGGAAATGTAATTAAATATTATATTCTTGGAGCATACAATAAATTTTTATTTACATTTGAAGTTTTTCCTTCTTTCTTGAGACTCCTGGACATTTCTTTGTTTATTGTGATTTATTTTTGTATGGTAAATTCAGATTTAATCTCAGATTTGGTCTCAAATTTCAGATTTAGCTCACCCAAAGGAAATCAAACGAGATCTATTTTGTTTTATTATTTTGAATTTTTTTTTTGCAGAAATATAGTAATTTAAAAATGTATTCATTGCTAGAGCTAGGTTGGCGTTGCCACAGCTGGCAGCTGGCCCAGCTTTGCCCTAAAACAGTGTAGTCAATCGTCATTCGATCGGGTTTGTGGACGGAACTTCTAAATTTCAATTTAACATAAAATGTGAGTTTTTGTATTTGAAAAATTCTATTAGTTATAATTAGTTACATTTAGTTACAATAAGTTACATTAGTTACATTAGTTACATAAGTTACATTAGTTACGTGTAACTAATTAAAATTTCAAAGTTACGCGTAACTATCCAACACTGCTCCTTATCCAAAAATGAAATAAAGCCTAACGTTAGGAGTTAATACATAATGAATTTACTCCTAACAAAAAAAGATGAAAAAACTTCTAATGTGTTAAAACAATTTTAATTTTATTAATTTAAGCGATTGAATGCAGGTATTTTTTTTGCATTTGCATTATTTTAGAAGTTATTTCATTATGAAATAACTCCTAACTATTAACAATGCAGCAAGTTCTAATTTTGATGAAAATAAAACTAACTGTAGAATGTCTTGCCAGACGATTCTTTTATCAAACCAAGCTCAGGCGCAACGGTGTAGTAAACATTTCAAACGCTAAATTTTTACTCGAAATAAATGGAGCTGCGTAGTTTACTCTTTGAGTTGTCAAACTGAACTGATTTATTAAAAATGACTAAAAACTAACTTACATGGTAAAATAGCGAATTAACAAAAGGAAATAGAATAAATAATAAGAGCCGTTAGGCTTTTCGTTAGGGATAAAATCAATTTATGTTTTCCATAATGTAAGAGATGAGCAGTTAATGCAATGAGAAAGTTACATGAGCGAGAAGAGATTGCAGTGTATGTACATATGTATGTATGTGTAAGCAAGTTTGTATGTTGAATGATTTTATGGTAATACAAAATAAGGTATGCTATGATTTATGCTGGCTTGAGAGAAGCAAAGAAATAATTGATGAAATTTATATAAACATGAATACGATATGAAAAATGGTTCAGATGAGACTGAACATGCCGGCCACCTTGAAGGTTTGGTATCTTCAACTGTGTTCACATGTGCGTTTATGGATGCCGAATTTGGTTTTGACTTCAGCCACATGAACGATGCCATCAGAGCCAGAGAATGTCTTGATGATTCGACCCATAAGCCATTTATATGGGGGTAAGTTGTCGTCATGTATAAGAACGATTGGGTCTGCCTTGAGAGTTTGTGATTTTTTGTACCATCAGGTACGTTCCTGGAGACTAAAAAGGTAGTCCCGAGACCAGCGTTGCCAAAACTGTTGCTGAATTTGTTGCAACCCTCTAAAACTGGTTAGCCGTGAGATGTTTACGTCTAATAGGCAGGGTTCTGGTATGGATGTCAGTGGTCGTCCTACGAGGAAGTGGCCTGGAGTGAGAGGTTCATTCGGTGATGATACGAGTGGTGTTATTGGACGCGAGTTTAAAATTGCTTCGATTTGAGCGGTGAGCTTGCTGAGTTCTTCATAGTTAAGAATTGACGGGAGCCTCACAGAGACCACCGAAATGAGTTGATTTCGGAGGGATAAAAGGCCACTCGATTCTGTCCACTCGACAAATTTCCTTAATCGAGTGTTGGCAAGTAAGTTACATGAAGTAAGTTACTCGTTTAGTTACGCGTAACTAATATGAATTAGTTACGCCCAATATTTGGCGTAACTAATGTAACTAATGTAACTAAGTGTAACTAAATAAAACTAAATCTTACTTAATAATAAAAAATAAAAAAATCACATTTCATTCTGAATCCCAATCGACTGTTGACGAAATTGTTTTATTAGCAAGGGCAACGGCAACCTTGCAAGGCTTACGAGGAATACATATTAAACTTACTATATTCCTGATGAAAAGGAAATCTAATAAAATATTATATTCTCGGAGCATACAATAGATTTTTACTTACATTTAAAGTTGTGACTTATTTCTAGAGATTCTTAGACATTTCTTTGTTTGTTTTTTTTTTTTTGGTAAATTCAGATTTGATTTAGATTTGATCTCAGATTTGATCTCAAATTTCAGATTTGGCTCACCAAAAGGAAATCAAACGAGATCTATTTTGTTTTATTTTCCAGATTAGGTTAAAAGTATATCCAGTCACCAGGCAAGCACCTACATCAACAGTTTTTCAATTTGACAATGGTGAAGCCTGTGATACTATGGCGATAGTGCTGCGAGAAAATGGAACTTTCTAAATAGGTATGATATATCGTACCAACAATGTCAAATTAAACGTGTCAGAAATGTCAGTGCCAAACTGCTAGAAAAACAAACAAATCTGGTCAAAAAACAAAATCTACTTTTAAGGACAAGAAGTCAATCAACAATTATATATATGTAATAGTTGGCTTGCTTTCACGGCTACAGGCGCCGGTAAATTCATGCTTGTGTAAACCCCGCAGTAGTCATCTGCGCCGGTGTATCCACTCATAATGTAAACCCTTCATTAATGTCAAATAAGAAAGAGAAAAGACAAAGAGACATTTTGGAACTACCCAATCCACGCCCAATTCCTTTAATATTTTCAATTAATAAAATTTCAAGGATGGCAACTCTGGAAGAATATTAAGTGACATCTGAGAAGTGGAGCTCTATTAAAAAAGTGTTTTATCTCAAAAATAAAAGAATATAGAAACTTAAATAGCTATATAAAACCTTTAATAGTGCTTTATAAATAAGTAACATAAAAGTTAACATAAAAAATTGTGAATAATAAGGTGTAAATGAGTGCAAAAAGGTCCCTTGCTTGTATTTCACCAGAAAATTGTACATCATCATCCAAAAAACAACAAAAAATAACAACAACAATCATAACAACTATGGCAGTAGGAAAAATGTCAGTAGAAGATTTAAAGACATTTATGAGAAATCTTCTGGACGAAAAAAATGCAAATTTGGACACAAAAGATCACATCACAAGTATTCATGAAGAAAACCAACAACTCAAAACTAAAAATTTGGAGCTCACAACGAAACTAGAGGTAATGCAAGATCAGTGCAATTCCCTCAAAAGAGAAGTGGATTCCCTATCTAAGAAATCTTGTGAAAAAAATATCATCGTTCGACTTGCCAAAAGCCCGAACATCGATCATCGCCAAGAAGTTAAAAAGCTGTTTACTTCACTTGATGAACAGGCTTCTATCAACTCAATACGTGTGTTAACCTCAAATTACCAAACCTGCAATATTTTGGTGGAAACTAATTCAAAAGATTATGTTGATGAAGTGCTTCATAATTCAAGCAAACTCAAAGGCACTGGTATGTTGGTCCACAGAGATTATCCCTTTGAAAAAAGGAAAGTACGGCAAGCATTGCTGCGTGTGAGAAAGGCAATAAAAAATTCTAAACCGAATGAGGAAGTCCAAATCAGAGGTGAATCACTAGTGGTGGCAGAGAGAAATTTCAATTGGTGCAGAGAGGGGGGTTTACTGGCTGACAGATCTGACGGCTGTATGATTCTCGGCGAATTGTATTCGGGGTTCAACCTGTCAAACGCAGAGCTTTTACGATCAACAAACAAAAATATTATGAAGTTTAACGCTAGCGGAGACAACAACCACGAAAACATAAACGCAAATAATCAACCGCCTGGAACTATGCAACAAAATTTGAACAGAGATTCTGCTTGAAAAAGAAACGTCTGCCAGATTAAAGACAGAAATTCGCATAGCGAAATTAATTTAGAATTAGATGTAAGTACTTTGAATATATTATCATATAATGTTGGTGGTTTAAGAAATAAACTACTTTTTCCATCGTTTTTTAACTATATAAATAGCTTTGATTATTTCTTTCTTTGTGAAACACATGTAACGCTGAACAATTATGTTGAGTTTGAAAAGTTTTTCATAGGATATAAATTATTTTGGATCCCAGCAACACGAGTACATACTCGTGGACGCGCAATTGGTGGTTATCTTTTTGGGTATAAATCAGTTAATACTAATTGTAGTTTTATAACCATCGAAAACCAAACAGCCTTAAAAATTACTATTCTGGATGAGTTTTATTATATTTTTCCAATATATTTAAATTGTAATAATTGGGAGCAAGATTTTTCAAGTTTAAGTAATTTACTAAATAATTTAGATCACAATAACATAATGTTAATTGGAGATTTTAATGCGCGAATGGGAGATGAACAAATAGAAAGTGAAACAAGACATTCAAAAGATAAAATTATTAACGGAAACGGAAAAAAGTTGCTGGAGCTCTTCCAGAATTTTGATATTTTTTTACTGAATGGTTCCATTAACGGGGACAGTTTAGGGGAGCTGACCTTTATCGGAGGCTTAGGTGCGTCTGTGGCGGACTATTGTGGCATAACTGGCAAATGGTTCGAGAACATTTTGGATTTCAATGTGGGAACATCAACTTTTTCAGATCATATGCCCATAATAGTCACTATGACAAAAAAAAAAGTTAGGCCTGAAAACGATATTGGTCTTTTGCCTAGGCTTTTTTGGAGAGAACAGGAGAAGGAAAATTATCGTGCCAGATTAGGTGAACTTACCCTTCAAACTGATTTCAGTGAAGAAAGTGTTAGTTAGCAAATTGAAAACCTCATTGAATCTATTAAAAATTCAGCGTCTCCAACGGAAAGTAGATCCGTAGCTCGAGGAAAACAAAAATGGTTCGATACAGATTGTGAGAAAGCTAGAACAAAGTTCTTCAAACTCTTGAGGTTAGCAAAGGTGCGAAAGGGAGATTTTTTTCGTAAATCTTATATTCAAGCTAACTCGTATTACAAAGAACTTTGTAAAAAAAAAAAGAGTACTTTTCGGGCATTGCAAAGGATTTAAATAGTGTAAGAGATTCGGCTCAGTTCTGGAAAGTTGTAAGAGAACTAAATGGAAATAAACTTAAGATAGGCAAAACTTTGGATGCCAACATACTGGCTGATTATTTTAAGAATCTTTTAAATCCGGCACTTATTCCAGAACCAGTACATTTTGCTGAAAGTTTAGTGACTGTAAGCGCATTAGATCAGGATATCAACTTAGATGAGATACGGTTTGTCTTAAACAAAGCCAAGGACAATAAAGCACCAGGAGATGACAGGGTTCCTTATGAATTCTTCAAAAACGCTCCTAATACTTTTTTAGAAAATCTAGCTAAAACATACTCTCAAATATTACGTACAGCTGAAGTGCCAGAAAGTTTTAAAAAATCAATAATTTTCTCAATATTCAAAAAAGGCGAAGTAAATAATGTGAAAAATTATAGAGGCATTTGTAGGGAAAATTATTTCGGCAGAAATCTATGACACACGTGACGTCAGAGACATCAGCATCAGAAACATCTTTTCATGATGTCACCAGCAAGAGCAACCCAAAATTGTTACCAACCATCCTTCACCAGATGCATTCGGTCGCACTCTTCTAAACTCGCACACGCCAGTGGCCGTAGGAAATGTTAGAATTTCCCTCTCCGAACAAAACTCCCTAATCTAGAACGGTACGCCTGTGCTGCCATGAAATGAAATGCTGAGATAGAGAACTACTGCTCGCTTTACACGCAATGTATTTGACTTAACATTAATTCTACAACCACCCAAACATGAGAATTTGTCAAAGAAACCATTTAATTCTTTGTCAGCCACTCCCTTTGAATTATTTCAAGCCTATTTAAATAAAAACCAAATCAAATGACTTACACCCCATCTAGTGACGAAACACGATTTGCTCACTAAAATTCCCAAGTTTCCACTACGAGTTTCTAAGTCTATGGACTTCAATGGGATTTTATCAACGTAAATGCCGGAAGAAGGGATTTTAATAATATCCCTCACAGGAAACCTGGCTACGCAGCCATTGGATGGCATGGATTCGTCCATTCCATATTTAGCAACGCAACTAGAAACATCGATAAGAAATAAAAATTAAAAGAATAGCAATCCTGTAAGGAGTTTAACAAAATTTAACGAAGTATTAAGGCAGTAAGCTGCCATACATTATTAAAAAGTAATTTCGTGCAAAAGGAAATTAAAATAAGCGGCGACAAGTAATCATTTACCCGTATTGGAATAAAATTATATGAAGGATTTTACCGAAAAGAATGTGAGTAGAGAGTGTGCATGTGTGTTAAGGTGGACAAAGCTGACGCTTCCACGTCGTGCAATCGGTTATATAAAGTGTCTTCAATTTCGATTAACACGAACCAAATTGTGTTTTTCTTTTCTTTTCTGTTTCTCATAGGAGAATAATTACAACATACATACGTCCATTTCATCGCCTCGTGGAGGCACCCACATCCATTTCTCTTTAGTATGGTAAATCATACAATCTGTTCGACATTGCCTACCAAAAACAAGACCGGCTGGCGATCTGAGAAAAAGAAAATTAAGATTCGTGCTCAATGCACAGCGCGCATGGAGGAACGAGACACGATGTGGTAGCTGTGCGCACATCCATGAATATTCAAGGCGCTGTGAAGAAGATCACATGTGCACCGTGCTCTCCCGCGGCGATGGACTTTTTTTTTTTTTTTTTTTTTATATAATGCACACGCGCTCAAGGGGTTTGTTATAGCCCTTTTAATGATAAGTCACAGCGCGAGCGATAGGAAGTTAGGGAGGAAGGGAAAGGAGGTGTCGATGAACATTGATCTTGAATGTTTGAAGTTCAAAATGGCAAGGGAAAATTGTGCCAGGCAATTCATTCCACATTCGTGTTGTACGGCTAAAGAAAGAATCCCTATATTTCACGGTACGTCCGAAATTGGGCTCAAGTGTAAACTGATGAGCGTTCCTAGCAAGACGAGTATTACGGGGGAAATGTTTAAGGGGTGGAACGCAACTGGCTACCTCGAGTGAGCATTTTTTGTAAAAGAATCTGTAAAATAAGGAAAGACATGAAACATTTCGACGATGTTCAAGGGATGGAAATGTTTCCATAATGCTTCTCTCTCCTATCAATTTTAACGCTTTTTTCTGAACTCTGTCGAGCAGGTGAAGAAAAGTTTGAGAAGCACCTGCCCAGAGATGGGAGTTATACTCGAGTTTAGGGCGTATAAACGCTTTGTAAATTGTAGCCAGATCAGAAGGGGTAAAAAACTTCTTGCATCTATTAAGAAAGCCTAAGCATCTTGCAGCATTCTTGGTAGTGTTGGCTAAACATCGAAATATTTTACTATCGATAGTATCGATGTTTTTCGGAAAAACTATCGATACTATCGATACTATCGATAGTTTTTTAAAATCATTAATCAATCAAAGTGAAAGTGAAATAATTCTTTTTAAATAAAAAATTAAATTTAAAAAAAACAAGCTTTAAACAATATAAAACAATGCCATGTTAGTTGATTATAAGTTCAAGAGAAATGTGCAAAGCATACGTAGAAGGAAAAGCAAAAAGAAATATAAAATAATAGTCCAGTTAAAGCCTCATGTTACAAAAAATATACAAATGGATTTTTTTTGATTCCTATGTTTTTTGGGTCGCTGAATCCGAAACTGAAGAAATCCAACAAAATTTCCTGGTGCGTTTTGAGATATCCGCGAAAAACCGCGAAATTTTCGCACTTTTTTCGGTTTTTTGCTTATATCTCGAAAACTATGCGTCCTAGCTGAATTTCACACACTACAAAATTAAAGACCATTCAATTTCCTAAAAAATTCATATTCATTATTTATTTCTCAGGTGTACCGTTAGCCCATTAGAGCGCGTTGAAATTTCAACATAATTTCACATTTCTGTAAAAAAAATCAATATTTTTTACATATGAAAAGTACCTTCCAAAATCATTACAAAATTCATAAGTAAAAAATATTGTTTTTCTTACAGAAATGGGAAATTATGTTGAAATTTCAACGCGCTCTAAAGGGCGAATGGTACGCCTGAGAAATAAACAATGTAGGTATATGAACTTTGTAGGAAATTCAATGGTCTTTTTTGTAGTGGGTCAAATTTAGCTAGGACGCATTGTTTTCGAGATATAAGTAAAAAACCGAAAAAGCGACATTTTCGCGGTTTTTCGCGGATATCTCAAAACGCACCAGGAAATTTTGTTGGATTTCTTCAGATTTGGATTCAGCGACTCAAAAAACATGGGAATCAAAAAAAAATCCATTTGTATATTTTTTGTGACATAAAACTACCATTTGACTGGACTATAAGTCTTCAAAAATTTTTGAATTATGTTTGATAAAAAGCAAATGGTTTAAGTTTTTATCTTTGAGGCGATTTCTTTTTTTGGTCATTATCTCTCCTGCTTTGGAAAAAAATCGTTCAGAAGGAACCAAAGGAGCTGGAATGCAGAGATATACTTAATCGGGATTTCTCGTAGTTTACTAGTTGATTGATTCCAATACGTAAGTGGACAAGAACTTCTATCCATTAAAGTTTTTTCCAAGTAGTGACGTACGTCAATTATGGCTTCTGCTTCTGTCAAGCGAGTTGAACTTGACATCTGGTCACGTACAGTGTTATATTCCATTTAAACCACCTCTTCACTTGGAATGTAAAGAATGCGTTCCAAATATTCCAGATTGAATAAAGAAACAAGGAAATAGCTTATCCGGAATATTCCATTGAGTAAATAAACGCAAAAAGGGCGTTCCATATATTCCGAATATATACGGAATGAATGAAGAAACTCACTCATTACTACAGTTTGTGTATCAAAGAACTGGAATTTAAATTTCCAACAAGTGTAGAGGGATGTCGAAGAGCGAAGACAAGTTTTCAAAAAAGTTATATTCAATTTTGATTTTAAAATATTTGTTGAAATATTTGTCCATTTCGATAGTATCGATAGTTTTTTACTATCGATACTATCGCCGATAGTTTAAAACTATCGATAGTATCGATAGACTATCGATGTTTAGCCAACACTAATTCTTGGCAATCTCAAGTATATGATCATTCCAACGAAGATTGTCACTGATACACATACCGAGTACTGATAGCTTTTCGGCCTCCTCGATGCAAGTACCATTCATGGATAATGGCATAGGGGGTATGTTTAGCTTCATCGGCAAAAGACAGCATTGAGTTTTCGACGCATTAAACTCCACACGATTTCTAGTACCCCAATTTAAAATGCTGTTTAATTCGGAGTTTAACGAGCTTATCATACGATTTCGTTGTAATAACACGTCCGAAGGCGAAGGCCGTGAATTATCAAACGTATACGAAAAGCTGAGGGTTGAGTCGTCAGCAAAACAATTTAATGGATTAGAAGTCACAGACAAGAGATCATTTATAAAAATGAGAAAGAGAGTTGGAGACAGAACGGAGCCCTGGGGCACACCAGCATTTATTTTGTGGAGATCAGACTTGAAACCGTCTAATACAACTTGTATTGATCGGTCCAAAAGATAGCTTCTAATCCAACGAATAAGAGTATCATCGATACCAAATGCACGCATTTTCGATACAAGAGCTTCATGCCAAACTCTATCAAATGCCTTTGAAATATCAAGCGCAATAATCTTGCTTTCGCCAAAGCGATGCACAGATTTGTGCCACTGTTCGGTGAGATATGCCATCAGATCACCAGTGGAACGATTGCTGCGAAAGCCGTATTGCCGGTCATTTAAAAGCTCCCGATCTTCGAGATATTTCTTCAGCTGACGATTTATCAGCGTTTCCATGACCTTAGAAAGAAGGGACGTAAGTGCAATTGGTCGGTAGGAGGAGGGGGAGGAGGAGTCACCTTTTTTTGGGACGGGCTGGACAAATGCTGTTTTCCATCTACTAGGAAAGATTCCTGAACGATAGGAGCGATGAAAAAGCTTACGCAGTGGTTTTGCCAGCGATGAAGAACACTTCTTCAGAAGAATAGGGGGTATACCATCCGGGCCAGCGGATTTGTGTATATCAAGATCTTCAATTACTCTTGCTACTGTACGAGTGCGGAAAAATATCTGTCCCATAGAAAAATTAACGTTCTCAAGTACAGGAGGGGCATTGTTGCTTGCAGGCAACGTAGAACTTGCAGCAAAATGAGCTGCGAGCATATTCGCCTTCTCTGAAGAGCTGACAATAGGATGATCGTCGACGATGAGCGTTGGAACTGATGATGACGTTGAGTTCTTGACGTTTTTTACAAATGACCAGAAGTTTTTACTGCCTTTGGGACATTGCAGAATTTTTTGCCGTAACTTCTGGTCATGTAAAAATTTCGTTTTGTGTATAACGGAGTTGCACGAGTTCCTAACTTGTTTGTGTTTATTCCGATTTTCCTCAGTTGGGTTGGCTTTGTAGGATCGGAAGCTTACTTCTTTCAACCTGATAGCTTCTTTACACTTTTCGGAAAACCAAGACTTTTCTTTTGGTTTGATACATTTTGTTCTGTGAGGGACAAAAGTTCTCATTCCAAGAAAAATCACTTCTGTAATCATTTCAGCACTGGCATCAATGTCATTATCGAGGAAGCATAATGACCAGTTAAAGTTGCGAAAGAAATTATTCAGACCGTCCCAGTTGGCTTTCTCGTATTGCCAAACGGTCCTAGTGGGAATTTTTTCTTTAACTGGATGGTTGGAGATCGAGAAATTAGCTGAAATGACACAATGGTCCGAGGTGCCAAATGGAGAAGTTACTTTAATAGTATATTTATCAGGATGGGAAGTAAGGAACAAGTCAAGAGTATGGGCGGAATGCCCATCAACATCCGGTATACGAGTAGGCTCATCGACAAGCTGGGTAAGATGGTTATACTCAGCAAAGATCTCGGTATACCTTCCTTCGAGTGTTGTCTGGCCAGAATATCGGAGCCAACTTGAATTGTGTACATTGAAGTCGCCCGTAATCACGACTTCAGTGTGAGGACAATGGGAAACAACTCGGGAAATTGAATCTGACAAAACATCTAACTCATCACAAGTAGACATGCTGTCAAAATTCGGACTCCTGTAAAGAAAACAGTAATGAATGATATGCTTGCGGACAGTGAATTTGAGCCACAGGAAATTGAAGTTCGTATTAGAACAATGCCCATATTGGGGAAGGCTCTGGCAAGCAATATCATTCCTAACATAAACGACAAGACCATGGTGGGAAAAAAGTAATGGCACTAAGTTATATCCAAACAAACAAAATTCTGATAAATCAGTATTCTGTCCAACCTGGGTTTCACTTAATGCCAAAACAGCTGGCCTGTATTGCACAGTATGGGCGTACACAGAAAAGAAATTCTTTCTTAGCCCACGAACATTTGAATATACAACACAAAAATCACTTACCATTTTGAAAAACTAAACACAAAAGATTCAACTTTGACGAAACTAATTTCAGCCGTGCAGTATAGGCCCATATTAATTCCAATTATAAACAAACTGTCCTAGGTGTTAGGCCCATAAAACAATTTGCAAACGGGAATTAATATAGACAAAAAAAAACACGAAAGAATATACATCAAATGCTGCTCACCATTCAATGCAAAACCTCTTGCGATAAGCCTCACAAGAGGCTTGCATTGCATAGAAAGCAACAGTTATGTGTGGCGCGGGTGGAGAGGATGGGTATTGTTGGATGCTGTGCTGCGAATGCGAGCGAGGTATTTGGTGTATATATATATATTTTTTTTTTCTTCTTTTTATTTTCCACTGATTTATTCTATTTATTTTTTTTTTCTAATTTTGGGTAACGAAAAGGGCTGGATTTAGTTTTTGATATTAATTAAATTGCACTGTGTATGTAATATATGAATTGGGTTTGGTTTATTTTTTTTTCGATTATTTTGCTTGACACACGCGCACAGAAGCAACGCGACCGCACACGACGAGTACTTGATCGACACTCATTTTTTTTTTTGCATCAAAGTTTTATGTGGTTCTATGATTGCGCTTCCTTTTTGGAGTGAATAAAATACAGATACATCGCCAAGAATCACACTTCTATTCCATTGTGTTTTGTTGAAGTACGCTCGGGCATAATATCTCCGACATAGGAAAACAGAAGACACTCATTCGTGTACAAGTCCCTCACACGCCATTACATCCTATCGGCGACATTCCAGGAACTCCAATTTGTGTAAAATTAGCCACACAACTTACGACGGTGACGCATGCCACCGCACCAAAACGACACATTGTATGAGGGCTACCTTCTTACATAGTGGTTTCATCAAATACTCACGTGACTCTTCAAAGGATTGAAAGTGAACCCCAACCGCAAGTTTATAATAAGATTATATGTATATTTTACGCTTATGGTAGTTTATTTAACCTTAATACAGTAGACCCTTTAAAATAAAACAAAAAGAAAATAAGATTTTATTTGAAATGATAAGAGAAAACTAGAGCTAATTTCAATTTGATTTCCCCACCTCCCAGGTATATAAAAAGAAAAGACCAATTCACAGGCTGCAAGTAAATATCTGAAATATTAACACCAAGGCAGATTCACTTTGAATTCTGCATGGGCCCTGTCTTGTTGTACATTCGATTGAGTTTCCAAGAACACGGAAGAACCACCCTGTTAAATCATAATTCAAGTTTCAAATTAGCAAAATTGGTGAATCAACCATCCAACTTTCAACGTCACTATATAACTAATAACAGTATTCAAAAAATCATCATAGGATTTCATCGGCACTCCCAGACATAAGGTCGGAGGGTGCAGCCACGTCATCTCATCAAGAATCATCATTAATAATATACACGTAAACATATCCATACACATCAGGACACAGTGCACTGGTTCCTGTTGAATGTATTGGTAAGTCCGAAGAATTTAAGTAGTTTGAATATTGAATGTTTGAATGCCTATACCTATATTATTTATATTGTGAATGATGAAAGTTGAACTGAAATACATCAAAACATAACATTTCCGTTCACGTACAAAAATCAAAACTTGATATCGCCATTTACTTTCAAATATATATCTATTATATTGAAACAACCTGATTTGAATACTATCTACATACCGTAGGTCAGGAATGTAGCTCAGACGTAACAATAAAGCTCTACGAATACAAACAGATATTCACAGAATTGAACCATATAATCTTACTTTTCACATGAACTAAAGCTTTCATTTGCATAAAAAAAAGCATTTAAATTTTCTTTTATCTTTCCCTTTTCAAGTGTTCTTGAACAATACAAAAACAAATACATACAAAGAATCTGAAAATAACAAGATTTTCAGATTCAGCGTTGCAAAAGTTGTCCTAGTCCCGTCCCTATTGTGTATGTGTTACATAAGAGCTTTCTATGAGCTTCTTCACGGTAAGTAATTCTTTGTGTGGAGCTTCAACGAAAGCATAAGAAATAGCTTTCTACTTGAGCTTGTCAGACATCATCATAATCATTTGGGTGAAACTTACGATTTTCCTTCATATAAAGCGGTGAGCTTTACAAAGATAGCTTTCACCCGTTGAATTGGTTTTGAGCCAGGTGGTTAACTATTATACCTACCAGTGTATAAGATACTTGATGTCCATTTTATGAATTATTAGTGTTTCTGTGTGTTATCTCTTTTCATTTACTCAATTAAGTTATAGACCGAGAGCCAATGACACAATTAATCAAGTCATTTATATAATGTTGTATGGCATATCAATAGAAAGCGTTAGGGGAGTTAGACAAGAAAAAGTTTGTCTGGCAGTTTTTTGGTGTGACGAACATGGGGTAAATTCGACACAAAAGTGTGACAAAAATGAGTTAAGTCAAGTCACATATATAATGTTGTAACTCATTTCAATAGAAAGCTTTTGATTAGTTAGACAAAAAAAGTTTGTCTGGCAGCATTTTGGTGTGACGAACATGGGGTAAATTCGACACAAAGTATGACAAAATTTCAAAAATTAACTTATTTGGGTACTTTTGTAACAGAACGAATAGGTTGTGTTAAAACAAGAAAAAAATACTATGAGAAGGGGGGGCTATTCCCCTCCGTTTAAACGGGAGGGGCAATTTTCTGGAAAATGACATATTCGAAAAAAAAATATTTAAAAATAACCGCACCTCCTATAATGCCATAATATACGTTTTTGTAAAGCCAAAAATCTTTTCTTTAATTGTATTTTCAAATAAAGTTATTCTAGTACATCGTTTTAGAAAAATTAATTTTCAAACTCAAAAATTTGAAAAACAAAAATTTCAAACAATTTTTTTTCAAAATTATACGTAATTAAATATTAATTTTTTTTTTCAAAATTGTATGCTCTTATTAGTTCTTAGTAAAACACTGAAAACCGTATGGCTCTAAAGCTCTTTGTTGCTAAGCTATTCAAAAATAACCGAACTTAAAATGATCACCTATGCGATCCGTGTGATGATTGTTAGGCTAGATTTTCTTGTTATTGTGAAGTAGTATGTTCGGTTATTTTTAAATAGCTTAGCAACAAAAAGTCCTAGAGCCATACGGTTTTCAGAGTTTTACTAAAAACTAATAAGAGCATACAATTTTGAAAAAAAAATTAAGATTTAATTACGTATAATTTTGAAAAAAAATTGTTTGAAATTTTTGTTTTTCAAAGTTTTGAGTTTGAAAATTAATTTTTCTAAAACGATGTACTAGAATAACTTTATTTGAAAATACAATTAAAGAAAAGATTTTTGGCTTTACAAAAACGTATATTATGGCATTATAGGAGGTGCGGTTATTTTTAAATATTTTTTTTTCGAATTTGTCATTTTTCCAGAAAATTGCCCCTCCCGTTTAAACGGAGGGGAATAGCCCCCCCTTCTCTTAGGATTTTTTTCTTGTTTTAACACAACCTATTCGTTCTGTTACAAAAGTACCCAAATAAGTTAATTTTTGAAATTTTGTCATACTTTGTGTCGAATTTACCCCATGTTCGTCACACCAAAATGCTGCCAGACAAACTTTTTTTTGTCTAACTAATCAAAAGCTTTATATTGAAATGAGTTACAACATTATATATGTGACTTGACTTAACTCATTTTTGTCACACTTTTGTGTCGAATTTACCCCATGTTCGTCACACCAAAAAACTGCCAGACAAACTTTTTCTTGTCTTATTGATATGCCTTACAACATTATATAAATGACTTGATTCATTATGTCGTTGGCTCTTAGACTATTAGTAATAAGTTTAATAGATCATAATAACATTAAGCATTTTCAATTGGTATTAATAAGATTTTTACAGATTAAGAAACATTTCTATTTAAGATTTAATTTGCTTACGTAAACTACTTTTATTGAATAATTTAATTTTTTTTGAATAAAGGTTTATACTATATAGTTTTATAACGTTTAAACAATAGCCTTCTTATTTACTACATGGATTCAGCACCATTAGAATTCATTGGTGGAACTATGGTTATAGTGAACATGATATTGTAAGTTTTTAGGTTCGACGGGGGTTGGACAAATAACCCTCTATCAACGGTGGAATTAATTTCGATCTCTTTTAGGGTTGTGTACTTCTTAGGTGGACGATGATGTCTTGCCGAGTTTAGTGCTGACGTTAGATGAGAGCAGTTGGGGTAGATATTAGTAGGAGTGTAGTTATGGGATGAAGTAAAGTTTTGAAGATTACTTGTCTTTGAGTATAGGGGCTTTGTAAGTATTATTGCATGGTCTAAGCAGAGCCAAGGTTGAATATAGTTAATGATATATTCATTTGGGAGGGTTATGAGACCAGGGTTGGATTTAGTTTTTGATATTAATTAAATTGCACTGTGTATGTAATATATGAATTGGGTTTGGTTTATTTTTTTTTCGATTATTTTGCTTGACACACGCGCACAGAAGCAACGCGACCGCACACGACGAGTACTTGATCGACACTCATTTTTTTTTTGCATCAAAGTTTTATGTGGTTCTATGATTGCGCTTCCTTTTTGGAGTGAATAAAATACAGATACATCGCCAAGAATCACACTTCTATTCCATTGTGTTTTGTTGAAGTACGCTCGGGCATAATATCTCCGACATAGGAAAACAGAAGACACTCATTCGTGTACAAGTCCCTCACACGCCATTACATCCTATCGGCGACATTCCAGGAACTCCAATTTGTGTAAAATTAGCCACACAACTTACGACGGTGACGCATGCCACGTGCATTTATACATATATACATACCACATGCGGTATTAATTCGCATGGCACATGAACATTTGGCACTCACTCATACCACCTTGGAGCCAAAAACATCCTACCGCCTACGGGCAAGGCTCACCATCAGCCACCACAAAAACCTTTCCGTGAGATCGCACCAAAACGACACATTGTATGAGGGCTACCTTCTTACATAGTGGTTTCATCAAATACTCACGTGACTCTTCAAAGGATTGAAAGTGAACCCCAACCGCAAGTTTATAATAAGATTATATGTATATTTTACGCTTATGGTAGTTTATTTAACCTTAATACAGTAGACCCTTTAAAATAAAACAAAAAGAAAATAAGATTTTATTTGAAATGATAAGAGAAAACTAGAGCTAATTTCAATTTGATTTCCCCACCTCCCAGGTATATAAAAAGAAAAGACCAATTCACAGGCTGCAAGTAAATATCTGAAATATTAACACCAAGGCAGATTCACTTTGAATTCTGCATGGGCCCTGTCTTGTTGTACATTCGATTGAGTTTCCAAGAACACGGAAGAACCACCCTGTTAAATCATAATTCAAGTTTCAAATTAGCAAAATTGGTGAATCAACCATCCAACTTTCAACGTCACTATATAACTAATAACAGTATTCAAAAAATCATCACAGGATTTCATCGGCACTCCCAGACATAAGGTCGGAGGGTGCAGCCACGTCATCTCATCAAGAATCATCATTAATAATATACACGTAAACATATCCATACACATCAGGACACAGTGCACTGGTTCCTGTTGAATGTATTGGTAAGTCCGAAGAATTTAAGTAGTTTGAATATTGAATGTTTGAATGCCTATACCTATATTATTTATATTGTGAATGATGAAAGTTGAACTGAAATACATCAAAACATAACATTTCCGTTCACGTACAAAAATCAAAACTTGATATCGCCATTTACTTTCAAATATATATCTATTATATTGAATGAAACAACCTGATTTGAATACTATCTACATACCGTAGGTCAGGAATGTAGCTCAGACGTAACAATAAAGCTCTACGAATACAAACAGATATTCACAGAATTGAACCATATAATCTTACTTTTCACATGAACTAAAGCTTTCATTTGCATAAAAAAAAAGCATTTAAATTTTCTTTTATCTTTCCCTTTTCAAGTGTTCTTGAACAATACAAAAACAAATACATACAAAGAATCTGAAAATAACAAGATTTTCAGATTCAGCGTTGCAAAAGTTGTCCTAGTCCCGTCCCTATTGTGTATGTGTTACATAAGAGCTTTCTATGAGCTTCTTCACGGTAAGTAATTCTTTGTGTGGAGCTTCAACGAAAGCATAAGAAATAGCTTTCTACTTGAGCTTGTCAGACATCATCATAATCATTTGGGTGAAACTTACGATTTTCCTTCATATAAAGCGGTGAGCTTTACAAAGATAGCTTTCACCCGTTGAATTGGTTTTGAGCCAGGTGGTTAACTATTATACCTACCAGTGTATAAGATACTTGATGTCCATTTTATGAATTATTAGTGTTTCTGTGTGTTATCTCTTTTCATTTACTCAATTAAGTTATAGACCGAGAGCCAATGACATAATTAATCAAGTCATTTATATAATGTTGTATGGCATATCAATAGAAAGCGTTAGGGGAGTTAGACAAGAAAAAGTTTGTCTGGCAGTTTTTTGGTGTGACGAACATGGGGTAAATTCGACACAAAAGTGTGACAAAAATGAGTTAAGTCAAGTCACATATATAATGTTGTAACTCATTTCAATAGAAAGCTTTTGATTAGTTAGACAAAAAAAAGTTTGTCTGGCAGCATTTTGGTGTGACGAACATGGGGTAAATTCGACACAAAGTATGACGAAATTTCAAAAATTAACTTATTTGGGTACTTTTGTAACAGAACGAATAGGTTGTGTTAAAACAAGAAAAAAATACTAAGAGAAGGGGGGGGCTATTCCCCTCCGTTTAAACGTTAGGGGCAATTTTCTGGAAAATGACATATTCGAAAAAAAAATATTTAAAAATAACCGCACCTCCTATAATGCCATAATATACGTTTTTGTAAAGCCAAAAATCTTTTCTTTAATTGTATTTTCAAATAAAGTTATTCTAGTACATCGTTTTAGAAAAATTAATTTTCAAACTCAAAACTTTGAAAAACAAAAATTTCAAACAATTTTTTTTCAAAATTATACGTAATTAAATATTAATTTTTTTTTTTTCAAAATTTTATGCTCTTATTAGTTCTTAGTAAAACACTGAAAACCGTATGGCTCTAAAGCTCTTTGTTGCTAAGCTATTCAAAAATAACCGAACTTAAAATGATCACCTATGCGATCCGTGTGATGATTGTTAGGCTAGATTTTCTTGTTATTGTGAAGTAGTATGTTCGGTTATTTTTAAATAGCTTAGCAACAAAAAGTCCTAGAGCCATACGGTTTTCAGAGTTTTACTAAAAACTAATAAGAGCATACAATTTTGAAAAAAAAATTAAGATTTAATTACGTATAATTTTGAAAAAAAATTGTTTGAAATTTTTGTTTTTCAAAGTTTTGAGTTTGAAAATTAATTTTTCTAAAACGATGTACTAGAATAACTTTATTTGAAAATACAATTAAAGAAAAGATTTTTGGCTTTACAAAAACGTACATTATGGCATTATAGGAGGTGCGGTTATTTTTAAATATTTTTTTTTCGAATATGTCATTTTTCCAGAAAATTGCCCCTCCCGTTTAAACGGAGGGGAATAGCCCCCCCTTCTCTTAGGATTTTTTTCTTGTTTTAACACAACCTATTCGTTCTGTTACAAAAGTACCCAAATAAGTTAATTTTTGAAATTTTGTCATACTTTGTGTCGAATTTACCCCATGTTCGTCACACCAAAATGCTGCCAGACAAACTTTTTTTTGTCTAACTAATCAAAAGCTTTATATTGAAATGAGTTACAACATTATATATGTGACTTGACTTAACTCATTTTTGTCACACTTTTGTGTCGAATTTACCCCATGTTTGTCACACCAAAAAACTGCCAGACAAACTTTTTCTTGTCTTATTGATATGCCTTACAACATTATATAAATGACTTGATTCATTATGGCGTTGGCTCTTTGACTATTAGTAATAAGTTTAATAGATCATAATAACATTAAGCATTTTCAATTGGTATTAATAAGATTTTTACAGATTAAGAAACATTTCTATTTAAGATTTAATTTGCTTACGTAAACTACTTTTATTGAATAATTTAATTTTTTTTGAATAAAGGTTTATACTATATAGATTTATAACGTTTAAACAATAGCCTTCTTATTTACTACATGGATTCAGCACCATTAGAATTCATTGGTGGAACTATGGTTATAGTGAACATGATATTGTAAGTTTTTAGGTTCGACGGGGGTTGGACAAATAACCCTCTATCAACGGTGGAATTAATTTCGATCTCTTTTAGGGTTGTGTACTTCTTAGGTGGACGATGATGTCTTGCCGAGTTTAGTGCTGACGTTAGATGAGAGCAGTTGGGGTAGATATTAGTAGGAGTGTAGTTATGGGATGAAGTAAAGTTTTGAAGATTACTTGTCTTTGAGTATAGGGGCTTTGTAAGTATTATTGCATGGTCTAAGCAGAGCCAAGGTTGAATATAGTTAATGATATATTCATTTGGGAGGGTTATGAGACCAGGGTTGTCACCTACATCTCGGACATCCCACCTTATTGTGAGTCACCTGCCGTGCTTGTATTTCGATGCTTATGGAACTGTCCGAAATACGCGAAGACGTTATATAGTTCCAGGTACGTATGAACACCTATAGGTACCAACAATCTTATGAGGTGCAACATTGTTATTAATTTGAATGTGTATTTTGAGGTTTGATATGATAATGTCGTTGAGGTTATGAGTTTTAGTTTTGAAGTTTGATATGATTATGTTGTTGAGGTTATGTTCAGTTGTTAAGTTGAGATTGTTGGGATGTGAGTTTGATATCCTATCGCTTTAGGATCGGAATTCTAGTTTAGGGGCTTCAGGATTAATTTTGATCGGTGCTACATGAAGCCAAGGATAGTTATAGGTTGTGACTTATTGCTATAAGGGAGGGTTAAGAGCACGGGGTTCCGCTTCCACCTTTGGATACCCCACCCACCATGTGTGAGCCACCGAGACACATCATCGCTACATCTTCGGAACATAATCGATGATAGTTGGACAGTTGTTCCAGGTGAATGCGGCCATCTACATTTACCCACGTTTGAAGCTATAAGGAGTTCCAGGTTTTAGGGATTAGTTTTCATTGATTTTGTTTTATGAGTTCCTCCTAACATCGGTGCGTAACTAGGAAGTATTAATATGAAGCTATGGATTGTAGCATTCTGTGTTACAATCGACCTTTAAGTCGCATAGGTCGGCTATTAGGTTCGGGCCCCCATCTTATTGAAACAATACGAGCGAATTACAACTGGACTCGAGGTCTGCAGACAATGAAAAAAATAGGTAACACGGCTGCCGCAGAGTTGCAAGGACACCACCCCTAAATGCTCCTGAGTGAACCAGGGCCACATGCTGCAGACCGACGCAGCACTGGCGAGCAGCACCCCTAGAAATGCTTAACCTTCTCTCTCTGATCAATGATGGGGGGATTTGTTCTCTCGATTTCAGGGGGTTTTAGTTTAGCATTCAGGGCATCGCACA
This sequence comes from Platycheirus albimanus, assembly GCA_916050605.2. NCBI lineage: Eukaryota > Metazoa > Arthropoda > Insecta > Diptera > Syrphidae > Platycheirus > Platycheirus albimanus. Next base: position 160,143,161 of record OU696696.1, on the reverse strand, counting down.
GACGAAGGAGGGCTGTAGCTACATAGTAAACCATATGAGAAATGCTTCATATATGATGGTATTGCTGGAATAGCACACACATAAGAGAAGACAATAACTCGGCGTTTAGCGTGTGTGAAGGAAGTACATTTCGCGTGGTTTGCGATTACTACAGCCATCGACACGTAGTGTCGGCTTCCTATACGAGGGGTAGTAGATTATTGTCGTATGGTTACTCATTTGGTTATCTCTTTTGTTTGGTTATAATGAGGAGATTAGATGTGCGCTGATGAGTTATGCGAGATATTGGCAAGAGATTGCATGGGGACAATAATCCTCTTATCTCCGAGTATGCGGAGGCGTCGTGTTGGAGAAATGGCAAACATGACATTGAAGTTCGCCAACGACTGATACTGAAGTATCATTTTATTTCTGTGCGGTATAAAAAAATATTGTCGTCCGATAAAGAAATATATATATATTAACGTTACAGTTGATATATATGAGATGGATATATATATCGTCAGAGTAATCTATGGATAGAGATATATGACCGTCACAGGTGGCGGTAGATATATGTACATTACAGATGGCGATAGACTATTATGTTATTATTTACGTTACAGATGGCGATAGACTATTATATATATTATCTTACGTTACACATTTCTCTCATGAATGCTATTGCGAAAATATTTACAGGAATCATTCTAAATAGGCTGGAAGTTTGGGTGAAAGAAAACGGGCTACTTAATGAGTTTCAAGCTGGTTTTCGTGCAGGCTACTCAACGATTGACCATCTCTTTGCTATACGAAACATAGTCGACTACTACCTTGAAAACGGGAAAAAATTTTATACTATATTTATCGATTTTAAGGCGGCCTTTGACAGTATTGATCGCGGAGCACTGTTTTATAAGTTGAACGTTCTAGGAATATCGACTAAAGTTTTACATGTTTTAAAAAAAACTATATGAGAACACTTCATCTGCGGTATGGGGCGGCGAGAAAATATCTGATTGGTTTAGAACTATAAGCGGCGTACGGCAAGGATGCTTGTTATCACCCTTGTTGTTCGCATTATTCATTAATGATATAGTCGAGGCCTTGCCAAACGGTATACGAGTTGCAGGAATCACTATAAAATGCCTTTTATATGCCGATGATTTAGTGCTACTTGCAGATTCACCGGAAAGCCTTCAGCTTATGATAAACAAATTAAGCAGTTATTGCAAATTATGGAATTTGGTCATCAATACAGCAAAGTCCAAGATTATGATTTTCAGATCAGGAAGAGGCAGGCATTGTAGAAATGAAAGATGGGTTCTGGATAGTGAAAACATTGAAGTTGTTGATGAATATAACTATCTGGGTATGATACTCACTCCTAACCTCAACCCAAAAAAACACTTTCAGGTGAAGCTTAAAACATGCAATAAACTCAACGTGGAAAAGTCTGTTAAGGAACAAGAATGTTGCACATAGCGTTAAATTTAAAGTTTTTGAAGCCGCTTTTAGGTCAATAATGACGTATGGCTGTCAAGTATGGGGATGCCAGCAGTATGACGAGGTAGAAAAATTGCAACGGCTTTTCCTCAAAAAAACTTTTGGTTTGCCACAGTCAACTAAAAACTACATGCTTCTCCTTGAACCTGGCCTCTCACCTACATACCTTTATACTTTAAAAATGCATTTTGAATACATTTCAAAAGCACTAGCGTATGAAGATAATCGACTTCAAAAAATACTTGCAAAACACAGCATATACAAAAATATTAGCTGGTTTAAAAATAGGAGCAAGCATTCCTGCTGTGTGGAGCTCCATTACGCTGTGTAGATATGCAGGATGCAAGTTACACATGAGGTCCTTCCAAAACGCATAATCGCAGCAGAAGTAATAGAGCCATTACAATTTGGCAACCTAAGCAGAGATGAATTTAATTAAAAACGGCCAGACTAAACAATAACACAAACGATGATCAAGACAAAGGAGTCTGTAGGATCCCACACGAAGATAATCAACAAGTGCAGAGACGAAAACTAAAAGATACAAGAAGATGCAGAGGCAGATTCGCACAGAACGCGAACGAAGACGGTCGTTTTAATTTTAATAAATCTTTTTTAAAAAGTCTTCCAGAAGAATAAAGAATTTAATTGGCGCAGTCGGTAGGATTGTGAAAAAAAAAATCTATTAGTGCAAATAATAGAGAATATCACAATCTAGTGATCGAACCATTCCAAACGTATATTGGAACACGGGACGTATCGAAACAAAAAATTTATTCACTATAACCCGGTGGTGTATATATAAAAATCAAAATTTTTTATAAAAAATAAAGTTCAGTTCAAGTGTAGTGACTCAAGTTTTGCGAAGAAAATAAAAAATCTTCAAGCAAACATATGTTACGATTTCCTTAGAGGAAGCATAGAAGAACTAAAACTAAAACACCGGTGAATAGACGAAAAAAAAAAGAACACTATAAAAATTAAAACCACAAAAACAACTATAGACTACTTAAACAACCAGATTAAAGGACGAAACAACATCATAAAAGCAACATTCGCTATCCATGCAAAAATACAAGGAGAGGCGGTACGAGCAATAAATTGTCTTCCACATCTGTCACCGTGGAAAGACATAAAGGTAAATTTAATAAGATTATTCTCAGTTAAAGAGAGCTATATTAAACTATCACAAGAAGTAGGTTCTATTATAGAACATAATACAGTAGAGTTATATAAAAAATTAGACTGCTTATTGCAAAAACTACAAACCAAGACTCAATTAGAGCCAAATATAATATATACACAAGCAAATAATGAAACTTTAATTTTAGAAGCATTTAAGCATAATTTAAGCGCTTCCCAAAAAGCAATTGTAATTTCTTCAAATTGTAAAAACATTGTCCAGGCCTACGATCTTTTAGAATCGAACGGCATGCTTGAAACAAACAAGAATTTTAGTACAAAACACCCAAATTTTAATAATAATTTTAGATCAAATAATAATAATTTTATTCCAAAACAAAACAATTTTGTACCTCGGGATAATTTCCTTAGAAATAACAATAATAATTTGCAAAATAATTTCCAAAGGAATCATTTGGGCATGAATTCAGCTCAAATTCGACATAACAATAATCAAATATTAGGAAATTATAGACCAAACCCATTTAGACAATATGGATTTGGATTTCAACACAATAATTACAGACATCAAGTTCATAATAATAATAATCCGCAACAAAATAATAATTTTAGACAGGTTCAGAATAATAATCTCCAATATAATAATAATAATAACAGTAGGCAAGTGCGACAAGAACCAATGGAGGTCAATCGCCTCAGTGAAGAACAAGTGCACAATGAAGAAATAAATTTTATTCAAGAGGGCCAACGACACTTCCTGTCGTAGAACTTAACGTACTAAACGAAAAAATTAAAGTCTTAGTAGATACAGGATCTACTATGACCCTCCTTGACAGAAATAAAATTAAATCCTGCAAAAGAATAAAATTAGATAAAGAAATAAGAGTTAATACGGTTAATTCTCACGTTTACATAACCGATCAAATAATCACTCCTTTACCTATAGAATTTAATGAAAAAGCTACCATGGAATGGAAGTTAATGAACTTTGAGAATAAAAAATTTGATGCGATCATAGGATCGAACTTTTTTAAATGCTATAGGGGGCATAATAAACATGAAAGACAAATACGTTGAAATAAATAATAATAAAATACGTTTCGTTAATTTTGACATTAAAGAAAAAGAATTAATCAATGAAAATGATCAATGTCCTTTTTTCTTATAATGAAATTAACATAATGGAACATAATTCATTAGAGGTCCGTGAACTTTTACACGAGAATTTGAATAAAGAAGAGAAAAGTTTATTGCAAGAATTTTTGAATAAAAACAAAGATTAATTTTATAAGGATGGGCAAAAGCTTAGTGCTACAACGCAGACCACTCACAAAATTAGAACAAAAAATGATACACCAATTTTTATAAAAAATTATCGCTATCCCAAAGCACATGAGATAGAAATAAATAACCAAATTTCGGAAATGCAAGAAAATGGTATTATTAGAAAAAGTATTAGTCCGTACAATTCCCCAGTCTGGGTTGTACCTAAAAAAACTGATAATTCAGGTAAAACAAAATGGCGTATGGTAATAGACTACCGAAAGCTAAATGAAAATACGGTAGAGTATAAATATCCACTACCAAACATAGACGATGTATTAGATAAATTGGGTAGAGCCCAATATTTTTCTGTTTTAGACCTTGCAAAAGGGTTTCATCAAATCCTGGTGGATCCCAAAGATATTGAAAAAACCGCATTCAGCGTACCTTATGGTCATTACGAATTCTTAAGAATGCCATTTGGTTTGAAAAATGCACCTTCAAGTTTTCAATGCATGATGAATGAAATTCTTGCTGGTTTAATAAATAAAATCTGTGTTGTCTACATGGATGATATTCTTATATTCTCCACGAGCTTACAAGAACACATAATAAATTTAAACCAGGTATTTCAAAGACTTAGAAAATACAACTTAAAAATACAAGTTGATAAATGTGAATTTTTAAAAAGAGAAACAAAATTTCTTGGTCATATCATAACTGACAAGGGTCTTTTACCAAATACTGACAAGATTAAAGCAATTCAAAAAATTACTATACCTAAAACTACAACAGAAATAAAATCATTTCTGGGTTTAACGGGTTATTATAGAAAAATACAAGATTTCGCTTGCACAGCACAGCCAATGACAAAATATTTAAAAAAGGGTACTAAAATAAATATTAACGATTCTGAATATATTAAAGCGTTTGAAACTTTAAAAAAAAATATAATTACTCCACCAGTATTAGCATACCCTGACTTTAAAAAAGAATTTGAGCTCACAACCGACGCCTCAAATTATGCAGTAGGAGCTGTCTTGACACAAGATAAACATCCTATAACATTTATTAGCAGAACGCTAAACGAGCATGAAAGAAGATATTCCACTACGGAAAAAGAGCTCTTAGCCATCGTACGGGCAGTTAAATACCTTAGGCCATATCTTTACGGTCGAAAATTTCAATTAAAATCTGACCACCAACCCTTAAAATGGCTCAAAACAAAAAGTTTAGGAAAAGACATTTCAGGAAGGTTACAGAGATGGATACTCTCTCTTGGAGAGTATGATTTCGATATTAACTATTTAAAAGGCTCTCAGAACACAGTAGCTGATTATTTGAGCAGAGAGGTAAAAGATAACGAAATTAATCACCTCGATAATGATGAAGAATTAGAAACCCAACACTCAAAAGAAGAAGAATTGTTAGACCATTTTGTAATTGTAGAAAAAGCCATAAACTCATATAAACAACAAATCGTAGTAAATCCCAATTACCAAGGTAGAAAATTAGGAATTAGACGCCTTACTGAAAAAAGAAAGTTAATTGAACTTTATCCCAAATTAATGGATTCTCCAAGCTTTGTGAGAAAACTTAAAAAATTACTTGTACCAAAACAAACAGGTATATATTGTGAAAATGATAAAATATATAATATCTTACAGCAAAAATTAATAAATCTGTTTGACAAAAGTTTCATAACATTTCATAGATGCAGCTATTTAGCAGAAGAAATGAAAACAGTGAAGGAAACTGAAGACAAAATTAAATTGTATCACGAATTAGAGACCAGTCACTCTGGCATAGAAGAAAATTACGCAGGAATAAAAAGATACATTTATTTCCCAAAATTAAAAAACATTGTAACTACTGTTGTAAATAATTGCAACATTTGTCGTCTAAATAAATATGATAGGCACCCTGTCAAGCCAAAGTTTAAATTGACTGAGACTCCTAGCGATGTTAATCAAATTGTACACGCAGACTTATTTTTCTTAAACAAACTTATATTCCTTTCTACTATCGATAAATTCAGTAAACGTGTGACGTTTACTTCAATTCCTAATAAAAACATAGAAAGCATACATACAGCTTTATTGCAGTATATTTCTCAACATGGCAAACCTCAAAAATTTGTTATGGATAATGAATTTGATCAAATTTCTATTAACGCCTTATTTAACGATTTTAATATAGAAAGACACTTTACAACACCTAATTCACACACTGGGAATAGCCCTATTGAAAGAGCACATAGCTCAATTTTAGATAAAATTCGCTGTTTAAAAGATGGTAAACATATATCAGATCTAGAAAAAATCAACATAAGTTATAAAGCCGTATATTATTACAACAATGCTATTCAAACACTAAGTAAAAAGAAACCATTTGAAATCCAAGAAGGAAGAGTAGACAAAAAACAATTACATAAAAAATTTGTCGAGCATAAAGAAAAAAATATATCTAAATTGAATGAAAAAAGAGAAGATATTAAAGAGATTGAAGATGTAGACTACGTAGTGAATCCTGGTAGAAGAGATAAAATATTACCGAAATTTAAATTAAAAAGCACAACTCGAGTCCACCCTATAAACATTCAACGCAAAAGAAAACAAACGAATAAAATCTCAGAAAATACGTCAGACCAAGGACAAAGAAGTTCTTCAGCAAATGTAAGATCAGTAACGCGAAACTCTTCATCGAGTGAAGATTCCGAAAATATTCCTCTAGCAAACCTTAAAAATAAATAAAAAAAAAAAATTTCATATCGCACCATGTATCTGTTAAATTATATAGTTATAACTTTACTAATCGGATTTATAAAAAGTGAAATAACAATTGAAAATATGAACATTAAAGAAGGGTACGCAAAAATAAGATTGGATAAAATAAAAATAGTAAAAGACTACAAACACATTTTACATAAAATAAATATTACTCAGATAAATAATGTCCTGAATGATATAGAAAATAATATGAAAAATTTAACTAAAGTGGAATTTCCCGAGGAAATATTCGAGGAAATTGAATTAATAAGATCGGAAATCGAGAGTGTCACACAACACAGAATAAAAAGAAGTTTGTTTAATCTAGGTGGAAATGTGTTAAAGTTCTTGTTCGGGACAATGGACGAAGAAGATAGGGTTAATATTGAAAAAAGATTGGAAGCAAATGAAATAAACAATCATAATGTAATAATAAACTTAAACAAGCAAATAAAAATTAACAACATGTTTCAAAAACAGATAAACCAAATTCAAAGTGAATTTAATACATTGTACAAATCTACAAACTTAATTAACTTTGACCTCACTGGTATGCTATTTGTGCATAGAATTATTGTATTAGAAATTCGCGAAAAACTTCGCAAAGTAAAAGAAATAATTGAAAAAATACAAAATAATATTTTGGCTAGTAAAATTAATATTATGGTTAATTCAGTGTTAACTAATTACGAAATCAATGAATATAATATTACTTTTGAAAAACTTAGTAAGATAAAATTATCTACAGCATTATATAAAGAAGAAATAATATCTATAATAAGCATTCCAGATAACATTGAAACATTTATAAAATATTACATAACAAGTATGCCTAATTTGAATAAAGAAGAATTGTTAATTAAAAGTGATTACATTATTCAATACCAAGACAGAGAATATTTATACGAAGAAAAAGAATATAAAAACTTAAAGCCATACATGAACTGTCTACACTTAAGAAATTGCAAAAAGCAAATAAACCTAAATAATAATATTATATTAGAAATAAGCCGAGGCATATTATTAATAAAAAATGGAAATTTTAAGCTAAATAATACTTGTAATGACAAAGATAAAATTGATATCACTAATAATGTTCTTATAAATTTTGAAAATTGTGTTTTAAATATAAATGAAACTCTGTACGAAAATAAAAATGAAATTGTAGAACAAGCTATTTACATGAACAACCCAACATTGTACACAAATTTGTCCGATATATTTGAATATAAAGAAATAAACTTTGAAGACATTGATAACTTAAACCTAATTCAAGAAAAGATCACAAATATTAATATTCACAGAAATATAACATACTCAATAAATTGTATTATAATATTGTTAGTCATTGTAATCGTAATATATATCTATAAGAAAAAACTTCTCAAAAATTGCTCCGGGAGAAGCAACGACTTAAAGGGGAGGGGAGTTACACATGAGGTCCTTCCAAAACGCATAATCGCAGCAGAAGTAATAGAGCCATTACAATTTGGCAACCTAAGCAGAGAAGAATTTAATTAAAAACGGCCAGACTAAACAATAACACAAACGATGATCAAGACAAAGGAGTCTGTAGGATCCCACACGAAGATAATCAACAAGTGCAGAGATGAAAACTAAAAGATACAAGAAGATGCAGAGGCAGATTCACACAGAACGCGAACGAAGACGGTCGTTTTAATTTTAATAAATCTTTTTTAAAAAGTCTACCAGAAGAATAAAGAATTTAATTTGCATCTCTAATAGACCGAGAGCCAATGACATAATGAATCAAGTCATTTATATAATGTTGTAAGGCATATCAATAGAAAGCATTAGGGGAGTTAGACAAGAAAAAGTTTGTCTGGCAGTTTTTTGGTGTGACGAACATGGGGTAAATTCGACACAAAAGTGTGACAAAAATGAGTTAAGTCAAGTCACATATATAATGTTGTAACTCATTTCAATAGAAAGCTTTTGATTAGTTAGACAAAAAAAAGTTTGTCTGGCAGCATTTTGGTGTGACGAACATGGGGTAAATTCGACACAAAGTATGACAAAATTTCAAAAATTAACTTATTTGGGTACTTTTGTAACAGAACGAATAGGTTGTGTTAAAACAAGAAAAAAATCCTAAGAGAGGGGGGGGCTATTCCCCTCCGTTTAAACGGGAGGGGCAATTTTCTGGAAAAATGACTTATATTCGAAAAAAAAATATTTAAAAATAACCGCACCTCCTATAATGCCATAATATACGTTTTTGTAAAACCAAAAATCTTTTCTTTAATTGTATTTTCAAATAAAGTTATTCTAGTACATCGTTTTAGAAAAATTAATTTTCAAACTCAAAACTTTGAAAAACAAAAATTTCAAACAATTTTTTTTCAAAATTATACGTAATTAAATATTAATTTTTTTTTCAAAATTGTATTCTCTTATTAGTTCTTAGTAAAACACTGAAAACCGTATGGCTCTAGAACTCTTTGTTGCTAAGCTATTCAAAAATAACCGAACTTAAAATGATCACCTGTGCAATCCGTGTGATGATTGTTAGGCTAGATTTTCTTGTTATTGTGAAGTAGTAGGTTCGGTTATTTTTGAATAGCTTAGCAACAAAGAGTTCTAGAGCCATACGGTTTTCAGTGTTTTACTAAGAACTAATAAGAGAATACAATTTTGAAAAAAAAATAATATTTAATTTCGTATAATTTTGAAAAAAATTTGTTTGAAATTTTTGTTTTTCAAAGTTTTGAGTTTGAAAATTAATTTTTCTAAAACGATGTACTAGAATAACTTTATTTGAAAATACAATTAAGGAAAAGATTTTTGGTTTTACAAAAACGTATATTATGGCATTATAGGAGGTGCGGTTATTTTTAAATATTTTTTTTTCGAATATAAGTCATTTTTCCAGAAAATTGCCCCTCCCGTTTAAACGGAGGGGAATAGCCCCCCCCTCTCTTAGGATTTTTTTCTTGTTTTAACACAACCTATTCGTTCTGTTACAAAAGTACCCAAATAAGTTAATTTTTGAAATTTTGTCATACTTTTTGTCGAATTTACCCCATGTTCGTCACACCAAAATGCTGCCAGACAAACTTTTTTTTGTCTAACTAATCAAAAGCTTTCTATTGAAATGAGTTACAACATTATATATGTGACTTGACTTCACTCATTTTTGTCACACTTTTGTGTCGAATTTACCCCATGTTCGTCACACCAAAAAACTGCCAGACAAACTTTTTCTTGTCTAACTCCCCCAACGCTTTCTATTGATATGCCTTACAACATTATATAAATGACTTGATACATTATGTCGTTGGCTCTTAGACTATAAGGGAAATACTAACAAACATCCTTCATTTAATAGATGCACGAATAAGATCAGATTTAATAGAGGATGCCAAAGGCTCATCGCGTCGATCACTGTACCCGAAACTTGAATATAATTTAAACGAACTTAATTACTTTTCTGATAATTTTAGCGTGTTTGAAATCTGTAACATTTTCCGCATTAGGGGAGAGCTTCTCGACTTAAATTATAGACCTTATTTTAATGATAGGAATACAATTTGTTCACTATGTAACTTGCAAGAACAAGAAACATCTTACCACTTTCTATCTGTGTGTCCCAATTTAAAAGAATTAAATTTGTATACTTCCAAAAAGCAATATTAAGTGAAGCAGAATCCATTATCCTTTTAAATGGACAGAACTGGAAACTTCTTGCCCAATTTTGCATTGAAACCTTAAGGTATAGAAAAGATTTTTTAAATTAGGATCGATTTTTAGGTTTTACGATTAGATCAAAGGAAAAAAAAAAAAAAACATTTTTGTTTCAGCAAAGCATTATAACTATATATATAAATTTAAAAATGTACATGGATAATTTATTAAAGATATTTATATTCATATTATAGTAACTATTAGTAAAAATCACCTCAGAATTATATAAATTTTTACACTTTCTAAATTCAAATAAAATTGTTAATTGTGTTCTTTTCAATTATAAAAATGTAAAAAATCATATGAGTTTGCATCTGGTAGACGGTTTCTAACCACGGCCAAAATTTTATTTATTAAATATTTTCTTGTAAATTTTCTATTTGAATTGAAAAATAAACTACCTAACTAAATAACTAACTATTTTCAATTACTGGGAAGCACTTTTACTTTGCTGTCAATGTCAAATAAATTAAAACATATGTGATTTCCTTTTGGTACGTCAGATCATATTTTTTTTGCTGTCAGATCTGATCTGAAATCAAAACCTGTTTTTCCTTTGGTCACAGATCATATTTTTTTAATTTCAGATCAAATCTCAAAAGTGTTGTTTCATTTTGATTAAATATTTGTAGAAAATAAATTCTTAGGAACAGAAAATGGTTTATTATGAATTTTGTGAATATTGTTAAAATAAGTGAAATTCGTGAATTAAGTAAATATTGTAATTACATAATTATTTAGGCTATTTTACAGGATTCAACATACATGTACATTAATTGTCAAAAAGCACCCATACAAAAAATGAAACAAAAAAGATCTCGTTCGATTTACTTTGGGCGACCCAAATCTGAAATTTGAGATCAAATCAGAGATCTGTATTTACCAAAAAAACATCCCAATCAACAAAGAAAGGTCCAAGAATGTCAAGAAAGAAGGGAAATCGTCATTCGATTGGGTTTGTGGACGGAACTTCTAAATTTCAATTTAATATAAAATGCGAGTTTTTGTATTTGGAAAATTATATTAGTCATAGTTAGTTACACTTAGCTACTAATAGTTACATTTAATTACATTAGTTACATTAGTTACATAAGTTACATTAGTTACGTGTAACTAATTAAAATTTCAAAGTTACGCGTAACTATCCAACACTGCTTAATCCGCATCAGACTTTCACCATCAAATAATCTTGTCAATTCAGTGAGCTCGTTTCGGGCACCGACAAAGTTAGTTGCGTTGTCGCAAAATATTGTGCGACAGAAGCCGCACCGCGCGATGAATCGTCGGAGTGTTGCGATTAACGAGGCAGTAGTATGATCGCCGACTGCCTCCAAGTGGACCGCTTTATTGGTGAAGCAAACGAAGTCAGCGATTCCTTTAATGATTGTTCGCGCTCTTGGTTGGTAGCGCAATTTTAAGGGGCCACAAAAGTTAATGCCAGTTGTAAGAAATGGACGTTTTGGTGATACTGGTTCTGGCGGAAGATTACGCATAAACTGCTCTACCGATGTTGGTTTGACACGGAAGGGGCGTTGGCATTTATTAAATTCTCTACGATTTATGTCCAGAAGTGCCTGTGGAGCTGCATGGAGTTACTTTAAATGGTAAAAAGAAAAAAACTAGATTAGTAAGCAAATTTAATTTGATTCAAAACAGCTTTTTATGGCCTTTAGTCCAACAAAAAATTGGCGTTTCATCCAGGAATCTCACTTTGGAATCATCAGTTGACATACAGTGAAAGAAACCTTGTCAATACGCAATTTTTAAATTTTTCTAGTACAACTTACGTAGAATTTTTGACAAAACCCTAATGTGAACTATATCCAACAAGATTAAGATTTTAATCATAAAGAAGGAAATTTAAGCCTGGGGCCTAGCTCAGAAGTAGTTTTTAAATTTTTCTTAAAACAAACTCTATACACTGCATTGATAAATTAAATAAAATAAAATCAACCAAGTAGAAGACTCAGCACTAATAATGGACTGTTGAATTATTGATTCAAAACACCTTTTTATGGCCTTTAGTCCAACAAAAAATTGGCGTTTCCCTTCTTAATGATTAAAATCTTAATCTTGTTGGATATAGTTCACATTAGGGTTTTGTCAAAAATTCTATGTAAGTTGTACTAGAAAAAATTTAAAAATTGCGTATTGACAAGGTTTCTTTCACTGTATATCAACTGAAGATTCCAAAGTGAGATTCCTGGATGAAACGCTAATTTTTTGTTGGACTAAAGGCCATTAAAAGCTATTTTGAATCAATAATTCAACAGTCCATTATTAGTGCTGAGTCTTCTACTTGGTTGATTTTATTGTATTTTATTTATCAATGCAGTGTATAGAGTTTGTATTAAGAAAAATTTAAAAACTACTTCTGAGCCAGGCCACAGGCTTAAATTTCCTTCTTAATGATTAAAATCTTAATATTGTTGGATATAGTTCACATTAGGGTTTTGTCAAAAATTCTATGTAAGTTGTACTAGAAAAATTTAAAAATTGCCTATAAATGGGCAAAGTTTTCGAAGACGACTGGTTTGGTCAGTCTTTTCAGAATTTTGAAGGAGGTTGTATTCATTTTTAAATTCTAACAGCTACATGTTAAGAACTAAGCCGTTGCAGTAGTTTGAAGTAGGCGTGCATTGTTGTAGAAACGATAGACGTAAGCGAAAATTCTCTCAAGTTTTGGAATTGAGTTGCTGTATTTGAGGTCATGTATTATGCTGTAGTATTGCGGGTGTGCTGCGACGAGCGCTTTCTTCGGTGATTTTTTTTCCGGGATGTCTTGTAAAGACCTGTTTGTTGTAGCTTCTCGCCAGCCTTCATAAATTGAGCTTAAGAAAGCTGGTCCTTGGAACCAAAAAGATGATAATTGTAAAATTTTAGCTGTGCAACCTCTGGAGATCAGATCGGCTTTAGTGAATTTTCCTTGAATATGTCTCCATTGCTCTGCTTGTAAGAGTTCATGAATCCTGGCTACTCTGTTGGCGACGAATGTGACCCAAGCGTATGGTGGTTGGGAAATCCAGGCTAAAACAATCTGCGAATCAGTATGATAGAAAATATCGTTGATCTTGAGTTGAAGTAATTTTGTTAGCCTGTCAACTAACTGGTAATGGTGAGTCCCATTCTAGTTTAGATTTCCAAAGTTGTTGCATGAATAACTTACTCTTTACGACGATTGGACCTATTAGGCCTATAGGGTCGACATTTTTACCTAAATAAGCGAGAACTGTCCTTTTAGAAGCCTCGTGGTGAAATTCTGGCACTTGGTATACTTACTTACTTAAGGTGGCGCAGACAGTCCATTGTGGACCACGGCCTCAACCAACAAACCTCGCCAGCTAGGCCGGTCCCTAGCCAGTGGCCTCCAGTTGCCCACACCAAGTTGGTTGAGGTCGTTAACCACTTGATCGCGCCACCTTAGATGGGTTCTTCCAGAACTGCATCGGCCCTCCAGGTTGGAATTGAAGACTCTTTGGGCAGGAGCGTTTTCGTCCATACGCTCCACATGACCCAGCCATCTAAGCCGCTGAAATTTCAGCTTCTTAACCAAGTCAATGTCGCTGTATAGCCCGTACAGTTCGTCATTGAATCTTCTCCTCCACACTCAATTGATACATACAGGCCCGAATATCACCCGAAGAATCTTTCTCTCAAAGCACCCCAGCCTATATTCATCCGATTGTATCAGTATCCACGCTTCTGCCCCATACAGCAGGACTAGGATGATAAGGTTCTTGTATAGTGTCTCCTTGGTCCTTTGAGAGAGGGCTTTGAAACAGCGATTGGCAAGAGTTATTGTTTGACTGATCTCTTCATTGATGTTGTTCTGAGAGGTTATAGTGGAACCCAAATAGACAAAGTCCTTGACAACCTCAAAGTTATATCTGTCCATTGTGACGTTTTGTCCGAGCCTATTGTGATGATCTACTTCACCCGATGACGGCATATACTCTGTCTTATCTTCATTTACAGCCACACCCATTCGACCCGCTTCCACTTTAATACTTGCGAATAATCCACTGACAGCGCGCTTCATTCTTCCAATAATGTCAATATCATCAGCATAGCCAAGTAATTGAACGGATCTAAAAAAAATCGTACCGCTGGTGTTGACATGCGAGTTGCGTACGATTGCCTAAAAAACGATGTTGAAGAGGTTACATGACAGCGCGTCACCCTGTCGTAAGCCTTTCTCGACATTGAATGAGTCGGTGGTGTTCTTAATAATCTTGACGGAGCAGTGCGAGTTCTCAATAGTCATCCTGCGCAATCGAACGAGTTAAGCAGTGATGCCAAGAAGTGACATGGCTCTGTATAACTCCTTCCTGTTCACGCTGTCATAGGCGACTTTAAAATCGATAAAGAGGTGGTGAGTATCGATCTGGAATTCTTGGGTCTTTTCCAAAATCTGCCAAAGTGTGAAAATTTGGTCGACGGTTGACTAACCGGGCCTGAAACCACACTGATAGGGGCCAATCAGTTCACGTGCGAAAGAGTTCAGACGTTCACACAGAATGGCCGACAAAATTTTATAGGCGACATTTAGGAGACTTATACCTCTGTAGTTGGCGCAGCTTAGAGTATCTCCTTTTTTGTAGATAGGGCACAAAATGCTGAGGTTCCTTTCGTCAGGCATACTTTCATCCGACCAGATTATGCAGATAAGTTGGTGTATGCTCCTCACCAAGTAATCTCCCGCTGCTTTGAAGAGTTCAGCCGTAAGGCCATCCGCTCCAGCAGCCTTGTTGGACTTTAGTTTAGGTATTCCTATCCGAACTTCTTCTTGGTCGGGAGGACGGAAATTTTGTTCATCATCATCCAAATCGAATGGATCATTCTGCCTGACAGCAATTAGTTGGTTGTCTTCGCCGTTTAACAGTCTGCAGTAGTGTTATTTCCAAATTCTCAGCACCGATTGTGTATCTATTACGACATTCCCACCCTCGTCTCTACATGTTTCCGCTCGGGCTTTCGGCTTTTTAATCCTTGGACGAATGCTTTACCCTTTGGTAGAACTTTCGAACATTGCTTCTGCCGAAGCATCCCTCAATAGATTCAATCATTCGTTTTTAAAGTTCTCTTTTTTTTCTTCTGAAAAGCCGATGTTCCTCTTTCCTCTTTTGCTGGTATACCGCATGGGAAGCGCTCTTGGCAGCTCTAGTTCTGGCATTCAGGAAATCCGTGGCAGCGGTTTTGATGGCCATTTTGCAATGTTGTACTGGGCCTCTGGGTTTGGCGCAGGTGCTGGGCTTGTCAAGAGATAAGAGGAGACATGGTTGGCTAAGGTTATGGCGGTCTCTTGCGATTGTAACTTTGCAACATCAAACTTTCTCACAGTGGATGTTCTGCGGTCTGGTGGATATCCGCATTCGCACTTTAGCTACAACAATATCCAAGTCTATGTTGGCCCCTCGGAAAGTGCGGACATCCATGACACTGGAGGTATGTCTGCTATCAATCGCAATATGATCGATTTGGTTGACGGTATTTTGATCAAGAGACCGCCAGGTCCCCTTATGTATATTGAATATACGAAACCCCAAGACTACTTGCCTAAGCCTGCCTCTTATAACAATTCCGCACCTAAATAGCCGCTGTTTTCTTGTCCTGTAGCACATGCCGTAGTAGATGTCTAAGTTTTTTATCCTCCTTGTGCCTTAACTATCCCATCGCACTTCTTGGATGGCTGTGATGTCGGTTTTGACACCATCTAGAGCCTCCACTTATTGTTCGGCGGCACGTTGCCTGTTAAGGGTCCGGACATTCCACGTGCAGAACCGAAATTCGTTGTCCTTGTTTCATTTGCTAGGGTCGTCATCAGTAGGGTCATCCATATCCGAGGCAGTTGGTTGTTTCGGAACAAGTGGTTTTTACGTGGTAGGGAAGTTACCCCGACGCACAACCCCCAACCTGGCCCTATGCTGTTCTCCTTGGACAAAAGGAGCTGGAGAAATCCAGAGTCAGTAACCGAATACGGGGATGTGAGAGCTACCGTTGGTCCTATATGGGCTCATCCGCCACCTTCTCTATTTCATTACCCTGACTAATAGTAGTGAAAGGACCCAAAGACCTGAGCTCCAAATATGTCGAAGTAGCTCAATGGGGTGCCTAAAATACTCTCTGTAAGCGTCGCCGTTGGTTCACTTAATTGGAAGCTCATCCGCCGCTCACTTGCTTTCTGAGGGGTTCGTACACAATAAACAGCTACCCAACAAGAGAAACAGAGGAGCTTTATGGCAGGGCAATTATAGTGTTGCTATATTCCTGTGATCAACACTCGCGCTTATAAGGACAAGACCAGTACCCGAATAAGCGTAATTGATGCGTATGAGACAGTTGCAACGCTGGGCATCGCCAGGTTGATACCAATCAGGGTCTACCCTATACATACAGCACCCAGAGGTTGGTATAGTAGTTTTAATCTCTTGCATGTGATTAAGATCTCTGTACTCGTGAACAAATGCTCTGTAAGGCTGCTGCAGTTCCGGTTTGGAGTTGAGCTTGCGTTCTAGCGTTTTAAATCTTTAAGTGGCTGTATTGAGTGAGTTTCCGAGTTGTGACGGATCTCGTCGAAATGGAAGATGGACTATGAAGCGACCAGATCATGTTCGTGAGAAGGAATGCTTAAAGTGTTTCTCACATTTTTCTTCCTCTTGGGAAAGAGTCTAAGACGGAGCCTTGTAGTCTTCAAGTTCCCAAAATGTATGTAGTGTCTTTTCTTGACATGAGAGTGTTGGAAGTGCAATGTTGTAGTGCGAAAGCGGCAGAGGGTTTGATTGCAGTTTGCCAGCGACTACCTATCCAAGTTCTATACTCTGCAAGATGGGAAGCTCGGAAGCTAGACGATAATGTTCCTGTTTCAGGATAGTGAAAACTAGCTCCACTGCTATAAGGATTTCGATTTTGCTCGGACGATAAAAGTGAGGATCGGCTAAGTTAATTTTTTTTAAATATCTCACTCGTCGACATTGATGAAACTATCAGGATGGTTGCCAGTAATTTGCGGTAGGACGTGAAAGTCGACTGTTATAGAAAATTGACTGAATTGCGAATAAATGGACGTGGTGATCATGTGTCGTATTGTGGAGACGGAGTTTCCAATACCGCTGATGGGCAGATCAGTCCGTGAGCGCTCCAGACCAAGCTGTGTGGCACAAGATTCAGTCATGAAATGTAGCTGGAATCCAGAATCTAATAGGGCTCTGCACAAAAGAGGTTGTCCGTATTTGTTGAGGGCCATGACTAGGGCTGTGGCTAGTATAATTTGAGAGCGTGGTTTGGTTTTCTGGTATTCTGATACCAATACTGATAAAGTGGAGTTTGAGCTTGTTTGATCTTTGATTATGGAACTGGTCATAGCCGATGAATGCTTAGCTGTCGATTTGATATCAAGCGAAGGTTCTAGTCAGGGCTCCCTACAAAGAGTTTCAAGTTGTGCAGATTTTGCGGTAAAATGTTCATGTAGCAATATATGATGGAGTTGGTTGCAAGTCCGATAGTTATCAACGCTGCAGGAAGCAGTTACGTGGCCAGTTATGAGGCAGTTAAGACAAAGTTTCAACCCATTTACTGAATTGTAGCGTTGTTCCGGTGGAAGCTAAAGGAACCTTTAACGTGTCGAGTACCAGTACAATAACTGCAGAGCTTTTCATAGACAACAGCGAGAGGCGTTTGCCGTTGTGTATTGTCTTTTTTAGGTTGCAGAATTTTATTTATTTATTTATTTATTTATTTATTTATTTATTTATTTATTTCGTGTTTCAAATTACAATGACTTTATAGAGACTACAGATTAAATATGATTTAAAAAAAAAAAATTATAATAATATAATAATTAACATACGTAACATTTACATAATTTTCAATAAATCTCTCTTAATATCTATCCTATTTTTATTGAAATCAATAAAACGATCAAACTCATTAAAAGCGATACATGAACCAATAATTGGATTGTGTTTTGCATAATTAACACTGTGAAAAGGAACATATAGAAAATCACCATCTCTAGGTCGCAAACAACGAGACGGTACATAAATATTAAACATTGATAACAAAATTGAACCGTCAATATTTGCATTAAGAACATCGAAAGCAAAGAGTACCGAATATAGTTTTCTTCTCATTACTAAAGGTTTTAAGTCAATTAATATACATCTGGTCTCATAAGACGGAAAACTAGAACCTCTGAAAATCTTTCGTAAGGCAAATTTAGTAAATCTTTTCTGAACCATTTCAATCCTATGGATACTTGATTGTGTGAAGGGATTCCATATAATACAAGAAAACTCAAGCAAAGGTCTGACAAGGGATATGTAAAGGGTTTTAAGAGTATAAGGATCTTCAAAAGACTTAGCATTTCCAGAAATAAAACCCAACATCGAATTAGCTCTAGAAATAACATGGTCAATTTGAAGAGAAAAACTAATTTTAGAGTCAAAGATAACGCCAAGATCTTTTTGACTCATTAATCTTTCTAATGAATGATTCTCAATTTTGTAATCAAAACAAATAGGATTCTGTATTTTAGAAAAAGTTACAACACTGCATTTTTTAATATTAAAGTATAACCCATTTATATTACACCAGTCAGCAATGGAATTAATATCAATTTGAATTTCACTGGCATCTAATGGAGATTTTACAACACTAAAAATCTTTAGATCATCGGCATACAAAAGACACCTAGAATGAGAAATTTGACATAGCAAATCATTAACGAAAAGGACAAAAAGGAGTGGTCTAAGGTGGCTGCCTTGAGGTACACCGGAAGAATTTTGAATTTCATTTGATAATACATCGCCAATTTTAACATATTGCCTCCGTCCAACCAAAAAGCTTTCAAGCCAATTAAGAAGACCAGAGTGAAAACCAAACATCTCAAGTTTTTTATCAGAATATTATGTTGTACACGATCGAAAGCCTTCGAAAAATCGGTATAAATAAAATCGACTTGCAAGTGGTTTTCTAAACAACAAAGAATATAATTCGTAAAAATTGATAAATTAGTTGTCGTCGACCTTCCACTCATAAAGCCATGTTGGTGCTGGGAAATATGATTTCGAACTAAACTATAAATTTTATTTTTAACAATTGCTTCGAATATTTTAGGGATAAGCTGAAGTTTAGCAATGGGCCTATAATTTTCTACAGATAACTTAGATCCAGATTTGTGCATAGGAGTTATCAGGGAATGTTTCCAGGTATCCAAAAAAATACCTTGTCTTAAAGACATATTAAAAATATAGATTGTATTTGCAAAATTTTAAGAGAAGTGGTGGAATATTATCCGGTGCAACAGAAAAACTATTTTCAAGATATGATAAAGCTGTCAATACATCATCCATAGATAAGCACAGGCTACCAGCATTTATAATAGAATTAAAATTATGATTATAATTTATTTTTAGGTCAGAGAAATTTGATTGGAAAAACATCGCAAAATTATTACATAGATCACTTATATTCTCAGAAGAAACACCTTTGTAAGATACACTTGATGGAATCCCAATTGATTTTCTTTTAGTATTTAAAAATTACCAAAAACATTTAGAATTTCCCTTGATTTTCGACTCGAGAGACCAAATATATTGCTTATATGTAAATTTTTTTAAAAACTCGTACTCTTTCCTAGTTCTATAAAATTGTTCCCGAAAAGCAACCGAAATTTTACTCTTTTTATGAAGTTTTTTCATTACATTTTTCAGTCTGGATAAACTTTTATTAAACCAAATTGGTTTTTTTGAATTTGTTAGTACAATTCAAAATTGTTTCCCAATTTACTGTTTCAAAATATCTATTCATAGAGACAAAATCAGTATTATTGAAATCATATTTCTGAACAATGTTGAAAGAAAATTGTGATTCTATTAAAACAGAAAAATTAAATTTAATCTCAAGTGCTTTGTGATGAATACTGTTCTTTAATAACTTAAAACTAGCTTTATCTAGTTGAGCTTCCAGATTTTTATCAATAAAAACCAAATCTAATATACGACCAATAGAATTATGAGCATTGTTAATTTGATACATATTCAAAGCCATTAAACTATCAATTACATTATATTCAAAATCTTTAGATACATTACAAGGAAAAATATGTTTTTCATCATTTGAAAACAACCATTTTACATTAGGTAAATTAAAATCACCAAGAATTACAATATAAGAATTTTCATCTATATTTTTCGCAATATCTTTTATATTTTTTATGTGAGCATTATAAACAGAAAATTGAGAAGTTGGAGGAATGTATGAAACAAAAAAATAAATGTGAATAGTTTTATAAGCAGGTAAAATAGATAAGTCTACACATATACATAATTGCTCAATATTCCTATCAGATAAAATAATTTCCTTACATAAATAACCAGATCGAATAGCAAATAAAATACCGCCTCCTCTATTTAAGCCCGTCTGTATGCAGCAGCGATCTTTCCGGAAAACATTGAAATCAGATCTGAAGAATTCGGTTGTAAGAAAACTATCATTTAACCATGTCTCGGTCAGAGCGATAATGTCATAACAACAATCGACAACAGAAATAAAAAATTCACTGGATTTTGTTAGATAAGCACAGGCTACCAGCATTTATAATAGAATTAAAATTATGATTATAATTTATTTTTAGGTCAGAGAAATTTGATTGGAAAAACATCGCACAATTATTACATATATCACTTATATTCTCAGAAGAAACACCTAAGTAAGATACACTTGATGGAATCCCAATTGATTTTCTTTTAGTATTTAAAAATTACCAAAAACATTTAGAATTTCCCTTGATTTTCGACTCGAGAGACCAAATATATTGCTTATATGTAATTTTTTTTAAAAACTCGTACTCTTTCCTAGTTCTATAAAATTGTTCCCGAAAAGCAACCGAAATTTTACTCTTTTTATGAAGTTTTTTCATTACATTTTTCAGTCTGGATAAACTTTTATTAAACCAAATTGGTTTTTTTGAATTTGTTAGTACAATTCAAAATTGTTTCCCAATTTACTGTTTCAAAATATCTATTCATAGAGACAAAATCAGTAGGTATTATGTTGCGTGTCAGGGTTCCACGGGGGACTTACTTTGGGAAAGTAGAAGGGCGGCGGCACGCTTGTCGTTGCACGGCTATGCTCGACGGAAATGGGGGTGGTTCTTTGCCGCTTCCACTTATCCCTCCTGCTCGACAATCAAAATTATCGTGCCAGAAAAAGAAGAAAGTTAAAGGAAAGGAAGAGGAGATTGGAAAAGGAATGACTCTACTCTAAAAGGTTTGAAACGTTACCACAAATCGAAGGACTTTGACGCTATCTGAAGGAACATGTAAGTATAGTGCTTTTGAAAATAAACTAACCTAACTAAACCTACCTAAAATTCAAAATTATAAAAAAAAATAAAATTTCCACCACCAAAATGATAATATAAAATCCCATCACCAAAAATAATAAAAATGAAATCACCTCCACCAAAGTTAAAGTTCGTTTGTACGAACTTAACTTATATACAACTTAAATTTACCTTAATCTAAACCCTAAAACTAAAGCACTTTACTTTTCTATTTCCCGCAGATACCGTACTACCGAATTCCAAGCGCTCGCCAGATGTTATTGACGAAGGCCTGGCCAACCCACCCAAGTATCTGAAAGATACTTCCTGATGTTATTTCCATGGCCGATGTTCGGAAATAACCCCTAAAATGACCAACCAGCCGCAAACTGTCTGTAGCGTACAGTCAGTTGGTCATGTCATACTACCAGAGATCTGCATCCGGACGGCTTTGTCCGCCTTCACACACCCTTAGCTGAAAAGTTTAGCAATTCATAATAACTACAAAATTTCACACTACTTTATAAATTTTATTTAAAAATTGCATTAAAATTGAGCTCTCCTGCTCTTAAAAGAAAAACTATTAACTAAAATTTTAAAATTCAAACTCTTAAAATCTAATAAAATGTAAAAAAAAAAATTTAACCTATATACCTAGTTGGAAAAGATGACTCAAGATTATTTGTCACTGAATTTAACAATTTTTAAAAGGACTTTTTTTCGGTCGCAATATTTAGGACTTACAGTTTTTTCTGGTCCCTCGATGTCCTGCCGGCAGCACGTCGAAGAACTGGAGCACTTTGGGCTTTGTTGATTTTTAGAAGATGATTATTAAATCAGCAACCACAATAAAAAAAAATCACTTTTCCAAGCTAATTACAAAAAAAATAAAATTTAACCAAAAAAACACAAATACGGAGAACTGAATTCTTTACAAAAAAAAAAGGAATTGAGAAATCAAATAAAAAAAATTCTTTTAAAGTTTGTCTTTTTTTCACACTTTTCTTTTCTTTTCTGCTCAGCGAAACTTCTTCTTTGCACCGATCTACATTTGTTGAGATTAAAGTCCTCTTGTGACTTATAATTTATATACACACACGGATATATATAATTAAAATCCAGAGCACTTTTGGATCCTTGTGCGGACAAAGACTATGCTTTTGATTAGTTACAAAAGTACGCTTTCTCACAATAAAAAGGTTTCCACTGATGTTGAGACAAAAGAAAAAAAATGGCAGAGGCTCAGGCCCGCAGATACCGCTCCAGACAGTTCCAGAAAGAAGAACCCGAACCTAATTATTTAATGAACTTTTAATTTGATCGTCTAGTGAAATTTCAACGGAAACTACATACCTCTGCACTTTCAATAATGCGGTAAGTATATCTCTGCAGTTTCCTTATAACCTTCTTGAAATATTCGCGGTTCGTTTCCTTGAATCCTTACTTTCCAAATTCTCTCTACATAAATGATCACTAGATTAGGACATACTAAATATCACTTGAATCTTTTCTATTTTACCACTTGATCCTTTGAATTAAACTTGAATGGATTATTAAAAGAAAATATTTCCGAGATCCACTCAAAAAAATTATCAAAACTATATAAGTATATTTGAATTTTGAATTCAAAAGCGCAATGGCCGTTTACTTTATTCTTCGCACTCTGATTTTACTTTGCAATGACCATGAAATCCTATTAAGGTCAACCCGTCTTCAATTTCTATATAAGTATATAGTTACCTCTACATCTGAGTGAGATAACTATTCCAATTCATATCTATAAAAAAAACTATTATCCGTAGTATCTCCTATCCTTATCTTTAAATTGCAAAATACCCCTGACCTATCTTCTTAAAATTTAACTTACATACCTAGATATTGCACTAATAATGATGTTTTCCATCATAACATACATAAACATAAACTTAATAAATATTAAAAACAAAACTACCTAACTTCCTCACATTTAAAAAGTCTGCACAAAAAAAATTAAATTCCTTTTAATTTCACCACATCTGGCAACGCTACAGTTCATTTACATTTGACTTTTTAAACTGCGCGAAATTTCTTTGGTTACCTGACCCCCTTTCCTTCAGGTGCGAGGAAGAAAGATATCTACTTTCGCATGCGCACCTGAAGAGGTAAACATTACCCTCAAACATTAAATAATAAGAACTGTCAAAAAAAAATTACAAAACGTAAACAATGAAAGAAAAATGCTGTGGATTGAACAAGGTGAGTAATAATTGTTAAAATTTAGTGCTTTTAATTGTTCATATTTCCAATATTATTACTGAAATCTGTTCTTTAAAGTATTGAGAACATTTTTCAGCAATAATCTTGGGAATATATCTCAAATACAGATTAGACGGTGGATCTGAAAAATTCCTGTGCTTGCACATGGAAATTTTCAAAACCGAAATCTGCTCTTTTACAAATTTTCTTTTTAGGAATTTAATTAAAACTTAAACTAATATATTTTCTTTTATTTTACAGAAATCATCATGAATCATGAATGTTGCAGGAGGGCAAGGAAGCGCCCCGAAAATAAAAAGAGAAAGGAGGATGCTTGAAGAAAAATCTTGCCCATTGGAGCGCGTTTACCGCCGCGGCAAGCGCATTGGATTTTTTTTTTCATTTGCTGCAATTAACCTAAGGGGTTGATTGTGTCCAGTCCAGGTAAGTTTTAACTTAACTTGCTGGCTCCGTAACAGGCTCGGTGGAAGTGGCTGAGTGGCCGTGAGGTCACTTACACCGTAAAAAAAAGGACCAGCAAGATTGTTACTTTGTCTCGGTAATGTGTGGCCGAGCCCACTACCTGAGATAGTCTCATTTATTTGTCGGGCTTCAAGTTATATTTTTATAAAAATGTGAGGAACATTAAGAATTTAACAAAAAACTTTCATATACATACATATTATACATAAATAAACAAGTAGGTACACTGAAAACAATTAATTGAGATAAATAAATAGTCTAACACCACAAAAAAAATATATATAATTAAATTAACAAGCTATACTCAAACTAAATAAAATATCACAGATAAAAGAAGATAAACTATACTTAAACTAATCAGGTACTATAAACTAAAACAAAATATCACAGATAAATAAATGTAAATAAATAAACTATACTTAAACTAAAGATAAAAATATCACAGATAAATAAATGTAAATAAATAAACTATACTTAAACTAAAGATAAAAATATCACAGATAAATAAATGTAAATAATTAAACTATACTTAAACTAAAGATGAAAATATCACAGATAAAAATAAGATAAATAAATATATATATAATAATATATAACTATAATATAAATATACAAACTGTGATTACAAATACCTAGTATACACTACTATACTAACATTTAATATACTAACCTAATATCACAGTTTGTCGAAAGCAACACCATCTGAGTGCGTCATATTTCAACACAAAATTAGACATGTAGGTCTTTTGCGTGAAAGGTTCCTACTTTTTCACCATTGAGGTTACCTACCACGTAGAGGGAATTCCCAACAGGTTTTAAAATTATTGATTGTAGGAATTTTTTTCCTAATTTTGCGTTATAGTTTTCCGCTTTGCTACTTTGTTTAAAGTTTCTGCGGAAAACTACCTGTCCAGTTTTATATTGCACATCCTTACTTCTGGTATTATATACCTTTTTACTTTTCTCATGTGCAATTTTTAAGTTTTCAAACATTTTTGCTCGAATGAGCTCTAGACGATCCTCTTTATTAAGAATCTCGACTCTTGAATCTTTGACTAGATTTAATTTTCGCAAGAGATCATACGTCTTTGCGTGTTGGATCATGGGAGTTCCAAAGACAGCGTAAAAAGGCTCAACACTTATTGCCTCGTGCACAACACTTCGCAGTGAAAATGCAACATTGCTTACGTGTTGATCCCAATGTTTTTGATCACTACCAAGGTAGGATCGAATTTTCGATAGCACGGATTGGTTCACTCTTTCGGAAGCGTTTGCTTGAGGAGAATAGAAAGCAGTACGAACATGGTTAACACCATAACGCTTCAAGAAACTTGAAAACAATTCCGAAACGAACTGTTTTCCGTTGTCGGAATGAACATATTCTGGAACACCAAATACATGAAACACATTTTCTTCGAGGAAATTCACTACCTCAGATGACGTTGCTTTTCGTATTGCTTTCAAAAATACATATTTACTAAAATGGTCTAATACTATAAAGATATGTGTATTGCCCTGTTTTGTTCTTGGATACGGTCCAAGGAAATCAATATATAGGCGTTGGAATGGTCGTTCAGTAATTGTCTCTTGTCCCATCGGCGGCCGAGTCGTTATGTTGACAGACTTACTACTCTTGCAGGTGTCACATGATCGTACCCACTTCTGAACATCGGTGGCCATCCCCGGCCAAAAATATTTTTGCCGTAATTTTGACAGGGTTTTCGATATACCACCATGTCCCGACGCAGGTGAATCGTGTGCTGCTATCAACAGCCCTTCACACAACTCTTTAGGAACCCATAGCTTCCATGCTCGGTCGTCTTGTATTGCGTCGCCTGTTCGTATGTCTGTTCGTTTATAAACAAATCCGTATGATATACAAATATCAGGAAGTCTGTCTTGGTCGCGTTCTATTATTTTCTTTAGCTCAACATATTCCTCAGAAGAGAAATATGGTGAGTTAAAGTCAACTTCTGGTGTTAAATCTTCGGTCGTGATCTCTTCCATATGTATTCTTGAGAGATTATCAGTGACTACATTTTGGACACCCTTTCTATACTCGATCACGAAGTCAAAACCTTGGAGCTTAAAACTCCAACGGGCTAAACGTCCTCCAAGGTCTTTTTGAGTCATAAGCCACTTTAGACTTGCGTGATCGGTAATGATAGTAAAGAGTAAACCCTCCACATAAGCCCTGAACTTCTTTACCGATAAAACGGCTGCATAGCATTCAAGTTCAGTCACTGTGTAATTCCGCTGAGCGGAATTCAGCTTCTGAGACATGAATGCTATGGGTCGTTCATTTTTCTCTTCGTCCATCTGAAAGATCACACTCCCTACACCTGAAGTTGAAGCGTCACATTGGATATAAAAATGTTTAGAAAAGTCTGGATTTGTCAGTATGGGAGCTGTAACTAAACTTTTTTTGAGTAGTTGAAATGCAGTCAGTGCTTCCTCAGTCATTTCAAAAGTCTGTCCTTTCTTCAAACAATCGGTCATAGGGGCAGCAATAGTGGCATAGTTTGGCATAAATCGCCTATACCACCCCGTCATGCCAAGGAACCTTCGGAGTTGTTTCGGTGTCTTGGGCACTGGAAACTCTTCGACCGCCGATACTTTGTCCTTGTCAGTCCGTATACAGCCGTCTCCAACAACGCAACCTAAATACTTGATTTCCTTGAAACAAAATTTACTTTTTTCGACGTTTATCGTCAAGCCAGCTTGACGCAAGCATACGGCAACCTCCTCCAGTACTTGAATATGCGTTTGGAAGTCTGGAGAACAAATCAAAAGGTCATCGAGATAGACAAAGACATTCTGCCGAAGACGACCAGGAATGACTTTGTCCATAAGCTTAGACATTCTCTGGGCAGCGTTACATAACCCAAACGGCATAACCGTGAATTGATATAACGGTCGACCAGGGACTGTAAAAGCTGTCTTCTCTCTTGATTTCTCCTCCAGAGGGATCTGCCAAAACGCATCCTTCAAGTCGATACTGGAGATAAATTTAGTATCCTGAAGTCGGCTTATTATCCCCTCAATATGAGGAAGAGGATAAGCAAACTTCTTCGTCCTAGCATTAACTTTCCGTGAATCTAGGCACAGTCTGCTTTTGCCACCTTTTCTCACTAAAACTACTGGAGAACTCCAAGCACTGTTACTCTCCTCTATTACACCCAGCGCCAACATTCTGTCGAGTTCTTCGTACAAGAGCTTCTGCACGACTGGCGAAACTGGGTAGTGCCTTTGCTTAATGGGAATTTGTTCGTCATCCACTTCAATTATATGCTCTTCTAGGCTTGTCTTACCCAGCCCAAGTGTAGCAAAGGAGGGAAACAGTAACTTGATTCTCTCCAGCTGTTGTGCTTCCGCTAGAGAAAGGTCGCGAAAAGCAGGCTGTTCCTTCGATGACGGAGGTACGGCAATCTCGCTGCCGATATTGGGAGCTATTTTAAACCTGCTCCAAAAATCTACACCCAGATATAGAGGTTGTTGAAGACTAGGGACAACGAAAATTTCTAATTCATGGGATTTGCCACCCCACGATACAATCGAGGTGAAACTACCCTCTATCTTCTGATGGTTCCCATCTGCAGTTATGATCTGGTTGTTCATTTTTGAAAGCTTAATATTATTCTTGTTTATAAAATCTATTGCCCCATTCCCTAAACATGTAACGGACGCTCCACTATCTAACAAACCTAAAACCTCTACACCCCCCAATTGCACTTTAACATATGGCCTATTGTCATCCGAAATCGTCAGAATTGAAGATTCAATCTGATTCTTTCTTCGTCTAAATATTGCACTTTTTCCCTTAGCCTAGATATTTTTAAGTAATTTCTACTTTTAAAATTTTCAGAAACTATTTCCTCACCAAAAATTCGTCTACGGGCTTCTTCATACTCCAGCTGTCTCTGATGGAGACTTTTTAACGGACGGACGTGGACATCTTGATTTTGGTAAGTTTTCTCTTTTTCAGCCTGTTTTTCTCTCTCTAATATCTTTATTTTTCTAGGTTCTGATCCTGGTTTTGTCTTTGATCCTCCGGGACAGTCTTCGTTGTCGGCGGTTGCCTCCCGGATGCACTGCCGACCTTCAAGTTTTCCTGACAGGCCGCACACCGGAAGGAGATGTTGCCCTGTCCACAACAAAAACATGTCAACGTATGAAACGTTGAAGGGCAAACACCTGGACCTTGACGAGTCCCTCCCGAAAGATCTGTCCTTCTCTCTAGTCTATTATGTTTTATTGCATTAACCCCTAAATCATCCTCAAACTCACTAAACCTACTGTTTCCTCTTTGGGAGATCCCTTCACTAGTTGTCTCTACCTCGTGTACAAATCTTTTCATTTTCAGATCTCTCCCTGATAAATATTCTTCCGCCCGCTTACATTCGTCTCTCAAATCCCTTAAACTACTAATATTGCACCCGAAAATTAACGTTGCAACCCGGTCCTTAATGTTTGCTCGGACTATCGACACCAAATCGCTTTCCGCTGGCCTACTTTGCATTTGCAAGGTCAAACCCCTGATATCCGCATAAAACTCATCATATGTCTCGTGGGATTGCTGTTTCCTATCCATGATCGCCCTAAGAATTTCATGGTCACGCTTATTGTTCTTGAACTGACGCAGAAGTTCGGTTTTCAAATCAAAGTAGTTCAACATAAAATCGCCCTGATTCTCCTCCAAAAACTGCCAAAACCATCTTTCTGCGGGACCTGATACAAGGTGATGGAAATCCGCGAACAGCTGCTCATCACTCAGTCCGCTCTTTTTCTGTAGTGTTTCCACTCGGAAAAGAAAACTTTCAACCGACACACCCTTCGACGATCCATCGAATTTGATCCCCCATTTATGAACATCAACCCTACGATTGATGTTCACAAAAGAGGACTGATTCGACGGATGTGGCAAAGGTTGAGTCGGCCGAGCAATTTCTGAGTGGAAAGTCCGTCTAGTCGTTGGGTTGTGGTTTGTGTCGTGTACAGTATTTTGTCTGTAAGTTGGTTCGTACATATTGTCTTGTCTGTATGTAGTGTTTTGTTAAAGTTTTGTTGGTACGAACCGGCCGTAGTATCTTGTGTAAAATTTGTACTTTGTCTTGGTTGTGGTTTGAAGGTAGTGTTTCGTTCAAATGGTGAGTCTTGTCGTGGGTCGTGTTTGACTTTAATGTTTTGTCTTGTTGTATTGTTGATGTCTTGTTGAGAGTGTGGGTTGAAAAAGTTGTCTTGTTGAAAAGTTGAGTCTTGTCCGATGTCTCGTTTAAATGTATTGTCCCCGTGACTTGCCATAGAGAGTTCCAAAGTATTTAGCTTGGAATGTACTGCTTGCATATTCTTGTCGACAAGCTTCATGACATCAGTTAAACCCTCTGCCAGAATTCCAAGCGTCTTGGTTTGACTCTCTCTGGCAGTCACAGAAGCAATTTGTTGCATCTTGTCGTAAAAATCTTCTGTAGCTAAAGAGAAGGATGTGGAAGGTCCTTGAGACATTCCACCTCTATCCTCTCCAGCTACAGAATGATGCATGTGTCTGTCTTGTTGTTGTCTTAGTAGTTGGTCTCGTTCTCGTAGAAGTTCTTGTGTTTCTTGTAGTAATTTGTCGCGTTCGTTGGTAAATGTTTGTGTAGGGTATGTTCTGTTTTCGTAGTTATAGTTTTGTAGGTGTGAGTCATCAAATGACTCCGTCCTTGTCGCGTTAGTTTCCGTATAAGTTTGTTGCAGTGTGTTGGGGTTAGTGTTGTTCGTAACGCTCATGTTTCGTATTATGTTTGTAATGTCTTCGTAAGTCTTGTCCATCTCGTTGGTTTGAGCGTTTTGTGTCGAGCAGAGGCCCGCAGATTTCGGAATCGTGCCGGAATTTTTGCTACCCTCTGCCATTTTTTTTCCTCTCCAAAAAAACCCTCAGTAAAAAAAATCACCCAAAAATTCAAAAATAAAAAAGAAAGAACAATTTTTGCTTGAGCAACAAGAAGAAAAATGTAATTTAAAAGAAATAAACGTTTTGAATTGAATGTTCAAAACAAAACAAAAATGCAAAGAAAAACTGAATTTCAATAAAAAAGTATGTAAAATTCAATAAAAAGAAATTTAGAAAAAATGTTAAAATTAAAAAAAATAATGATACAAAAAAATTTAAAAAAAAGATTGAAAAATTGAATAAAAAAATTATGATAACAAAAATTTAAAAAAAAAAAATTGTTTTCCAAAGTAAAGATACAAAAATAAGGTTTGCAAAAAAAAAATGATTGATAAAAAAAAAGTATGTATATATGAATGCGCTAAGGTGTGTGAAGTTGGCAAAGTTTTCCTCTCCTTCAGCAACTCCGGTAGTTGTCCTCGTAAATCGTTCGTTGTCTGTCTGAATTGCGACTGGTGCGCCTGAAATTCAGTGTGTGCTTTGGTTTATCCCTCTCTCATAACCACATCTTACTACCTGGCGTATAGCCTGATAGAAGGATGGCTATGAGTTCAGCAAAAACCTCCACACGAACAAAGTTTTCAGATCCAGAACTTTTACCTCACAAAGAGTCTGGTTTAACCTGACTCTATGGGCAGCAAAAGCTTGAAATCCTACGACTTTGTTCCACTTCTGGCGTTATCACAAACCTTGGACTACCTCACAAGATCTTCTGGCTAAAGCCTAAAGATTGGACAGCCGTTCAAGATCTGTGACACTACCAAAAGTGCGTCTTTGATTGTGTTAAAAAGATAGGAAAGTAAAAAAAAATAAAAATAAAAAAAATGCGGGAGGCCAAAACAAGTCCAAGGCGACGACCTTCAAAAAGAAAATCGTCTCCTTGAAGTTATTTTGGGCCTCGAATCTGTAAGGTCTCGTTGGGCGCCATTGTTGCGTGTCAGGGTTCCACGGGGGACTTACTTTGGGAAAGTAGAAGGGCGGCAGCACGCTTGTCGTTGCACGGCTATGCTCGACGGAAATGGGGGTGGTTCTTTGCCGCTTCCACTTATCCCTCCTGCTCGACAATCAAAATTATCGTGCCAGAAAAAGAAGAAAGTTAAAGGAAAGGAAGAGGAGATTGGAAAAGGAATGACTCTACTCTAAAAGGTTTGAAACGTTACCACAAATCGAAGGACTTTGACGCTATCTGAAGGAACATGTAAGTATAGTGCTTTTGAAAATAAACTAACCTAACTAAACCTACCTAAAATTCAAAATTATAAAAAAAAATAAAATTTCCACCACCAAAATGATAATATAAAATCCCATCACCAAAAATAATAAAAATGAAATCACCTCCACCAAAGTTAAAGTTCGTTTGTACGAACTTAACTTATATACAGCTTAAATTTACCTTAATCTAAACCCTAAAACTAAAGCACTTTACTTTTCTATTTCCCGCAGATACCGTACTACCGAATTCCAAGCGCTCGCCAGATGTTATTGACGAAGGCCTGGCCAACCCACCCAAGTATCTGAAAGATACTTCCTGATGTTATTTCCATGGCCGATGTTCGGAAATAACCCCTAAAATGACCAACCAGCCGCAAACTGTCTGTAGCGTACAGTCAGTTGGTCATGTCATACTACCAGAGATCTGCATCCGGACGGCTTTGTCCGCCTTCACACACCCTTAGCTGAAAAGTTTAGCAATTCATAATAACTACAAAATTTCACACTACTTTATAAATTTTATTTAAAAATTGCATTAAAATTGAGCTCTCCTGCTCTTAAAAGAAAAACTATTAACTAAAATTTTAAAATTCAAACTCTTAAAATCTAATAAAATGTAAAAAAAAAAAATTTAACCTATATACCTAGTTGGAAAAGATGACTCAAGATTATTTGTCACTGAATTTAACAATTTTTAAAAGGACTTTTTTTCGGTCGCAATATTTAGGACTTACAGTTTTTTCTGGTCCCTCGATGTCCTGCCGGCAGCACGTCGAAGAACTGGAGCACTTTGGGCTTTGTTGATTTTCAGAAGATGATTATTAAATCAGCAACCACAATAAAAAAAAATCACTTTTCCAAGCTAATTACAAAAAAAAATAAAATTTAACCAAAAAAACACAAATACGGAGAACTGAATTCTTTACAAAAAAAAAAGGAATTGAGAAATCAAATAAAAAAAATTCTTTTAAAGTTTGTCTTTTTTTCACACTTTTCTTTTCTTTTCTGCTCAGCGAAACTTCTTCTTTGCACCGATCTACATTTGTTGAGATTAAAGTCCTCTTGTGACTTATAATTTATATACACACACGGATATATATAATTAAAATCCAGAGCACTTTTGGATCCTTGTGCGGACAAAGACTATGCTTTTGATTAGTTACAAAAGTACGCTTTCTCACAATAAAAAGGTTTCCACTGATGTTGAGACAAAAGAAAAAAAAATGGCAGAGGCTCAGGCCCGCAGATACCGCTCCAGACAGTTCCAGAAAGAAGAACCCGAACCTAATTATTTAATGAACTTTTAATTTGATCGTCTAGTGAAATTTCAACGGAAACTACATACCTCTGCACTTTCAATAATGCGGTAACTATATCTCTGCAGTTTCCTTATAACCTTCTTGAAATATTCGCGGTTCGTTTCCTTGAATCCTTACTTTCCAAATTCTCTCTACATAAATGATCACTAGATTAGGACATACTAAATATCACTTGAATCTTTTCTATTTTACCACTTGATCCTTTGAATTAAACTTGAATGGATTATTAAAAGAAAATATTTCCGAGATCCACTCAAAAAAATTATCAAAACTATATAAGTATATTTGAATTTTGAATTCAAAAGCGCAATGGCCGTTTACTTTATTCTTCGCACTCTGATTTTACTTTGCAATGACCATGAAATCCTATTAAGGTCAACCCGTCTTCAATTTCTATATAAGTATATAGTTACCTCTACATCTGAGTGAGATAACTATTCCAATTCATATCTATAAAAAAAACTATTATCCGTAGTATCTCCTATCCTTATCTTTAAATTGCAAAATACCCCTGACCTATCTTCTTAAAATTTAACTTACATACCTAGATATTGCACTAATAATGATGTTTTCCATCATAACATACATAAACATAAACTTAATAAATATTAAAAACAAAACTACCTAACTTCCTCACATTTAAAAAGTCTACACAAAAAAAAATTAAATTCCTTTTAATTTCACCACATCTGGCAACGCTACAGTTCATTTACATTTGACTTTTTAAACTGCGCGAAATTTCTTTGGTTACCTGACCCCCTTTCCTTCAGGTGCGAGGAAGAAAGATATCTACTTTCGCATGCGCACCTGAAGAGGTAAACATTACCCTCAAACATTAAATAATAAGAACTGTCAAAAAAAATTACAAAACGTAAACAATGAAAGAAAAATGCTGTGGATTGAACAAGGTGAGTAATAATTGTTAAAATTTAGTGCTTTTAATTGTTCATATTTCCAATATTATTACTGAAATCTGTTCTTTAAAGTATTGCGAACATTTTTCAGCAATAATCTTGGGAATATATCTCAAATACAGATTAGACGGTGGATCTGAAAAATTCCTGTGCTTGCACATGGAAATTTTCAAAACCGAAATCTGCTCTTTTACAAATTTTCTTTTTAGGAATTTAATTAAAACTTAAACTAATATATTTTCTTTTATTTTACAGAAATCATCATGAATCATGAATGTTGCAGGAGGGCAAGGAAGCGCCCCGAAAATAAAAAGAGAAAGGAGGATGCTTGAAGAAAAATCTTGCCCATTGGAGCGCGTTTACCGCCGCGGCAAGCGCATTGGATTTTTTTTTTCATTTGCTGCAATTAACCTAAGGGGTTGATTGTGTCCAGTCCAGGTAAGTTTTAACTTAACTTGCTGGCTCCGTAACAATTATTGAAATCATATTTCTGAACAATGTTGAAAGAAAATTGTGATTCTATTAAAACAGAAAAATTAAATTTAATCTCAAGTGCTTTGTGATGAATACTGTTCTTTAATAACTTAAAACTAGCTTTATCTAGTTGAGCTTCCAGATTTTTATCAATAAAAACCAAATCTAATATACGACCAATAGAATTATGAACATTGTTAATTTGATACATATTCAAAGCCATTAAACTATCAATTACATTATATTCAAAATCTTTAGATACCTTACAAGGAAAAATATGTTTTTCATCATTTGAAAACAACCATTTTATATTAGGTAAATTAAAATCACCAAGAATTACAATATAAGAATTTTCATCTATATTTTTTCGCAATATCTTTTATATTTTTTACGTGAGCGTTATAAACAGAAAATTGAGAAGTTGGAGGAATGTATGAAACAAAAAAATAAATGTGAATAATTTTATAAGCAGGTAAAATAGATAAGTCTACACATATACATAATTGCTCAATATTCCTATCAGATAAAATAATTTCCTTACATAAATAACCAGATCGAATAGCAAATAAAATACCGCCTCCTCTATTTAAGCCCGTCTGTATGCAGCAGCGATCTTTCCGGAAAACATTGAAATCAGATGTGAAGAATTCGGTTGTAAGAAAACTATCATTTAACCATGTCTCGGTCAGAGCGATAATGTCATAACAACAATCGACAACAGAAATAAAAAATTCATTGGATTTTGTTCTCATACTTCAAACATTATGGTAATACAAGGAAAAGCATTCTTTAGAGGCAGCATCAACAAAAGTTTTGTTTATGTGGTTGAATGTTGTTGATTTGGGTGCAACTCATTTTTTGGACGACTTATAAACTGCTTAATCTGGACTCCAACGGGCCAGATAGATGTATTAAGAGCAGCATTAAATGATCCAGCCGGGACACCCAATTTAAAATTAACGAAACGGTAAGATGAAATGTCTTTATCATTTTTTACCAATTTAGAGCACACAAAACTTGTCGTTGGCAAATTAAGTCGACGTGCAGTGTAATTTATAACACTCTCTTCGGTGACTGTCTTACTCAAACGAGATACATGAATAAAACGTAGGCGGGGTACAGATGGGAGAGCAGTTAGAGCATTAACATCAGTATCACTGCCAATCAGGTGTTTATGTTTACGTTTTTTGTTGTGAACATGTAAAAATAGAATTTGTGAATCCAAATCATCGCGCTCATTCACGGCATCATGATGATGAGGAACAGCTGTTGAATTTGACAGCTCATCAGCAATTTGAATAGAGGAACCAGATACAATGTTGGGATGGGTAACATTTTCATTATTGTTGCTAGCAACAACAGCAAATTTACCAGCAACCTCAGCATTATGGGCAACATCAGCAGCAACGCATTCATCAGCAACATCATTTGAAACAACAACAAAAACACCAGTGTCATCAATATTAGAAATGACCACTACAGCAGCAGTGGTTTTACTTGAGCTGGCTTCCAAATCGTTACCGCATCCATCCAACGAGAGTAAAGGAGACACGATATTTTCTTTATTCGTAGCATCGGTATTGACATCACCCGCGATGGAAGGAGACATTAATGTTTTTGTCTGTTTTGTAATTCGTACAGAATTTGCGGAAGAAAG
The DNA here is from genome assembly GCA_916050605.2 of Platycheirus albimanus. NCBI lineage: Eukaryota > Metazoa > Arthropoda > Insecta > Diptera > Syrphidae > Platycheirus > Platycheirus albimanus. The sequence continues at coordinate 160,107,251 of OU696696.1, read as the reverse complement.
ACAATCATTTAAAGAAACTTTTCTTTGATTCAGAGAGCCGTGACCATGTGGAGTAGATGAACTCGCAAGTGCAACTCTTCTATCAACTGAAGTTGAAGGCCTTTTTTATTTTATTGTCATCATTAAGTTTCGGTATTCTCTGTTCACGAGTAGAACCACGAATATTGCGACTTGCATTCAAATTTGATGCATTTGTGTTAGACTTTACTGCAAGTGCACTCTGAGAAACGGAATTATTGAGAGAGCCATTTAACAACGTTGAAAGTTCTCGCAATTTTTTAACACAATTTTGCAGTGTAATATGTATGCATAATTCACATTTAATAAAATGCACGACTGGGTCGCCCGAACTTGCTCTAATGTGTGACAGTGGTGTAGGAGCTTGAGATTTTGGTAAAAATACGTTTTTCAAAATTCTTAAATAAATACTCAAACTAATTTGAGCTGAAAAAAAAGTACGCCATTTTATTTCTTGGATAAATTTAAATTTATGAGAATAAATTTTTAAAAATCTGTGGAGCGGTTTTTGAGAAAAAAAGTTTTTTTTGAAAAACTTTTTGAAAAAAATTTTCAAAAAAAATTCAAAAACCCTATTTTATATGTATTTAGCAAACACATTTATTTATAATTTTTAGAAAAAAATTTAATAAGCAGTTTTCAAAATATTAATTTTTTAATTTTTTTTTCTTCAAAATGCTTTTAAAAATACAAAAAATTATTTTTCAAAAATATTGGTATGCAATACAAATTGAGCTTCCTACAACTATATATGTGAGAAATTTCAAAAGAATCGGTTGAGTCGTTTTCGAGATAGTCGAAAGCAAAAAAAACGGTCCTATGGAATGTACCGTTCTTAGCCATTTTTTTAAACTTTTTTTCAGCCATATGATTGGTTGTACCTAAAAAGCAACAATGATTTTTTTAAATCGAAATCCTTAGAGCCGTTTTTGAGAAAAATAAGCTTTAACGTAACGGTTATATGGCAGGTACCGTTATTTTTTGACCTACAAAAAAAATTTCAATTTCCCCTCTGTACAATACCCACAAAACTCTATATACCAAGTTTGAAGCAATTCGGCCCACCCGTTTGGGCTGTGGGTCTCTATACATACAGACAGACAGACAGACAGACAGACAGACAGACATACAGACGGACAGAATTTTTAGACCATCTTTTTTCGTCTTCGCTAACATCGTAATGTCATGTTTGGTTGTTATCTCAAAACTTTTTTTTTCGACGAATGCATAACTTGCCTTATAGTACCTACCTATAATCGCAAGTAAAAAATAAGTTCTTATAAGACTTTAAAACTTTAATATCTTTTTTATTGACATTTGAACATTAAAAATGTGAGTTTAATCCACATTTATCACACGATAGAAAGTTCGATTCGGAAATGAATTTTAAACATTTGTAGCAATTCGTAACATTCATATTAGAGAGAAAAAAAACGCAGCCGTTTCATAAGAAAGTAGTCGAGAGACTGATTTTTAAGCTAGAGAAAGGGTGCAGGAGCAAGGCATAATTTTTCGTCTAGATTGAAAGCTCGATTTTCCAAAAACTTCTTGAGCTCTTCAAGTGTTTGAAATCTATCTTGAGAAAGAACATCATTCCATTTATCTAATGAAAGTCTGTCTAGCTTACTGCCACCAGGTTAATCATGGGATCATCCCAATAGGCTGTAGGCCTACCCAGTGATGTAAGTGCGCTTAAATGAACATTCAGTTAATCCAAAAGAGTACGAAGTTCCGTAGCGGAGTTTCTTGAAACTTGTAGAAGATTAAAGATTTTCCTGAGATGTTTGTTGCGGCGCTACTTTACTTTCTTCAGCCACCGGGCTGAAAGTAGGAATAGCCACCAAAACTTACTAAAAGTTAAATAAAAACGAGACACCATTTTTTATTTTGGGAAACCTTTCAAGGAAAAAAACCCAATTTATTTAGCTTGCATATTACTCGCTCGCTGTCGATAGACTAAATTTAAATTACATTTTATACCGCTCGCAGGCTGGCATGATTATATATAAGATTTGTACATAGGGAAGAATGTTGATTGTTGTATTGGTGGATCATGGTTTTGATCCAGGGCTGTCGTCTCGGTACTTGGTAGGATTTCCTTACTTCGTATGGTTGCCATACGGAACACTCCCCGCGAAAACGAACGTTTTCCAATAGGTTGCTTGCTCTTTAGGTTTAGGGTCAGTCCTCTTGAGACGTCCTTCCATTGGCTGTCGCTGTGAAGATACGCTGAAATGCTGATTCGATTGGCTGATCTGAGGAATAGAGGAAAGAAGCAGAAGTATATTATCCTGCCTATCCCCTTCCCGATATACTTGCAAACACTAACTACTGGCTCGCTATTGGTTTGTTAGACCATATACGCTTTTCATTGGCTGACGCTAATCGCTATTGGTTTGTAAGACCATATACGCTTTTAATTGGCTGACCCTACTGGTAAAATACATAATTTTTGCACTGGCCTTGTTAACCTTCCTGTTTCTGTCTGCACTATCACTGATCTCACTATTCCATCGCTACTATATAACAGCTGGCTGACTCTGGCCAATGACCATAATGCTGGCGGAAGATTCTCATCTTTAACTATCACTAACTGTCCCACTCGCATGCTTTCCTTCTCTCTTCTCCATTTCTTTCTTTCCTGTAATGTCACTAAATATTCCTCCCTCCATCTTTTCCAAAAGTTCGCTAGCATTGACTGTCTCTCTTTCCACAACTTGATCCCTTTCGCTGGCGTATCACTGGCTAAGGTAAATGGAGGAGGTAACACTATCGGTTCTCCCACCAAGAAATGTCCTGGTGTGAGCGCTTGCAGATCCGCTGGATCATCATGTAAGGGATGTATTGGTCGAGAGTTCAATATCCCCTCTATCTCTGTCAGCAGAGTTCGAAACTGTTCACTCTCTAATACATGCTGTCCCACTATACGCTTGAGATGATATTTCATCGATTTGACAGCTGCCTCATATATACCCCCTTGATGAGGAGCAGCTGGCACCATAAAAATCCAATCAGTGCCTTCATTGCTTAATGCATGAAACACTTCTTCGCTTTCCCATACTTTCCAGGCTTGCTTTATCGCTTTTGCAGCACCCACAAACGAAGTGCCATTATCACTATACATTCTAGCACATCGCCCCCTTCTACTTGTAAAACGCCTATAACAAGCAAGGAATGCCCCTGATGTTAAATCACCCACTGTATCAATGTGAATCGCTCTCGTTTTCAAACACACGAATATTGCTATCCATGTCTTCTTAAGACTCACTTGCTTAAAATTTCTATCCACCATTCGTATCATGAATGGTCCTGCATAATCTACACCAGTGTGCAGGAATGGCTTGCCTGGCTGTACTCTATCTGCTGGCAATTCTGACATTAGCTGCTGTTCCAATTTGTAGTTGTGTCTTACACATACTACGCATTTGTGTATATAGTTTCTCAGTTCACTGCGGATTCTAGGAATCCAAAAATGTTGGCGTATCACTTGCATCATCACTTGTGCGGAACCATGTTTGGTTCTATTATGAGCATCATCAATTATTAACCATAACAATCGAGTCCCATTTGGTATGATCGCTGGATGGCGTACATCATACACTGCCTCAGCACGGTGTATGCGTCCCCCCACTCTTAATATACCATCACTATCGAAAATAGGCTTAAGCGATTCGATTTTACTATTCTCTGGTAGCTGTCCTCGCTTGCGCAAGGCAGCCATGTCTCTCCCATAACTATCTGACTGCGCTTCTCTTAGTAATAGACTAATGGCGGCTGCCCGCTCTCCCGCTTTCAATGCTGTCGTAACTCGCTGACCTCTCTCACACTTGCGCACTATCATACCCGCTTGTCGTTTGCTAACTCTTGCCTTTAATTGGTTTATGTACCGACATACATATCCCATGATATTTACCGCTTTCTTAAGACTGCTGGCATACTCTACCACTGGCACTCTGGTTCGCTGGCTGGGCATCCATATGCTCCATTTCACACTTGCTACATTTAAGAAGCACACTTGCAACTCTTCCTTGGCTATGTCCAACGCTGTCTCTGCTATCCTTTTGGCTGGCCATACACTCTCTGGGAAGCATAACCACTCAGGGCCATGCAACCATAATTTGCTCTTCACTAAATCTGCTGGCATTACTCCCCTGCTTAATAAATCTGCAGGGTTCACTTTCGTATCTATATGTCGCCATAAACTGACATCTGTTCGACTCTGTATTGAGGACACTCGATTGGCTACGTAAGTTTTCATGTCCCTTGGGAGTTTTCGTAACCAATGTAAAACCACCATGGAATCTGACCAGAGCACATACTCTGCCCCCTGCCATTCCATAGCTTCCAATAGTTCCACTAGCATTCTGCTTAATAACTCGGCTGCGGCTAATTCCAGCCGAGGTATGCTCACTGTCTTCAGCGGAGCCACCCGCGTCTTCGCTGTCACTAGCTGGCTCATACACTGTCCGCTTGCTGACACTGTTCTCACATATATCACTGCACCATATGCAGTCACTGACGCATCAGAGAATCCATGTACTTGGATGCTGGCTTGCTGACTCGTGTGTAACCAACGGTCAATTCTGAATTCCTCCAAATGTTTTAACTCTTCCAATAATTTTCTCCATCTGTGTTGCAGATCAGCTGGCAGCACTTCATCCCATGTATAGCTCACTCGCCATATATCTTGTATGAGGATTTTACCCAGAATGACTACAGGAGCAATGTAGCCATTTTTGCTATCGAACTCACTATCTTTCGCTTTGTCGCTGCCATGTCTGGTTCATGGTCTTGTACCGTAAAGGTGAACTGATCACTGGTTATCAACCACTGCAGTCCTAATACTGTTGCTTGCCCTTCACTCTCAAAAGTCATCACTTTCTCTTCATCTGACTCAAGCTGGCTGAGCACTCTCTTGCTGTTCGACTTCCATTTGCGCAACTCGAACCCCCCAGTTCGTAATACCATATCCAACTGATGTATAAGAAGCATTGCCTCTTCTTCATCATCACACCCCGATACACAGTCATCCATGTAAAAGTCGTTCAATACCACTCGCTCCACACTAGGAAATGTATTGCCTAGTTCACTAGCACACTGATTTAACGCTCTCACTGAATTGTAGGCAGACGACGTCATACCATACGTGACTACTGTCAGCACATACTCTGCTAACTCTTCTGTAGGAGATTCTCTCCAGAATATTCTCTGGAGATCCCACTGCTGGCTCGCTATCTTCACTTGCCTGAACATCATTTTAATGTCCGCACTAAATGCTATCTGATGCCTTCTGAATCTCATAACGATTTCATGAAGGTCGCGCTGTAATTTTTCCCCTAACAACTGTACGTCGTTAAGAGATATACCACTATCGGATTGACAACTGCAATCAAACACTACCCTAAACTTCTTCGTCACACAATGGTGGGGTATATAATAAGCTGGCTGCCCCGCTGGCGGCTGGCTCTTTGTCTTGTGCATGTGCCCTAGCTGTTCGTATTCACGCATGAATTCTATATATTTGTCTTTAAGTGCTGGCTCTCTTAGAAATCTTCGCTCGAGATACATGAATCTCTTTAAAGCTATCGCTCTTGAATCACCCAACTGAGTTATCTCAGGTTTCAAGGGTATTGTGACAATAAAGCGGCCTTCATTGTCACGAAACGCTGTTCGTAGAAAGTTATCTTCCACGGCTTGCTCTTCTGGAGATCTGGTAATCGGACCTCCCACTTGATCCATGGACCATAGTTGTCGTACCAACCGGTCCACGTCTTCTAGCTCTGAACAACGAGCTGCTGGCATGACACTAAAAATATCACTCGCATCGCTTGGCTTATCGCCCCCAAAAACCACTAGCCCAAGTATTGTATTAATTGCGACCATGTCGCTTATCCGCTGTGGTATTGTATTTATTAGAATTTTTGCGAACACTCTCACTCCTAGCAAGATTGAAACAGTATCCCGTTTCCAATATTCAGGGTCCGCATATTGCTCCCCTGCTTTGAATAGTGCTGGCTTAAAATTCACTAACGGAGTGCATGCTGTCCATCTAGTTTCCCTTGGTAGCACCCAAAAGATCTCATCGACCCACTCATTCGACTCAAACCAAGGTAAAATCCTAACACTAGCTTGCTCTCGTATACAAATCGGTTCACCCTCAATGCCCACTATCTTACGCTTAGCCATCGTAGTAACGATGGCATACTTGCTCACTATCTCCTGTGGAATTAGATTTGGATGTGCCCCAGAATCCAATAACGCTCGCAAAGGCCCGTACGTGTTGCACCCTATTTGCAATCTAACCAACGCTGTAGGCAAAAATGTGAAACCCTCAATTAACCTTCCACTATCAAATAAATTAGAATCATTTAAATAATTTTTACTGTCCTTTATTGATTTTTTATTCTTTATAAGAGTGTTTATTTTCTCCGCTGGCTCATTTTTAATGCTTTCCTCGATCTTGGTTCGCTTGCGTTTGGCTCCCATGGCCCCGGTTAGTCAGTCCGCTCCCCTCTTTCTCAATTGGAATGCCGACGTATTTAATACTGGCGCTGGCTTCTCCTTCACTAACATTGGGCATAATGCACTGTTGTGCAGCTGTCGAAGTGGGCACCGCGGACATGGGTCTTGGTAACATTCGTAGATGCCATGTCCACGCTTAAGGCAATTTTCACACAGCCCCTGCTGTCGCACATAACTTCTCCTGGCAGCAAGATTGCGCTCTCTAAATTGCATACAGTTATACAGCTGATGCGGTTCGCTGCAGAGCTCACAGGTATGCTGCCTGTTGCTGCTCCTTGTTACGCTGGCACTTGCTCTTCTTGCTGCTGGCTGGCCCCTTGAAATTTGCTGGCTCGTCGCTCGCATTGCTGGCAGGTGCCTTGTGGCATGCTGGCTGGTTGATGCTCTCGTCGCTGGCTGCTGGCTTGTTGCCCAATTGGCATTTCTGCTGGTGGTTGCTGTTACTGCATCTCGATACCCCCGGCTGTCCCGCTCGCTCTCGAACTTATCATATCTCCGTCTGGGAGCATGAGGCTGGCTGCTGGCTGCCGCTTGCCTATCGAGGAAATCCAACATTTGCTTGCTGGTAGGTGTTTCACTATCCCGATGCAGCTCCCATTGCCTGGCTGTCTCGCCATCCAGCCTCTCGTGGATCATCGTGACCACAAACATGTCCCACGTATCCACGGACATTCCCTGTGCACGAAGTTGGCGCAACATCTCGTGGGTCACGTTGGATACATGCTGGATTGCGTTACTGTCCGGTTTCGCTGGCAAAGGGGCTAGGTCAGTAAATGTCTTTAGTAACATTCTGCACGTAGCGTACTTTCTGTTGTACAGCTGGTTTAGCCGCTCCCATGCTTCGCTGTAATTCCCGTCAGTGAGTTGCCATTTTCCCATGGTCCGGGCTGCTTCAACACACAGGGAATTTGTGAGGTACGAGAATTTATATGCTGGCGCTATGGCATTGTTTTCATGAATGGCGGCCACAAACCTATCGTGAAACCCTTGCCAGCTTGTCAGGTCCCCGTCGAAAGTCCCCCAGGAGTTGGACAGGTTATGTTGCTGGCTTGGCATTTGTACCTGCACGGATATCGCTGGCTGTGGGTGGCTGTCCATCGTTAACGCTGGCGACACTATCCCACCATCATTAGTTGCTGGCTGCACATTCTCCGCTGCTGGCTGACTCTCACTTTCCGTTAAATTCAATCCTCCTAATGCTGGCTGTAATTCGCTTGCCGCTGGCTGTACTGTCTCTGATGCTGGCTGTAAGCTGACTGCTCTTTTTGCTATGGCTAGCTTTGCCAAAAAATAATGCTTCTCGGCCATTACCAGATCGGCTCTCACTTCCGCTATGTTGGCACCTTTAGCCATCACCAACTTATCATGGACCATCCTCAGATGAGCCCAACACTCGTCCAAATGCTGCTGACGAATCTGCAGCTCCATTATCTCAGCCTCTTGAAATGCATGGCTGTTGACATAGGCCATCACTCGCTCAATTGCCGCTACGGCTTCGCGGTGCGCGTGCTGCTTTGCCATGCTGTTCTGTAAAAGGAAGAAAAGAAATAAAGAGATATTATACTGTTTAACTTGCTGTCCTGACGCAACTTTCGAACACTAGCTAACTGTCCTGGTATAAACGCACCCCCTCTTCCTACCTAATTATGTCCATTAATTTTAGCAACATGACTTGCTACGCTATCCGCTGGCTTATTCACTATCGGCTGGCTTTTACATATATATACACTGGCTATTCACTGGCTTCTGTACAGATACACTTGCTAATTACTGTCTCCAAAAAACTTCATCTATTCATATAGATATATGTGTATGGTAGCGCTACCCTCGCTTGCTATCAAGTGATTACACTTTCTTGTCGCTGGCTGATTAGCATACATTTTATATCGCTGTCACTATTGGTATGTTTTCACTAGCATTCACTTTCTGTTCGCTATCCAAATGTTCCCTACCTACTTTCCCGCTAAGAAGTGTTGGCCAACACTCGCTTGCTTCACTTGCTACTAGCTGCATTCACTGGCTTTGGAATTTATTCACTCTCATATTCACTCGCATTTGTCATGTCGCTTGCTTTCAATTTTATATTTATCACTTGCTCTATTCGCTTTCTGATTTCACTGGCTGTATGCTAATCACTGGCTTGGACATAATTTCATAAATAAACATAATAAATAACGCACCCCCAGTATCTCAACATGCTTCAGACGGCCTGAACATGGAAATACTTTAAAAAACGCAACGCACCCCCTGTCTCAACGTGCCTTGAATTGCCCCAACACGGAAACTTATTGACGCAACGCACCCCCATGTAAATACTGTATGCACGGCCGACGCGCACCCAATTCATAAACAAAAACATGCCCATCCCATTATTAAATATTATGCGGCCGACGCATTTATATTAAATAATTGCTTTCGGCACTAGCACCACTGACATAAAAAAAAAGGAAAAATAAAAGAACACTCTCTACGCTTAAGTCACTTTTCGCTTGCTAATTCCACTATATTTCTTTTTGCTCTTTTAATAATTTCTATTCTGCTATTCCCACTAAACACTGTACACTAGCTTTATATTATTAATTCAATTAATAATGATACACACCTTTTTCTTTCAATTTTAATTTGATCGCTTTTGATAATTATTGTTTGTTTTTATTATTGTTTTTCTTCTTATATTTTTCTCGCTTAAAGACACTACCTCGCTTCAGAACACGAAACTAAAAATGATGCTGCACTCAGTGGTGTAGAATAGATTTGAAAACAAAACACCCATACATGAGCGCTTATGTGAAGATCGCACAATGTGTGTATCTCATACCTACTGCATGTCGTTTGCTTGGGGTGGGTTTTGCATTTATCTTTCTCATTGCTGGCTACTTGCTATACTGGTTTTGAGTGCGCATTGCGCATGTATTAGAGGATTGAGCTGATTGTTTTTCTAAGAAATCATTGATTATGTAAGTATGGCTGGCTTGTACTGGCATAAAATATCTCTGTGCTGACTCATTCTCTTATAAGAATACGTATGTGTGCTTGCTGGCTTGTTGGTAAAAAATATGCAAATATGCATGTATGCTAGAGATTCATAGAGAATATATATATTTGCTGGCTATCGTTTGGAGAAAACCTTACGTATACCGGCTGGCTGTTTGGAGAGAGAATATGTATTTGCACTACACTGTTTGGAGAAAAACTTATATACACTAGCTGGCTGTGTGGAAAGAAAATATATATTTGCACTATACTGTTTGGAGAAAAACTTATATACACTAGCTGGCTGTGTGGAAAGAAAATATATATTTGCACTATACTGTTTGGAGAAAAACTTATATACACTAGCTGGCTGTGTGGAAAGAAACTATAGACGCGCTGTGCTGTGGAGAGAAACTATAGACGCGCTGTGCTGTGGAGAGAAACTATAGACGCGCTGTGCTGTGGAGAGAAACTGGCTATCGCTTTGCTTCCCAGTGGTTGCTATCTGAAAAGGAATGTGTGCATCTATATGCATCTAAATAACTGGCTTGCTGTTCGGTCATGGTTCTCGCCATCATGAGACTTTGCTGTCCGCAAATCTTCGCTATGCCGTATTGCTAAATTTAGGGAACTAAGATAATTAAGTATTCTTTATACCATCTTACTCTTCTCGTTCTCTCGCTTGCTGCTTATCGCTCATAAACACTTATGCTCATGCTTTTTATCACACTTGCTGCTCAAATCAAATAGATTTTTCACTGGCAGGCTCTTGGGCTTTGAATCTCATGATTCCTTATAATATTTCACTCGCCCTTTATGATCACTAATCACTAATTTTCACTTTCGCGTGCTGGCTCAGTGGACTGTATCGCTGGCCACTAGCTCATATTCGGCTCGATGCGACCAAATGTTGCGGCGCTACTTTACTTTCTTCAGCCACCGGGCTGAAAGTAGGAATAGCCACCAAAACTTACTAAAAGTTAAATAAAAACGAGACACCATTTTTTATTTTGGGAAACCTTTCAAGGAAAAAAACCCAATTTATTTAGCTTGCATATTACTCGCTCGCTGTCGATAGACTAAATTTAAATTACATTTTATACCGCTCGCAGGCTGACATGATTATATATAAGATTTGTACATAGGGAAGAATGTTGATTGTTGTATTGGTGGATCATGGTTTTGATCCAGGGCTGTCGTCTCGGTACTTGGTAGGATTTCTTTACTTCGTATGGTTGCCATACGGAACAATGTTCATGAGCTATGACTTGCTTTTTATTATACCGAGATATCAGAGTTTCAAAGGCTACTTCATAATTGGTTTCATTTACTTCAAGAGCGCGAATTCTGCTTAGCGCCCTTTCACCAAGTGCTGAACGAAGGAAATGAAATCGTGTGACGTTATTCATGGGCGGATTATTGTGAATTAATGTGGCGAATGTTTGGTAAAATTACGTCCAGCTAACATAATCTCCTGAGAACTTAGGCAGAGGGATCTCTGGAAGGCGGATTGGTGTGCCTCCAAAGAAGATTCAGGTTGATGCCTGGCATCGCTAATTAAAGTTACTAATGTTGGACGAATTTCAAAATATGTTTCTGTTAACTCGACTCTAATTAGAAGAATTGGGTCATTTGCATCAAATTCTTCAATTTACGATTGAATGCTTTCGAAGTAAACCTTGATTGATTCGAGGGATTCTAAGCGGACTCGAGTTTACTTGAGAGTGCTGTGGAAGCGCGTTTTAAAACAAAATCCTTTGTTCTCCCTACCTGACCGATGATCACTTGCCGTTTCGATCTTAGTTCATCTAATTTAGCTTTAATGTCTGACATTTGGATAAAATTTGTTGCAGCCTACTTGTCTGATAATTGCACTGAAAAAGTGGCAACGAGATTTAATGAAACGAGTGGTTGTTTTTTAGCGAAGAACGAATAATTTATTTGGTTGTTACCCTCTAAGTGTCCAATATCCAAGTGACCGATCAACAAAAATTTTTCTTCGTGCTTGGTACAATGCAAACACTTTCTTCTATTACAACGGTTCACATGATTTTACATTGCTGAATACATAATATTTAAGAGAACGATAAGGAATAACGTTACTTTAAACAGGTTGAGAAACAAGAAACAATTAACAGCTAGGAATACATTTAAATTATAGGGTAAATTACATTAAAGTTGGCATTATCAACCAACGGAATTAAACAATATTAAGAACTAATAAATTGACTCAGGACAAACAAGATAAATCTCAAACATTCCGCCGCCCCTGAAACATAGTTTCAGAACAAGGAAGAACAGCCAGTTTGTGAATAGGCTGAACTAGGTTTCCATTGGCAGTTTTTAGCGTAACGACTCGAACATGGCCGTCTTTGCCCGGATGTGTTGCAATAACTCGGCCCATAGCCCATTTTCCAGGAGGTAGGTTAGACTCCTTTATAACAACTAGATCGTTAGCTTTGATGTCGGGTTGAATCTGTTGCCACCGGGGACGATGTTGCAATGACGTCAAGTACTCCATTTGCCAGCGTTTCCAATAGCCTTGAATTTTGGATTGCAGTTGTTGCCAGCACGATAATAGATTAGTTGGAACATCGATTATTGTTGGCTCCGGGATAGCAGCATAAGACTCACCTAGAATGAAATGAGCAGGTGTTAGTGGGTCAAGTTCTGTGTCTGATATTTGACACAACGGTCGTGAATTGAGGATCGCCTCAATTTGAGTCAAAAGCGTATAGAGCTGTTCATATGTCAAAATGTCAGTACCAATCACACGTCGAAGATGCTGTTTCACTGATTTTACTCCAGCCTCCCACAAACCGCCGAAGTGAGGAGCTGAAGGGGGTATGAAATGCCACGTTATTCCATCACGAGCCAGAGAATCTGCTACAAGTGAGTTGTGATTTTGCGATAACACGAGTTCATGCATCTCTGATAACAAACGAGCTGATCCGCGAAAGTTTGTTGCGTTGTCAGTATACAAATGAGATGGTTTTCCACGACGCGCGACAAATCGACGGAGCGCGGCGAGAAAAGCCTCCGTAGTCAAGTCACTCACTAGTTCTAAGTGAATCGCTTTCGTCACTAAACAAACAAAAAGCGAGATGTACCCTTTTGAAACCGTGGATTTTCTACCCGTTTTCACTTTTAAAATTACAGGGCCTGCATAGTCACAACCACAGTGTGCGAAGGGTCTGCTAACTTGCAGTCGTTGCGGGGGTAGGTTGCCCATTAGCTGATTTGTTGTGGCTTTACGTTGACGAAAACATTCCATGCAATCATGAGTGATTTTACGAAGCAAGTTTCGGCAACCAATGACCCAATACTCTTGTCTGATGAGAGCAAATAGTGTTGATATTCCTGGGTGCTTGAACCGAATATGGGCGTCGAGAACGATGAGCTTCGTGATAAGGTGTCCTTTGGGTGTGATGATTGGGTGTTTGGTATTGAACGAAACGTTGGCTTGTTCGATTCTTCCACCGACTCTCAGAATACCTTCATTATCTAAAAAAGGGGATAGATCAATAATTTTCGAATTTTTAGGAAAACAGCCATGTTGATTAAATGATTTTATGTACTCCCCAAAATATCTGCTCTGCAACCATTTAATGATCCACTTTTTGGCACTGAAAACTTCTTGTGGTTGGAGATAGAGTGAAGTAGGTATGATTTCTTTGTGTCCTCTTTTGATGAGGCGTTGTATACGCGCTACCGTACGAATAAGGATGTTCCATGATGAGACCCGTGTTGACAGTGACTCGAATGGGTGATCATCTGTGACAACAAGGTATGACTGGCTGCTAACTTTTTTCTCCTCCAGGTTACAGCTAGGATCGTCTTCAAATTCACTGACTATCGGCCAATTCTCAAAACTTTGCTTCAACCAATGTGGACCAGTCCACCAAATTCGGTGTTCGAGAAGTTGCGATGGTGAGATTCCTCGCGATGCACAATCCGCTGGGTTGCACTCCGACCTGACATGAAACCACCTGTTTCTTGGAATCGTGTTGAGAATCTCCGACGTACGATTGCCGACAAAAATGTTCCAACGACGAGGGGGAGACGAAAGCCATGATAATACTACTTTTGAGTCTGACCAGGCGAAGATATTGTCAAAAGTAATGTTGAGTGATTTTTGCACCGCTACGAGTAGTCTTGAGAGCAAAACTGCACCGCATAGCTCTTACCGCGGGATGCTAAGTTGTTTCAAAGGAGATACGCGGGTTTTCGCAGCAAGAATATTTGTTTCAAAGACTCCGTTGGATACCTCGAAGCGCGAATAAATCACGGCGGCATACGCAGATGCTGATGCATCTGAAAAGGCGTGCAATTGGAAGGATGACTTTCCAAGACCGATTGTTCGTGGTATTTCGATTTTTGTGAGGGCTGGAAGCTCCTCACGGTATTTTCTCCACTGGCATGCAATTGTGTATGGAAGTTTATGATCCCAGCTGACATTTTGATGCCACAATTCTTGCAGGAGAATTTTGAGTCGCACAACCGAAGGGGCAAGGAAACCGAGGGGATCAAATATTCTTGCTATATCTCTTAGAATCTGGCGCTTTGTTATTTCGTCATTAGGGTTATAATTCAAACGAAAGCTAAATATATCACTTTTCGAGTTCCAAAATAAACCGAGAACTTTTATCCACGAGTCCGCATCCGTGTCAAGAGAAATATTTTGGAGAGAATCGTTACCGATGTCTTGGCGAAGCTCGTCACAATTGCTTTGCCATTTGCTTAATTGCATACCACACTTCTCAAGGAGTTTGATTAATGAGTCTCGTTTCAAAACGGCTTCAGATATAGTATCTCCTCCCGACACGACATCATCAACATAAAAATCATTGAGTACAATATCTGATGCGATTGGAAACTCTTCACGATAGTCTTTTGCTAATTGTTCCAAAGCGCGAACCGACAAAAATGGAGCGCAAGAAGTCCCGTATGTAACCGTGCGTAACCGAAAGTGTTGAAAAGGCTCTGAGGGTGACTTCCGCCAAACTATGCGCTGAAAGTCCATATCTTTTTCGGACACCCAGATTTGGCGAAACATCTTAACAATGTCTGCCGTAAAGACAAATTGATGGCGGCGGAATCTTAAACAAACAGAGAAAAGATTACGTTGGATGGGTGGGCCAGTCATAAGCGCATCATTAAGGCAGTTACCGTTTAGGTCTTTGTACGACCCATCAAACACGACACGAAGTTTAGTTGAGATGCTGTCTGGTTTCAGAACAGCATGATGAGGAAGATAAAACACATTTCGTTTTGTGATTTCTGACGTAGGAACTTTCGACATATGACCCAACGTCAAATATTCATCCAGAAACTTTGAATAGCTCTCGAATAGATCCGAATTTTTGGAAAATCTTTTTTCCATCCAATTTAAGCGAGAAACCGCACCGATCAATGTATCACCAAACTGGGGTGGTGATTTAAAAGGCAGATCGACTATGTATTTTCCCGAACAGTCTCGGCGATGAGTTTGAAGAAAATGTTCTTCGATTTGTCTGTCTTCATTTGAAACGATAGATTTTGGATCAACTTCCTCGATAGTCCAAAAGGATTGTAGAATCGAATCGATATCTATTTGGACAGGATGTGAAATAATGCAGGGTTCGCTGGTGAAAGGTAATGTTCCAGCTAAGACCCAACCGAAAACAGTTTTTTGTGCTATTGGATACCCTTGATTACTATTGACACATTTCCCTTGTAAAGTTTCCCAGGCTTTATCTGCACCTAACAATATGTCAATGGAAGCAGACTTATTGAAAAAGGGATCGGCTAAGTCAAGTTGGTTTAAGTGATTCCAATCGTCAACGGTAAATGATATTGTTGGCAAATCTGTTGTAACGTTCGATAAAATATAAGTATCTACTGGTATACTATATGTATCGCAGCGTGAAGTTATTACCATCGATATAAGGCCTCTGGATTTACCTGCACTGGTTGATCCAATACCGCTTATTGGTATACGAGCGTTTTTTCGTTTTATTCCGAGTCTTTGAGCGCATGACTCAGTAACGAAAGAAACCTGTGAGCCGGTGTCAATTAAAATCCTTACTTGCTGGTATTTTCCGTTGATGTCCAAAACTTTTCCTAACGCGGTGGGAAGTAATGTTTGGGTAATAGGTGGCGTTACATTGAAGGAATGATTATTGATTATAGCTTGCGATGATGATGATGGGAAATGTGACGAATGAAATGGGGTTTGAAGACTAAAGTTTGTGGGTTGGGTGGAACGAGGTGACTTGAAGGTTATATGTGGGTCAAACAAATGGTTATTGGAAATTGTCGTGTTTTCAGGAACGAAGTCTGCATTTTTAGGAACGAAGTCTGTGTTTTTAGGAACGAAATCTGTGTTTTGAGCAGTTAAAGCCGAAGTGTTACTTATTGGTGAATTAACCGATATATTAGTTGTTGTATTCACGGAGTCATCATGAACCAAACTATGGTGACGAGAATTACAAAATTTACAACGAAATTTGGTATGACAACGTGCTGAGGGGTGTCCACTTCGAAGGCAGTTAAAGCAAATTCTGTTAATTTTAACAAAATTTCGACGGGTTGGCAAATCCATATCAAGGAACGATTGGCACTGAGGAAGCCCGTGGTTTGCGTTGCACTTGGGACATATTGCTGTAGTTGAAGCATGCATACTTCTTAAAAAGGGTTTTTTAGGTCGATTGGGTTCACGAGTACATGTTTTGCAACTTTCTAAAGCCTCGCACCGACGGTCCAAAAAATCTAATAATTGGTCTATCGTAGGATAGTCCTCGGAAAAGTATTCTTCTGACCAGGCTTGGCGAGTTTCAGGGTCCAACTTATTTATCAATATATATATTAGCCACGGGTCCCTGGAAAGCGAAGTGATAGCAGTGAGACCTCGGACGATTTCATCAGCTCCATCTGATATTTTTCTTAAGGCATTAACATTCGAGGTATGAACAGACGGTAGCTCCATGTATGCTTTCACAAAATTATTAACAATATGACGCGGCCTATCATAACGCTTTTCAAGTTTTTCCCACGCTTGTCCATATGTATCGTCGCACACCGTTAAATGACTTAAAAGACTTAACGCCTCTCCACGAAGACATGAGACCAAAAATTGAAATTTCCGAATCCGCGAAACATGTGGCTTGTTTTTCATTACGCTTTGAAACATGTCCCGAAACGTTGGCCAATCTTTATAATTACCGGAGAAGGGTTCAATTCTAATTGACGGCAGGTTGCTTTCATCATTTTTACCCGAAGAATTTGACTGCCTTAGGGTCTCTATTAACAGTTTTTGCTGTGAAGCTAATTCACCGACGAGATCCTTGGATTTTTCAACTTTTTCGCGATCTGATATCGCCGAAAGTAGACTTGATTTAACAATTAAAACCTTTGCCTCGAATTCTTCATATTCTGGTTCAGGATCGCTGTAGGTTTCATTGCCCACAAACGTATAAAAATGTTTTTGGGAGCTAGTGAATTCTTTCCATAAATCTTCCACTTTATAATAACGAATCTTGAGATCTGTCAACGAAGTTGCATCCGAAATAGCTTCCGTGTAGGTTGCTAATCTCGTCAACGAACCCTTTAAATGACCACGAGTAGCACGGAGCACGGGCAATGTCATTGGCTCCGCCATTGAAAAATATTTAAGAATGGTTAATTAAAGATTGGAGAATTATTTTAGTTTAATGTTAGCTTTTCTTAAATCGTAGATATCCGAAAAAAGATTTTATAATAAGTTTCTGATTATAATGAATTTTTTATGTGTATCAGGTATCACCTGAACAGTTAAAGGTACAGTTAGTTAATCACGATCAACTCAACCAATTTGCAAAAACAAAGAACGAATTTTTGACATAAAAATGTTTCTAACGATAGAATAAATCGACTTTTTACAAAATAGATAATCCGGCTCGAATTAGGACCAGAAAATGTCTGATAATTGCACTGAAAAAGTGGCAACGAGATTTAATGAAACGAGTGGTTGTTTTTTAGCGAAGAACGAATAATTTATTTGGTTGTTACCCTCTAAGTGTCCAATATCCAAGTGACCGATCAACAAAAATTTTTCTTCGTGCTTGGTACAATGCAAACACTTTCTTCTATTACAACGGTTCACATGATTTTACATTGCTGAATACATAATATTTAAGAGAACGATAAGGAATAACGTTACTTTAAACAGGTTGAGAAACAAGAAACAATTAACAGCTAGGAATACATTTAAATTATAGGGTAAATTACATTAAAGTTGGCATTATCAACCAACGGAATTAAACAATATTAAGAACTAATAAATTGACTCAGGACAAACAAGATAAATCTCAAACACTACTCTTAATCGATAATATGTCAAGGTTAATTTCGTCGAAGCTTCGAATTATTAGATTATTTCATTTGCAAAGTTATGATAATTTAATACTGAAGTTTCGTAACTGTTAATAAAATGTTCCGCAATGTGCTATGATTTGTCCCTTCCGTTATGAGGTGATGTTTTAATTGCTTTGCTGCTCCAAGCGTTCCACCGTTATCGTTGCGGTTCTTCTGATACCGTTGAGGCGATGTCGTTTTTTCGAGCTACAGTCTCCCACGATTATGCAGTCCTGATGCAAGAATAATTCAGCAGAAACACATTCCCGATGTAAATTATGATTATTGATCTTATGCAGTTTCTCTTGTGCGATGAAAAATAGTTATAATGTCGTAATCCATCGAAATATCCACGTGATCACGTCGGGGTCACCAATGTAGAATGTCTTGCCAGACGATTCTTTTATCAAAACAAGCTCAGGCGCAACGGTGCGGTGTAGTAAAAATTTCAAATTCTAAATTTTTACTCGAAATAAATGGTGCTGCGTAGTTTACTCTTTGAGTTGTCAAACTAAACTGATTTATTTAAAATTTGGTATAATAGCGAATTAACAAAAGGAAACAGAATAAATAAGAGCCGTTAGGCTTTTCGTTAGGGATTAAATCAATTTGTGGTGTACATAATGTAAGAGATGAGATTACAATGTATGTGTGTATATATGTGTAAGCAAGTTTGTACGTTGAATGATTTTATGGTGATAAAAAATAAGGTATGTTACCGATTTATACTGGCTTGAGCGAAACAAAGAAATAATTGATTAAACTTATATAAACATGAATATGATATGAAAAATGGTTCAGATGAGAGTGAACACTAACATTTAGGTGTTTCTTCATTCGCAATAACAACTTAATTTGAAGGAAATGCTAGGTTTTATTTCACAATTATTTGTTAGAAGTTAATACGTTAGGAGTTATTGCATAGAGCCAATTGTGTGACCAATTTAGATATTGCTGGTATTTGAATTTTTTCTGGTAATCTTACTTTCTTGTTACCTTCTGACTTTCGATTTTTTGCTATGGGATTATGTTTCATGATTTTTATTTTTTATTCTGTAGACCGCTACCGGTTTGGATTTGTTAATTTTTTCATTTCGATTAATTTTTGATTTTTATTAATTAGACCGTTACGGGCAGAAAATATCTACTAATGAGAAGGGACACTCTACTCACACTAAGAACATCAACCCATACAAGAAAAACCTAAAAAAAACTATTATAAGTGAAAACAGGCAAGAAGAATTGATTCCTAGCCTTTCGTAAAATACCTTATGAAAAAATACATAAATGTGATTTTCAAATAATGTTTTTCTTAAAGCGGGCCTACGTTATTTTAAGTGTAGTAGTATTTCTCTTAGCAACAATATTGATTAGTGTGACCAGGGGTGGAATCAGCTAAGGTGATTTGTGATAAGTGATAGTCACAATCAACAATTTTCGTCTTGCTAAGGTGATTGTCACATGTGACAATCACCTTAGCCAGCCGAAATTTGTTGAATGTGACTATCACTAATCACAAATTGAAAGTCCTATACACTTTTATTCTAACAATTTTAAGCAAAACACCACACAGGTGGTCTTCTTATTTTTGACTTCTTTATTTTCCCAATTCTTAATTCAATTTATACTTAATTCTACAAAAAACGGCGGACTTACATATTCGCCGCCAGTAGGCTATTCAAATTTTGCCGCCCCTACTGACCTCTGCAATTCGCTATCATAATGATATTATTTACATGTTTTTAATGTTTTACTTCGAAAATCAAAGTTTTGAGGTACCAGGAACCCGTTCCGACTATTTTCAATAAGACGTCCGTGTATATCTGTAACTTATATTTGTCGTTTGATATCTTAAGAACAAACCGAGCGATTGAAATTTCTGACACGGCGCGCGTTCGGAAGGGTCTATTCAGAATTAGAGCTGAAAAGATTTTGAAGTCAATCAGTTGAGCGGTTTCGAAGGTAGTCAAGAAATAAGAATTTCGAAAAAAAAACTATCTTCAAGAGCTCAAAAACATAAAAACTAATTTTTGTGGACACGAAGAGCTCAAAACGTGCAAGCTTGGAGCTTGCAATTATTAAAAAGTTTCAGGATTGGCCTGCAGGGCTTACCGCTTTTCTAATTATTTTTTATTTTTTTAAGATAACTTTGACAATTTTCATTCAAACGATTTTTTTCCTAATATAAAAAAATGTGTGATCGAAAAACTACGTTAAATGTCGCCAAGCGGATCAAAATCGAATTCAAAAAGCTCGACAATCCCAAGTGCCTACATTTTCGAGCGCTCCGAGCCCGAAAGTAGTGGGAAGTTTCAGTTATGGCCTGCAGGGTCAATCGCTTGATATTTGTCAATGAGATTGCAACTTTATGATTTGTGCGCATAATCATCCACATAAGATACATCAGCTTGTTCTCGTTATTAGCATGATCTTGCACTAAAGGTTCCTCTTGTTTTTTTCTCAATCTTGGTTTCTAACCTACGAAAAGCTCAATTTCCTACTACTTATAAGGTGGGATAAGGTATGCCTTAAAACTACTTACACAATATGAACACATCAGGTAAAAATAGTTAGTAAATGTTTTTATTTCACTTCTAGTTTTAAAAAAATAGGAAAAATATCCCTATAAAATTTTTTTTTAAATCCGGTTGATATATTTTACATAAAATTGCATTGCCTTTTTGAGCGATTTTAAATTGGCAAAATCATCAATGTAATGTCGTATGAAATCTTGTTCATTAGCTCTAATTCTATGCACAAAAGGGCTAATGTTTAGTTTCTCTTGACTTAAAGTAGATCGAAGATAATGTTTTACCCGCTTTAAGCAAGAAAAGCTTCTTTCACCTAAGCAATTTGTCGCTGGTGTACACAAAGCCATGCGAAGTGCAATATCCAAATTTGGATAAATGCTCTCCAAATTCTGTTTTCTCAGGAACAAAGATAGACTTTTTAATGATCCAGAATCTGGTTTTATCAAAAGATTTTCAGAAGAAAGGTGGTATCGGAAGTGTGTCGTTTGTGCATTCTTGAACCATGTTTAGGCACGACTTATTTTTGTTCCAAAAATAGGAGTCGCCACCTTTAAATCCCTAAATTTATAAGTAAGAAAATAATAAGACCGGCCATTTTTCTTTGGGAAAACCGACTTGCGGAAAAAACCCAATTTATTAATCACTGTACGAACGGTGAAAGATGACTGACTCGATTAATACATTCTGTACCGCTCACAGGCTGGCATGCTAAATAATAGTACATAAGCTCTTATATAAATTGTTGATTGCTGTCTGTATTGGGTTGCTTCTTATTGGTTTTCCAGGGCTGTCGTCTCTAGATGATGGTAGTTTTTACTACGAATGGTCCCCATTCGGAACACTCCCTGCGAAAACGAACGTTTTCTCAATAGGTTTTTCACTTCTCGGCTGGTTGGTCTGTCCCACTTGGTCGCTAATTGGCTCAAGATTGCGGTGATCTCATTGGCTGGTCTGTGAAATATAAAGAAGAAGCTGATATGGATTATCCTGCCTATCCCTTTGCCCTCTCGATTCACTAGCACTTGCTGTATGCTATCCACTATCACTGTGCCTTGCTATTGGTTTGTAAGACCATATAGATTTAACTATCGTCGCTACGCTTCGCTATTGGTTCGCTTACTATATATCACTAACTATCATTACTATACTTGCTATTGATTGGCTGGCTATATCACTAAATTTTATCACTATGCTCGCTATTGATTGGCTGGCTATATCACTAAATATCATCACTACGCTCGCTATTGGTTTGCAAGACCATATAGCCTTAACTATCTGTTTCCACTGGTAATATGCACAATTTCTGCACCGGTCTAGCTAATTGCCCTGTCTCTGTCTGCACTATCACTGATCGCACTATTCCATCTTTGCTATATATCAGCTGGCTGACTCTACCCAATGACCATAACGCTGGTGGAAGATTCTCATTCCTCACTATCACTAGCTGTCCAATTCTTATACTTTCCTTTTCCCTTCGCCACTTCTTCCTTTCTTGTAACGTCACTGAATACTCTTCCCTCCATCTCTTCCAAAAATGCTCTAGCATTGACTGTCGCTCTTTCCATAACTTTACCCCTCTTGCTGGCGTGTCACTGGCTAATGTAAATGGAGGAGGTAATACTATCGGCTCTCCAATCAGGAAATGTCCTGGTGTAAGCGCTTGCAAATCCGCTGGATCATCATGCAATGGATGTATTGGCCTAGAATTAAGTATGCCCTCTATCTCTATCAACAACGTTCTGAGTTGTTCACTCTCTAATATATGCTGGCCTACTATTCGCTTAAGATGATATTTCATCGACTTAACCGCCGCCTCATATATACCCCCTTGATGAGGAGCAGCGGGAACCATGAAAATCCAATCGGTACCCTCATTGCTTAACTTGTGAAATACCCCTTCGCTCTCCCATAATTCCCACGCTTGCTTTATCGCTTTAACCGCACCCACAAAGGATGTGCCATTGTCGCTGTACATTCTTGCACATCGCCCTCTCCTACCTACAAATCGCCTATAACAGGCGAGAAAGGCCGCTGACGTTAAGTCATCCACTGTGTCTATGTGGATTGCTCTTGTCTTAAGACAAACAAATATGGCTATCCATGTCTTTCTAATGCTCACTTGCTTTCCCTTTCTGTCCGTCACTCTTACCATAAATGGCCCTGCACAATCAACCCCTGTATGCAAAAATGGCTTGCCTGGCTGTACTCTATCGGCTGGCAATTCTGATATTAATTGCTGTTCTAACTTGTAATTGTGTCGCACACACACCACACACTTATGTATATAATTCCTTAACTCGCTGCGGATTCTGGGAATCCAGAAATGCTGTCGTATCACTTGCGCCATCACTTGCGCAGAACCATGCTTGGTTCTTATATGAGCATCATCTACTATCAACCACAATAAACGTGTGCTATTTGGTATAATCGCTGGGTGACGCACATCGTACACGGCTTCGGCCCTGTGTATGCATCCGCCTACTCTCAATATATTGTCGCTGTCAAAGATTGGTTTAAGTGACTCAATCCTGCTGTGCTCAGGTAACTGTCCACGCTTGCGCAATGCGGCAATGTCTTTACCATAACTCTCTGACTGCGCTTCTCTTATCAGTATTCTGATGGCAGCTGCTCTCTCCTCTGCTTTTAACGCTGACGTAGTACGATACCCTCTCTTCGCTGTACTCACTGGAATGCTCAATCTCTTATCGCTTGCTCTTGCTCTTAATCGGTTGATATATCGCCATACATAACCAATTATGCTGACCGCTCTACTGAGGCTGCTGGCATACTCTACTACTGGAATCTTTGTACGCTTGTCTGGCATCCAAATATTCCATCTTGCGCTCATTACTCCCAGGGAGAACACTTGGATTTCATCCCTTGCTTCCTCAGGTGCAAATTCCGATATCTTGTTCGCTGGCCAGGAATGCTCTGGCAAGCATAGCCATAGTTTACTTTCCACTAACTTTGCTGGCATAAGTCCTCGACTTAACAAGTCCGCTGGATTCGCTTTTGTGTCCACGTGGCGCCATTGGCTGACATCAGTTCGGCTTTGTATTGCTGACACCCTATTGGCCACATAGGTCTTCATACTCCCATGGAGTCCGACCATAGAATATACTCCACCCCTTTCCATTCCATCGCTCTTATTAGCCACTCTCGTTTCCGCTATTAGCAATTGACTCATATGCTGTCCAGCTGTTGACACTGTACGCACGTATATTACTGCACCGTATGCTGTTGCTGAAGCATCCGAAAACCCATGTATTTGCACCCTTGTTTGTTGACCCGTGTGTAACCATCGGTCAATCCTAAACTTCTCCAGATGCTTTAGCTCTTTGAGCAATCTTCCCCACCTAGATTGCAATTCCACTGATAACGCTTCATCCCAACCATAACTCACCCTCCATATATCCTGTATAAGAATCTTTCCGAGAATGACCACTGGCGCTATGTACCCGTTGGGATCATATAATTTTGCTATAGAACTCAAAACTTTCCTCTTCGTCGCTATCGTTTCTAATTCGTGGGCTTGTACCGTGAAGGTAAATTGATCGCTCGCTATTAACCACTGTAACCCTAGCACTGTTGCTTGTCCTTCACACTCAAATGTTAATACCTTCTCCTCATCGGAGTTTAGCTGTCGGAGAATGTTATCGCTATTTGATTTCCACTTACGTAATTCAAATCCCCCTGTCCTTAACACTATATCTAATTGCTGTATAAGAAGCGCTGCTCCTTCCTCTTCATCGCACCCGGACACGCAATCGTCCATATAAAAATCGTTTAACACCACTTGCTCCACTCTGGGGAAGGTGCTATTGAGGTCGCGTGCACATTGAATTAGTGCGCGCACTGAATTATAGGCGGATGACGTCATCCCGTATGTGACTACCGTCAAAACATACTCTTCTAGCTGCTCGGTGGGCGATTCTCTCCAGAATATCCTCTGGAGATCCCACTGCTGTCGTGCTATCCTAATCTGTCGAAACATCATTTTGATGTCTGCGCTGAATGCTATACGATGCCTCCGAAATCTCATTACAATCTCGTGGAGATCCCGCTGTAACTTTTCCCCTAGCAATTGTACATCATTCAATGATATACCCCTATCCGTCTGACAGCTACAGCCAAACACTACTCTAAACTTGCGCGTCACACAATGGTGTGGTATATAATAAGCTGGCCTATCTGCTGGCGGCTGTCCTTTCACTTTCCTCATGTGCCCTAGCTGTTCGTACTCACGCATTAACTGTACATATTTTTCTCTTAACTCTGGCTCGCGGGTGAGTTTTCGCTCGTGATACATAAATCTCTTCAACGCTATCGCTCTCGAATCCCCTAGCTGACTCACTTCGGACTTTACTGGAATGGTAACGACGAAACGACCATCTGCGTCCCGATACGTTGTTTGTGTAAAGTTGTCCTCTACTGCTTGCTCCTCGGCTGTCCTGCTGTTGTGGCTTCCAACCTTGTCCATTTCCCATAGTTGTCGCACTAACCGATCCACATCTTCCATCTCAGAACAACGGGCTGCTGGCATAATGCTGAAAACGTCGCTTGCTTTAGTTGGCTCTTCGCCACCAAAAAGAACTATCCCAAAAGTTGTGTGAATTGCAACCATGTCTCTGATTCTATATGGCTTTGCATTCACCATTATTCTGGCAAAGACGCTTACGCCCAAGAACATTGACACTGGACCGCTCTTCCAATACGCTGTGTCTGCGTAATGTTCAACTAGCTGAAATTGCACTGGCTGAATATCTTTCGCTGGTGCATTTACCTCCCACTTAGACTCTTTCGGTAGTACCCATAATACCTCCTCGACCCACTCTCCCATATCATACCAAGGCAATAGTCGTACACTCACTTGCCTCTTAATCGGAATTGGTTCGCCATCAATTCCCACTACTCTCTTTCTGGCTACCGCAGTAGCAATACTGTATTCGCTTACCATGTGACTGGTTATTAGACTAGGGTGTGCCCCTGAGTCCAATAGTGCCCTTATTGGCCCGAGTATCCTGCCTTCTACCTGAATCCACACCAACACTGTTGGTAGAAGAGTACCCTGTCCCGCTGAAATAACTTGCTTAAAATAATTTATACAAAAGGGGTATTTTTGAGTATCTTTTATTTCCTCTTGCTTAATGGATTTCTTAACACTATCCTTATTTAATTTCGCTGATTTTGCTGTCTTTTTCCTTGCTGCTGTCCGCTTTCGCTTGGCTAATGGGGCCTCGGTCAGTCATTCGGCCTCCCGCTTCCGCAACTTGAATGCTGAGGCATTCATCACTGGTGCTGGCTTGCTGCTCACTAACATCGGGCACAGTACGCTGTTGTGCATTTGTTTACATGGACATCTGGGGCACGGATCCTGAAAGCATTCGTATATGCCATGTCCTCTCTTCAGGCAATTTTCACAAAGTTCCTGCTTCCTTACATAGCTTCTTCTTGCAGACAGGTTAAGCTCTTTGAACTGGCCGCAACTATATAGCTGATGCTGTTTCCCGCATAGTTCACATGTGTGCCTACGTCCACTCTCCTTCTTTGTATTGTTCGCTGGCACTCTTCCTGTTGGCTGCTGTTTAGCTTTCTGCTCTCTTGTTGCTGGCTTATTGTATTTGCTGACCGATGGGGCTGCTGCTGTCCTTGGGGGCCTTACTTCACGTTCGCTTTCGAATCCATCGTAACGCTGACGACTGGTCGTGGGCCTACTGCTGGCTGCCGCCTGACGATCAAGGAAGTCTAACATCTGTCGACAGGTTGGTGCCTCGGAGTTCCTATGCAACTCCCACTGTCTCGCTGTTTCCTGGTCCAGTCGCTCGTGTATCATTGGGACCACCACCAAGTCCCACGACTCTACCGGAGCCCCTTGCGCCCTCAATTGCCGCAACATCTCGTGTGTTACATTGGATATGTTTTGCAAGGCGGCGCTGTCCGGATTCGCTGGCAATTTGGGCAAATCCGTGAATGTCTTAAAAAGCATCCTGCATGTCGAATTCTTCCTGTTGTAAAGTTGGTTAAGGCGCTCCCAAGCCTCCTGGTAATTATTGTCCGTGAGTTGCCATTTGCCCATCGTCCTGGCAGCTTCGTCCCTCAATGAATTTGTCATATAACTGAATTTATATGCTGGCGCTATTCCGTCATTACTATGGATGGCCGCCACAAACCGGTCGTGGAACCCCTGCCAGTTTGTGAGGTCTCCGTCGAAGAAACCCCAAGTGTTCGCTATTCCGTGATGCTGCGCTGGCATCTGTACTTGCACAGATATCGCTCGCTGTTGATGGCTGTCCGAATTCGACACTGGCGACGCTGGCTGTTGCTCGTTCGCTGGCTGAAGGCTGTCTATTTCTCGTAAAATTATGCCTTTTGCGGCATAATACTTTTCCTCTGCCTCAATTAATGCTGCTTCGGCAACATTAACGTCAGCCCCTTTCGCCAACACTAGCTTGTCGTGGACGGTGCTTAAGTGCGCAGCACTCGTCCAAACGCTCTTGCCTCAAGCGAAGCTCTAAGATGTCAGCTTCTTCGAAGGCTACGCTTTTTGTGTATAACAACACCCTTTCTATGGCCGCTATTACGATCCTATGGGCATGCTGTTTTGCCATTTTGCTCTAAAAGAAAAGAAAATAGAGAGAAAATGTTGTAATTATTTCCTGCTTTAAAATAGACAATCCTATCGGATATCTAAAGTCGGTGCAAAGCAAGATCGTTGAGCTGAGTGGAAGTATTGTTGTTAGACGGCTAATAAATTAATAATATTTCTCGCGTTAAACGGCGGTATTAATTAAAAGTTGTATTTTTATATTGTAGAATACGGTGGTGTTTTCATTGATCAATTATTGAAGATCACATCAAAATCATTTATTGTTTAAAAAACTGAAAACATTATTTTAATTTTGTCATTGAAAATATAAAATTAAAAGAACGGTTGTGCGAACTCCACCGGTAAACCTCTCTCGAGCGCGTGTGTACTAGTGTTGAGTCTTGAGTGAAATGTCTAATTGTGCAGATTGTAAAAAAACTACTCGTCAATCAGAGTATGTCATCTGTAAAGGAGGATGTTGCCAGGCGTTTCATTTTAAATGTTTGAATCTGTCAAATTATGAGGTGAAAGCTCTGCAAGCTTCTAAATGTGTTGTAATTTTATGCGAACATTGTCAAGAAAAAATTAAATCATTGCAAACTGTCTTGGATAATTTAAATGAGATAAAAAATGATCTTGCTTCCTTTGATAAAAAAGTGGAAAGAGTATTGGAAAGTGGTGTTAAGAGCTTCAATGAAAAGAGTGTTATAGCTGAAATAAAAAAAGTAAAGGAGGCGGTTGTCTCCGATAATAAGCAAAAATCGTTCGCTGAAGTTATTAAAAAACAAAGTGCGGTAGTAGTTAAACCAAATAATCCTCAAAGTGCGGACAAAACGGAAGCTGATTTGAAATCGAATTTAAAACCTGAGGAATGCGGTATTCAGATTTCGGGAATTAAAAAGCTTAATAGTGGAGCTATTATTGTTGCTTGTGATAACGATAATTCGGTTGAAAAATTTAAAGGTGACGTTCAATCAAAACATGGCGCATCTTATAGTGTGAATAAAATGGCCGGGAAGCCTCGGATTCGCATTTATAATTTTTCGGAAGAGATGAATGAAAATGAAATAATAAATTGCCTTAAGAAACAAAATGCACTCTTAAAAGATAAAGAATTAAATGTGAAGGCAATTTGGAAAAATAAGAATAAAAGATATAACTCTTTTACTGCAGTTGTGGAGTTGGATTGCGAAAGTTTCAATGAGATAATAAAAATCGGGTCTGTAAGTTTAGGTTGGGATAGATGTGATGTTAGTGATGCAGTTTATGTTAAACGATGTTATAAATGTCTGGGTTTTAACCACATTGCAAAAGACTGTCGGCAAAAGAAAGTGTGTTCTAAGTGTGGCGAGGAGCATGAAGGAGATGGTTTGGATTGTCAATCCGATGTATTGAAATGTGTGAATTGTACACGGTACAATGCTGACCTTAATGTTGGCTTGGATACAAATCATCACGCATTTGACCAAAGTTGTGAAGTTTTCAAAAGAAAGCTTTCTATTGAAAAACGGCGTTGGTTGTAGCAAACAAAAGAATCATCAAATTCAAATTCAACCATTCTTTATTATTTAAATATACAAGGACTTCTATGCAATAAATCGGAACTCGAGTTATTAATAAAAAAGCATAAGCCTGACTTGATTTTTTTGAGTGAAACCCATATTACAAGTGATATTGAAGCTTCTGAAATAAAAATAAATAACTATGTACATACAGTTTGTGAATCGCATTCGCGTCATACAGGAGGTGTTATTGTTTATTCAAAAAGATGTTTACAAGTAAATATGATTACCATGTCAAAAATTAATGAAGCTATTTGGTGCATGAAATTATATATTTGGATAAACAATATTAAATGGGCTGTAGTCGTTTTATACAGATCGCCAAGTACTCCGGTAAGTCTATTTAAATCATTTTATACTAACTGGTGGATGCAACAAATGGAAGATGAGCTTAATGTTATTGTGGCAGGTGATTTTAATATCGATATGTTGACTTCTAGTCCCAATGAAAGCTCAATGCGCAGTATTATCGCGGATCATGGAATGAAATTACTCGTAACACAGCCTACAAGAATAACAAATAGTTCAAAGACCTTAGTTGACTACGTACTTACAAGTGTAGAGAGGAGTAATGTGAAAGTTATTATGGACAATAATGAAAAGATTTCTGATCATGAAACTATTCGAATCGAAATCAATAATAGTAAGAAACATGACTGTTGCAATAAAAGAACTATAACATTCGTGAACTACAAAACAGACGTTATGAATAACTTACTTAGCTCGGTGAATTTCAGTGACCTATATTTTAACGAAAACTTAGAGAACTTGTCCGCTTTGTTTCATTTGAAAATTGTTGAATGTTTGCAAAAAATGACTGTAAAAAAGATAGTGCGAGGTGAAAATTCAGTGCCTTGGTTTACCGGTGAACTAGATAGACTAAGACAAAATAAAATAGCAGCATATAATCGAGCAGCTTATTCCAATGATCAAGTTCTTTGGAATTATTATAAAACAAAGAGAAATAGTTTTAAAACCGCAATTGTTGCAGCAAAAAACAGTTATATAGAAAGTCAAATTATTTCAAAAGGTGGGGATCAAAAAAAAATTTGGAGGGTCATTAAATCAATGATTTTAAATCAGAATAAAGAAAGCAGTTTTACATCAATTATGTTTGGTCAAGTTAAAGTTTCTTCAGCTAAATCGATAGCAAACAAATTCAATACCTACTTTGTGGAAAGTGTTGATGAAATAAATAAATCGATTCCAAATGTGCAATATAACTGTATATCTACACCTGTACCTGCTAGATTTTACTTCAATTACTGTGATATTAATACAATCTATGATATAATAAGAAAGTGCAATAAAAAGAAAGACTTTAATGGATTAAGCTGTGATATGATTTACCATTCGTTAGAAATAATCGGTCCTATTTTACTTAAAATTATAAACAGTTCATTAGAAACCGGTATTTTCCCAAGTTCTTGGAAGCAGTCTGTGATAATACCTATAGCAAAAGTGTGCAATACCAATAAATGTGAAGAGTTCCGTCCAGTAAACATGCTTAGTTCAGATGAAAAAATATTAGAACGCTTTGTAGCGAATCAACTAGTCAATTATCTTGAGAAGAACAATATTTTAATAGAGGAGCAGTCTGGCTTTCGTGGTGGTCACTCTTGTGAAACAGCGCTTAATTTTTTAGTTTTTGACTGGAAGAAGGCCGTTGACGACGGTAATTCTGTTATTGTCGTGTTTTTGGATCTAAAAAGAGCATTTGAAACCATTGATAGAAATATCTTGTTGAGAAAACTTTGGGAGTACGGGATTCAAGGCAAAGAACTGGATTGGTTTCGTTCATATCTAACGGGAAGAACTCAAAAAACTAAAGTCAATAATGAATTTTCAGAGGCAGTGGAAGTTACGTTAGGAGTACCTCAAGGATCTGTACTAGGAGTGTATCTGTTTTTAATATATATAAACGATATCAAACACAATTTAAAGTACTGCAAAGTAAAAATGTTCGCTGATGATACACTCATTTACCTTAGTGGAAAGAACATAGATGAAATGATCGTGCATTTAAATGAAGAACTTGTTAATATAAGTCAGTGGTTAAAAGTTAAAAAACTCAAGCTAAACGTTAGCAAAACAAAATGTATGAGCTTTAATTGCAGATCTAACATCTCGGTTTTTATGGACAATGAGCAAATCGAATTCGTCAAATGTTTTAAATACCTCGGAGTTGTTTTGGACAGTGATTTGAAATTTAAAGAACATGCTGATTATATTTGTAAGAAAATTTCAAAAAAAGTTAATTATTTAAAAAGATTGAGGAGTGTTGTGAACATGAGAATAGCCTTACTCTTATACAATTCCCTAGTGTTACCACATTTCACTTACTGTTCTACGCTCTTGTATACGTGTTCAAATGAAATAAAAGACAGACTACAAGTTCTTCAAAACAAAGCAATGCGAATGATTTTAAAGTGTAATATATACACACCAATTCCGATAATGACTCAATCGTTAAATTGGATGACTGTCAAACAGTATTTAACCTTTAACTCTATGGTTTTTATCTTTAAAATTCGAGAAAATTTGCTCCCCGAATATTTGAGAAATAACTTGGTTTATGTTTCTGACGTTCAACCATATAATCTAAGAAGGGGCAACAACTTTAGACTGGAAAGATTCAACAGAAGCAGCACACAAAACTCACTGATGTACAGAGGACTTCTATTTTTTAATAGTCTACCTGAAGAACTAAAAAGTCAACATCGATTACAAACATTTAAACAAAAACTTTATATTTTCATTATAAATAATTTGTAAAAGATAAACATTATTTAAATTTAATTTTATATATTAGCCGTCAACATATTTTCAACATATTTTCAAATACCTAATTTTGTAAATTTCATATATTTATTTTGTAAAAGTTTTCTAAACTAATAAACAAATACTACTACTACTACTAAACGCAACGCACCCCCTGGTCCTACCTATATGTATATGTCCAACTAAATTGACAACATGACTTGTCTCTATCCCGCTGTCTTGCACTTGTCCGTATTAAATCACTGGCAACTGGCTGAACTATCCGCCCCACCTACCCCAAATCTCACTTAATCCTCACTCTCTTTCAGTAGTACTACTCGCTTTCCTTATTCATTGTCACTTTCCTATCGCTTTCTATTCATTTTCTGATCACTGTCTAATTAGCGTACATTTTGATTAAAGATGATAGTTTATTTTTATGGCTGGTCGCAAATTTTCTGCTGGCTTGCACTGTCCGCTGGCTTTATGCTCTACCTACTTGTTCCCCAATAAATTGTGTTGGCCAACACTAAACACTTGTCTTTCTGATTTTCACTAGCATTGAATTTTCTTCATTCAATTTCACTTTCAATGTCATGTCGCTGGCCCTAATCACTATACTATTCGGCTGGCTGTATTCTCACTATCCGTACGCTAATTGCTGGCTTGGACATATACCTAACAATATGATCATATGACAACAAAAATAAATATTCACGCACCCCCAATGTCTCAACTTGATACGAACGCTCATATCAAGGAAACATTTTTAGTAACGTACAACTTTATTTGCCGCCCGCGGTACTTGTTGCTGCAGACAACAAGTATTTCATGTTACGCACCCCCCAGTTGTTCACACACGAACGACGTGCTTCTTAAACGCACCCCAAAAATTCTGATTCACAAAGACAAAATCATCCCAAACACTTTTGATGGTAGGCACTGTGCTAATTAAGCAAAACAATCTTGTTCCCTTCACTATCCTGACACTCATCATTTAAAAAAAGTAAAAATACTATCCTGATGCTGGCTAGGGAACAAATAATAAAAAAACTCTCCGCTCACTTGCGTGCAGAATATTATCTGCTTAACACTTTACAATATAAAAACAATATTAAAAGACTATCCCAACACTTGCACTTGCAAATTAAACATGAATTAAATATTCTGCTCTGTTTTGTCACTCACAACACTGTATAAACTGTCCTACCGCTTTCAAAACAAAAATAAATTAAAAAAAAACTATCCGATATTTAGAAGAAAACTTTCCAAGTCATCGCGCTATCCCCACACTACACTTCATAATTGTATATTCCTTTTTTTTATTAAACGCTCACCTATTAATTTATAATGTTTTCATTTGTATTGATTTGTTTTTAATATTCACTTTGTCTATCCGTAGATTTTCGCTTAAAATTCGCTCTTACTCACTGAAACTGAAAACACCGAATGAATTGAATGCATACCTACTCAGTGCCAGACCAAAACAAGCGCAAAGTAAAGGGGGAAAAAGAAAAAAAACCTTTACATAGGTCCATGCACATGAGTAGTTAATCACGCAGGCACCCCGTGCACATTCATTCTTGTTTTTCTTGTTTTAGTCCGGTCAAAATAGACATTTCGGTTTGCAAAAATTCGCATAAGGCTGAAAATTGGTACAGACGCTGGGAACACCATTTCAAATAAACTAAGCAACATCCCCATCGATCCGACTGGTGCGTTAGAAGTTATTCAAGGTCAAAAGGTCAAATAAACGGTTTTTACAATTTTTCTTGTAAACGGTAGGTTCTATCATAAAAATACATGAGACAATGTTGTAGACCATGAAATTATCTACAAAACTTTTTAATATCATTTTTTTGTTAGAATAACCATTTCGGAGACATCGTGACTTTAAAACTTGAAGGAGTCACGTTCTATATGATATGCACATATATGCCACATACATACATTAAGTCCAGTCGACAGGTTGGAAAAAGTGGGTGAAAGGTGGAAAAAGGACGGAAGCTAATGAAACTATCAGATATTGTTGAAGGATAGTTAATAAATATTTTACGAAGTTTTGGACCTAAATTGCCCTATGGAAAAAGGAAAGGGGGAGGTTGAAGGGGTAACTGCAAAATTTTCGACCTTGCAACGGTTTTTCCTCAGGAACATTTTTTCCTTACGTTCTATAGCAAAACTATTTCCATTTTGTAGTAGAACGTCAAATTTCCTACAATTTTGTTGGTACCAAAATTGTTGTATGTTAATTCTTTACCGAGATATAGCTCTTTGAAAAACAGGTAATTTTTCAGAATTTGCTAAAAAAATTCCAAAAAATCAGCTTATTTCTTCTAATAGACGAAAACTAGTGCGAGGTTTTTGTATGACGAGATTTTCAAACGACATTTCTTAGAAACTATTAAACAGCACAAATCGTAGTAAGAAAATCTCGTCATACAAAAACCTCGCACTAGTTTTCGTCTATTAAAAGAAATAAGCTGATTTTTTTGGAATTTTTTTAGCAAATTCTGAAAAATTACCTGTTTTTCAAAGAGCTATATCTCGGTAAAGAATTAACATACAACAACTTTGGTACCAACAAAATTGTAGGAAATTTGACGTTCTACTACAAAATGGAAATGCTTTTGCTATAGAACGTAAGGAAAAAATGTTCCTGAGGAAAACCGTTGCAAGGTCGAAAATTTTGCAGTTACCCCTTCAACCCCCCCCCCCTTCTCTTTTTCCATACTGCCATCGAAATCCAAAACTTCGTAAAATATATATTAACTATCCTTCAACAATATCTGATAGTTTCATTAGCTTCCGTCCGTTTTCCACCTTTCACCCACTTTTTCCAACCTGTCGACTGGACTTAATGTATGCATGTGGCATATATGTGCATATCATAAAGAACGTGACTCCTTCAAGTTTTAAAGTCACGATGTCTCCGAAATGGTTATTCTAACAAAAAAATGATTTTAACAAGTTTTGTAGATAATTTCATGGTCTACAACATTGTCTCATGTATTTTTATGATAAAACCTACCGTTTACAAGAAAAATTGTAAAAACCGTTTATTTGACCTTTTGACCTTGAATAACTTCTAACGCACCAGTCGGATCGATGGGGATGTTGCTAAGTTTATTTGAAATGGTGTTCCCAACGTCTGTACCAATTTTCAGCTTTATGGTGGATTTACATGTAATCTTCGACGTCTGCATCTGCAAATTTGCAGAAAAGTAAAGTGGGGGAACTATACGACATAACACGAATGAGTGAAAGAGTACACATATACCTACCAGTATTTACTTGCTATAATTTTTAAAGCCCGATGACAGATGTCAAAGTCATCTGTTTTGCTTTAATACCTAAAGATAATTTTTCTCACAAATTGTTTATTTTCTTATCTGGGCAAGTTTTCATTCATTACAAGCCCTGTACTTCGAGATGAGCTTTTGCATGTCAAGAATCCTTTCCAAAGTGAACTTCCTTTATTTATCAAATCGGAAAATCTCAGTCTCAGTGCCGATAGAGGGGATAATGCCATTCGAATTGATATTCCCCGTGCGACAGTCCTGGCAACAAATTTTTCTTCAATCCATCGGTGGCTCTGGATTTCGGATTTCGAAATGAAAGATGCAAGGTTAGGAAGGAGTGTGCTGCCGAAATGTACAAGATCGGAATTCAAGTTGGAATCTGCTACATGAGGTGAGTGTTCGTCGATTCGTTTTTATTCCGCAGCCTTACTTTTGGATTCCATCGAAAACAGCAGGGAAAATACTTTGGCTTTGAATCGCAAGCTGTCTCCCTATCAATGTGGAATATTTTGTTTCCTCGAAGGTAAGAAGACTCTTTTAGAAAATACCTTCATTTTTAAATGATGTTTTTTAGAGATCCAAAGACCAACTCGGACCTTATTGACCTCTCAACTCACATTAGCAACGTTATCCGGAAACTTGGAATATTCACGTTAAATCTACAAAAGTGCTACTCCAGCAACTGGAACACTCTCAGCACAGAACTCTGTCAAATGGATTGAATAGGAGCCCCTTTGCATACTTTTGCAATCCGAAACTCTCCTAACAGATCTAATGAAGCTTCGCAGCCGTGATACAACTCTTTCGTAAACAATTCACATAACGGACTTGTCCAATTATTTACAAGAAATATTTAATTCATAAGAAAACAGGGGGAGGGAAGCTTTTATTAAAAACAAAAAAGAAAACGCAGTAAAATAAAACAAGGAACAAAAAAAAAAACATGAATTTACATGAAGTCACAGAGATACTGCCGCACATTAAAGCCAACCACCTTTCTAATGTACAAGATGAACTCGAGTCCGACTGTGCATTGTAGCTTGGCCGAACCTCCCACAACATTGTTCTCACCCGAAACATAACTGAGGAGCTTTATATGGACCAAAGTGGAGGTCTGGGCGAGGAGATTGCATGTCAGACCAACTTTCTCATCGAGAATGGAATAGAAAATGGTAAGCAAACGGTCGATGCTGAATGACTTTGGTCCCAAAGATGTGGACATCTTTTCTGATACCTTAAAGTGGCGAGTTTGAAAAAAAAAATAAATAATAATAACAAGGAATGCCGTTTTAGAAGACTCACCTTTGCTTTGGCGTTGACTGTCTGCATTCGTTTGCGCTGCTTGCCGTGGTGTTTGACAAACAATCTCTTGTCCTCATTTGCCGAGTTGTGACTAGCAAGGAATGCAGCAATCAGGAGATACTTTCTGTAGTATTGTAGCTCCTGGGATTAGGCTAGTTTCTTTACACTCTGATTGGTTTCAAAGGTCTCCTCGGTCCTTAACTGAAAGAAGACCAATTTTAACCGAAATCAATTTGAAAAAGAAAAACAAACCCACCTCTTGACTCTGATCCATTCTCATGTAGACCTGAGACAGTGCTATCTTAAGGGGATTAGTTATGTGCCTCCAAAGACGAGAAACATCATTTCAGTCTATTATCCCATTCAGAACTGGCTCCACATAAACATAAGCAATCCGTTGAGACGACCTTCAGTTCTGGCACATCCCTTGCATGCCTTGTAAAACACACAGAAACACATTCAAAAAGTGACCATACAAATCCGATGTGAGATCGGCTATAATTTCTCCGGCTCTAGCAATATCAACTGCCAACTGCATGGGAGAATTTTTCCTCAGGCGTTTCAGTAGTCCCTCTTGGACTCTTTCAAAGTCGTCGGTGAGGATTGTTTGTACTTCATTCTTACTGTATTGAGGACAGTAAATTGAGAGTTGCGCTGGGAGTCCAATTTTTGTGTAGTACTTCTCGAAGGGCAGTTGGGAGACAAGAATACAACATAAATATATTTAATCCAGTCAGTTCGGGCTGCGTTGGTATTCCTGAACTTCCTCAAAGATGTCCATTGAATTATCATTTTCTAAAGAAGTAAAATGAATTTTAACAAATACATTCAATTATGGATACAATATATAAATAAATACATATATTATGTACTTACTTTTTTGTTTTTACTGCTTTTGTTGCCATATTTTTAATTTTTAAAGTCCTCTTAATGAAATGGAGCGCTTTTGTAAAACAATAATAAAAAAAAACAAGTGATTGTTTTGACAGCTCAACAAGAAAAATTATGGCGCAGATGAAAAAAATTATGGTGCAGATGAAAACGCTATAAAAAAGATGAACATGTTCGTCTGCGCCATAATTTTCATCTGCATGAGTTGAATTTCCTATAATCTGCATCCGCGCAGACGTCTGCATTTTGGTCTTACTTCTCTATCACACTAGTATGATTTTTGTATCTTGCATCCTCTATTTTTGCAGATGATGGCATGCAGATCCATGTAAAGCCACCATTATGCGAATTTTTGCAAACCTAGCACTATTTTTT
This sequence comes from Platycheirus albimanus, assembly GCA_916050605.2. Classification (NCBI taxonomy): domain Eukaryota; kingdom Metazoa; phylum Arthropoda; class Insecta; order Diptera; family Syrphidae; genus Platycheirus; species Platycheirus albimanus. Next base: position 160,070,056 of record OU696696.1, on the reverse strand, counting down.
TGTCTATTTTGACCGGACTATTTTCAGGGTGGGTTTTTGCTTGTCCGTCGCTTGCCGCTCGCCGCTCTCTGTAACTGACGATGCTTGGTGCCAATATTTTGACGGTCGCACCAGTCAGTCGCTATTCGTTTCTTGTGCGCTGGTTGAAAAAAGAGAAAATGGTTATTCTACGCTGTATGTATTTGTTGTTGCTAATTCCTTTGCGCAAGGCATGCTGGTATTGGATTGCGTTTGCATCACATGGTATCTTTCCTATAGGTATTTCGCTGTGTGATATATTGCGCTCGCTGGTATGTGTTCACATAGAACTGGCTGTTGTGTGCAAAATACATCGTCGGCTATATGTGAATTAGCAGAATTCTGCTTAAGCTAAATATGTGTTCACATGGAACTGGTTGCTGTGTGCATTATATACAATTTGCTGTGGCTGGCTTTGTCATCTTTTGCGCTGGACGTAACGGTATTTACTGGCGTCTTATTTTTGCATTCACTAGCTATTTGGAATAAGAAAAAAATATGCAAAAAATATACTAAATGCTTACTCATCCTCTTGATATAATCATCAAGAACCTTTCCTTTGCCTAATTGTGGCAGATTTTGTATTTACTTTACGATTCACTTTATTCATTTTTCCCGACATGCATTTCGCATTTATTTTTACACTAGTGGACTCGCGTTTTTTTTTTAAAAATGGCTATGTTTCGTTTGACTTTAAGAAATGGTTAAAAAACACTAAATCTATCACGCTGTACCCTGCTGGCTCAGTGGACTGTAAATAAAACGCTGGTCACTGGCTACTATCCGGCTCGATGCGACCAAAATGTTTACGCACGACTTATTTTTGTTCCAAAAATAGGAGTCGCCACCTTTAAATCCCTAAATTTATAAGTAAGAAAATAATAAGACCGGCCATTTTTCTTTGGGAAAACCGACTTGCGGAAAAAACCCAATTTATTAATCACTGTACGAACGCTGGAAGATGACTGACTCGATTAATACATTCTGTACCGCTCTGGCTGGCATGCTAAATAATAGTACATAAGCTCTTATATAAATTGTTGATTGCTGTCTGTATTGGGTTGCTTCTTATTGGTTTTCCAGGGCTGTCGTCTCTAGATGATGGTAGTTTTTACTACGAATGGTCCCCATTCGGAACAAACCAAGTCAGTTTCTAAGTCAATAGAATACATTTTGTCCAATAAAATGTCTTTTTCCTTCGTAGCAACTCACTAATTTTGGTAAGGAATGAAAACTTTTTATTAAATCCGCTGTAGCCCTTCTGCCGTTTTTCTAACTCGGAAACGAGTCTATCTATGAGGACGAGAAACGTGTTAACCCTGAAATGTTTTTTTTTCTGTGGAGCTCTAACAAACACAGTTCTCCGTGTGTACCTATTGTAGTGTGTACCCACATATGCACCGCCACTGCTCTCAAACCAAACACAAAACGAGTGACAAAACATGTTAAGTACAATCGAGTGTGTCATCACACAACATTAATAATTTTGAATAGCAATACACTCGATTGCACTGAATGTCACTCAATAGAAATAAGATCCTATTTTATGTTACAACCAATAGGAGCTAAGAATAACATTGTTAGTAATTATGAAAATGTAGAAGTAAGATAGAAGATAAGTATAACAGTTATGAATTATGTATTTAAGGAACATTAAACTGAAAATAAAAACAGACTTAAATTAATACTCGAAATAGCAGCACTGCTTAGATTATTTATTTTTGTTTCAAGGAACATTACGGCGAGACATCGCCTTACCATTAAAGCGTAGTACGCTCCCAATATACTAGCGTGGTACGCTCTTATACCAAACAACTAGGACCATATAGATACACCACATGGCGATCCTGCAAAATACCAAATGTCACAGCTAGAACTCGATAGCATTGTAGAGAAGTGGGAAAAGTATCTGGCAGAGCTGAAGAACAAGAAAATCGAAGAATACATTCCCGAAGGTTCAACCCCGCCAACAAAAAATACATCCCGACTCCAATCAACGCCGGACCAAAGCCCATCTCCATAGAAGCGTAAAAAAAAAAAAAAAAAAAACCCAAACCACAAATCGAAGAAACAGCACTATGGGAAAAAGCCAAAGCAGACCGGAAACAATAGTCAATAACAACAACGTCCAGGAGGAAATAAACATGCCAATAATTCCTGAATCAGTGGCAACAGCCGCAGTTATCATGACCTTCCTTTACGCTGCATATAAAACAAACAAATATTTTAAGAATTATGTGCATAAACACAAAAATCAAATAACTAATGTATAAAAAAAAAAAATTAAATTATTTAATACCAACAACAATCAAAAAATATTTTTAATACTTTTCACTTATCTACCCAAATGCAAGAATTAAAAAACATCTTAGAAACTATTCTCTCAAATATTAAGAACAGTTCAGGTAGACCTTATAAATTTGAAACAGTTTAAACAAAAATTAGCGAAATAGGAAATCTTAAAGAAAAATTAATAATTTAGAAAATAGTGAAGAAAATGAAAATAACAAAGCACTTAAATTAGAATTTGAAGCTATATATAATACTACTAAGAAGATACTAGAGGATCAACTGCAAGAACACAATTTAGTTTTTAAAAGAGAAAAAGAAATAAACAAAAAAAATGGCAGATTTTGATTTAGGAATAGCTATGAAAGCAATCCCAATGTTTTCAAGAAATTTCAAGGAGTTAGATAGCTTTCTTAAAATAGTTAAGATAATCAACAAGGGATTAAGAACCACTTGCACACAGCAATTAATAGAATTCGTTTTTCACGTAAAACTAGCAATTAATGTAAAAACAACCATTCCTCAAATTCAAAATACCTTATCGAATTTTAGTCAAAGAAATCTTTCAGTAACGTCATTTAGGGATAAATTACTCAATACTATAGCTGATTTAAATAATCTACAGATAAAAGTATTAGGTAACAATGCTACAAATGAAGAAAAGAAGGTGATAAGAAAAATGAACGACATTTACAGTTTAAATATATTCAAAAATGGTCTTAACGACAACATAAAACAAACTGTTTTTGCATCTCAACCTAAATCGTTGACAGAAGCAGCAAACCTGGCAATAAAATTAGAAAAAACAAATTCTAACGCACTATAGACACAGCACACAAAACACAAACAAACCAAACATACAAAACTTTAATCAACAAGGCAATGACCGTAACAGATTTGAAAGAAACATGAATCAAAATCGATACAACAACAACATCCAAAATCGAAATTATACCCGCAACAATCACTTCAACCGACATAATAACTGGAACAATAACCAAACACAAAATGCTCCAAGAAACAATAAACAAAGCCTTCATCAAGGCCAATTCAGAAATACGAGAAAGCAAATACGATTATTACATAATGAACGACAAGAGGGAAACGAACATGGTAAGTATATAGAATATCGGATAGCAACACAAATTTTATTGTTGCAAAACACAAAAATAAAAATATGACATTTTTAATAGAAACGAGTGCAGACAAATCGATCTGCAAAATAACAAGTAAGCTAGTGAATGAAGAATATTACCCAGAAGAAAAATGCAAACTCACAGATAAAACCAATGAGGAAATACATTCCTTAGGGACCATCAAACGCAGATGCTCTATCTAGAATAAAAATCGACTCAGACTTATTAAAACAAATGATACCGACAGAAATCAATGAAACCGTCAAAAGAACATTAGTCATCACAAGGGGAATGTCCAACAAAATAAATGTGGACAACAACAAGGAGAAATGCAATTCTCAAGAGAAGCCTGTACAACTTCAAATCTGGGAATGCATATCCATTAATGACGTCAAAAATATAAAGAAATTAAAATTTAATATTGATAAAAATGCTAGGAATTCAAAAATAAATATTGATGAAAATTTTGTGCACGTGCGATGCAGTGATAAATCGGCGAATCCAGATTCGACCCCGAGGAAGCTTGCATCAGAAATAAACAAAGATAATAATATGTATACGTATACGGGACCTAATGATAATTCAGCGACACTAAAGTCGACTCTGAAGAAATTAGTATCCAGAATGAATAAAGAAAATATAAACGAGCTAGCCCTTATGAGCAATGATGAAATATTTAAGCATTTTGAAAAAGATAAATTCAAAGAAACATATGCAAAGATAAAAATAAATGGCCAGAATCCTAAGCTAAAAATAATAATTTATAATGCCCCAAAACAAATATTTGATGATTTAACTAAATACAAACTAATTGACGAATTCCATAACTCTGCACACGGAGGACATCTAGGTATACGGAAAACACTAATAAAATTAAAACAAAGATACGTATGGCGAAAAATGAGTCAAATGGTAAAGCAATTCATAACAAATTGTGATTCATGTGCAAGAAATAAACAAACAAAACACACAATAGAACCACAAACGATTACAGACACTCCAGGCAACAGTTTTGAAGTGGTGTCAATTGACACAGTCGGACCTTTACGAATATCAAATAATAAAAGATATATTTTAACCATGCAATGCGAACTTACCAAATTTGTCGTCGCATATCCGATGACATCAAAAGACGCAACAACAACAGCAAAGACTTTAGTAGAAGAATTTATTCTTAGATATGGACACTTTAAGATTCTAAAATCAGATAAAGGTACAGAATTCAATAACGAACTTATGAACAACGTATGTTCACTTTTAAAGATAAAACAAACATACTCTTCTCCATACCACCATCAAACTATAGGTGCCCTTGAAAGAAACCATCGGACACTCAATGAATTCTTATTATCAAATGTCAATGATAATGAATGGGACGAATGGGTTCCATATTTTACGTTTGCATACAATACAACACCACATATAGACACTGGGTATTCACCTTACGAACTCATTTATGGCAAAGTACCCTGTTTACCTACAGATACGCTAAATAATAAAACAAAAATTTATGACTACGATAATTATGCCAATGAGTTGAAAACCAGGTTACATCATGCACTAAGTAAGGCCAGAGAAATGACAATAACAATAAAAGAAAAAGAAAAAACAGCAACAGAAAATAAGAAATACAATAATAGGTTAGATCTAGGAGTAGGTGATTTAGTATTGCTAAAAGTAGAAAATAGAAAGAAAAGTCAAGCACCTTATATTGGTCCATTCAAAATAATAGAAAGAAAAGGAGTAAATTCAGTAATTGATAAAAATGGAATAAATAAAGAAATACATAACAATCTTCTTAAGCCCTATAAACTAAGAAACCAATAGAAAACAATACAAAACGTTAAAACAAAAAAATTTTTCTTCATTATAATTTATTAATAAATATCAAAATTTTAGCTCATAAACTCATATTATATAAACTTTGTAAATAAAAAAAAAAAAAAAAAAAAAAAAAAAAATATATATATGATATTATACTACCTATGTTAACCAACTTTATTCCCTAAAATTTTTCTTAAGGGTGAGGGTGTAGTGTGTACCCACATATGCACCGCCACTGCTCTCAAACCAAACACAAAACGAGTGACAAAACATGTTAAGTACAATCGAGTGTGTCATCACACAACATTAATAATTTTGAATAGCAATACACTCGATTGCACTGAATGTCACTCAATAGAAATAAGATCCTATTTTATGTTACAACCAATAGGAGCTAAGAATAACATTGTTAGTAATTTTGAAAATGTAGAAGTAAGATAGAAGATAAGTATAACAGTTATGAATTATGTATTTAAGGAACATTAAACTGAAAATAAAAACAGACTTAAATTAATACTCGAAATAGCAGCACTGCTTAGATTATTTATTTTTGTTTCAAGGAACATTACGGCGAGACATCGCCTTACCATTAAAGCGTAGTACGCTCCCAATATACTAGCGTGGTACGCTCTTATACCAAACAACTAGGACCATATAGATACACCACACTATAATTTATTTTTTTTTTTCTAGAACGCAAAAAAATATTGTACCGAATTTGCCGCCCACTAAAATCTGCCGCCCTAGGCTTCAGCCTACTCAGCCTATTGGTAAATCCACCACTGATTAGGTCAGATCGAACAAACTGCAGAATAATAAAAAACAATTATTAGGTAGGTCAGTAAGAATGCATTCATAACAAATGCTTGCATTTTAGCCGACCTACACAATATTGTTTTTAGTTTGTGCAATATTGATATCATCAGCATATCGACCCATGAAGAAATATAACAAAACGCAGAATAATTAAAAATAATTATTAGGTAGGTCAGTAAAAATGCATTCATAAAAAATGCTTGCATTTTAGCCGAACTACACAATACTGTTTTTAATTTGCGTAATATTGATATTATTAACATTGCCGACTTGAACAATATTGCCTTATTAACTTTTTGTTGATATCGTCAACATTTTGCCACATCCGGCGACGGCGTTGTTCTCCAGTTGGTTTCAAACTCGTGCTCCGAAGTCCTTTTGTGGTCTCTTAACTCAATGTCAGCAGATTTTTACTTTTTATTTCGTTGTATGAGATTCCCAGCCGATAGGCAGATGATAATTGTTACGACTGCAAAAACGGACCAAAACCCGAAGGTCCAATACTGGTGTATTTTAATAATTTTCCAATTGTGGTCATGTAGGCGATTGAGCGCTTTGGTTGCCTCTCGATGATTAACGTTGGAAACCTACATTATATCTTTATTTAATGGGACGACAGTTTCGTTAGAAAAATAGATCGGAATCTGAGTTTATATCGACGTATTTAAAGTTGCTATTGATTTGCTGAAATGCATTGTCACACTTGTTTCCTTTATTAATTTTCTTTCCAATCGAATGAATTTTGATTGAATGACGCAATCTGGAGTGACGTGAATAATGCCTGTATTATGTAGCACAATTTCTTCTCTAGATGATCCATAAATTAGAAATACAGTGGTATCCTCTGGTGTAGTGAACATCCATGTATTGTGCGTCCATACTTCTCTCCACATGGTGTGTGTTAATCTTAAGATCCTGGTTGGACATCGCTTGAACGAGAGTTTTTTGTACAACTAATGGATGATCTTTAATCTCCTCTATACTGTGGAATATGGATGGCTGTAGTATGAATGTTGTTTCGTTTAGAACTGGTTTTTTTCTTATATCTTCCAGTGGTATTTCAAAATATCTCTGCAGATTGTAATTGACTCCAAACATTGATTGCTGCATCTGAACTTCACGAAATGTCTGCTCATCGATCTTTCCAGGCACGGTTGTAGTTTTAAAAAAATCATATTCACTGATATCGCTGATCATGAAATACCCAGTTACTAATATCTCCTCCGAATTTGACGACATCTCGAGTTTATCCATTGGGTCTGGCAATATCTCCATCTCTGAGCCAAGCTTTTCTGTACATTTTTGTATTATTTGTTCCATGCTCTTGTGCGACAGGAACTCAAATAAGTGACTACGTTTAAGATACGCATTCAGCAGCTTATTGTACTTTTGTTTCAATTTCTTGAATGAAGCTTAGAGCAATCAGATAGGCATTTGTCACAGGAAGATATAACTTATTTTCGCTAACCATGCGATACCATGATTCCATTTTGTCAATCTCAGAGTCCAGCATTGAGTTTTTGTTGTAAAGTTGTTAATTTTGTTATTGATTCTTGCCTCCGTTTCATTAACAGTGAACAGGGTGGACAGCATAATCTTCGTATTAGACTAAGCACTTTTTATGAGAACCTTCTGGTTGTTGTCTAGGTCTTCAATGTCATGGTACACTTCATCATTAACTCCAAATATAGAGTTAAGCACGGTTCCTAGTAGTCCTCTCTTGTTTCTTTGTAATGGTGTTATTTGAAGTCTTTTAAAAATTGAGTTTATGTTCTTCCATTCTTCTTCTATATGATGACATAATTCATTGCATTGGTTCTCTGATGTTACCTTCGTTACTCTGTTGCATAACTCACTGAATTGATTCTTCGTTTTGTTTATGTTTTCGTGATCACGTATAATGTCTGTGATTGGAAATTGAACACCCCATTGAATTTTTGCGGTTCCAATTTTTTCTATGAATAATCCAGCTTCTGGGTGAGTAATTGTGTATGTTGTAGATCCCGGCATGATAGTTGCACATAATGACAAAATAACCAGGGCGGCAGTAAGGTTGGGCACTTGTCTTTTGTCTCTCAGCCTTTTGTTGAGACTGGGCGGTTGAGTTTGTTGCACTGTTTTCAACTGGTAGCATGATATTTTCTTCGTTCGGTAGCAAACACAACCTCGTTACCGGTCGTTTGTATGTTCCTTTTTCTGTTTTAAGAGTTACAACTCTTATAAGGCCATCAACTCCGCTATGAACTTCAATGATTTTTTCCATAGGCCATTTTGATGGAGTAAGCAGCTGGTTTTTAGGAGTACTAGCTGTCCAATTGTCAAGTTCCTTGCTGGCTTCTTCCACTTATAACGCTGTTGAGGTTTATGTATGCAGTCCTCGTACCAACGCTTGCAAACGTCTTGCTTTATTTTTTGAATTAATTTATATCTTTTTAGACTACCTTCGGCAAGGTCCATGGTGTCGACTTATGGTACTAATGGTGATCCAATAATAAAGTGACCTAGTGTTAATGCATCTTGATCTCCGATGTTGTCTCTTAATGGACACAGTGGTCGTGAGTTCAAAGCTCCTTCTATTTGCACCAAGATGGTGTTCATCTCTTCGTAGGTGAGTTTCCGTTCACCTATGATTCGATTAAGAAGGTATTTTACTGATTTAACTCCTGCTTCCCAGAGTCCACCAAAGTGTGGGGCTCCAGGTGGAATGAAATGCCATTGTACTCCTTTCTCAGCAAGTTTGGATTGCACTGCTTCGATGATATTTTTAGCTCCTACAAAATTCGTTCCATTGTCGCTGTAAAGATGATGTGTAGATCCTCTTCTGCTGATCATTCGTCGCAGTGCAGCCATAAACCCATCCATGGTGAAATCCGCCGTCAGTTCAATGTGAATTGCCTTTGTTGCCATGAAAACGAATAGCGCAATGTATGCCCTGTGCGACCTTATACCTCGGGCTTGTGTGCATCTTTATTTGATTGGACCTGCGTAATCAACCCCACAATGTGTAAATGGTCGTGTAAACTTAACTCGTTCCTCCGGAAGCTCTCCCATAAGTTGGGTGGATTAATTTGCCTTGAACGGAAAGCAACTCATGCATTGATTTATTCACGCCTTGACTGTGTTGGTACCTCGTAATATCCAAAATTTTCTTCGAATGTGGTTCAGAGTCAGTTTTACTCCACCGTGGAGTGTATCGATGTGAGTTATACTTACTTACTTAAGGTGGTGCAGACAGTCCATTGTGGACCACGGCCTCAACCAACAATCCTCGCCAGCTAGGCCGGTCCCTAGCCAATGGCCTCTAGTTTCGCACACCAAGTTGGTTTAGGTTGTTTACCACTTGATCGCGCCACCTTAAATGGGGTCTTCCAAAACTGCGTCGGCCCTTCGGGTTGGAATTGAAGACTCGTCGGGCAGGAGCGTTTTGTCCATACGCTCCACATGACCCAGTCATCTAAGCCGCTGAATTTCCAGCTTCTAAACCAAGTCAATGTCGCTGTATAGCCCGTACAGTTCGTCATTGAATCTTCTCCTCCTTACTCCATTGATACATACAGGCCCGAATATCACCCGAAGAATCTTTCTCTCAAAGCACCCCAGCCTGTATTCATCCGATTGTGTCAGTGTCCACGCTTCTGCCCCATACAGCAGGACTGGGATGATAAGGATCTTGTATAGCGTCTCCTTGGTCCTTTGATAGAGGGCTTTACTACTAAGATGCCTTCTTAGCCCGAAGAAACAGCGATTGGCAAGAGTGATTCTTTGACGATGTGAGCTATCTTAATGGTTAATTTTGTCAATGGATGTAAAGATGGTAATATCGTGGGATGTTTCTGATTAATTGACAAATTGGCGTGTTTCAGGCGACCTCCGACACGCAATAATCCATTGGAATCAATAAATGGATTCAGTGATGATATTCTGCTATTTGATGCTAGTGCCTTATTTGCCTTTAGATTTTCTATGTTCTCAGAAAATTCCTATTGAGCTCCACGTACCAGCGACATTTCTGCTTCAACTAGTTTCTTTACCGTTAATGGACCAAAATTAACCGCTTCACCTTTAATGCTACGTTTGCAGTTGGTTTTAAATCGTAGACAGTATGCACTTATTCGTTGAAGTTTTGACATTGCTGAAAGCTTAAGATAAATGTCGTCCTTGGATAGAAAACTGCTATGTCTCGCCAAGCAAACGCGAGATTGTCGGATCTCAGGTATATCTTGAGTTTCTGTCAGAGACTTATCAGTTGGCCAGTTTCGCTCTTCTTTCTTTAAACATTCTGGACCATGCCACCATATTGAAGTTTCAGCTAGAGTATCTACAAATGTTCCTCTAGACGGAATGTCAGCAGGATTGTCTTAACCCGGTATGAATCTCTTTTTCCTTCAAAGTTTTGCTGTACATAAGAAACACGATTAGCAACAAATGCTGTTTCAACCAATTCAACATTATTGTAGAATCTGATCATGATGTGATTCTGGTATATTTCGTGTCTGATTCTTCTTTGACGTACTTTTTGATGCGCTGAGGGTTACTGTTGTAGATTTACCATTGGTAACCTTTTGATAGACCACCGCTGCATACGATGACTCCGAAGCATCTGCGAATCCGTGTAACTCATTCTGAGAGCCTTCCATTTGTTGTGTCCATCGTGGAATTCTGACTTTTTCCAAGATCGATAGCCTTGTTTTGAATTCGTTCATTCAGTTTGTATGTTAGTTGGGGCCTGTTCGTCCCATCCGATGCCCAATAGCCATAGCTTTTGAATAAGAATCTTTGCCTTAATTGTTATTGGTGACAACCAGCCAAATGGATCAAAGATTTTTCCAGCATCACTCAATATTGCTCGTTTAGTGCCCTTTGAACTAAAAGATAAGTTTAGTTTAAATTGAAAGTCGTCTGTTCTTGGGCACCATTTTAGTCCCAAGATCTTGAATGTTCTGTCATTATCAAAATCATGTTCAGGCTCCATTACAATTTCTTCTTTTGACAGCGTTTTGATAAAGGTTGAGTTATTTGATGTCCATTTCCGTAGATTGAATCCACCCTTTTGAAGTAGAGGAGTCAGTTCTTGTTGAAGATCTTGACATTAGCGTAATAAATTTGCACCGCCTATGCAATTCTCTACCTAAAATCCTTCAAGCATTAATTTGCTTGCACGTGGGTACATTTGTTTTTCATCTTCAGCTAGCTGACATAGAGTTTTGAATGCCAAATGTGGAGCTGATGATGTACCGTACGTAACGGGTTTCAAGATGTATTCCTTGATTGGATCCGTGGAACGTTCTCTCCACAAAATGCGTTGTAAATCCTTATCCTGATCCTTATGATCCACCCAAATCTGTCAATACATTTTTTCGATGTCAGCTGTGAAGACAATTTGAAAAGACCTATATCGAAGTAGCACGGAAAACAAATCTCTTTGAAGTGTAGGTCCGGTCATCATTATGCTATATAACAATTCTCCAGATGTCGTCCTTGCTGAGGCATCGAACACAACTCTTAGTTTGGTTGTAGTGCTGTCATCTTTTATAACTGCATGATGTGGAAGATAATATGTTTTTCCAGTGAATCCCGCTTGTGCCTCCTCCATATGCCCAAGAGTGATATATTCCTCAATGAATTTTGTGTATTCCTGTTGAACAGTGTTGGATAGTTACGCGTTACTTTGAAATTTTAATTAGTTACACGTAACTAATGTAACTTATGTAACTAATGTAACTAATGTAACTTATTGTAACTAAATGTAACTAACTATAACTAAAAGAATTTTTCAAATACAAAAACTCACATTTTATGTTAAATTGAAATTTAGAAGTTCCGTCCACAAACCCGATCGAATGACGATTGACTACACTGTTTTAGGGCAAAGCTGGGCCAGCTGCCAGCTGTGGCAACGCCAACCTAGCAAGTAATAAATTTTTAAATTACTATATTTCTGCAAAAAAAAAAAATTCAAAATAATAAAACAAAATAGATCTCGTTTGATTTCCTTTGGGCGAGCTAAATCTGAAATTTGAGACCAAATCTGAGATTAAATCTGAATTTACCATACAAAAATAAATCACAATAAACAAAGAAATGTCCAGGAGTCTCAAGAAAGAAGGGAAAACTTCAAATGTAAGTAAAAATCTATTGTATGCTCCAAGAATATAATATTTTATTAGATTTCCTTTTCATCAGGAACATACTAATTTCAATATGTATTCCTTGCCAGGTTGCCGTTGCACTTGCTTATAAAAGAATTTTGTCAATAGTCGATTGGATTCAGGATGATATGTGATTTTTTTTATTTTTTATTATTAAGTTGGAGTTAGTTTTATTTAGTTATAGTTATTTACATTTAGTTACATTAGTTACATTAGTTACGCCAAATATTGGGCGTAAGTGGGCTGACGCCCACTTTTCCCTAGAAACTATAAAAAGTTGTTTTTGCAAAAAAACGGTTTTTATAATGAATCCGCAAGCCAAAATTTTGCTTCTCTTAGTAGAATTTTGAACGTTTGTGTACGAAAAGAAATTTTTGAATTTTGGGCGTGGCTTTCGCCCACTTTTCATGAAAGAATGAAAAACGTTGTTTTAAAAATTTAAAAAAATTACCAATATTCAATTTACGCTTTTTTTCCCTTCCGTTCGTTTTATGGAAAAAACATCTACATTTTCTTATGTAAATTTTTTCAATACGCCCACTAAAGGCGTGATTTTGATAAAATACCTTTTTTTTTTTTTTTTGTTCAAGTAAGATCGCTTAAAAACTGCTCGATTCAGCTGTAGTCTTACACATATGCCTAAATACTGAGTAGTAATCAAAGCTAAGTTATTGCTTAAAACTTTTAGACACGCCCAATTTTAAGGGGCGGTTTCGTCAAAAGTCATATAATGCATTAATTTTTTAACGTTTTTTAACTTTCGGTCGCAGTTTTGAAGTAAAAAGATGAACACTTAGATTTAAGTTCCTTGGTAACGTAGCAGAGTGTGGTTCAAGAATTGTTAAAATCACCCATAATCGCTATTTCCATTCAAAATCTAATTTTTAAAAATTTAAGTTTTGCCTTGTTTTGTTCAAATCGATCTGCCAGAATAAAATTGAATGTCACTGAGCTCATACTAATTGCCTTGGCAATAAAAAGTCTTAACTTTGGGCGTGGCATACGCCTTTTTTTATTGTGCCAGCACTAATTAAACATCACACCACACAAAATTAATGTTATTGGATCTTTTTCTGTCTGGTAAAGAAGAATTTTGTTTATGAAACTGGATCATCGGCTGGCTGCGGGAAGCGAACGCATACACATACACAAAAATAGCGAATAGAGTATCCAACAGTTTGTTGCAAACATACTGTAGCTCTCGCTTATGTTTATTTAATGTTTTAATTCCGCTGTGGGATGGTATTTTTGTTGTATTTTTTGTTTCTATATTCAAGTCTGCTATGGGATTGTAGGTGCTTTACGTTTTTATTTTTAAAACCTCTATGGGTTACTTATTAGGGGTATTCACTATCTGGTGAAACAAGTCTTGTAAAAGTGCAAAATTGTTTTTATTTTTTAAAGATCGTGAACGCACTTCTTCCATTCTATAGCAAAACTCACGAAAATGTCAAATTAAGATCGACACAAATGTCAAAATCAAGTTCAAATCAAAAGTAAAAATTTTGCACCATTGTGTTTTTTTTTCTGTTGCAAGAGGGTTGAGGTATGGGTAAAGTGCAAAAATGTAACTAAATGACATCCAGTATATTTTGTTGTTGTGGTGCAAGAAAATCTCGCACTCTTGCACTTTTGCAATGATACAAGACCAGTTTCACCAGATCGTGAATACCATTATTGTTTGTTTATCTTCCTTAATAACATTTCTTATAGTTTGTTTTGGGAAGATGGTTGTGTTAACCATTTCTGAAAACGTGTTTGGATCACCTCGGGGCCTTTCACTATTTTCTCCAAGTTTTAACTCCTTCCTTTAGCCAACTTTAGGATTTTGTGGTACGTTTATTGTGATATTTTATTTTTTTTATGTGGATAATTTATGTTACAATGAGAGCAAAAAGAGTTAATTCAATTAAATGCGTTCGGTTATTCGTATGCAACTATTTTCGATCTCAACAGGGGTGTTGTGTATTCTTGTGATGTGTTTAAGACGAATCTAAGGACTTTGTTGAACTGTTCACATTACAGTGTAACCCAATAAAGTTATAACACAGTATTCCATCGCCTGGAATGGTAAAATTAAATTTGCCGGTGCATTGCACAAGTGTATTACCTGAACCAAATGGAGTTTTAATGGATACAATTCTTTGTTTGTTTGGTTTTAACAACTTCCTTTTGATGAGGCGACTTTAAAACCTGTGTCAACCAATAAAAGTACAGTTTCCTTTTTAAATATGTTGTTTTGAACTTCAACAGCTGGTGAGAAAATTTGTCCTACCTTTGTTGTTGATTTGAGTACCCTTGTATTTGGTCGTTAGCATTAAAAGTTGATTTAATTTTAATTTTGATGGAGGCAATACCCAGATTTATTTAGCTTAGTACAAGCTTTAATTATCTTATTAATTTGTGTTTGGAAAAGTTCTTTCCGTCGGCTTTTTTGGTCACTGTAGTTTTGGCAATGAAACAACTGTGTTACATTTGCTTTTAACGACGTTTCGTTAGGGATTTCTGCCTTCCTCAGGGGAACATTATTTAAACAAAAAATACATTTATTATACAAAACATTATAAAGTGACAATTAAAAGAGTGCGAATTATACTTACTTTGTTTTTTAAAATATATAACTTAAAACAAATTTATAAAAGGAAATGACACTTCGAATGAAGTTTCGTCTGTGTATTGAGAAAGCAAAAGAATGAAAACTATGAAGATGAAGACACTAAAGAGCAATAAACAGAAGAAATGTTTTGTGTGTCTTGTTTTCTGTTCATATTATTGTTGTTATTTAGTATGTGTAATGTTTCTAGGGTATATCGTTTAGATACATGTTTCTCCGTTTGTAGGATTTTGACATCTTCGAAGTTTGGAGAATGACCACTCTCGATGCTGTGACTTACCAGGGCTGTTTTCCCAGAACTATTGGACCTAATATCAGATTTGTGGTTTGAGATCCGGTGTCGAAGGAATTGTTTTGTGGTTCCTGTATAGCATAGGTTGCAAGGCTCGTTCGGTTTGCCGTTGCAATTAATTTTGTCGATTAAGTCTGTTTGTTTGTCTTTGTGAGGTTTTGTTTTTAGTTTGGTGTATAGATGGTTAAGCGTTTTGTTGGATTTGAAAGCCAAACGAACGTCTTTTACGCTTTTGTTGATAACTTGTTTGAAGTTTTCAGTGAGTTTTAGAACATTCACTATACTTTTGTAGAAACAATTGTTTGGATCTTCTGTTCTTGTAGCTTGTGTTTTATATTTGTGTTTGAAGATTAAAGCGTGAATTACATTAGGAGGATAGCCATTATCCTCGAGAACTTTTGTTATTCTTTTTTCATTGGAGGGATGAAATTGTTCGCTGCTAAGAGTGAAACCCTTACTTACGAGGTTGGAGGCAGTGTTCATGATGATGTGTTTAGCTTGGTTCGAACGAAAATTGATGATTCTGCCTGAAGCAGTATGTTTTTGCGGTAGAGTTTGTTGGCTGTGCGTTTATAGAAGCCAAATTTGGTTTTGACTTCAGCCACATGTACGATGCCATCAGAGCCAAGGAATGTCTTGATGATTGGACCCATAAGCCATTTATATGGGGGTAAGTTGTCGTCATGTATAACAACGATTGTGTCTGCCTTCAGAGTTTGTGATTTTTTGTACCATCAGGTACGTTCCTGGAGACTAAGAAGGTAGTCCCGAGACCAGCGTTGCCAAAACTGTTGCTGAATTTGTTGCAACCCTCTAAAACTGGTTAGCCGTGAGATGTTTACGTCTAATAGGCAGGGTTCTGGTTTGGATGTCAGTAGTCGTCCTACTAGGAAGTGGCCTGGAGTGAGAGGTTCATTCGGTGATGATGCGAGCGGTGTTATTGGACGCGAGTTTAAAATTGCTTCGATTTGAGCGGTGAGGGTGCTGAGTTCTTCATAGTTAAGAATCGCATTTGCTGCTACTCGTTTTAAGTGGTGCTTCGCAGATTTGACGGGAGCCTCCCAGAGACCACCGAAATGAGTTGATCTTGGAGGAATAAAAGGCCACTCGATTCTGTCCACTCGACAAAGTTCCTTAATCCGCATCAGACTTTCACCATCAAATAATCTTGTCAATTCAGTGAGCTCGTTTCGGGCACCGACAAAGTTAGTTGCGTTGTCGCAAAATATTGTGCGACAGAAGCCGAACCGGGCGATGAATCGTCGGAGTGTTGCGATTATTGAGGCAGTGATCGCTGACTGCCTCCAAGTGAACCGCTTTATTGGTGAAGCAAACGAAGTCAGCGATTCCTTTAATGATTGTTCGCGCTCTTGGTTGGTAGCGCAATTTTAAGGGCCCACAAAAGTTAATGCCAGTTGTAAGAAATGGACCTTTTGGTGATACTGGTTCTGGCGGAAGATTACGCATAAACTGCTCTACCGATGTTGGTTTGACACGGAAGGAGCGTTGGCATTTATTAAATTCTCGACGATTTATGTTTAGTCTATCCACTTTAAATGGTAAAAAGAAAAAAACTAGATTAATAAGCAAATTTAATTTAGGTAGGATTATTATGATGTTTTGAGTCATAAGTGATAGGGCCATTTTCTAAAAGTCCTTGGACCCTAAGTAAGCCATTTCTACCTATAAATGGGCAAAGATTTCGAAGACGACTGGTTTGGTCAGTCTCTTCAGAATTTTGAAGAGGTTGTATTCATTTTTAAATTCTAACAGCTACATGTTAAGAACTAAGCCGTTGCAGTAGTTTGAAAGAGGCGTGCATTGTTGTAGAAACGATAGACGTAAGCGAACATTCTCTCAAGTTTTGGAAGTGAGTTGCTGTATTTGAGGTCATGTATTATGCTGTAGTATTGCGGGTGTGCTGCGACGAGCGCTTTCTTCGGTGATTTTTTTTCTGGGATGTCTTGTAAAGACCTGTTTGTTGTAGCTTCTCGCCAGCCTTCATAAATTGAGCTTAAGAAAGCTGGTCCTTGGAACCAAAAAGATGATAATTGTAAAATTTTAGCTGTGCAACCTCTGGAGATCAGATCGGCTTTACTGAATTTTCCTGGAATATGTCTCCATTGCTCTGCTTGTAAGAGTTCATGAATCCTGGCTACTCTGTTGGCGACGAATGTGACCCAAGCGTATGGTGGTTGGGAAATCCAGGCTAAAACAATCTGCGAATCAGTATGATAGAAAATATCGTTGATCTGGAGTTGAAGTAATTTTGTTAGCCTGTCAACTAACTCAGCCATCATGACGGATGCTTGGAGCTCTAGTCTATGCAGAATTGTTGACTTTATCGGACTGACGCGTGATTTGGAGCTGTTAGTTTACTTCGCCTGAACGACTAAGCGATCGCAAATAGCAACACGTTCCGTATGTGACTTCGCTGCTGTCAGAGAACGCATGTAGTTGGATGTCAACATTGTCTGATTGGCCAAGGAGATGCCGAGGGCAGTACAAGAATTTGACTTCATTAAACTGCTGCATGTAGCGATCCCATTGAAGACTCTACTCCTCTGGTAATGGTGAGTCCCATTCTAGTTTAGATTTCCAAAGTTGTTGCATGAATAACTTACTCTTTACGACGATTGGACCTATTAGGCCTATAGGGTCGACATTTTTACCTAAATAAGAGAGAACTGTCCTTTTAGAAGCCTCGTGGTGAAATTCTGGCACTTGGTATACTTACTTACTTAAGGTGGCGCAGACAGTCCATTGTGGACCACGGCCTCAACCAACAAACCTCGCCAGCTAGGCCGGTCCTCCAGTTGCCCACACCAAGTTGGTTGAGGTCGTTAACCACTTGATCGCGCCATCTAAGATGGGTTCTTCCAGAACTGCATCGGCACTCCAGGTTGGAATTGAAGACTCTTTGGGAAGGAGCGTTTTCGTCCATACGCTCCACATGACCCAGCCATCTAAGCCGCTGAAATTTCAGCTTCTTAACCAAGTCAATGTCGCTGTATAGCCCGTACAATTCGTCATTGAATCTTCTCCTCCACACTCAATTGATACATACAGGCCCGAATATCACCCGAAGAATCTTTCTCTCAAAGCACCCCAGCCTATATTCATCCGATTGTATCAGTATCCACGCTTCTGCCCCATACAGCAGGATTAGGATGATAAGGTTCTTGTATAGTGTCTCCTTGGTCCTTTGAGAGAGGGCTTTGCTACTAAGTTGCCTTCTAAGCCCGAAGAAACAGCGATTGGCAAGAGTTATTGTTTGACTGATCTCTTCATTGATGTTGTTCTGAGAGGTAATAGTGGAACCCAAATAGACAAAGTCCTTGACAACCTCAAAGTTATATCTGTCCATTGTGACGTTTCGTCCGAGCCTATGGTGATGATCTACTTCACCCGATGACGGCATATACTCTGTTTTATCTTCATTTACAGCCAGACCCATTCGACCCGCTTCCACTTTAATACTTGCGAATAATCCACTGACAGCGCGCTTCATTCTTCCAATAATGTCAATATCATCAGCATAGCCAAGTAATTGAACGGATCTAAGAAAAATCGTACCGCTGGTGTTGACATGCGAGTTGCGTACGATTGCCTAAAAAACGATGTTGAAGAGGTTACATGACAGCGCGTCACCCTGTCGTAAGCCTTTCTCGACATTGAATGAGTCGGTGGTGTTCTTACCAATCTTGACGGAGCAGTGCGAGTTCTCAATAGTCATCCTGCACAATCGAACGAGTTAAGCAGGGATGCCAAGAAGTGACATGGCTCTGTATAACTCCTTCCTGTTCACGCTGTCATAGGCGACTTTAAAATCGATAAAGAGGTGGTGAGTATCGATCTGGAAGTCTTGGGTCTTTTCCAAAATCTGCCAAAGTGTGAAAATTTGGTCGGCGGTTGACTAACCGGGCCTGAAACCACACTGATAGGGGCCAATCAGTTCACGTGCGAAAGAGTTCAGACGTTCACACAGAATGGCCGACAAGATTTTATAGGCGACATTTAGGAGACTTATACCTCTGTAGTTGGCGCAGCTTAGAGTATCTCCTTCTTTGTGGATAGGGCACAAAATGCTGAGGTTCCTTTCGTCAGGCATACTTTCATCCGACCAGATTATACAGATAAGTTGGTGTATGCTCCTCACCAAGTCATCTCCCGCTGCTTTGAAGAGTTCAGCCGTAAGGCCATTTGCTCCAGCAGCCTTCCGAACTTCTTCTTGGTCGGGAGGACGGAAATTTTGTTCATCATCATCCAAATCGAATGGATCATTCTGCCTGACAGCAATTAGTTGGTTGTCGTCGCCGTTTAACAGTCTGCAGAAGTGTTATTTCCAAATTCTCAGCACCGATTGTGTATCTACTACGACATTCCCACCCTCTACAATATGTTTCCGCTCGGGCTTTCGGCTTTTTAATCCTTGGACGAATGCTTTACCCTTTGGTAGAACTTTCGAACATTGCTTCTGCCGAAGCATCCCTCAATAGATTCAATCATTCGTTTTTAAAGTTCTCTTTTTTTTCTTCTGAAAAGCCAATGTTCCTCTTTCCTCTTTTGCTGGTATACCGCATGGTATACGCTCTTGGCAGCTCTAGTTCTGGCATTCAGAACATCCGTGGCAGCGGTTTTTACGGCCATTTTGCAATGTTGCGACTGGGCCTCTGGGTTTGGGGCAGGTGCCGGGCTTGTCAAATGATAAGAGGAGACATGGTTGGCTAAGGTTATGGCGGTCTCTTGCGATTGTAACTTTGCAACATCAAACTTTCTCACAGTGGATGTTCGATTCTGCGGTCTGGTGGAGATCCGCATTCGCACTTTAGCTACAACAAGGTCCGAGTCTATGTTGGCCCCTCGGAAAGTGCGGACATCCATGACACTGGAGGCATGTCTGCTGTCAATCGCAATATGATCGATTTGGTTGACGGTATTTTGATCAAGAGACCGCCAGGTCCCCTTGTGTATATTGAATATACGAAACCCCAAGACTACTTGCCTAAGCCTGCCTCTTATAACAATTCCGCATCCAAATAGCCGCTGTTTTCTTGTCCTTTAGCACATGCCGTAGTAGATGTCTAAGTTTTTTATCCTCCTTGTGCCTTTACCATCCCATCGCACTTCTTGGATGGCTGTGATGTCGGCTTTGACACCATCTAGAGCCTCCACTTATTGTTCGGCGGCACGTTGCCTGTTAAGGGTCCGGACATTCCACGTGCAGAACCGAAATTCGTTGTCCTTGTTTCATTTGCTAGGGTCGTCATAAGTAGGGTCATCCATATCCATCCGAGGCAGTTGGTTTTTTTCGGAACAATTGGTTTTTACGTGGTAGGGAAGTTACCCCGACGCACAACCCCCAACCTGGCCCTATGCTGCTCTCCTTGGACAAAATTAGCTGGAGAAATCAAGAGTCAGTAACCCACTACGGGGATGTGAGAACTACCGTTGGTCCTGTATGGGCTCATCCGCCACCTTCTCTATTTCATTACCCTGACTAATAGTAGTGAAAGGACCAAAAGACCTGAGCTCCAAATATGTCGAAGTAGCTTAATGGGGTGCCTACCATACTCTCTGTAAGCGTCGCCGTTGGTTCACTTAATTGGAAGCTCATCCGCCGCTCACTTGCATTCTGAGGGGTTCGTACAGAATAAACAGCTACCCAACAAGAGAAACAGAGGAGCTTAATAGCAGGGCAATTATAGTGTTGCAATATTTCTGTGATCAACACTCGCGCTTATAAGTTCAGCAATTCAAGTCCGGGTGGACAAGACCAGTACCCGAATAAGCGCAATTGATACGTATGAGACAGTTGCAACGCTGGGCATCGCCAGGTTGATACCAATCAGGGTCTACCCTATTCATACAGCACCCAGAGGTTAAGATCTCTGTACTCGTGAACAAATGCTCTGTAAGGCTGCTGCAGTTCTGGTTTGGAGTTGAGCTTGCGTTCTAGCGTTTTAAATCTTTATTGAGTGAGTTTCCGAGTTGTGACGGATCTCGTCGAAATGGAAGATGGACTATGAAGCAACCAGAGCTTGTTCGTGAGAAGGACTGCTTAAAGTGTTTCTCACATTTTTCTTCCTCTTGGGAAAGAGTCTAAGACGGAGCCTTGTAGTCTTCAAGTTCCCAAAATTTATGTAGTGTCTTTTCTTGACATGAGAGTGTTGGAAGTGCAATGTTGTAGTGCGAAAGCGGCAGAGGGTTTGATTGCAGTTTGCCAGCGACTACCCATCCAAGTTCTATACTCTGCAAGATGGGAAGCTCGGAAGCTAGACGATACTGTTCCTGTTTCAGGATAGTGAAAACTAGCTCCGCTGCTATAAGGATTTCGATTTTGCTCGGACGATAAAAGTGAGGATCGGCTAAGTTAATTTTTTTTAAATATCTCACTCGTCGACATTGATGAAACTATCAGGATGGTTGCCAGTAATTTGCGGTAAGACGTGAAAGTCGATTTTTATAGAAAATTGACTGAATTGCGAATAAATGGACGTGGTGTCATGTGTCGTATTGTGGAGACGGAGTTTCCAATACCGCTGATGGGCAAATCAGTCCGTGAGCGCTCCAGACCAAGCTGTGTGGCACAAGATTCAGTAATGAAATGTAGCTGGAATCCAGAGTCTAATAGGGCTCTGCACAAAAGAGGTTGCCCGTATTTGTTGAGGGCCATGACTAGGGCTGTGGCTAGTATAATTTGAGAGCGTGGTTTGGTTTTCTGGTATTCTGATACCAATACTGATAAAGTGGAGTTTGAGCTTGTTTGATCTTTGATTATGGAACTGGTCATAGCCGATGAATGCTTAGCTGTCGATTTGATATCAAGCGAAGGTTCTAGTCAGGGCTCCCTACAAAAGGTTTCAAGTTGTGCAGATTTTGCGGTAAAATGTTCATTTAGCAATATATGATGGAGTTGGTTGCAAGTCCGATAGTTATCAACGCTGCAGGAAGCAGTTACGTGGCCAGTTATGAGGCAGTTAAGACAAAGTTTCAGCCCATTTACTGAATTGAAGCGTTGTTCGGGTGGAAGCTGTGGGAACCTTTTACATCTATATATATTGTGTCGAGTACCAGTACAATAACTGCAGAGCTTTTCATAGACAACAGCGAGAGGCGTTTGCCGTTGCGTATTGTCTTTTTTAGGTTTCATAATTTTTAGGCTAGAGAAAGGGTGCAGGAGCGAGGCATAATTTTTCGTCTAGATTGAAGGCTCGATTTTCCAAAAACTTCTTGAGCTCTTCAAGTGTTTGAAATCTATCTTGAGAATGAACATCATTCCATTTATCTAATGAAAGGCTATCTAGCTTATTGCCACCAGGTTAATCATGGGATCATCCCAATAGGCTGTAGGCCTATCCAGTGATGTAAGTGCGCTTAAATGAACGTTCAGTAAATCCAAAAGAGCACGAAGTTCCGTAGCGGAGTTTCTTGAAACTTGTAGAAGATTAAAGGTTTTCCTGAGATGTTCATGAGCTATGACTTGCTTTTTATTATACCGAGATATCAGAGTTTCTAAGGCTACTTCATAATTGGTTTCATTTACTTCAAGAGCGCGAATTCTGCTTAGCGCCCTTTCACCAAGTGCTGAACGAAGGAAATGAAATCGTGTGACGTTATTCAAGGGCGGATTATTGTGAATTAATGTGGCGAATGCTTGGTAAAATTACGTCCAGCTTACATAATCTCCTGAGAACTTAGGCAGAGGCATCTATGGAAGGCGGATTGGTGTGCCTCCAGTTGTAGTCTCAATTACCATATGATTTGAAGGTGAAGATTCAGGTTGATGCCTGGAATCGCTAATTAAAGTTACTAATGTTGGACGAATTTCAAAATATGTTTCTGTTAACTCGAATCTAATTAGAAGAATTGATTCATTTTCATCAAATTCTTCAATTTACGATTGAATGCTTTCGAAGTAAACCTTGATTGATTCGAGGGATTCTAAGCGGATCTCGAGTTCACTTGTGAGTGCTGTGGAAGCGCGTTTTAAAACGAAATCCTTTGTTCTCCCTACCTGACCGATGATCACTTGCCGTTTCGATCTTAGTTCATCTAATTTAGTAATGTCTGACATTTGGACTAAATTTGTTGCAGCCTACTCTTAATCGATAATACGTCAAGGTTAATTTCGTCGAAGCTTCGAATTATTAGATTACTTCACTTACAAATAGTAATGATAATTAAATACTCACGAAGTTTCTTAACTGTTAATAAAATGTTTTGCAATGTGCTATGATTTGTCCCTTCCGTTATGAGGTGATGTTTTAATTGCTTTGCTGCTCCAAGCGTTCCACCGTTATCGTTGCGGTTCTTCTGACACCGTTGAGGCGATGTCGTTTTTTCGAGCTACAGTCTCCCACGATTATGCAGTCCTGATGCAAGAATAATTCAGCAGAAATACATTCCCGATGTAAATTATGATTATTGATCTTATGCATTTTTTCTTGTGCGATGAAAAATAGTTATAATGTCGTAATCCATCGAAATATCCACGTGATCACGTCGGGGTCACCAATGTAGAATGTCTTGCCAGACGATTCTTTTATCAAACCAAGCTCAGACGCAACGGTGCGGTGTAGTAAAAATTTCAAATTCTAAATTTTTACTCGAAATAAATGGTGCTACGTAGTTTAATCTTTGAGTTGTCAAACTGAACTGATTTATTAAAAAATACTTAAAACCATTGCATATATAACCTATAGTATTCCCACTTGAGGTGCGCCATCTATCGACGAAAAACTAAGTTCTAGAATACCATGGGAAGCAACAACAACAATTTCCACCATTTTAATTCTTGTTGTTGCTTCCCATGGTATTCTAGAGCTTAGTTTTTCGTCGATAGATGGCGCACCTCAGGTGGTAGTACTATAGTTTATATATACAATGCTTAAAACTAACTTACATGGTATAATAGCGAATTAACAAAGGGAAACAGAACAAATAAAAGCCGTTAGGCTTTTCGTTAGGGATTAAATCAATTTGTGGTGTACATAATGTAAGAGATGAACTTACAATGTATGTATGTATGTACGAGTATGTGTAAGCAAGTTTGTACGTTGAATGATTTTATGGTGATAAAAAATAAAGATGTTACCGATTTATGCTGGCTTGAGCGAAACAAAGAAATAATTGATTAAACTTATATAAACATGAATATGAGTTGAAAAATCATTCAGATGAGACTGAACACTAACATTTAGGTGTTTCTTCATTCGTAATAACAACTTAATTTGTAGGACATGCTAGGTTTTATTTCACAATTTTTTGTTAGAAGTTAATACGTTAGGAGTTATTGCATAGAGCCAATTGTGTGACCAATTTAGATATTGCTGGTATTTGAATTTTTTCTGGTAATCTTACTTTCTTGTTACCTTCTGACTTTCGATATTTTGCTATGGGATGATGATTCATGGTTTTTATTTTTTATTCTGTAGAGCGCTACCGGTTTGGATTTGTTAATTTTTTCATTTCGATTAATTTTTGACTTTTATTAATTAGACCGTTACGGGCAGAGTATATCTTCTAATGAGTAGGGACACTCTACTCACACTTAGAACATCAACCAATACAAGAAAAACCTAAAAAAATCTATTATAAGTGAAAACAGGCAAGAAGTATTGATTCCTAGCCTTTCGTAAAATAGCTTATAAAAAAATACATAAATGTGATTTTCAAATAATGTTTTTCTTATAGTGGTCCTACGTTATTTTAAGTGTAGTAGTATTTCTCTAAGCAACAATATTGATTAGTGTGACCAGGGGTGGAATCGGCTAAGTTGATTTGTGATAAGTGATAGTCACAATCAACAACTTTCGTCTGGCTAAGGTGATTGTCACATGTGACAATCGAAATTTGTTGATTGTGACTATCACTTATCACAAATTGAAAGTCCTATACACTTGGATTCTAACAATTTTAAGCAAAACACCACACAGTTGGTCTTCTTATTTTTGACTTCTTTATTTTCCCAATTCTTAATTCTATTTATACTTAATTCTACAAAAAAACTTCTTTATTAGGTCAGATCGAACAAACTGCAGAATAATTAAAAACGATTATTAGGGAGGTCAGTAAGAATGCATTCATAACAAATGCTTGCATTTTAGGCGACCTACACAATATTGTTTTTAGTTTGTGCAATATTGATATCATCAGCATATCGACCCATCATTGAGTGCCGATCAAGTACTCGTCGTGGGCGGTCGATTGTCGTGTGCGGTCGCGTTGCTAATTGTGCGCGTGTGTCCCCCCCCCAAAAATTAATCAAACAAAATCAAAATAAACCACTAATCCCCATACTACATATAACATAGTGCAAAAGATTATCTCAGCCCATTAAAATACCCAAAATTACAAAAAATTAAATAAACCAGTGTCAAAAAAAGAAAAAGAAAAATAGAAAAAAAAAATACACCGAACCTTGCTCGCATTCGCAGCACAGCATACAACAATACCCATCCTCTCCACCCGCACCACCCATAACTGTTGCTTTCTATGCAATGCAAGCCTCTTGTGAGGCTTATCGCAAGAGGTTTTGCATTGGATAGGTGAGCAGCATTTGATGTATATTTCATTCGTGTATTTTGTCTATATTAATTCCCGTTTGCAAATTGTTTTATGGACATAACACCTAGTACAGTTTGTTTATAATTGGAATTAATATGGGCCTATACTGCACGGCTGAAATTAGTTTCGTCAAAGTTGAATTTTTTGTGTTTAGTTTTTCAAAATGGTAAGTGATTTTTGTGTTGTATATTCAAATGTTCGTGGGCTAAGAAAGAATTTCTTTTCTGTGTACGAAAATACTTTGCAATACAGGCCAGCTGTTTTGGCATTAGGTAAAACCCAGGTTGGACAGAATACTGATTTATCAGAATTTTGTTTGTTTGGTACTTTTTTCCCACCATGGTCTTGTCGTTTATGTTAGGAATGATATTGCTTGCCAGAGCCTTTCCCAATATGGGCATTGTTCTAATACGAACTTTAATTTCCTGTATCTCAAATTCACTGTCCGCAAGCTCCGCTATTTTGGCCAGACAACACTCGAAGGAAGGTATACCGAGATCTTTGCTGAGTATAACCATCTTACCCAGCTTGTCGATGAGCCTACTCGTATACCGGATGTTGATGTGCATTCCGTCCATACTCTTGACTTGTTCCTTACTTCCCATCCTGATAAATATAGCTACTATTAAAGTAACTTCTCCATTTGGCACCTCGGACCATTGTGTCATTTCAGCCAATTTCTCGATCTCCAACCATCCAGTTAAAGAAAAAATTCCCACTAGGATCGTTTGGCAATACGAGAAAGCCAACTGGGACGGTCTGAACAATTTCTTTCGCAACTTTTACTGGTCATTATGCTTCCTCGATAATGACATTGATGCCAGTGCTGAAATGATTACAGAAGTGATTTTTCTTGGAATGAGAACTTTTGTCCCTCACAGAACAAAATGTATCAAACCAAAAGAAAAGTCTTGGTTTTCCGAAGAGTGTAAAGAAGCTATCAGGTTGAAAGAAGTAAGCTTCCGATCCTACAAAGCCAACCCAACTGAGGAAAATCGGAAAGAACACAAACAAGTCAGAAACTCGTGCAACTCCGTTATACAAAAAACGAAATTTTTACATGACCAGAAGTTACGGCAAAAAATTCTGCAATGTCCAGAAAGGCAGTAAAAACTTCTGGTCATTTGTAAAAAACGTCAAGAACTCAACGTCATCATCAGTTCCAACGCTCATCGTCGACGATCAACCTATTTTCAGCTCTTCAGAGAAGGCGAATATGCTCGCAGCTCATTTTGCTGCAAGTTCCACGTTGCCTGCAAGCAACAATGCCCCTCCTGTACTTGAGAACGTTAATTTTTCTATGGGACAGATATTTTTCCGCACTCGTAAAGTAGCAAGAGTACTTCAAGATCTTGATATACACAAATCCGCTGGCCCGGATGGTATACCCCCTATTCTTCTGAAGAAGTGTTCTTCATCGCTGGCAAAACCACTGCGTAAGCTGTTTTTATCGCTCCTATCGTTCAGGAATCTTTCCTAGTTGATGGAAAACAGCATTTTTCCAGCCCGTCCCAAAAAAGGTGACTCCTCCTCCCCCTCCTCCTACCGACCAATTGCACTTACGTCTCTTCTTTCCAAGGTCATGGAAACGCTGATATATCGTCAGCTCAAGAAATATCTCGAAGATCGGGAGCTTTTAAATGACCGTCAATACGGCTTTCGCAGCAATCGTTCCACTGGTGATCTGATGGTATATCTCACCGAACAGTGGAACAAATCTGTGCATCGCTTTGGCGAAAGCAAGATTATTGCGCTTGATATTTCAAAGGCATTTGATAGAGTTTGGCATGAAGCTCTTGTATCGAAAATGCGTGCATTTGGTATCGATGATACTCTTATTCGTTGGATTAGAAGCTATCTTCTGGACCGATCAATACAAGTTGTATTAGACGGTTTCAAGTCTGATCTCCACAAAATAAATGCTGGTGTGCCCCAGGGCTCCGTTCTGTCTCCAACTCTCTTTCTCATTTTTTTAAATGATCTCTTGTCTGTGACTTCTAATCCATTAAATTGTTTTGCTGACGACTCAACCCTCAGCTTTTCATATACGTTTTATAATTCACGGCCTTCGCCTTCGGACGTGTTATTACAACGAAATCGTATGATAAGCTCATTAAACTCCGATTTAAACAGCATTGTGAATTGGGGTACTAGAAATCGTGTGGAGTTTAATGCGTCGAATACTCAATGCTGTCTTTTGTCGTTGAAGCTAAACATACCCCCTATGCCATTATCCATTAATGGTACTTGTATCGAGGAGGCCGAAAAGCTATCAGTACTCGGTATGTGTATCAGTGACAATCTTCGTTGGAATGATCATATACTTGAGATTGCCAAGAATGCTGCAAGATGCTTAGGCTTTCTTGATAGATGCAAGAAGTTTTTCACCCCTTCTGATCTGGCTACAATTTACAAAGCGTTTATACGCCCTAAACTCGAGTATAACTCCCATCTCAGGGCAGGTGCTTCTCAAACTTTTCTTCACCTGCTCGACAGAGTTCAGAAAAAAGCGTTAAAATTGTTAGGAGAGAGAAGCATTATGGAAACATTTCCATCCCTTGAACATCGTCGAAATGTTTCATGTCTTTCCTTATTTTACAGATTCTTTTACAAAAAATGCTCACTCGAGGTAGCCAGTTGCGTTCCACCCCTTAAACATTTCCCCCGTAATACTCGTCTTGCTAGGAACGCTCATCAGTTTACACTTAAGCCCAATTTCGGACGTACCGTGAAATATAGGGATTCTTTCTTTAGCCGTACAACACGAATGTGGAATGAATTGCCTGGCACAATTTTCCCTTGCCATTTTGATCTTCAAACATTTAAGATCACTGTTCATCGACACCTCCTTTCCCTCCCTCCCTAACTTACTATCGCTCGCGCTGTGACTTATCATTAAAAGGGCTATAACAAACCCCTTGAGCGCGTGTGCCGTTAAAAAAAAAAAAAATCGACCCATGAAGCAATATAACAAAACGCAGAAAAATTAAAAACAATTATTAGGTAGGTTAGTAAAAATGCATTCATAACAAATGCTTGCATTTTAACTACACAATACTATTTTTAATTTGCGTAATGTTGATATCATTAACATTGCCGACTTAAACAATATTGCCTTATTAACTTTTTGTTGATATCGTCAACATTTTGCCACATCCGGCGCCGGCGTTGTTCTCCAGTTGGTTTCGAACTCGGGCTCCGAAGTCCTTTTGTGGTCTCTTAACTCAATGTCAGCAGATTTTTACTTTTTATTTCGTTGTATGAGAATCCCACCCGATAGGCAGATGATAATTGTTACGACTGCAAAAACGGAACGGAACGGAAGGTACAATACTGGTATATTTTAATAATTTTCCAATTGTGGTCATGTAGGCGATTGAGCGCTTTGGTTGCCTCTCGATGATTAACGTTGGAAACCTACATTATATCTTTATTTAATGGGACGACAGTTTCCTTAGAAAAATAGATCGGAATCTGAGTTTATATCGACGTATTTAAAGTTGCTATTGATTTGCTGAAATGCATTGTCACACTTGTTTCCTTTATTAATTTTCTTTCCAATCGAATGAATTTTGATTGAATGACGCAATCTGGAGTGACGTGAATAATGCCTGTATTATGTAGCACAATTTCTTCTCTAGATGATCCATAAATTAGAAATACAGTGGTATCCTCTGGTGTAGTGAACATCCATGTATTGTGCGTCCATACTTCTCTCCACATGGTGTGTGTTAATCTTAAGATCCTGGTTGGACATCGCTTGAACGAGAGTTTTTTGTACAACTAATGGATGATCTTTAATCTCCTCTATACTGTGGAATATGGATGGCTGTAGTATGAATGTTGTTTCGTTTAGAACTGGTTTTTTTCTTATATCTTCCAGTGGTATTTCAAAATATCTTTGCAGATTGTAATTGACTCCAAACATTGATTGCTGCATCTGAACTTCGCGAAATGTCTGCTCATCGATCTTT
Source organism: Platycheirus albimanus (assembly GCA_916050605.2). Classification (NCBI taxonomy): domain Eukaryota; kingdom Metazoa; phylum Arthropoda; class Insecta; order Diptera; family Syrphidae; genus Platycheirus; species Platycheirus albimanus. The sequence continues at coordinate 160,040,375 of OU696696.1, read as the reverse complement.
CCAGGCACGGTTGTAGTTTTTAAGAAATCATATTCACTGATATCGCTGATCATGAAATACCCAGTTACTAATATCTCCTCCGAATTTGACGACATCTCGAGTTTATCCATTGGGTCTGGCAATATCTCCATCTCTGAGCCAAGCTTTTCTGTACATTTTTGTATTATTTGTTCCATGCTCTTGTGCGACAGGAACTCAAATAAGTGACTACGTTTAAGATACGCATTCAGCAGCTTATTGTACTTTTGTTTCAATTTCTTGAATGAAACTTAGAGCAATCAGATAGGCATTTGTCACAGGAAGATATAACTTATTTTCGCCAACCATGCGATACCATGATTCCATTTTGTCAATCTCAGCTAGTCCAGCATTGAGTTTTTGTTGTAAAGTTGTTAATTTTGTTATTGATTCTTGCCTCCGTTTCATTAACAGTGAACAGGGTGGACAGCATAATCTTCGTATTAGACTAAGCACTTTTTATGAGAACCTTCTGGTTGTTGTCTAGGTCTTCAATGTCATGGTACACTTCATCATTAACTCCAAATATAGAGTTAAGCACGGTTCCTAGTAGTCCTCTCTTGTTTCTTTGTAATGGTGTTATTTGAAGTCTTTTAAAAATTGAGTTTATGTTCTTCCATTCTTCTTCTATACTTACTTACTTACTTAAGGTGGCGCAGACAGTCCATTGTGGACCACGGCCTCAACCAACAATCCTCGCCAGCTAGGCCAGCACCCAGCCATCAATTCTTCTTCTATATGATGACATAATTCATTGCATTGGTTCTCTGATGTTACCTTCGTTACTCTGTTGCATAACTCACTGAATTGATTCTTCGTTTTGTTTATGTTTTTGTGATCACGTATAATGTCTGTGATTGAAAATTGAACGCTTGTGCGGAGCATACCCGATTGAATTTTTGCGGTTCCAATTTTTTCTATGAATAATCCAGCTTCTGGGTGAGTTATTGTATATGTTGTAGATCATGGCATGATAGTTGCACATAATGACAGAATAACCAGGGCGGCAGTAAGGCTGGGCGCTTGTCTTTTGTCCCTCAGCCTTTTGTTGAGACTGGACGGTTGAGTTTGTTGCACTGTTTTCAACTGGTTGCATGATATTTTCTTCGTTCGGTAGCAAACACAACCTCGTTACCGGTCGTTTGTATGTTCCTTTTTCTGTTTTAAGAGTTACAACTCTTATAAGGCCATCAACTCCGCTATGAACTTCAATGATTTTTTCCATAGGCAATTTTGATGGTGTAAGCAGCTGGTTTTAAGGAGTACTAGCTGTCCAATTGTCAAGTTCCTTGCTGGCTTCTTCCACTTATAACGCTGTTGAGGTTTATGTATGCAGTCCTCGTACCAACGCTTGCAAACGTCTTGCTTTAGTTTTTGAATTAATTTATATATCTTTTTAGATTACCTTCGGCCAGGTCCAAAATGGTGTCGACTTGTGGTACTAATAATGGGGATCCAATAATAAAGTGACCTAGTGTTAATGCATATAGATCTGCGATGTTGTCTCTTAATGCACACAGTGGTCGTGATTTCAAAGCTCCTTCTATTTGCACCGAGATGGTGTTCATCTCTTCGTAGGTGAGTTTCTGTTCACCTATGATTCGATTAAGAAGGTATTTTACTGATTTAACTCCTGCTTCCCAGAGTCCACCAAAGTGTGGGGCTCCAGGTGGAATGAAATGCTATTGTACTCCTTTCTCAGCAAGGTTGGATTGCGCTGCTTCGATGATATTTTTAGCTCCCACAAAATTCGTTCCATTGTTGCTGTAAAGATGATGTGTAGATCCTCTTCTGCTGATCATTCGTCGCAGTACTGCCATAAACCCATCCATGGTGAAATCCGCCGTCAGTTCAATGTGAATTGCCTTTGTTGCCATGAAAACGAATAGCGCAACGTATGCCTTGTGCGACCTTATACCTCGGGCTTGTGTGCATCTTTATTTGATTGGACCTGCGTAATCAACCCCGCAATGTGTAAGCTTAACTCGTTCTTACGGAAGCTCTCCCATAAGTTGGGTCGATTAATTTGCCTTGAACGGAAAGCACCTCACGCATTGATTTTTTAACGCCTTGACTGTGTTGGTACCTCGTAATCTTCGAATGTGGTTCAGAGTCAGTTTTACTCCACCGTGGAGTATATCGATGTGAGTTATACATACTTACTTACTTCAGGTGGCGCAGAGAGTGCATTGTGGTTAATTTTGTCAGTGGATGTGAAGATGGTAATATCATGGGATGTTTCTGATTAATTGACAAATTGGCGTGCTTCAGGCAACCTCCGACACGCAATCATCCATTGGAATCAATAAATGGATTCAGTGATGATATTCTGCTATTTGCTGCCAGTGCCTTATTTGCCTTTAGATTTTCTATGTTCTCAGAAAATTCCTATTGAGCTCCACGTACGCGACATTTCTGCTTCAACTAGTTCCTTTACCGTTAATGGACCAAAATAAGGCTCACCTTTAATGCTCCGTTTGCAGTTGGTTTTCTATGTTCTCAGAAAATTCCTATTGAGCTCCACGTACGCGACATTTCTGCTTCAACTAGTTCCTTTACCGTTAATGGACCAAAATAAGGCTCACCTTTAATGCTCCGTTTGCAGTTGGTTTTAAATCGTAGACAGTATGCACTTATTCGTTAAAGTTTTGACATTGCTGAAAACTTAAGATAAATGTCGTCCTTGGATGGAGAACTGCTATGTCTCGCCAAGCAAACGCAAGATTGTCGGATCTCAGGTATATCTTAAGTTTCTGTCAGAGACTTATCAGTTGGCCAGGTTTGCTCTTCTTTCTTTAACCATTCTGGACCATGTTGAAGTTTCAGCCAGATTATCTACAAATGTTGCTCTAGACGGAATGTCAGCAGGATTGTCTTAACCCGGTACGAGTCTCCATTTTCCTTCAAAGTTTTGCTGTACAAAAGAAACACGATTAGCAACAAATGTGTTCCATTTTACTGGATGCTGTTTCAACCAATTCAACATTATTGTAGAATCTGATCATGCTGTGATTCTGGTATATTTCGTGTCTGATTCTTCTTTGACGTACTTTTTGATGCGATGAGGGTTACTGTTGTAGATTTACCATTTTTAACCTTTTGATAGACCACCGCTGCATACGCTGACTCCGAAGCATCTGCGAATCCGTGTAACTCATTTTGAGAGCCTTCCATTCCATCGTGAAATTCTGACTTTTTCCAACATCGATAGCCTTGTTTTGAATTCGTTCATTCAGTTTGTATGTAAGTTGAGGCCTGTTCGTCCCACCCGATGCCCAATAGCCATAGCTTTTGAATGAGAATCTTTGCCTTAATTGTTTTTATTGACAACTAGCCAAATGGATCAAAGATTTTTCCAGCATCACTCAATATTGCTCGTTTAGTGCCCTTTGAACTAAAAGATAAGTTTAGTTTAAATTGAAAGTCGTCTGTTCTTGGGCACCATTTTAGTCCCAAGATCTTGAATGTTCTGTCATTATCAAAATCATGTTCAGGCTCCATTACAATTTCTTCTTTTGACAGCGTTTTGATAAAGGTTGAGTTATTTGATGTCCATTTGCGTAGATTGAATCCACCCTTTTGAAGTAGAGGAGTCAGTTCTTGTTGAAGATCTTGACATTCGCGTAATAAATTTGCACCGCCTATGCAATTGTCTACCTAAAATCCTTCAAGCAATAATTTGCTTGCACGTGGGTACATTTGTTTTTCATCTTCAGCTAGCTGACATAGAGTTTTGAAAGCCAAATGTGGAGCTGATGATGTACCGTACGTAACGGGTTTCAAGATGTATTCCTTGATTGGATCCGTGGAACGTTCTCTCCACAAAATGCGTTGCAAATCCTTATCCTGATCCTTATGATCCACCCAAATCTGTCGATACATTTTTTCGATGTCAGTTGTGAAGACAATTTGAAAAGACCTATTTCGAAGTAGCACGGAAAACAAATCTCTTTGAAGTGTAGGTCCGGTCATCATTATGCTATTTAACGATTCTCCAGATGTCGTCCTTGCTGAGGCATCGAACCCAACTCTTAGTTTGGTTGTAGTGCTGTCATCTTTTATAACTGCATGATGTGGAAGATAATGTTTTTCCAGTAAATCCCACTTGTGCCTCCTCCATATGCCCAAGAGTGATATATTCCTCAATGAATTTTGTGTATTCCTGTTGAAGACTCTTATTTTTTGTGAATCTTTGCTCCTATACACTTGGATTCTAACAATTTTAAGTAAAACACCACACAGTTGGTCTTCTTATTTTGACTTCTTTATTTTCCCAATTCTTAATTCTATTTATACTTAATTCTACAAAAAAACTTCTTTATTAGGTCAGATCGAACAAACTGCAGAATAATTAAAAACAATTATTAGGTAGGTGAGTAAGAATGCATTCATAACAAATCCTTGCATTTTAGCCGACCTACACAATATTGTTTTTAGTTTGTGCAATATTGATATCATCAGCATGTCGACCCATGAAGCAATAAAACAAAACGCAGAAAAATTAAAAACAATTATTAGCCGATTCCACCCCTGGTTTTGCTTTCATGTAAACTTAGTTGTATTTGCACCAATTTTTGTGTAAAATTTTCTAGAAGCTGGTCACACTAGTGAAAAGTAACTAAGGCAACGATTTTATGTAAACATTTTTTTCGTACGTGTTTTTAAAGGCGTGCCTATGTTGAATCTATCTCTCTTTCACTACTACACTTCTTATTGTTGTCTATTTCTTGAATAAATTGTAAAGAAATAATAAACACGTGGAGAGTGTACCTACTCATTAATAGATCAACTGTGGTTACGGGTTGCTGTATTTTTATACCCTATTCCTTAGAATGGGTATATTGTATTTGGTGTGGAGTTTGTAACATAGAGAAATAATACCGTTAGGTATAGAAAAGTATATATATTCTGACTCAGAATCAAAAGCCTAGTCGATTTAGCCATGTCCGTCCGTCCGCCCGTCCGTGGGTATGTATGGGACACTTTTCAGAAAAAATCCATTTGATTACAACTTATAAATCATACCTAAACAAAACTATTTCCTTGAGATAAGTTAACATTTCAGCAAGATATTGACAACACAAAAGTCACCAAATGTTTACCAGATAACTTCCAGGAGGATTGGGACAGCTATGTGGTGGAATGGGACAGCCACTCTCTACCCGCAGCTTCATTCTGACTCCATTGCTCTGGAATATTTATTTTTGAAGCTTAAGCATATATGAACGCCAGTACGCGTGCTTGTGCGGTAGTGAGGCCGTAATGCATTTTTGAAAAGGTCACAAAATACTGAGCCATAAGCACTTCCTGTTCATGCAAAAATACTTGGCGTGCCTTAGTGTTTTCTTTATATTTGTAAATTTCGTGACTGTTCAATTCAGCCGCACTCACGTGACGAGCTAAAGCTGATTTCAATATTTCATATGCCAGAGCTACTGACCGTATTGAAGCTTCATCGGTTACTTCTTTTATGACCGCTTGAGTTTCAGTGACTCTTTCCCTGGCAGTTTATCGTTTCCAAACCCTAGGCATGTTGAACGAAAAATTAAAAAAAGATAAAATTACAAACCTTCATTTACCAAAAAGTGATACAGGGGGATTTTGACAGTGTCCCATTCCTCCTGCTTAGAAGTGTCCCAATCTTCCTGCAGGGCACTTTAAAAAGATGAAACAATATATCACTTGAAACACATCAGAGCCTTGGCAAAATTGGAATGTATTCGCTTCATAATAAATGTAAACATCTATTTAATACATTTCCTTGCACATAAGATTCACTTATAATTTTTTTTCCCCTCAAAATTTAAGTCAAGATTTTACTTTTTTCTCACAAAAAAGGTTTTTTTAATCTCCACTGCGTAATTTGCACTGCGCACAATACCTTCTTCACTGACCGATGTATAGAGACTAGAGAAGAGTTGGGTCGTTCCGGACCTTAATAGTTCCAGGAACTATGTCCTCTCTCGGATACATGTCCACTCGTTCCACGAACTGAATTAAAACATGCCCATCCATAGTTCCGACTACCTACTACCTACATAGACACAAAACAAGAACGAGAAACAAGAACAGAGCGAACACGTCCCTTTTAGGTACAAATTGAAATACACAAACGTTGACGTTATGTTGCGATTGCGAAATTCCAAACTAAATACCAAAGCCAACACACAAGAATGAGAACGAGTTGGATTGGAATTGGAAAAACAGTATCTATAGAATAGAGTATAGCAAATACATCATACATACAGGAAAGAAAAGAAATACACGTAAATCGGTCCGACCTCTCATCATGCAAATAGTTCCTTCTATAGTTCCATACTTCTTCAAGCACATTGCCTCGAACATGTTTCTTTCCTATCCTATTGCCAATAGGAAAGAATGAAACTACAATACTACAATGACATTATGACAACAAAAGACATGGAACTATATTAAGGGGCCAGTTATAGCGATTCAGAAAACCAAACCGAAAAGGGTGGAACGAGATGAAATTAATATTTTTTTCGGTTTTAGCGTTTATAGCGATCAAGAAAACGATACCAGAAAAAATATTTTACTCTGACATTTCACAAAACAGGCGTTTATCTACACGCACGCAGTGTATTAATTTTTCTGCACTGTGTAAAAATGAAATTTTCAATAAAGATGAAAAAAAACTACTAAAAAATTATTTCGGGGTGAAACGCAGTCGGATGAGTGAGAGTGAGCAAGAAAAAGGATTTTAAATGAAATTATAGTGTGAATCGATTCTTATGTGATTTTTGTTGGTGCGTCGGATCAATTTTTTCTCGATCTCAGATCAGACTTCAGATCAAATTTAACACACATTTGCACATATACTTAAATAATTTGACATTTCTCAAGCGTCAAATCTGTTTTTTTTTTAAATTCTGTGAAATTCATTGTGGAAATTTTTTTTTTGTAGAAAAGTGATTAAAGTTTTTAAATAAATAAAGGAGTGTAATGAATTGATTAATGTATTTTTCCGCAAGTGAACAAATAAATGTGAATTAAAATCATTAGTTTTCTTATATTTGTATAGTTTATATATAATAAGAACGTCAAAAGAAACACAATTAACACAATTACAAAAACAGACCAAATCTGTTTCAATTTTTTTGGACGGGAAATCAGATCAAATCTACATTTCCAAGAAAAAACCACATACAATTGATTTGATCTGTTTTTGTTATTGCTTTATTTGTGTTCTTTTGACGTTCTTAATATCTAAACTTTAAAAATATAAGAAAAATAATGATTTTAATTAACATTTATTTGTTCACTTGCGGAAAAATACATTAATCAATTCATTAATTAAACTAAATTAATTAAATTATGTTTGTATGTTTCTCCTAAAAAAATAAAAATAAAATATTTATGAATCCAAAATTAATTTTAAAAGAATTCTCTTTCCACAAATCTGCATTTACCAAAAAAATCACATTACAAATCATTACGACACTGCGTTGCTGGCGACACTGGTGGCTCGGTGCGTGTGAATAAACAACTTCCTTGATAAATGTCAAACAGAAGTCAGTGGTCAGTGCCTCTGTCTCAGTCTGACTTATGATATTTTGTTCAAAAATTGCAACGAAAAACTTTTCATGGCCCAATTTACAACGAAAACAATGTTTTGACAGCTCACCTTCCAGTGGAAAGCGAAAACAATTGGATTGAAACAGCAAAGACTATTTGTTCCATTTTGGTGGAATTGTCAATCAGCTGTGGCGAAAAACCAAATTTAACCATAAAAAAGAATAAATACATTTTTAACAAAAAATATTAGTTCAATTGAAACTTTTATTAGCAAAAATAAAATGCACGACTGGGTCGCACGAACTTGCTCTTATGATAAGCAATTGCTTATTGTGGCTGCATATATGGCTATTACAAAAATTTAAATAATTTCGAAAATTCTTTGATTTTTTAAATTAGTTTAAGAGTTTTCTCGAAAAAACAAAGTATGCAATAAAATTTCGAAGCTATACGTAAATCTAGGAAAAAAAAATATTGAAAATCGTTCGACCAGTTTTTTTTTTAAAAGGTTATTTTTGAAAAACTTTTTCAAAAAATATTTTGAAATTTATTTGAGTATGCAAATATATGGCAATCTGTAGTTTACATTTGAAAAAATAATTTTAAAAAAAATCAATATACCCGTTTCCAACATATTTCGAAAACCAAAAATTTTTTTGAAAAAATTATAAAAAATCAAAAAAAAAAGTTTTTGAAAAATTTGAAATGCCATATTGTTAAAATTATAAATGACTTCCTGTGGCCAAAATTTTATTGAAATCGAATGTATAGCTTACGAGAAAATTTGATTTGAAAATACTGGTTCTATGAGAGGTACCGTTATAAGACAAATTTTGAAAAATATTTTCCAACCAAAAGATAGACTGTTTTACAAAAATAGTATCCTGAAAGTTTTATCAAAATCGTTAGAGCCGTTTTTGAGAAAATCAATTTTTTTCTTCACGATTGTATGGCAGGTGCCGTTATTTTTGGGCTTAGAGCAAAAATAAAAAATACGTTCCGAGGGACGGCCAAATAAATCCTAGATACCAAATTTGAAGCAAATCGGCCCATCCGTTCAGGCTCTAGAAGCGCGAACAGACAGACAGACAGACAGACAGACAGACAGACAGACGGACGGAATTCCCAGACCCACTTTTTTCGACTTCTCCATCATCGTAATGTCATGTGTGATTGTTATCTCGAAATTTTTTTTCTGCACGAATCCATAACTTGCCTTATAGTACCTATAATCGCAAGTAAAAATTCTCTGAGTTATTAAGCATCGATCAGTGTAGCATTTGTGTTTAAAATCGATTTATAACATACAAAATTTTCCATCTGAAAATTTTTCCGGTTTGGGTTTCCGTGTCGCTATAACTGGCCCCTAAGGGAACTATGAGTATGAAGTATGAACATGATAATAAGATCGGAGATCGGACCGATTTACATGTTATGTATGGTATAGTAGTAGCTAATTATAGGCAATGTGCTTGAAGAAGATATGGAACTAAAGTAGGAACTATTTGCATGATGAGAGGTCGGACCGATTATTTCTAGGTATGGAATATACGAGTAGTTCATTGGTTGTAGTTACTTTTGCCTTTATGTTCGGCTGAATGTAAATCGGTCCGATCTGTTTATCATGTTCAACAAAAGACATCTAACTAAAAAGGAACTATATAGTTCCATGTCTTTTGTTGTCATTGCATTTCCATTCATTCTTCTTATTAGGAAATAGGAATGTGATAGGAACTAGGAAGCAAACATGTTCGGTGAGAAAATATACACCATATCCAAAAAGGATATTCGTATTGGGTAGCGGTACACTTATTGCTTGGTAATCGAGTTCGCATTCTCACGTTTGTTCTTTCTTTGTTATTTAGATCAATTCAGATTCATATTTTCAGATAAGATAAAGTTTGGATTTTTGTTTTGTGAAGTTTTAAAAGAGTTGTATGTTTTTATTTCCTCCTGCGTTCATCTAATGATAATGAAAGGTGTTTTTTTTAGCAGTTTTGCTGTTTTTAGATATGAGATTCTGAGTGGGCTGTCCTGTATAATGTGAATTGTGATTTGTGAATTGGAATAACGGAATCGTATTTCAAGTGGATTATTGCTAATTTTCTTTTTTGAAATCTTAATTTCTGTTCATCTGTTGATTGACGTGGTTTTTAGTTGTTTTACTGTTGTTAATTGATCTGGAATTTGGGAATCGTGTTCAGGTGGGTATTGGTAACTTCATTTTTTATGATTTTTCTTTTCAAATGTTAATTTTTTTTTATTTTTGCTGTTGTGAATGTGAATTATTGTTATTTTCGCAATTTCGGAAGAGTATTCAGGTGGATTATTGGTATGTAATTTTATGTTTTTTAATTCAGAACGGTTTCTTATGTCGTTTTCAATTGGTTTCACTACGAAGAGGAGTGAACTTTGAATCCAAATGAACATGCACATCCATGTTTTGTTGTATGTGTAAAGCGAAGCAAAAACATTTGAAAAAGACAAATAATTTGCCCTTTAGTAAAAAATTTTTTCTTTTATTTCTTTTAATGCTTCAATAACTTTTTACCAACTTTTGCGGGCGAACACAAACAAAATAAAACTCACAGTTGGCTTTGACAAGCAGTCAGATGAAGAGATTGGGTATAGGTATAAATTGGTGAACAGTCGCATCCCTCCAAAATAAATTCTTGAATTTAGGTGCTGAGAAAGCACTCCAAACAGCCGTCTGAGTGACCAATTGAAAACGACATTAAGCTTTGGTTTGAAACAGATTTTGAATTGAATTTTAATTTTGAATTGTTGTTACTTGATTAATGGTCATCAGGCAGTTTCTTTTTTATTAAAATATAACGAAGTGTATCTGTGTCATATCATACCGTTAGTCAAAACATAATATATGCAGATATGAAAAATAAAATTCCAATGTCTTACGAATTTTTAGACTTGAACCAATTATTCTCTGTGCAATGGCTTCGCGTCCTATCAAAAGAAAAACCAGCACCCTTTGGGACCATTTTGCAGAAGTTCTTCCCCAGAAAGCGAAATACAAATTTGAAAAGGCACTTGGATAGGATTCACATTGGTATCTTATAAAAACCTGTAGAACGCCAGATATTACTAGCACCAACACAAAATGAAAATGATTCACTTCCACGTCCACCACCATCAGGCACTGAAGTCGTACCCAATGACACATCTGCTGTAAGTGTACTTGAGCCACAATTATCGCACTCTCGACAGGTACAGCAAAAAATATATACGTTTACTGAGAGCACAAGACCTCTCTCTAATCAAACAAAAGCCAAAATAGACAACCAGCTAATAACAATGATAGCGAAGGAATATCATCCACTTCGGTTAGTAGTGGAACCGGAATTTGGAAAATTCGTGGCTCTGTTGTGCCCTTTGTACAGGTTGCCAACACGAAAGACATTGTCCGAGAAGCTTCTGCCCCAGCTTTGTTTACAATTGGAAGAGGAAGTGCATTTGCAACTTCAAAACGTGCCTGCAATATGCCTCACGACGGATGCATGGACGTCAATTAACAACTCGAGCTTCATTGCAGTCACGGCGCACTATATTGACGTTCAAAATTCAAGACTCTGCTCCAACTTGTTTGGTTGCATTAAGTTCGGAGAGCGCCATACAAGCGTAAATATATGCAACTTCTTGAAAGAACAAATTTCCAAGTGGAAAATTGAAAACAAAGTTGGGGCAGTTGTCAGCGATAATGCTTAAAATGTTATTGCGGCAGTTCAGCTTGGAAATTGGAGATCCATTGGGTGTTTCGCTCATTCATTGAATTTGACAGTACAAGCAGGCTTGGAAGAAATTAGCGAGCAGGTTCAAAAAGTGAAGAGCATAGTGGAATTCTTCAAAAGAAGCACGCAAGGCTTGTATAAACTACAAGAAATACAAAAACAAATGGATTTACCCGTCCTAAAACTAAAGCAAGACGTTCCGACCAGGTGGAATTCAACCTTCGACATGCTGGATCGGCTCTTGAAAGTCAAAAGTGCTGTTATTGCTACAATAGCTTTAGTTAAAACAGAGCTAGCATTAAATGAAGAAGACTGGGCAGTTATCGAGAGAGTGGTTCCAATTCTTCAAATATTCGATGACATCACCGTCGAAATTTCTAGTGAAAAGAACGTCAGTCTGTCGAAAGTTATAGTCTTCTGTCGAATATTGAAGAGACAGATAGCTCAATATTTGAATGAGCTGGACACACACTCTCTTGGTAAGGAAGGCGAAACACCCAGTTGCCTTCGAAAATTGCTAGTAAATCTAAACGAGCAATGTCAAAGGCGATTCAACAACCTGGAAAAGAATGCTCTCTATGCTGAATCCACAATTTTGGATCCGAGATTCAAAAGCAAAGGCTTTCGAGAGGAGCACAACTTTAAAACGGCTTTTGACAGCCTTAAGCACAAAGTTGCGTCTCTGGCTCAGACAACACAGCCAACTCGAATTGCATCTGCTTCTCTTGTGGAAGAAGTACTCCCGTCAACTTCATCAGCAACTCAGCATAAAAGAAGACGGTTTTGGGATGTCTTTGATTCAGAGATGGAAACCCTAGTTCCCCCAGAACCCAACAGCTGCTGGCATCATAGACCTCAACCAGTATTTAAATGAGCCACTTCTAAACAGGTCTGGAGATCCTTTGATGAACAACCTCAATTTGGTAAAATTTAATTATGTTTTTTGTACAGTTACGATAAAAGCGTAACGCTAAAATTTTGCACACGTAAGCCTTAGGTAAACCTTCTTCCAATTAAATAAAAATTTTTTCATTTGGGCGTGGGTGACACCCATTTTTCATACGAAACCATCAATAATGTTTTTATAAAATAACAATTGTTATATTAAAGCGAAAAACATTACATTTTGTGGGTATTACTTGCACATAAACATCTTGTTTGCGAAATCAAAAAAAATTGATTTTGGGCGTTGCTGACGCCCACTTATCACTAGAAACTATAAAAAATTGTTTTTGCAAATAAACGGTTTTTATAATGAATCCGCAAGCCAAAATTTTGCGTCTCTTAGTAGAATTTTAAACGTTTGTGTATGAAAAGAAATTTTTGAATTTTGGGCGTGGCTTTCGCCCACTTTTCATGAAAGAATGAAAAACGTTGTTTTAAAAATTTAAAAAATTAACAATTTAAGTTTTTTTTCCCTTCCGTTCGTTTTATGAAAAAAACATCTACATTTTCTTGTGTAAATTTTTTCAATACGCCCACTTTTAAAGGCGTGATTTTGATAAAATACCTTTGTTCAAGTAAGATCGCTTAAAAACTGCTCAATTCAGCTGTAGTCTTACACATATGCCTAAATACTGACTAGTGATCAAAGCTTAGTTATTGCTTAAAATTTTTAAGTCACGCCCAATTTTAAGGGGCGGTTTCGTCAAAAGTCATATAATGCATTAATTTTTTAACGTTTTTTAACTTTCGGTCGCAGTTTTGAAGTAAAAAGATGAACACTTAGATTTAAGTTCCTTGGTAACGTAGCAGAGTGTGGTTCAAGAATTGTTAAAATCACCCATAATCGCTATTTCCATTCAAAATCTAATTTTTAAAAATTTAAGTTTTGCCTTGTTTTGTTCAAATCGATCTGCAAGAATAAAATTGAATGTCACTGAGCTCATACTAATTGCCTTGGCAATAAAAAGACTTAACTTTGGGCGTGGCATACGCCTTTTTTTATTGTGCCAGCACTAATTGAACATCACACCACACAAAATTAATGTTATTGGATCTTTTTCTGTCTGTTAAAAAAGAATTTTGTTTATGAAACTGGCTGGCTGCGGGAGGCGAACGCATACACATACACAAAAATAGCGAATAGGGTATCCAACAGTTCGTTGCAAACATACTGTAGCTCTCGCTTATGTTTATTTAATGTTTTAATTCCGCTGTGGGATGGTATTTTTGTTTTTTTTTTTTGTTTCTATATTCAAGTCTGCTGTGGGATTGTAGGTGCTTTACGTTTTTATTTTTAAAACCTCTATGGGTTACTTATTAGGGGTATTCACTATCTGGTGAAACAAGTCTTGTAAAAGTGCAAAATTGTTTTTATTTTTTAAAGATCGTGAACGCACTTCTTCCATTCTATAGCAAAACTCACGAAAATGTCAAAATAAGATCGACACAAATGTCAATATCAAGTTCGAATCAAAAGTAAAATTTTTGCACCATTGTGTTTTTTTTCTGTTGCAAGAGGGTTGAGGTATGGGTAAAGTGCAAAAATGTAACTAAATGACATCCAGTATATTTTGTTGTTGTGGTGCAAGAAAATCTCGCACTCTTGCACTTTTGCAATGATACAAGACCAGTTTCACCAGATCGTGAATACCATTATTGTTTGTTTATCTTCCTTAATAACATTTCTTATAGTTTGTGTTGGGAAGATGGTTGTGTTAACCATTTCTGAAAACGTGTTTGGATCACCTCGGGGCCTTTCACTATTTTCTCCAAGTTTTAACTCCTTCCTTTCACCAACCTTAGGATTTTGTGGTACGTTTATTGTCTCTCTATGTGGATAATTTATGTTACAATGAGAGCAAAAAGAGTTAATTCAATTAAATGCGTTCGGTTATTCGTATGCAACTATTTTCGATCTCAACAGGGGTGTTGTGTATTCTTGTGATGTGTTTAAGACGAATCTAAGGACTTTGTTGAACTGTTCACATTACAATGTAACCCAATAAAGTTATAACCCAGTATTCCATCGCCTGGAATGGTAATATTAAATTTGCCGGTGCATTGCACAAGTGTATTACCTGAACCAAATGGAGTTTTAATGGAAACAATTCTTTGTTTGTTTGGTTTTAACAACTTCCTTTTGATGAGGCGACTTTAAAACCTGTGTCAACCAATAAAAGTACAGTTTCCTTTTTAAATATGTTGTTTTGAACTTCAACAGCTGGTGAGAAAATTTGTCACCTTTGTTGTTGATTTGAGTACCCTTGTATTTGGTCGTTAGCATTAAAAGTTGATTTAATTTTACTTTTGATGGAGGCAATACCCAGATTTATTTAGCTTAGTACAAGCTTTAATTATCTTATTAATTTGTGTTTGGAAAAGTTCTTTCCGTCGGCTTTTTTGGTCACTGTAGTTTTGGCAATGAAACAACTGTGTTACATTTGCTTTTAACGACGTTTCGTTAGGGATTTCTGCCTTCCTCAGGGGAACATTATTTAAACAAAAAATACATTTATTATACAAAACATTATAAAGTGACAATTAAAAGAGTGCGAATTATACTTACTTTGTTTTTTAAAATATATAACTTAAAACAAATTTAAAAAAGGAAATGACACTTCGAATGAAGTTTCGTCTGTGTATTGAGAAAGCAAAAGAATGAAAACTATGAGGATGAAGACACTAAAGAGCAATAAACAGAAGAAATGTTTTGTGTGTCTTGTTTTCTGTTCATATTATTGTTGTTATTTAGTATGTGTAATGTTTCTAGGGTATATCGTTTAGATACATGTTTCTCCGTTTGTAGGATTTTGACATCTTCGAAGTTTGGAGAATGACCACTCTCGATGCTGTGACTTACCAGGGCTGTTTTCCCAGAACTATTGGACCTAATATCAGATTTGTGGTTTGAGATCCGGTGTCGAAGGAATTGTTTTGTGGTTCCTGTATAGCATAGGTTGCAAGGCTCGTTCGGTTTGCCGTTGCAATTAATTTTGTCGATTAAGTCTGTTTGTTTGTCTTTGTCAGGTTTTGTTTTTAGTTTGGTGTATTGATGGTTAAGCGTTTTGTTGGATTTGAAAGCCAAACGAACGTCTTTTACGCTTCTGTTGATAACTTGTTTGAAGTTTTCAGTGAGTTTTGGAACATTCACTATACTTTTGTAGAAACAATTGTTTGGATCTTCTGTTCTTGCAGCTTGTGTTTTGTATTTGTGTTTGAAGATTAAAGCGTGAATTACATTAGGAGGATAGCCATTATCCTCGAGAACTTTTGTTATTCTTTTTCCATTGGAGGGATGAAATTGTTCGCTGCTTAGAGTGAAACCCTTACTTACGAGGTTGGAGGCAGTGTTCATGATGATGTGTTTAGCTTGGTTCGAACGAAAATTGATGATTCTGCCTGAAGCAGTATGTTTTTGCGGTAGAGTTTGTTGGCTGTGCGTTTATAGAAGCCAAATTTGGTTTTGACTTCAGCCACATGTACGATGCCATTAGAGCCAGGGAATGTGTTGATGATTGGACCCATAAGCCATTTATATGGGGGTAAGTTGTCGTCATGTATAACAACGATTGTGTCTGCCTTGAGAGTTTGTGATTTTTTGTACCATCAGGTACGTTCCTGGAGACTAAGAAGGTAGTCCCGAGACCAGCGTTGCCAAAACTGTTGCTGAATTTGTTGCAACCCTCTAAAACTGGTTAGCCGTGAGATGTTTACGTCTAATAGGCAGGGTTCTGGTATGTGTCAGTAGTCGTCCTACGAGGAAGTGGCCTGGAGTGAGAGGTTCATTCGGTGATGATGCGAGCGGTGTTATTGGACGCGAGTTTAAAATTGCTTCGTTTTGAGCGGTGAGGGTGCTGAGTTCTTCATTGTTAAGAATTGCATTTGCTGCTACTCGTTTTAAGTGGTGCTTCGCAGATTTGACGGGAGCCTCCCAGAGACCACCGAAATGAGTTGATCTTGGAGGAATAAAAGGCCACTCGATTCTGTCCACTCGACAAAGTTCCTTAATCCGCATCAGACTTTCACCATCAAATAATCTTATCAATTCAGTGAGCTCGTTTCGGGCACCGACAAAGTTAGTTGCGTTGTCGCAAAATATTGTGCGACAGAAGCCGCACCGGGCGATGAATCGTCGGAGTGTTGCGATTAACGAGGCAGTAATCGCCGACTGCCTCCAAGTGGACCGCTTTATTGGTGAAGCAAACGAAGTCAGCGATTCCTTTAATGATTGTTCGCGCTCTTGGTTGGTAGCGCAATTTTAAGGGGCCACAAAAGTTAATGCCAGTTGTAAGAAATGGACTTTTTGTTGATACTGGTTTTAGCGGAAGATTACACATAAACTGCTCTACCGATGTTGGTTTGACACGGAAGGAGCGTTGGCATTTATTAAATTCTCGACGATTTATGTTTAGTCTATCCGGGGGTAAGTACCTTTGACGAATTATGCCCAGAAGTGCCTGTGGAGCTGCATGGAATCACTTTAAATGGTAAAAAGAAAAAAACTAGATTAGTAAGCAAATTTAATATAGGTAGGATTATTATGATGTTTTGAGTCATAAGTGATAGGACCATTTTCTAAAAGTCCTTTAACCCTAAGTAAGCCATCTCTACCTATAAATGGGCAAAGATTTCGAGGACGACTGGTTTGGTCAGTCTCTTCAGAATTTTGAAGGAGGTTGTATTCGTTTTCAAATTCTAACAGCTACATGTTAAGAACTAAGCCGTTGTAGTAGTTTGAAGTAGGCGTGCATTGTTGTAGAAACGATAGACGTAAGCGAAAATTCTCTCAAGTTTTGGAAGTGAGTTGCTGTATTTGAGGTCATGTATTATGCTGTAGTATTGCGGGTGTGCTGCGACGAGCGCTTTCTTCGGTGATTTTTTTTCTGGGATGTCTTGTAAAGACCTGTTTGTTGTAGCTTCTCGCCAGCCTTCACAAATTGAGCTTAAGAAAGCTGGTCCTTGGAACCAAAAAGATGATAATTGTAAAATTTTAGCTGTGCAACCTCTGGAGATGAGATCGGCTTTAGTGAATTTTCCTGGAATATGTCTCCATTGTTCTGCTTGTAAGAGTTCATGAATCCTTGCTACTCTGTTGGCGACGAATGTGACCCAAGCGTATGGTGGTTGGGAAATCCAGGCTAAAACAATCTGCGAATCAGTATGATAGAAAATATCGTTGATCTTGAGTTGAAGTAATTTTGTTAGCCTGTCAACTAACTCAGCCACCATGACGGATGCTTGGAGCTCTAGTCTAGGCAGAATTGTTGACTTTATCAGACTGACGCGTGATTTGGAGCAAATAAGCTGTTAGTTTACTTCGCCTGAACGACAAAGCGATCGCAAATAGCAACACGTTCCGTATGTGACTTCGCTGATGTCAGAGAACGCATGTAGTTGGATGTCAACATATTCTGATTGGCCAAGGAGATGCCGAGGGCAGGACAAGAATTTGACTTCATTAAACTGCTGCATGTAGCGATCCCATTGAAGACTCTGCTCCTCTGGTAATGGTGAGTCCCATTCTAGTTTAGATATCCAAAGTTGTTGCATGAATAACTTACCCTTTACGACGATTGGACCTATTAGGCTTATAGGGTCGAAATTCTTACCTAAATAAGAGAGAACTGTCCTTTTAGAAGCCTCGTGGTGAAATTCTAGCACTTAGTATACTTACTTACTTAAGGTGGCGCATACAGTCCATTGTGGACCACGGCCTCAACCAACAAACCTCGCCAGCTAAGCCGGTCCCTAGCCAGTGGCCTCCAGTTGCCCACACCAAGTTGGTTGAGGTCGTTAACCACTTGATCGCGCCACCTTAGATGGGTTCTTCCAGAACTGCGTCGGCCCTCCACGTTGGAATTGAAGACTCTTCGGGCAGGAGCGTTTTCGTCCATACGCTCCACATGACCCAGCCATCTAAGCCGCTGAGTTTTCAGCTTCTTAACCAAGTCAATGTCGCTGTATAGCCCGTACAGTTCGTCATTGAATCTTCTCCTCCATACTCAATTGATACATACAGGCCCGAATATCACCCGAAGAATCTTTCTCAAAGCACCCCAGCCTATATTCATCCGATTGTATCAGTATCCACGCTTCTGTCCCATACAGCAGGACTAGGATAATAAGGTTCTTGTATAGTGTCTCCTTGGTCCTTTGAGAGAGGCCTTTGCTCTGATCTCTTCATTGATGTTGTTCTGAGAGGTTATAGTGGAACCCAAATAGACAAAGTCCTTGACAACCTCAAAGTTATATCTGTCCATTGTGACGTTTTGTCCGAGCCTACGGTGATGAACTTCTTCACCCGATGACGGCATATACTTTGTTTTATCTTCGTTTACAGCCAGACCCATTCGACCCGCTTACACTTCAATACTTGCGAATAATCCACTGACAGCGCGCTTCATTCTTCCAATAATGTCAATATCATCAGCATAGCCAAGTAATTGAACGGATCTAAAAAAAATCGTACCGCTGGTGTTGACATGCGAGTTGCGTACGATTGCCTAAAAAACGATGTTGAAGAGTTTACATGACAGCGCGTCACCCTGTCGTAAGCCTTTCTCGACATTGAATTAGTCGGTGGTGTTCTTACCAACCAACGGAGCAGTGCGAGTTCTCAATAGTCATCCTGCACAATCAAACGAGTTAAGTAGGGATGCCAAGAAGTGACATGGCTCTGTATAACTCCTTCCTGTTCACGCTGTCATAGGCGACTTTAAAATCGATAAAGAGGTGGTGAGTATCGATCTGGAATTCTTGGGTCTTTTCCAAAATCTGCCAAAGTGTGAAAATTTGTTCGACGGCTGACTTACCGGGCCTGAAACCACACTTATAGGGGCCAATCAGTTCACGTGCGAAAGAGTTCAGCCGTTCACACAGAATGGCCGACAAGATTTTATAGGCGACATTTAGGAGACTTATACCTCTGTAGTTGGCGCAGCTTAGAGTATCTCCTTTTTTGTGGATAGTTCACACAATGCTGAGGTTCCATATATTGCACTTTTTCTTCGCGGCACGAACACAATAGGGGTAGGGGAATTTATTTAATTTAAATTATTAATGTACACGTAATTAATACCGCGGTCAATCAAATTAAAAATAAACTAAAAAAAGGTAAAAAAGAAAAAAAAAAGTTGAAACGCGCACCGACGACGGCTACGCACGAAACGAATTGACTGGTACCTACTATCAATAGGCCACACACGAATAACGCGAGAAGAGGATGCAAAAAAAAAAGTGCAATACACAGCTTGATTAAAGAAGCTGTCACCACGGCTGCTCAGCTGGGGTGGGTTCGGTGGAAGAATTTTGTATTTACATTGATAAGCTTGATTGATTTTTTAATCAAAACCGATTATCAAAAGAAGAAAGTATATGATTGCACAGTAGGGTGCAAAAAAAGCGGGCGCCAGGAATTTTTTTCGAAAACCGAATTAGAAAATTCCAAAACTAATTATAGAAGATAACGAACCGATGTTTGAAATAAGAAGAAAGAGTTATGTTTAAATACAGTTATTTTTATTGCTTTGGGAAACCGTGGGACAGAAGATCTATGGACTAAAACCCAAAAGTCTGTTCAAATAAAAGGTTTGAACAAATAAATATGCCCGTTTGGCTCAAAGAAAAAAATTTAATAAGCAATTGAAGCTAAACAAAACTAAAAGCAATTTAAAAGGAAAAAAAGTAAAATGGGTTTTTAACAAAAACCAAAGCGCGCCTCGTACACGAATAGATTGAATATAAGTATATATTTTGAAATTGTAAATATATATTTATATTCAGAATTTTAACACAAACTACTTATCTTATTTTGGGAATGACTCCTTTCTCCTATCTCCTTTTCTCCTTTCAATCTCTATCACGTCTCGAATCCCGATTTTCTAAATCCTCGATCCAAAGGTTTTATCCCAAACAAAAAAAGTCTCCTCCTCGATTTTTTTCTTCACCAAAATTTCTCAAATTTTTTTTTTTCTAAATCCTTTATAAAATTTTGTCTTCGCTTCTAAGGCTCTCACAAGAGTGCCTTCCAAGCTAATTTTTCATCAACAACTTTCTTCCCTCGTCCATTCCAATCATTCACTCATACATACAACGCTACAACACAACTATTCGTTTCGAGATCATCGGTCACGGCTTCCTGGAAGCATGACGCTCTCCTAGAAAACAACCGTCGTGGGATCTAACGAAACATACTCATACGCACACAAACACGGTTTCAACAAGTTGTTGGATGTGTTTCCAAAACTTGCCAAAACATACTCTCACGCACACCAACACAGTTTCGACAAATTATTGGATGTGTTTCCAAAACTTGTCGAAACATTATGGACGAGTTCAGACTATTTCCCAACTAAAACTATTTTCGAGAAAAATTGAGAAGAATTAAAATCGACGAGAAGTCTCAAATAGGCTTTTCCTACTACTCTACTACTATCGCGCGTTACTCGAAGCGTGAATTATTTAACAAACTATTTTCGAAGATACAGAGAGGAGCGTTACTTTAATCATTTTCAAAATTCTATAAAACTAATATAAACGCGTTAAAAACCCATTTTGTACATTTAACAAATTTACGTTATTTAACGTTAAAGTTAAAATTACTTTACATTAAGTTAGATTTTAAAATGGAAAGATAATTATAAGAAGTTGTTGTTGTTCATTTGATGTAAGTAAGAGTCCACCTGACTCGTTACTTCTTCGGCTCGTCCGCCGGCTCTCTTCTCGTTTCAGAACGTCGTACTTGGACTCGAACACCTACTGTTGTTGCTTTTGCAAAATAAGGCTAGGTACACCACTGGTTGATGAGACCATGGTTGCCCTCAACTTCGCCAATATTTTGCAGCCACAACGAGAAAAAAGAATGGGAGAAAGAACGACCGAAGGGAAGTTTTTGTTGCGGTAAAATTTACCGTAACAAATTCCACCCTTACCTCCCAAGAAATGTGTTTACTTTTCAAGAAAAATAAACCATTTCTTAAGGCTCGGCCAGGATTGGAGGGTAAAATCTAAGGTGAACAACACAACACAGGGTTACCATCAAATTAAAAAAAAGAAAAAAAGAAAAAAAGAATTAGTGGCACGAATTGAAAATATGAAATTGGACAATTTACCAAAAAAAACAAACAAAATACAAAATAAATTACGATTTAAAAGAAAGATTAAGGGACTTTTGACTAAGTGTCAATAAATGGCTTTAAATCCTTTACGTGCCACGTCCCTCTATCCTTCCCTTTATCGTCTATCAGGAGGTATGTCCAAGGTGACTCCCTCCTACTGACCTTAAATGGACCAACAAACTTGGTCGCTAATTTAGAAGCGAAATAATTTGCCGCATCGGACAGAGCATAATTCCTACGCCAAACGAGATCACCAGGTTGAAACTGTATGTCTCTTCTCCTCAAATTATAAGTTTTAGCGGTCTTATTTCCCGCCGCTTCCAACTTCCTAGCTATCTCCTGTCTCAGTTTCTGAAACTGCCTAACGGTATCCCCTCTATCTTGGTCCCTATCACTATCTCTAAGCCCTACATCATGGCAACTAGTAACCATGTTCCTACCAAAATTCAGAAAATAAGGCGAAACACCTAACACCTCATGTTGCGAAGTTCGGATAGCACAGGCCACTTTTGCCAGTTGCATATCCCAACTCCGCTGGTTTTCGGAGACATACGCTCGGAGCGTAGTCTTAATAATTTGATTGATGCGCTCCGCAGGATTCGCTTGCGGATGGTAATGCGCCGTATACCGAAGTTGTGACCCGTACGCTTCACTAAGCGTCTTCAGTTCCTTGCTACGGAACTGGGGACCGTTGTCACAGACGATCCACTTTGGAACACCGAAGAGAAGAAAAACGTTTTCTTCCAATTCTCGACAAACCGCTTTCGCCGTTGCGGACCGTAACGCGATCAACAGGGGAAATTTACTAAAATAATCGACGACCGTTAAAATATATATAAAACCGCGCGACGACTTCGGAAGTGGACCGACTAAGTCCACACAAATCATATCCCACGGTTGGGAATTTCCCACCCTCTCAGTCATAAGACCAGCTGGCCTCTCATTCACCGGTTTCACTTTTTGGCAAGTCTTACAACACCTAACATATTTCGTTATGTCACTCCTCATTTTGGGTCAGTAATACTTTTCTGCTATCCTAGCAAAAGTCTTTTTAACGCCCATGTGTCCTGAAAGCGGAGCGTCATGGCAATCGTTTAAAATCTTTGCCCTATCACCTTTCCCTACAACTAATTTCCACTCCTCATTCTCGTTGAGAACAACAATATGGTTCACCCTAACATGTTTATAGAGCCGCCCATCTTCAAGTCGCCAGGATGGGTATTCTAACGGGCTCTTTTCTACCTGTGATCTCATTTTGATCACCCAAAGGTCCGAATCCGCTTCAGAGACACCGGCTACTTCGGGGACTCCTCGCGACAACATATCAGGAACGACATGTTCTTTGCCCTTTCGATGGATGATCTTGAAATCAAATTGTTGGAGCCGAATGGCCCAACGAGCTAACCTACCCTGCGGATCCTTAAGATTGCTAAGCCAGATCAGTGAGTGATGATCAGTCACAACCGTAAATCGAACACCTTCGAGATACGGCCGTAACTTTTCGATTGCCCAAAGAACTGCTTAACATTCCTTTTCGGTCGTAGAGTAGTTCCTTTCATTCCTATTCAATGACCGACTCAAATAACAAATGGCTTTTTCGCCATCCTCAAACTCCTGCGAAAGTACGGCCCCGATACCAAAATCTGACGCGTCTGTTTGGACAACAAACGGCCGAGAAAAATCCGGACATGTCAGAATCGGTGCCGTAACCAAACACTCTTTGGCTTTCCTAAAACTCTCCTCACATTCTTGGGTCCACTCAAATTTCTTACTTTTCTTTAAGAGATCGGTAAGTGGCCTAACTAAAATTGCAAAATTTGGCACGAATCTTCGATACCAGGAAATAGTCCCTACAAAACTCCTAATTTCCTTCACATTTTTCGGTGGAGGATTCCTCATCATGCTTTCCACTTTTTCCGGGTCTACATGAAGCCCGTTCCTATCAACTACATAACCTAGAAATTTCAAAGAAGGCCTACAGAAATTACATTTTTCCCTACCTACTTTTAAACCCGCCTCTCCTAGCCTTTTAAAAACTTCTTTGAGAATTTCTAAGTGTTTCTCAAAAGAATCGGTGACAATGATAATGTCATCTAAGTACACAAAGACAAACGGTTCTAAATCGGGACCTAGAACGTCGTCAATAAACCTTTGCCATGTCGCTGGTGAATTATGGAGCCCGAATGGCATCCTAAAAAATTGAAAAAGACCCCTCTCTGGCACCTTAAAGGCTGTGTACGCGATTCTTCCTCCATTGGAATCTGCCAATAAGCAGATTTAATGTCTAATGAGGACAAATACTTCGCGTTTCGAAGCTTGTCCAAAATTGCCGAAATAAATGGAAGTGGATAAGCATCCCTATCAGTAACCTCACTTAATTTTCTATAGTCAACGCAGAGCCGATAACTGCCGTCTTTCTTCTTAACAAGAAGAATCGGCGATGCCCAAGGACTCTTCGACTTCTCGATCACTCCCGCTTCCAACATCTCTTGGAGTTCTTGATCGATATGTTTCTGAATCGCTGGCGAAACAGGGTAATATCGTTGTTTGATTGGTTCTGCGGACGTCCTTATCTTGTGCTCAACTAAGTTGGTGCACCCTAATCCCTCGGTCATTGATTCAAAAAGTTCTCCTAACAAGTGTTCTAACTTCTTATTTTCGAAATCGTCCAAATCCGATTTTTCCCTAGTCGCTACCGTGTCTGTCACCGAAGCCACCATTTCCTGGCTCGAAAAACTCCACATACCAGATCTCAAATCCGGGACTATGCCCGATAGTGCCCAAAAGTCGGCACCCAAGATCAATTGGTGTGGGAGGTTCGGTATTACCAGACATTCTATTAAAATGGATCTATTCTCAACCTCCACTGGTAGAGAAATAGACCCAGCTACTCCTACACCTGCCCCATCTGCTAACGCTACTGACCCAACACTACTCTTTTCTAATCTAAGCCCTAAGTCTTTAAAAAATTTCCATCCGTCACCACCCACAATGGTACGAGAGGCTCCTGAATCAAGAAGTCCCAAACATTTGACTCCATAAACCCTAACTCCTAAATATGGTCTAGTGTCCCTACCGCTTGCTGCTAACGTGAAACTTAAGTGAACTTGACGTTCCAGCTGATCGTCAGCAGACGACCTTACTAACGCCGACGGGTCTCCTGTCCTGCTGACACAAGAGCCCGTTCCCCATTTCCCGAACACCGCCTACAGTCCCTTCGATATACACCTACAGCCCCGCAACCGAAACACTTCCTTTGCACAGAACAGTTTTGTGCCAAATGCCCATCCCTGTTACAATTGTAACACCTAACTACCTGTCTAAAAGGGTTCTCTGGGACTGGAGCAACAGCCGCAACTCGGTGTTGTCCGGACGAACTCGGTTGGTAACCACATTCTGGTTCCAACAAATGCCTACCTCTACTTGGTATAGTAAAACTATCTACATTTACCTTAAGGGTATCTAGTTCCCTACCTAAGACAGCAAGTTCCTTAACCGTCTTTGATTTGGCACTCGCTATCTGAACCTGATAAAAGGGGTCTTCGTTTTTCCTCAATATAGATAACATTCTTCCCTCTGATAAAGGTTCCGACAATCTTCGGAACAATGTCCTCATAGTGGCAAGATACGCGCCGAAAGTTTCATCCTTTCCCTGCGAACGCCGATTTATTTCTTCTAGTAGAAGATCATCGTAATTCGCAGGAAGGAACTCCGCTTTGAGTTCCTTGACGAGTTCCTGCCAATCCCCCAAATCTTCCCTAACCGTCCTATACCACATAAGGGCCCTACCCGACAAAAGCTCCGAAGCGGATTTGAAAAGGTGGGAGTCCGGAACATCGTTAGCCAGACGAAGTTCCTCCACTCTTTCCAGGAATGAATTCACTGATGCTCCATTAGAGTCACCAGTAAATTTCACCCCCCACTTTCCTACACGTTCAGTGCACTTCTGTTGAACGACCATTTGTTCAACAAAAGTGTCACCCCTATCCACCCTATGTCCCAATGGGACCCTAACACTAATACCACTGACTGAAGGACTACTGCCAAAACGACTTGGTTCAGGCAATGAACCTCCAGCCAGTCCTAACGCAGACCGCACACCACTTGGGGTCTGACCAACTTGTACCTGAAGTTGGGTTTGCATTTTAACCGGAGTCTTTTCCTTCTCAAACTCTTCTTCCCTATCGCTATTCTCACTATCACCAGTGAGATCTCCTAATAAACATAAAACTTTATTACGAAGTGAGCTGATAGCATCTTCTTCGTCTTCTGCTTCACAAGGGGTCCTAGCTAACCTACCTATACACCACTCAATCTTTGTTACAATCTTTATGTACTCCGAAGACTTTGGATTCTTCGGAGGTACTTTAAGAAGGCCCCTAATCTCCTAAATTTTAGCTTCTATAGCATCCTTATCCTACTCATAGGTGAACAGGTACACCATGCTAACCTCCATCGAGTTTCTCTTAACGAGCAACCTCAATGACCTCAATGCCTTTCGCATCTCATCTACAGAACCTACCTTTAAACCCCTGACCTTCATCTCATAGGCCAGTTTGTCCTGCGCTAACCTTCCTATATTCATATTTATTAAAAAAAAAAACAATTAACCGAAAGAAACGAGAACAGCCAAAACAAAAAAAATTATTAAAACCAAAATTTAAAAAAACTTGGCAACCCTTAACGATTTATTTAAAACAAATATTGAGTACAATAAATTTCGTTCAAAACAAGACACTCTAAATTTTAAACTTGCACGATATTATAATATAAAACTCTATTTAAATTTCCACGAGAAATTTTACACGTAGGTGGCAACCGCAAGCACCAATCACTACTTCTTAAATTTAATAACGAAAGCAAAAAAAAAAATTACTGAAAACGATAAACTAAAACTATCACCCGAATAAATATATTTCCTAAGAAAAGAAAATAATCCTATCACTAAAAAAAAAAACTCAACTTAATTTTTAACTCAATCTTGAATGTAAATATCACAAAATATCCCACGCGAGAAAAAACAGCAAGAAAAAAAACTATAACCTACCACTGGAAAGAACTCAATTTAATTGTCGCTTCGAAAAAAAAAATGTCACGATATAAATATGTTAATATCCCACGCGAGAGGAAAAAAAAAATTCTAATTAAAAACCCTCTAAATTTAAACGCACACAAAAAAAAAATCAAAAATGAGAAAAAATATTGTAGGTAGGTACATATGAAATAAAAAACACCACAGAATTAAAAACGAGTTTACAACACACACAAAAAACAATATCACCAAAAACTTTGCTGCTTCTCCTGTCTCCTTGACTGGGTCCCCTTTCGCTGTTCCACCTTTTTTTTCACAACACCTTTTTTTCCAAGAGGGGAAACTACACCAATAATAATAAGAAAAAAAGATTAGCTTTCCAATCAAAATATTGATAAAAAAAACACTAGGTACACAATACACAAAAAAAAATTCTTCCACTTTTGGGCCCTAAACGTTGGGCACCACTTTATTGCACTTTTTCTTCGCGGCACGAACACAATAGGGGTAGGGGAATTTATTTAATTTAAATTATTAATGTACACGTAATTAATACCGCGGTCAATCAAATTAAAAATAAACTAAAAAAAGGTAAAAAAGAAAAAAAAAAAGTTGAAACGCGCACCGACGGCTACGCACGAAACGAATTGACTGGTACCTACTATCAATAGGCCACACACGAATAACGCGAGAAGAGGATGCAAAAAAAAAAGTGCAATACACAGCTTGATTAAAGAAGCTGTCACCACGGCTGCTCAGCTGGGGTGGGTTCGGTGGAAGAATTTTGTATTTACATTGATAAGCTTGATTGATTTTGTAATCAAAACCGATTATCAAAAGAAGAAAGTATATGATTGCACAGTAGGGTGCAAAAAAAAGCGGGCGCCAGGAATTTTTTTCGAAAACCGAATTAGAAAATTCCAAAACTAATTATAGAAGATAACGAACCGATGTTTGAAATAAGAAGAAAGAGTTATGTTTAAATATAGTTATTTTTATTGCTTTGGGAAACCGTGGGACATAAGATCCCTGCACTAAAACCCAAAAGTCTTTTCAAATAAAAGGTTTGAACAAATAAATATGGCCGTTTGGCTCAAAGAAAAAAATTTAATAAGCAATTGAAGCTAAACAAAACTAAAAGCAATTTAAAAGGAAAAAAAAGTAAAATGGGTTTTTAACAAAAACCAAAGCGCGCCTCGTACACGAATAGATTGAATATAAGTATATATTTTGAAATTGTAAATATATATTTATATTCAGAATTTTAACACAAACTACTTATCTTATTTTGGGAATGACTCCTTTCTCCTATCTCCTTTTCTCCTTTCAATCTCTATCACGTCTCGAATCCCGATTTTCTAAATCCTCGATCCAAAGGTTTTATCCCAAACAAAAAAAGTCTCCTCCTCGATTTTTTTCTTCACCAAAATTTCTCGAAATTTTTTTTTTCTAAATCCTTTATAAAATTTTGTCTGCGCTTCTAAGGCTCTCACAAGAGTGCCTTCCAAGCTAATTTTTCATCAACAACTTTCTTCCCTCGTCCATTCCAATCATTCACTCATACAAACAACGCTACAACACAACCATTCGTTTCGAGATCATCGGTCACGGCTTCCTGGAAGCATGACGCTCTCCTAGAAAACAACCGTCGTGGGATCTAACGAAACATACTCATACGCACACAAACACGGTTTCAACAAGTTGTTGGATGTGTTTCCAAAACTTGCCAAAACATACTCTCACGCACACCAACACAGTTTCGACAAGTTATTGGATGTGTTTCCAAAACTTGTCGAAACATTATGGACGAGTTCAGACTATTTCCCAACTAAAACTATTTTCGAGAAAAATTGAGAAGAATTAAAATCGACGAGAAGTCTCAAATAGGCTTTTCCTACTACTCTACTACTATCGCGCGGGATTCGAAGCGTGAATTATTTAACAAACTATTTTCGAAGATACAGAGAGGAGCGTTACTTTAATCATTTTCAAAATTCTATAAAACTAATATAAACGCGTTAAAAACCCATTTTGTACATTTAACAAATTTACGTTATTTAACGTTAAAGTTAAAATTACGTTACATTAAGTTAGATTTTAAAATGGAAAGATAATTATAAGAAGTTGTTGTTGTTCATTTGATGTAAGTAAGAGTCCACCTGACTCGTTACTTCTTCGGCTCGTCCGCCGGCTCTCTTCTCGTTTCAGAACGTCGTACTTGGACTCGAACACCTACTGTTGTTGCTTTTGCAAAATAAGGCTAGGTACACCACTGGTTGATGAGACCATGGTTGCCCTCAACTTCGCCAATATTTTGCAGCCACAACGAGAAAAAAGAATGGGAGAAAGAACGACCGAAGGGAAGTTTTTGTTGCGGTAAAATTTACCGTAACAAATTCCACCCTTACCTCCCAAGAAATGTGTTTACTTTTCAAGAAAAATAAACCATTTCTTAAGGCTCGGCCAGGATTGGAGGGTAAAATCTAAGGTGAACAACACAACACAGGGTTACCATCAAATTAAAAAAAAGAAAAATAGAAAAAAAGAAAAAAAGAATTAGTGGCACGAATTGAAAATATGAAATTGGACAATTTACCAAAAAAAAAACAAACAAAATACAAAATAAAAAGAAAGATTAAGGGACTTTTGACTAAGTGTCAGTAAATGGCTTTAAATCCTTTACGTGCCACGTCCCTCGATCCTTCCCTTTATCGTCTATCAGGAGGTATGTCCAAGGTGACTCCCTCCTACTGACCTTAAATGGGCCAACAAACTTGGTCGCTAATTTAGAAGCGAAATAATTTGCCGCATCGGACAGAGCATAATTCCTACGCCAAACGAGATCACCAGGTTGAAACTGTATGTCTCTTCTCCTCAAATTATAAGTTTTAGCGGTCTTATTTCCCGCCGCTTCCAACTTCCTAGCTATCTCCTGTCTCAGTTTCTGAAACTGCCTAACGGTATCCCCTCTATCTTGGTCCCTATCACTATCTCTAAGCCCTACATCATGGCAACTAGTAACCATGTTCCTACCAAAATTCAGAAAATAGGGCGAAACACCTAACACCTCATGTTGCGAAGTTCGGATAGCACAGGCCACTTTTGCCAGTTGCATATCCCAACTCCGCTGGTTTTCGGAGACATACGCTCGGAGCGTAGTCTTAATAATTTGATTGATGCGCTCCGCAGGATTCGCTTGCGGATGGTAATGCGCCGTATACCGAAGTTGTGACCCGTACGCTTCACTAAGCGTCTTCAGTTCCTTGCTACGGAACTGGGGACCGTTGTCACAGACGATCCACTTTGGAACACCGAAGAGAAGAAAAACGTTTTCTTCCAATTCTCGACAAACCGCTTTCGCCGTTGCGGACCGTAACGCGATCAACAGGGGAAATTTACTAAAATAATCGACGACCGTTAAAATATATATAAAACCGCGCGACGACTTCGGAAGTGGACCGACTAAGTCCACACAAATCATATCCCACGGTTGGGAATTTCCCACCCTCTCAGTCATAAGACCAGCTGGCCTCTCATTCACCGGTTTCACTTTTTGGCAAGTCTTACAACACCTAACATATTTCGTTATGTCACTCCTCATTTTGGGCCAGTAATACTTTTCTGCTATCCTAGCAAAAGTCTTTTTAACGCCCATGTGTCCTGAAAGCGGAGCGTCATGGCAATCGTTTAAAATCTTTGCCCTATCACCTTTCCCTACAACTAATTTCCACTCCTCATTCTCGTTGTGAACAACAATATGGCTCACCCTAACATGTTTATAGAGCCGCCCATCTTCAACTCGCCAGGGTGGGTATTCTAACGGGCTCTTTTCTACCTGTGATTTCATTTTGATGACCCAAGGGTCCGAATCCGCTTCAGAGACACCGGCTACTTCGGGGACTCCTCGCGACAACATATCAGGAACGACATGTTCTTTGCCCTTTCGATGGATGATCTTGAAATCAAATTGTTGGAGCCGAATGGCCCAACGAGCTAACCTACCCTGCGGATCCTTAAGATTGCTAAGCCAGATCAGTGAGTGATGATCAGTCACAACCGTAAATCGAACACCTTCGAGATACGGCCGTAACTTTTCGATTGCCCAAAGAACCGCTAAACATTCCTTTTCGGTCGTAGAGTAGTTCCTTTCATTCCTATTCAATGACCGACTCAAATAACAAATGGCTTTTTCGCCATCCTCAAACTCCTGCGAAAGTACGGCCCCGATACCAAAATCTGACGCGTCTGTTTGGACAACAAACGGCCGAGAAAAATCCGGACATGTCAGAATCGGTGCCGTAACCAAACACTCTTTGGCTTTCCTAAAACTCTCCTCACATTCTTGGGTCCACTCAAATTTCTTACTTTTCTTTAAGAGATCGGTAAGAGTCCTAACTAAAATTGCAAAATTTGGCACGAATCTTCGATACCAGGAAATAGTCCCTACAAAACTCCTAATTTCCTTCACATTTTTCGGTGGAGGAATCCTCATCATGCTTTCCACTTTTTCCAGGTCTACATGAAGCCCGTTCCTATCAACTACATAACCTAGAAATTTCAAAGAAGGCCTACAGAAATTACATTTTTCCCTACCTACTTTTAAACCCGCCTCTCCTAACCTTTTAAAAACTTCTTTGAGAATTTCTAAGTGTTTCTCAAAAGAATCGGTGACAATGATAATGTCATCTAAGTACACAAAGACAAACGGTTCTAAATCGGGACCTAGAATGTCGTCAATAAACCTTTGCCATGTCGCTGGTGAATTATGGAGCCCGAATGGCATCCTACAAAATTGAAAAAGACCCCTCCCTGGCACCTTAAAGGCTGTGTACTTACGCGATTCTTCCTCCATTGGAATCTGCCAATAAGGAGATTTAATGTCTAATGAGGATAAATACTTCGCGTTTCGAAGCTTGTCCAAAATTGCCGAAATAAATGGAAGTGGATAAGCATCCCTATCAGTAACCTCTCTTAATTTTCTATAGTCAACGCAGAACCGATAACTGCCGTCTTTCTTCTTAACAAGAAGAATCGGCGATGCCCAAGGACTCTTCGACTTCTCGTTCACTCCCGCTTCCAACATCTCTTGGAGTTCTTGATCGATATGTTTCTGAATCGCTGGCGAAACAGGGTAATATCGTTGTTTGATTGGTTCTGCGGACGTCCTTATCTTGTGCTCAACTAAGTTGGTGCACCCTAATCCCTCGGTCATTGATTCAAAAAGTTCTCCTAACAAGTGTTCTAACTTCTTATTTTCGAAATCGTCCAAATCCGATTTTTCCCTAGTCGCTACCGTGTCTGTCACCGAAGCCACCATTTCCTGGCTCGAAAAACTCCACATACCAGATCTCAAATCCGGGACTATGCCCGATAGTGCCCAAAAGTCGGCACCCAAGATCAATTGGTGTGGGAGGTTCGGTATTACCAGACATTCTATTAAAATGGATCTATTCTCAACCTCCACTGGTAGAGAAATAGACCCAGCTTCTCCTACACCTGCCCCATCTGCTAACGCTACTGACCCAACACTACTCTTTTCTAATCTAAGCCCTAAGTCTTTAAAAATTTTCCATCCGTCACCACCCACAATGGTACGAGAGGCTCCTGAATCAAGAAGTCCCAAACATTTGACTCCATAAACCCTAACTCCTTTATAATATAAAACTCTATTTAAATTTCCACGAGAAATTTTACACGTAGGTGGCAACCGCAAGCACCAATCACTACTTCTTAAATTTAATAACGAAAGCAAAAAAAAAAAATTACTGAAAACGATAAACTAAAACTATCACCCGAATATATTTCCTAAGAAAAGAAAATAATCCTATCACTAAAAAAAAAAACTCAACTTAATTTTTAACTCAATCTGGAATGTAAATATCACAAAATATCCCACGCGAGAAAAAACAACAAGAAAAAAAACTATAACCTACCACTGGAAAGAACTCAATTTAATTGTCGCTTCGAAAAAAAAAATGTCACGATATAAATATGTTAATATCCCACGCGAGAGGAAAAAAAAATTCTAATTAAAAACCCTCTAAATTTAAATGCACACAAAAAAAATCAAAAATGAGAAAAAATATTGTAGGTAGGTACATATGAAAAAAAAAAAACACCACAGAATTAAAAACGAGTTTACAACACACACAAAAAACAATATCACCAAAAACTTTGCTGCTTCTCCTGTCTCCTTGACTGGGTCCCCTTTCGCTGTTCCACCTTTTTTTTCACAACACCTTTTTTTCCAAGAGGGGAAACTACACCAATAATAATAAGAAAAAAAGATTAGCTTTCCAATCAAAATATTGATAAAAAAAACACTAGGTACACAATACACAAAAAAAAATTCTTCCACTTTTGGGAGCTAAACGTTGGGCACCACTTTATTGCACTTTTTCTTCGCGGCACGAACACAATAGGGGTAGGGGAATTTATTTAATTTAAATTATTAATGCACACGTAATTAATACCGCGGTCAATCAAATTAAAAATAAACTAAAAAAAGGTAAAAAAGAAAAAAAAAAGTTGAAACGCGCACCGACGGCTACGCACGAAACGAATTGACGGGTACCTACTATCAATAGGCCACACACGAATAACGCGAGAAGAGGATGCAAAAAAAAAGTGCAATACACAGCTTGATTAAAGAAGCTGTCACCACGGCTGCTCAGCTGGGGTGGGTTCGGTGGAAGAATTTTGTATTTACATTGATAAGCTTGATTGATTTTGTAATCAAAACCGATTATCAAAAGAAGAAAGTATATGATTGCACAGTAGGGTGCAAAAAAAAGCGGGCGCCAGGAATTTTTTTCGAAAACCGAATTAGAAAATTCCAAAACTAATTATAGAAGATAACGAACCGATGTTTGAAATAAGAAGAAAGAGTTATGTTTAAATATAGTTATTTTTATTGCTTTGGGAAACCGTGGGACAGAAGATCTATGGACTAAAACCCAAAAGTCTTTTCAAATAAAAGGTTTGAACAAATAAATATGCCCGTTTGGCTCAAAGAAAAAAATTTAATAAGCAATTGAAGCTAAACAAAACTAAAAGCAATTTAAAAGGAAAAAAAGTAAAATGGGTTTTTAACAAAAACCAAAGCGCGCCTCGTACACGAATAGATTGAATATAAGTATATATTTTGAAATTGTAAATATATATTTATATTCAGAATTTTAGCACAAACTACTTATCTTATTTTGGGAATGACTCCTTTCTCCTATCTCCTTTTCTCCTTTCAATCTCTATCACGTCTCGAATCCCGATTTTCTAAATCCTCGATCCAAAGGTTTTATCCCAAACAAAAAAAGTCTCCTCCTCGATTTTTTTCTTCACCAAAATTTCTCAAATTTTTTTTTTTCTAAATCCTTTATAAAATTTTGTCTTCGCTTCTAAGGCTCTCACAAGAGTGCCTTCCAAGCTAATTTTTCATCAACAACTTTCTTCCCTCGTCCATTCCAATCATTCACTCATACATACAACGCTACAACACAACTATTCGTTTCGAGATCATCGGTCACGGCTTCCTGGAAGCATGACGCTCTTCTAGAAAACAACCGTCGTGGGATCTAACGAAACATACTCATACGCACACAAACACGGTTTCAACAAGTTGTTGGATGTGTTTCCAAAACTTGCCAAAACATACTCTCACGCACACCAACACAGTTTCGACAAATTATTGGATGTGTTTCCAAAACTTGTCGAAACATTATGGACGAGTTCAGACTATTTCCCAACTAAAACTATTTTCGAGAAAAATTGAGAAGAATTAAAATCGACGAGAAGTCTCAAATAGGCTTTTCCTACTACTCTACTACTATCGCGCGGGACTCGAAGCGTGAATTATTTAACAAACTATTTTCGAAGATACAGAGAGGAGCGTTACTTTAATCATTTTCAAAATTCTATAAAACTAATATAAACGCGTTAAAAATCCATTTTGTACATTTAACAAATTTACGTTATTTAACGTTAAAGTTAAAATTACGTTACATTAAGTTAGATTTTAAAATGGAAAGATAATTATAAGAAGTTGTTGTTGTTCATTTGATGTAAGTAAGAGTCCACCTGACTCGTTACTTCTTCGGCTCATCCGCCGGCTCTCTTCTCGTTTCAGAACGTCGTACTTGGACTCGAACACCTACTGTTGTTGCTCTTGCAAAATAAGGCTAGGTACACCACTGGTTGATGAGACCATGGTTGCCCTCAACTTCGCCAATATTTTGCAGCCACAACGAGAAAAAAGAATGGGAGAAAGAACGACCGAAGGGAAGTCTTTGTTGCGGTAAAATTTACCGTAACAAATTCCACCCTTACCTCCCAAGAAATGTGTTTACTTTTCAAGAAAAATAAACCATTTCTTAAGGCTCGGCCAGGATTGGAGGGTAAAATCTAAGGTGAACAACACAACACAGGGTTACCATCAAATTTAAAAAAAGAAAAATAGAAAAAAAGAAAAAAAGAATTAGTGGCACGAATTGAAAATATGAAATTGGACAATTTACCAAAAAAAACAAACAAAATACAAAATAAAAAGAAAGATTAAGGGACTTTTGACTAAGTGTCAATAAATGGCTTTAAATCCTTTACGTGCCACGTCCCTCGATCCTTCCCTTTATCGTCTATCAGGAGGTATGTCCAAGGTGACTCCCTCCTACTGACCTTAAATGGACCAACAAACTTGGTCGCTAATTTAGAAGCGAAATAATTTGCCGCATCGGACAGAGCATAATTCCTACGCCAAACGAGATCACCAGGTTGAAACTGTATGTCTCTTCTCCTCAAATTATAAGTTTTAGCGGTCTTATTTCCCGCCGCTTCCAACTTCCTAGCTATCTCCTGTCTCAGTTTCTGAAACTGCCTAACGGTATCCCCTCTATCTTGGTCCCTATCACTATCTCTAAGCCCTACATCATGGCAACTAGTTACCATGTTCCTACCAAAATTCAGAAAATAAGACGAAACACCTAACACCTCATGTTGCGAAGTTCGGATAGCACAGGCCACTTTTGCCAGTTGCATATCCCAACTCCGCTGGTTTTCGGAGACATACGCTCGGAGCGTAGTCTTAATAATTTGATTGATGCGCTCCGCAGGATTCGCTTGCGGATGGTAATGCGCCGTATACCGAAGTTGTGACCCGTACGCTTCACTAAGCGTCTTCAGTTCCTTGCTACGGAACTGGGGACCGTTGTCACAGACGATCCACTTTGGAACACAGAAGAGAAGAAAAACGTTTTCTTCCAATTCTCGACAAACCGCTTTCGCCGTTGCGGACCGTAACGCGATCAACAGGGGAAATTTACTAAAATAATCGACGACCGTTAAAATATATATAAAACCGCGCGACGACTTCGGAAGTGGACCGACTAAGTCCACACAAATCATATCCCACGGTTGGGAATTTCCCACCCTCTCAGTCATAAGACCAGCTGGCCTCTCATTCACCGGTTTCACTTTTTGGCAAGTCTTACAACACCTAACATATTTCGTTATGTCACTCCTCATTTTGGGCCAGTAATACTTTTCTGCTATCCTAGCAAAAGTCTTTTTAACGCCCATGTGTCCTGAAAGCGGAGCGTCATGGCAATCGTTTAAAATCTTTGCCCTATCACCTTTCCCTACAACTAATTTCCACTCCTCATTCTCGTTGAGAACAATAATATGGTTCACCCTAACATGTTTATAGAGCCGCCCATCTTCAACTCGCCAGGATGGGTATTCTAACGGGCTCTTTTCTACCTGTGATCTCATTTTGATCACCCAAAGGTCCGAATCCGCTTCAGAGACACCGGCTACTTCGGGGACTCCTCGCGACAACATATCAGGAACGACATGTTCTTTGCCCTTTCGATGGATGATCTTGAAATCAAATTGTTGGAGCCGAATGGCCCAACGAGCTAACCTACCCTGCGGATCCTTAAGATTGCTAGGCCAGATCAGTGAGTGATGATCAATCACAACCGTAAATCGAACACCTTCGAGATACGGCCGTAACTTTTCGATTGCCCAAAGAACTGCTTAACATTCCTTTTCGGTCGTAGAGTAGTTCCTTTCATTCCTATTCAATGACCGACTCAAATAACAAATGGCTTTTTCGCCATCCTCAAACTCCTGCGAAAGTACGGCCCCGATACCAAAATCTGACGCGTCTGTTTGGACAACAAACGGCCGACAAAAATCCGGACATGTCAGAATCGGTGCCGTAACCAAACACTCTTTGGCTTTCCTAAAACTCTCCTCACATTCTTGGGTCCACTCAAATTTCTTACTTTTCTTTAAGAGATCGGTAAGTGGCCTAACTAAAATTGCAAAATTTGGCACGAATCTTCGATACCAGGAAATAGTCCCTACAAAACTCCTAATTTCCTTCACATTTTTCGGTGGAGGATTCCTCATCATGCTTTCCACTTTTTCCGGGTCTACATGAAGCCCGTTCCTATCAACTACATAACCTAGAAATTTCAAAGAAGGCCTACAGAAATTACATTTTTCCCTACCTACTTTTAAACCCGCCTCTCCTACCCTTTTAAAAACTTCTTTGAGAATTTCTAAGTGTTTCTCAAAAGAATCGGTGACAATGATAATGTCATCTAAGTACACAAAGACAAACGGTTCTAAATCGGGACCTAGAACGTCGTCAATAAACCTTTGCCATGTCGCTGGTGAATTATGGAGCCCGAATGGCATCCTACAAAATTGAAAAAGACCCCTCTCTGGCACCTTAAAGGCTGTGTACTTACGCGATTCTTCCTCCATTGGAATCTGCCAATAAGCAGATTTAATGTCTAATGAGGACAAATACTTCGCGTTTCGAAGCTTGTCCAAAATTGCCGAAATAAATGGAAGTGGATAAGCATCCCTATCAGTAACCTCACTTAATTTTCTATAGTCAACGCAGAGCCGATAACTGCCGTCTTTCTTCTTAACAAGAAGAATCGGCGATGCCCAAGGACTCTTCGACTTCTCGATCACTCCCGCTTCCAACATCTCTTGGAGTTCTTGATCGATATGTTTCTGAATCGCTGGCGAAATAGGGTAATATCGTTGTTTGATTGGTTCTGCGGACGTCCTTATCTTGTGCTCAACTAAGTTGGTGCACCCTAATCCCTCGGTCATTGATTCAAAAAGTTCTCCTAACAAGTGTTCTAACTTCTTATTTTCGAAATCGTCCAAATCCGATTTTTCCCTAGTCGCTACCGTGTCTGTCACCGAAGCCACCATTTCCTGGCTCGAAAAACTCCACATACCAGATCTCAAATCCGGGACTATGCCCGATAGTGCCCAAAAGTCGGCACCCAAGATCAATTGGTGTGGGAGGTTCGGTATTACCAGACATTCTATTAAAATGGATCTATTCTCAACCTCCACTGGTAGAGAAATAGACCCAGCTACTCCTACACCTGCCCCATCTGCTAACGCTACTGACCCAACACTACTCTTTTCTAATCTAAGCCCTAAGTCTTTAAAAAATTTCCATCCGTCACCACCCACAATGGTACGAGAGGCTCCTGAATCAAGAAGTCCCAAACATTTGACTCCATAAACCCTAACTCCTAAATATGGTCTAGTGTCCCTACCGCTTGCTGCTAACGTGAAACTTACGTGAACTTGACGTTCCAGCTGATCGTCAGCAGACGACCTTACTAACGCCGACGGGTCTCCTGTCCTGCTGACACAAGAGCCCGTTCCCCATTTCCCGAACACCGCCTACAGTCCCTTCGATATACACCTACAGCCCCGCAACCGAAACACTTCCTTTGCACAGAACAGTTTTGTGCCAAATGCCCATCCCTGTTACAATTGTAACACCTAACTACCTGTCTAAAAGGGTTCTCTGGGACTGGAGCAACAGCCGCAACTCGGTGTTGTCCGGACGAACTCGGTTGGTAACCACATTCTGGTTCCAACAAATGCCTACCTCTACTTGGTATAGTAAAACTATCTACATTTACCTTAAGGGTATCTAGTTCCCTACCTAAGACAGCAAGTTCCTTAACCGTCTTTGATTTGGCACTCGCTATCTGAACCTGATAAAAGGGGTCTTCGTTTTTCCTCAATATAGATAACATTCTTCCCTCTGATAAAGGTTCCGACAATCTTCGGAACAATGTCCTCATAGTGGCAAGATACGCGCCGAAAGTTTCATCCTTTCCCTGCGAACGCCGATTTATTTCTTCTAGTAGAAGATCATCGTAATTCGCAGGAAGGAACTCCGCTTTGAGTTCCTTGACGAGTTCCTGCCAATCCCCCAAATCTTCCCTAACCGTCCTATACCACATAAGGGCCCTACCCGACAAAAGCTCCGAAGCGGATTTGAAAAGGTGGGAGTCCGGAACATCGTTAGCCAGACGAAGTTCCTCCACTCTTTCCAGGAATGAATTCACTGATGCTCCATTAGAGTCACCAGTAAATTTCACCCCCCACTTTCCTACACGTTCAGTGCACTTCTGTTGAACGACCATTTGTTCAACAAAAGTGTCACCCCTATCAACCCTATGTCCCAATGGGACCCTAACACTAATACCACTGACTGAAGGACTACTGCCAAAACGACTTGGTTCAGGCAATGAACCTCCAGCCAGTCCTAACGCAGACCGCACACCACTTGGGGTCTGACCAACTTGTACCTGAAGTTGGGTTTGCATTTTAACCGGAGTCTTTTCCTTCTCAAACTCTTCTTCCCTATCGCTATTCTCACTATCACCAGTGAGATCTCCTAATAAACATAAAACTTTATTACGAAGTGAGCTGATAGCATCTTCTTCGTCTTCTGCTTCACAAGGGGTCCTAGCTAACCTACCTATACACCACTCAATCTTTGTTACAATCTTAATGTACTCCGAAGACTTTGGATTCTTCGGAGGTACTTTAAGAAGGCCCCTAATCTCCTAAATCTTAGCTTCTATAGCATCCTTATCCTACTCATAGGTGAACGGGTACACCATGCTAACCTCCATCGAGTTTCTCTTAACGAGCAACCTCAATGACCTCAATGCCTTTCGCATCTCATCTACAGAACCTACCTTTAAACCCCTGACCTTCATCTCATAGGCCAGTTTGTCCTGCGCTAACCTTCCTATATTCATATTTATTAAAAAAAAACAATTAACCGAAAGAAACGAGAACAGCCAAAACAAAAAAAATTATTAAAACCAAAATTTAAAAAAACTTGGCAACCCTTAACGATTTATTTAAAACAAATATTGAGTACAATAAATTTCGTTCAAAACAAGACACTCTAAATTTTAAACTTGCACGATATTATAATATAAAACTCTATTTAAATTTCCACGAGAAATTTTACACGTAGGTGGCAACCGCAAGCACCAATCACTACTTCTTAAATTTAATAACGAAAGCAAAAAAAAAATTACTGAAAACGATAAACTAAAACTATCACCCGAATAAATATATTTCCTAAGAAAAGAAAATAATCCTATCACTAAAAAAAAAAACTCAACTTAATTTTTAACTCAATCTTGAATGTAAATATCACAAAATATCCCACGCGAGAAAAAACAACAAGAAAAAAAACTATAACCTACCACTGGAAAGAACTCAATTTAATTGTCGCTTCGAAAAAAAAATGTCACGATATAAATATGTTAATATCCCACGCGAGAGGAAAAAAAAAAATTCTAATTAAAAACCTTCTAAATTTAAATGCACACAAAAAAAAAATCAAAAATGAGAAAAAATATTGTAGGTAGGTACATATGAAAAAAAAACACCACAGAATTAAAAACGAGTTTACAACACACACAAAAAACAATATCACCAAAAACTTTGCTGCTTCTCCTGTCTCCTTGACTGGGTCCCCTTTCGCTGTTCCACCTTTTTTTTCACAACACCTTTTTTTCCAAGAGGGGAAACTACACCAATAATAATAAGAAAAAAAGATTAGCTTTCCAATCAAAATATTGATAAAAAAAACACTAGGTACACAATACACAAAAAAAAAATTCTTCCACTTTTGGGCCCTAAACGTTGGGCACCACTTTATTGCACTTTTTCTTCGCGGCACGAACACAATAGGGGTAGGGGAATTTATTTAATTTAAATTATTAATGTACACGTAATTAATACCGCGGTCAATCAAATTAAAAATAAACTAAAAAAAGGTAAAAAAGAAAAAAAAAAAGTTGAAACGCGCACCGACGGCTACGCACGAAACGAATTGACTGGTACCTACTATCAATAGGCCACACACGAATAACGCGAGAAGAGGATGCAAAAAAAAAAGTGCAATACACAGCTTGATTAAAGAAGCTGTCACCACGGCTGCTCAGCTGGGGTGGGTTCGGTGGAAGAATTTTGTATTTACATTGATAAGCTTGATTGATTTTGTAATCAAAACCGATTATCAAAAGAAGAAAGTATATGATTGCACAGTAGGGTGCAAAAAAAAGCGGGCGCCAGGAATTTTTTTCGAAAACCGAATTAGAAAATTCCAAAACTAATTATAGAAGATAACGAACCGATGTTTGAAATAAGAAGAAAGAGTTATGTTTAAATATAGTTATTTTTATTGCTTTGGGAAACCGTGGGACATAAGATCCCTGCACTAAAACCCAAAAGTCTTTTCAAATAAAAGGTTTGAACAAATAAATATGGCCGTTTGGCTCAAAGAAAAAAATTTAATAAGCAATTGAAGCTAAACAAAACTAAAAGCAATTTAAAAGGAAAAAAAAGTAAAATGGGTTTTTAACAAAAACCAAAGCGCGCCTCGTACACGAATAGATTGAATATAAGTATATATTTTGAAATTGTAAATATATATTTATATTCAGAATTTTAACACAAACTACTTATCTTATTTTGGGAATGACTCCTTTCTCCTATCTCCTTTTCTCCTTTCAATCTCTATCACGTCTCGAATCCCGATTTTCTAAATCCTCGATCCAAAGGTTTTATCCCAAACAAAAAAAGTCTCCTCCTCGATTTTTTTCTTCACCAAAATTTCTCGAAATTTTTTTTTTCTAAATCCTTTATAAAATTTTGTCTGCGCTTCTAAGGCTCTCACAAGAGTGCCTTCCAAGCTAATTTTTCATCAACAACTTTCTTCCCTCGTCCATTCCAATCATTCACTCATACAAACAACGCTACAACACAACCATTCGTTTCGAGATCATCGCTCACGGCTTCCTGGAAGCATGACGCTCTCCTAGAAAACAACCGTCGTGGGATCTAACGAAACATACTCATACGCACACAAACACGGTTTCAACAAGTTGTTGGATGTGTTTCCAAAACTTGCCAAAACATACTCTCACGCACACCAACACAGTTTCGACAAGTTATTGGATGTGTTTCCAAAACTTGTCGAAACATTATGGACGAGTTCAGACTATTTCCCAACTAAAACTATTTTCGAGAAAAATTGAGAAGAATTAAAATCGACGAGAAGTCTCAAATAGGCTTTTCCTACTACTCTACTACTATCGCGCGGGATTCGAAGCGTGAATTATTTAACAAACTATTTTCGAAGATACAGAGAGGAGCGTTACTTTAATCATTTTCAAAATTCTATAAAACTAATATAAACGCGTTAAAAACCCATTTTGTACATTTAACAAATTTACGTTATTTAACGTTAAAGTTAAAATTACGTTACATTAAGTTAGATTTTAAAATGGAAAGATAATTATAAGAAGTTGTTGTTGTTCATTTGATGTAAGTAAGAGTCCACCTGACTCGTTACTTCTTCGGCTCGTCCGCCGGCTCTCTTCTCGTTTCAGAACGTCGTACTTGGACTCGAACACCTACTGTTGTTGCTTTTGCAAAATAAGGCTAGGTACACCACTGGTTGATGAGACCATGGTTGCCCTCAACTTCGCCAATATTTTGCAGCCACAACGAGAAAAAAGAATGGGAGAAAGAACGACCGAAGGGAAGTTTTTGTTGCGGTAAAATTTACCGTAACAAATTCCACCCTTACCTCCCAAGAAATGTGTTTACTTTTCAAGAAAAATAAACCATTTCTTAAGGCTCGGCCAGGATTGGAGGGTAAAATCTAAGGTGAACAACACAACACAGGGTTACCATCAAATTAAAAAAAAGGAAAAATAGAAAAAAAGAAAAAAAGAATTAGTGGCACGAATTGAAAATATGAAATTGGACAATTTACCAAAAAAAACAAACAAAATACAAAATAAAAAGAAAGATTAAGGGACTTTTGACTAAGTGTCAGTAAATGGCTTTAAATCCTTTACGTGCCACGTCCCTCGATCCTTCCCTTTATCGTCTATCAGGAGGTATGTCCAAGGTGACTCCCTCCTACTGACCTTAAATGGACCAACAAACTTGGTCGCTAATTAGAAGCGAAATAATTTGCCGCATCGGACAGAGCATAATTCCTACGCCAAACGAGATCACCAGGTTGAAACTGTATGTCTCTTCTCCTCAAATTATAAGTTTTAGCGGTCTTATTTCCCGCCGCTTCCAACTTCCTAGCTATCTCCTGTCTCAGTTTCTGAAACTGCCTAACGGTATCCCCTCTATCTTGGTCCCTATCACTATCTCTAAGCCCTACATCATGGCAACTAGTAACCATGTTCCTACCAAAATTCAGAAAATAAGGCGAAACACCTAACACCTCATGTTGCGAAGTTCGGATAGCACAGGCCACTTTTGCCAGTTGCATATCCCAACTCCGCTGGTTTTCGGAGACATACGCTCGGAGCGTAGTCTTAA
This sequence comes from Platycheirus albimanus, assembly GCA_916050605.2. Classification (NCBI taxonomy): domain Eukaryota; kingdom Metazoa; phylum Arthropoda; class Insecta; order Diptera; family Syrphidae; genus Platycheirus; species Platycheirus albimanus. The sequence continues at coordinate 159,997,281 of OU696696.1, read as the reverse complement.
TAATTTTATTGATGCGCTCCGCAGGATTCGCTTGCGGATGGTAATGCGCCGTATACCGAAGTTGTGACCCGTACGCTTCACTAAGCGTCTTCAGTTCCTTGCTACGGAACTGGGGACCGTTGTCACAGACGATCCACTTTGGAACACAGAAGAGAAGAAAAACGTTTTCTTCCAATTCTCGACAAACCGCTTTCGCCGTTGCGGACCGTAACGCGATCAACAGGGGAAATTTACTAAAATAATCGACGACCGTTAAAATATATATAAAACCGCGCGACGACTTCGGAAGTGGACCGACTAAGTCCACACAAATCATATCCCACGGTTGGGAATTTCCCACCCTCTCAGTCATAAGACCAGCTGGCCTCTCATTCACCGGTTTCACTTTTTGGCAAGTCTTACAACACCTAACATATTTCGTTATGTCACTCCTCATTTTGGGCCAGTAATACTTTTCTGCTATCCTAGCAAAAGTCTTTTTAACGCCCATGTGTCCTGAAAGCGGAGCGTCATGGCAATCGTTTAAAATCTTTGCCCTATCACCTTTCCCTACAACTAATTTCCACTCCTCATTCTCATTGAGAACAATAATATGGTTCACCCTAACATGTTTATAGAGCCGCCCATCTTCAACTCGCCAGGATGGGTATTCTAACGGGCTCTTTTCTACCTGTGATCTCATTTTGATCACCCAAAGGTCCGAATCCGCTTCAGAGACACCGGCTACTTCGGGGACTCCTCGCGACAACATATCAGGAACGACATGTTCTTTGCCCTTTCGATGGATGATCTTGAAATCAAATTGTTGGAGCCGAATGGCCCAACGAGCTAACCTACCCTGCGGATCCTTAAGATTGCTAAGCCAGATCAGTGAGTGATGATCAGTCACAACCGTAAATCGAACACCTTCGAGATACGGCCGTAACTTTTCGATTGCCCAAAGAACTGCTTAACATTCCTTTTCGGTCGTAGAGTAGTTCCTTTCATTCCTATTCAATGACCGACTCAAATAACAAATGGCTTTTTCGCCATCCTCAAACTCCTGCGAAAGTACGGCCCCGATACCAAAATCTGACGCGTCTGTTTGGACAACAAACGGCCGAGAAAAATCCGGACATGTCAGAATCGGTGCCGTAACCAAACACTCTTTGGCTTTCCTAAAACTCTCCTCACATTCTTGGGTCCACTCAAATTTCTTACTTTTCTTTAAGAGATCGGTAAGTGGCCTAACTAAAATTGCAAAATTTGGCACGAATCTTCGATACCAGGAAATAGTCCCTACAAAACTCCTAATTTCCTTCACATTTTTCGGTGAAGGAATCCTCATCATGCTTTCCACTTTTTCCGGGTCTACATGAAGCCCGTTCCTATCAACTACATAACCTAGAAATTTCAAAGAAGGCCTACAGAAATTACATTTTTCCCTACCTACTTTTAAACCCGCCTCTCCTAGCCTTTTAAAAACTTCTTTGAGAATTTCTAAGTGTTTCTCAAAAGAATCGGTGACAATGATAATGTCATCTAAGTACACAAAGACAAACGGTTCTAAATCGGGACCTAGAACGTCGTCAATAAACCTTTGCCATGTCGCTGGTGAATTATGGAGCCCGAATGGCATCCTACAAAATTGAAAAAGACCCCTCTCTGGCACCTTAAAGGCTGTGTACTTACGCGATTCTTCCTCCATTGGAATCTGCCAATAAGCAGATTTAATGTCTAATGAGGACAAATACTTCGCGTTTCGAAGCTTGTCCAAAATTGCCGAAATAAATGGAAGTGGATAAGCATCCCTATCAGTAACCTCACTTAATTTTCTATAGTCAACGCAGAGCCGATAACTGCCGTCTTTCTTCTTAACAAGAAGAATCGGCGATGCCCAAGGACTCTTCGACTTCTCGATCACTCCCGCTTCCAACATCTCTTGGAGTTCTTGATCGATATGTTTCTGAATCGCTGGCGAAACAGGGTAATATCGTTGTTTGATTGGTTCTGCGGACGTCCTTATCTTGTACTCAACTAAGTTGGTGCACCCTAATCCCTCGGTCATTGATTCAAAAAGTTCTCCTAACAAGTGTTCTAACTTCTTATTTTCGAAATCGTCCAAATCCGATTTTTCCCTAGTCGCTACCGTGTCTCTCACCGAAGCCACCATTTCCTGGCTCGAAAAACTCCACATACCAGATCTCAAATCCGGGACTATGCCCGATAGTGCCCAAAAGTCGGCACCCAAGATCAATTGGTGTGGGAGGTTCGGTATTACCAGACATTCTATTAAAATGGATCTATTCTCAACCTCCACTGGTAGAGAAATAGACCCAGCTACTCCTACACCTGCCCCATCTGCTAACGCTACTGACCCAACACTACTCTTTTCTAATCTAAGCCCTAAGTCTTTAAAAAATTTCCATCCGTCACCACCCACAATGGTACGAGAGGCTCCTGAATCAAGAAGTCCCAAACATTTGACTCCATAAACCCTAACTCCTTTATAATATAAAACTCTATTTAAATTTCCACGAGAAATTTTACACGTAGGTGGCAACCGCAAGCACCAATCACTACTTCTTAAATTTAATAACGAAAGCAAAAAAAAAAATTACTGAAAACGATAAACTAAAACTATCACCCGAATATATTTCCTAAGAAAAGAAAATAATCCTATCACTAAAAAAAAAACTCAACTTAATTTTTAACTCAATCTGGAATGTAAATATCACAAAATATCCCACGCGAGAAAAAACAACAAGAAAAAAAACTATAACCTACCACTGGAAAGAACTCAATTTAATTGTCGCTTCGAAAAAAAAAAATGTCACGATATAAATATGTTAATATCCCACGCGAGAGGAAAAAAAAAATTCTAATTAAAAACCCTCTAAATTTAAATGCACACAAAAAAAAATCAAAAATGAGAAAAAATATTGTAGGTAGGTACATATGAAAAAAAAAACACCACAGAATTAAAAACGAGTTTACAACACACACAAAAAACAATATCACCAAAAACTTTGCTGCTTCTCCTGTCTCCTTGACTGGGTCCCCTTTCGCTGTTCCACCTTTTTTTTCACAACACCTTTTTTTCCAAGAGGGGAAACTACACCAATAATAATAAGAAAAAAAGATTAGCTTTCCAATCAAAATATTGATAAAAAAAACACTAGGTACACAATACACAAAAAAAAAATTCTTCCACTTTTGGGAGCTAAACGTTGGGCACCACTTTATTGCACTTTTTCTTCGCGGCACGAACACAATAGGGGTAGGGGAATTTATTTAATTTAAATTATTAATGTACACGTAATTAATACCGCGGTCAATCAAATTAAAAATAAACTAAAAAAGGTAAAAAAGAAAAAAAAAAGTTGAAACGCGCACCGACGGCTACGCACGAAACGAATTGACTGGTACCTACTATCAATAGGCCACACACGAATAACGCGAGAAGAGGATGCAAAAAAAAAGTGCAATACACAGCTTGTGTAAAGAAGCTGTCACCACGGCTGCTCAGCTGGGGTGGGTTCGGTGGAAGAATTTTGTATTTACATTGATAGGCTTGATTGATTTTGTAATCAAAACCGATTATCAAAAGAAGAAAGTATATGATTGCACAGTAGGGTGCAAAAAAAAGCGGGCGCCAGGAATTTTTTTCGAAAACCGAATTAGAAAATTCCAAAACTAATTATAGAAGATAACGAACCGATGTTTGAAATAAGAAGAAAGAGTTATGTTTAAATATAGTTATTTTTATTGCTTTGGGAAACCGTGGGACAGAAGATCTATGGACTAAAACCCAAAAGTCTTTTCAAATAAAAGGTTTGAACAAATAAATATGCCCGTTTGGCTCAAAGAAAAAAATTTAATAAGCAATTGAAGCTAAACAAAACTAAAAGCAATTTAAAAGGAAAAAAAGTAAAATGGGTTTTTAACATAAACCAAAGCGCGCTTCGTACACGAATAGATTGAATATAAGTATATATTTTGAAATTGTAAATATATATTTATATTCAGAATTTTAACACAAACTACTTATCTTATTTTGGGAATGACTCCTTTCTCCTATCTCCTTTTCTCCTTTCAATCTCTATCACGTCTCGAATCCCGATTTTCTAAATCCTCGATCCAAAGGTTTTATCCCAAACAAAAAAAGTCTCCTCCTCGATTTTTTTCTTCACCAAAATTTCTCAAATTTTTTTTTTTCTAAATCCTTTATAAAATTTTGTCTTCGCTTCTAAGGCTCTCACAAGAGTGCCTTCCAAGCTAATTTTTCATCAACAACTTTCTTCCCTCGTCCATTCCAATCATTCACTCATACATACAACGCTACAACACAACTATTCGTTTCGAGATCATCGGTCACGGCTTCCTGGAAGCATGACGCTCTTCTAGAAAACAACCGTCGTGGGATCTAACGAAACATACTCATACGCACACAAACACGGTTTCAACAAGTTGTTGGATGTGTTTCCAAAACTTGCCAAAACATACTCTCACGCACACCAACACAGTTTCGACAAATTATTGGATGTGTTTCCAAAACTTGTCGAAACATTATGGACGAGTTCAGACTATTTCCCAACTAAAACTATTTTCGAGAAAAATTGAGAAGAATTAAAATCGACGAGAAGTCTCAAATAGGCTTTTCCTACTACTCTACTACTATCGCGCGGGACTCGAAGCGTGAATTATTTAACAAACTATTTTCGAAGATACAGAGAGGAGCGTTACTTTAATCATTTTCAAAATTCTATAAAACTAATATAAACGCGTTAAAAACCCATTTTGTACATTTAACAAATTTACGTTATTTAACGTTAAAGTTAAAATTACGTTACATTAAGTTAGATTTTAAAATGGAAAGATAATTATAAGAAGTTGTTGTTGTTCATTTGATGTAAGTAAGAGTCCACCTGACTCGTTACTTCTTCGGCTCGTCCGCCGGCTCTCTTCTCGTTTCAGAACGTCGTACTTGGACTCGAACACCTACTGTTGTTGCTTTTGCAAAATAAGGCTAGGTACACCACTGGTTGATGAGACCATGGTTGCCCTCAACTTCGCCAATATTTTGCAGCCACAACGAGAAAAAAGAATGGGAGAAAGAACGACCGAAGGGAAGTTTTTGTTGCGGTAAAATTTACCGTAACAAATTCCACCCTTACCTCCCAAGAAATGTGTTTACTTTTCAAGAAAAATAAACCATTTCTTAAGGCTCGGACAGGATTGGAGGGTAAAATCTAAGGTGAACAACACAACACAGGGTTACCATCAAATTTAAAAAAAGAAAAATAGAAAAAAAGAAAAAAAGAATTAGTGGCACGAATTGAAAATATGAAATTGGACAATTTACCAAAAAAAACAAACAAAATACAAAATAAAAAGAAAGATTAAGGGACTTTTGACTAAGTGTCAATAAATGGCTTTAAATCCTTTACGTGCCACGTCCCTCGATCCTTCCCTTTATCGTCTATCAGGAGGTATGTCCAAGGTGACTCCCTCCTACTGACCTTAAATGGACCAACAAACTTGGTCGCTAATTTAGTAGCGAAATAATTTGCCGCATCGGACAGAGCATAATTCCTACGCCAAACGAGATCACCAGGTTGAAACTGTATGTCTCTTCTCCTCAAATTATAAGTTTTAGCGGTCTTATTTCCCGCCGCTTCCAACTTCCTAGCTATCTCCTGTCTCAGTTTCTGAAACTGCCTAACGGTATCCCCTCTATCTTGGTCCCTATCACTATCTCTAAGCCCTACATCATGGCAACTAGTTACCATGTTCCTACCAAAATTCAGAAAATAAGGCGAAACACCTAACACCTCATGTTGCGAAGTTCGGATAGCACAGGCCACTTTTGCCAGTTGCATATCCCAACTCCGCTGGTTTTCGGAGACATACGCTCGGAGCGTAGTCTTAATAATTTGATTGATGCGCTCCGCAGGATTCGCTTGCGGATGGTAATGCGCCGTATACCGAAGTTGTGACCCGTACGCTTCACTAAGCGTCTTCAGTTCCTTGCTACGGAACTGGGGACCGTTGTCACAGACGATCCACTTTGGAACACCGAAGAGAAGAAAAACGTTTTCTTCCAATTCTCGACAAACCGCTTTCGCCGTTGCGGACCGTAACGCGATCAACAGGGGAAATTTACTAAAATAATCGACGACCGTTAAAATATATATAAAACCGCGCGACGACTTCGGAAGTGGACCGACTAAGTCCACACAAATCATATCCCACGGTTGGGAATTTCCCACCCTCTCAGTCATAAGACCAGCTGGCCTCTCGTTCACCGGTTTCACTTTTTGGCAAGTCTTACAACACCTTACATATTTCGTTATGTCACTCCTCATTTTGGGCCAGTAATACTTTTCTGCTATCCTAGCAAAAGTCTTTTTAACGCCCATGTGTCCTGAAAGCGGAGCGTCATGGCAATCGTTTAAAATCTTTGCCCTATCACCTTTCCCTACAACTAATTTCCACTCCTCATTCTCGTTGTGAACAACAATATGGTTCACCCTAACATGTTTATAGAGCCGCCCATCTTCAACTCGCCAGGATGGGTATTCTAACGGGCTCTTTTCTACCTGTGATTTCATTTTGATCACCCAAGGGTCCGAATCCGCTTCAGAGACACCGGCTACTTCGGGGACTCCTCGCGACAACATATCAGGAACGACATGTTCTTTGCCCTTTCGATGGATGATCTTGAAATCAAATTGTTGGAGCCGAATGGCCCAACGAGCTAACCTACCCTGCGGATCCTTAATATTGCTAAGCCAGATCAGTGAGTGATGATCAGTCACAACCGTAAATCGAACACCTTCGAGATACGGCCGTAACTTTTCGATTGCCCAAAGAACCGCTAAACATTCCTTTTCGGTCGTAGAGTAGTTCCTTTCATTCCTTTTCAATGACCGACTCAAATAACAAATGGCTTTTTCGCCATCCTCAAACTCCTGCGAAAGTACGGCCCCGATACCAAAATCTGACGCGTCTGTTTGGACAACAAACGGCCGAGAAAAATCCGGACATGTCAGAATCGGTGCCGTAACCAAACACTCTTTGGCTTTCCTAAAACTCTCCTCACATTCTTGGGTCCACTCAAATTTCTTACTTTTCTTTAAGAGATCGGTAAGAGTCCTAACTAAAATTGCAAAATTTGGCACGAATCTTCGATACCAGGAAATAGTCCCTACAAAACTCCTAATTTCCTTCACATTTTTCGGTGAAGGAATCCTCATCATGCTTCCCACTTTTTCCGGGTCTACATGAAGCCCGTTCCTATCAACTACATAACCTAGAAATTTCAAAGAAGGCCTACAGAAATTACATTTTTCCCTACCTACTTTTAAACCCGCCTCTCCTAACCTTTTAAAAACTTCTTTGAGAATTTCTAAGTGTTTCTCAAAAGAATCGGTGACAATGATAATGTCATCTAAGTACACAAAGACAAACGGTTCTAAATCGGGACCTAGAACGTCGTCAATAAACCTTTGCCATGTCGCTGGTGAATTATGGAGCCCGAATGGCATCCTACAAAATTGAAAAAGACCCCTCCCTGGCACCTTAAAGGCTGTGTACTTACGCGATTCTTCCTCCATTGGAATCTGCCAATAAGGAGATTTAATGTCTAATGAGGACAAATACTTCGCGTTTCGAAGCTTGTCCAAAATTGCCGAAATAAATGGAAGTGGATAAGCATCCCTATCAGTAACCTCTCTTAATTTTCTATAGTCAACGCAGAACCGATAACTGCCGTCTTTCTTCTTAACAAGAAGAATCGGCGATGCCCAAGGACTCTTCGACTTCTCGATCACTCCCGCTTCCAACATCTCTTGGAGTTCTTGATCGATATGTTTCTGAATCGCTGGCGAAACAGGGTAATATCGTTGTTTGATTGGTTCTGCGGACGTCCTTATCTTGTGCTCAACTAAGTTGGTGCAGCCTAATCCCTCGGTCATTGATTCAAAAAGTTCTCCTAACAAGTGTTCTAACTTCTTATTTTCGAAATCGTCCAAATCCGATTTTTCCCTAGTCGCTACCGTGTCTGTCACCGAAGCCACCATTTCCTGGCTCGAAAAACTCCACATACCAGATCTCAAATCCGGGACTATGCCCGATAGTGCCCAAAAGTCGGCACCCAAGATCAATTGGTGTGGGAGGTTCGGTATTACCAGACATTCTATTAAAATGGATCTATTCTCAACCTCCACTGGTAGAGAAATAGACCCAGCTACTCCTACACCTGCCCCATCTGCTAACGCTACTGACCCAACACTACTCTTTTCTAATCTAAGCCCTAAGTCTTTAAAAATTTTCCATCCGTCACCACCCACAATGGTACGAGAGGCTCCTGAATCAAGAAGTCCCAAACATTTGACTCCATAAACCCTAACTCCTTTATAATATAAAACTCTATTTAAATTTCCACGAGAAATTTTACACGTAGGTGGCAACCGCAAGCACCAATCACTACTTCTTAAATTTAATAACGAAAGCAAAAAAAAAATTACTGAAAACGATAAACTTAAACTATCACCCGAATATATTTCCTAAGAAAAGAAAATAATCCTATCACTAAAAAAAAAAACTCAACTTAATTTTTAACTCAATCTGGAATGTAAATATCACAAAATATCCCACGCGAGAAAAAACAACAAGAAAAAAAACTATAACCTACCACTGGAAAGAACTCAATTTAATTGTCGCTTCGAAAAAAAAAATGTCACGATATAAATATGTTAATATCCCACGCGAGAGGAAAAAAAAATTCTAATTAAAAACCCTCTAAATTTAAATGCACACAAAAAAAAATCAAAAATGAAAAAAAATATTGTAGGTAGGTACATATATACTAAAAACTTTGCTGCTTCTCCTGTCTCCTTGACTGGGTCCCCTTTCGCTGTTCCACCTTTTTTTTCACAACACCTTTTTTTTCCAAGAGGGGAAACTACACCAATAATAATAGGAAAAAAAGATTAGCTTTCCAATCAAAATATTGATAAAAAAACACTAGGTACACAATACACAAAAAAAAAATTCTTCCACTTTTGGGCCCTAAACGTTGGGCACCACTTTATTGCACTTTTTCTTCGCGGCACGAACACAATAGGGGTAGGGGAATTTATTTAATTTAAATTATTAATGTACACGTAATTAATACCGCGGTCAATCAAATTAAAAATTAAATAAAAAAAGGTAAAAAAGAAAAAAAAAAATGAAACGCGCACCGACGGCTACGCACGAAACGAATTGACTGGTACCTACTATCAATAGGCCACACACGAATAACGCGAGAAGAGGATGCAAAAAAAAAGTGCAATACACAGCTTGATTAAAGAAGCTGTCACCACGGCTGCTCAGCTGGGGTGGGTTCGGTGGAAGAATTTTGTATTTACATTGATAAGCTTGATTGATTTTGTAATCAAAACCGATTATCAAAAGAAGAAAGTATATGATTGCACAGTAGGGTGCAAAAAAAAGCGGGCGCCAGGAATTTTTTTCGAAAACCGAATTAGAAAATTCCAAAACTAATTATAGAAGATAACGAACCGATGTTTGAAATAAGAAGAAAGAGTTATGTTTAAATATAGTTATTTTTATTGCTTTGGGAAACCGTGGGACAGAAGATCTATGGACTAAAACCCAAAAGTCTTTTCAAATAAAAGGTTTGAACAAATAAATATGCCCGTTTGGCTCAAAGAAAAAAATTTAATAAGCAATTGAAGCTAAACAAAACTAAAAGCAATTTAAAAGGAAAAAAAGTAAAATGGGTTTTTAACAAAAACCAAAGCGCGCTTCGTACACGAATAGATTGAATATAAGTATATATTTTGAAATTGTAAATATATATTTATATTCAGAATTTTAACACAAACTACTTATCTTATTTTGGGAATGACTCCTTTCTCCTATCTCCTTTTCTCCTTTCAATCTCTATCACGTCTCGAATCCCGATTTTCTAAATCCTCGATCCAAAGGTTTTATCCCAAACAAAAAAAGTCTCCTCCTCGATTTTTTTCTTCACCAAAATTTCTCAAATTTTTTTTTTTTTAAATCCTTTATAAAATTTTGTCTTCGCTTCTAAGGCTCTCACAAGAGTGCCTTCCAAGCTAATTTTTCATCAACAACTTCCTTCCCTCGTCCATTCCAATCATTCACTCATACATACAACGCTACAACACAACTATTCGTTTCGAGATCATCTGTCACGGCTTCCTGGAAGCATGACGCTCTCCTAGAAAACAACCGTCGTGGGATCTAACGAAACATACTCATACGCACACAAACACGGTTTCAACAAGTTGTTGGATGTGTTTCCAAAACTTGCCAAAACATACTCTCACGCACACCAACACAGTTTCGACAAATTATTGGATGTGTTTCCAAAACTTGTCGAAACATTATGGACGAGTTCAGACTATTTCCCAACTAAAACTATTTTCGAGAAAAATTGAGAAGAATTAAAATCGACGAGAAGTCTCAAATAGGCTTTTCCTACTACTCTACTACTATCGCGCGGGATTCGAAGCGTGAATTATTTAAGCATGACGCTCTCCTAGAAAACAACCGTCGTGGGATCTAACGAAACATACTCATACGCACACAAACACGGTTTCAACAAGTTGTTGGATGTGTTTCCAAAACTTGCCAAAACATACTCTCACGCACACCAACACAGTTTCGACAAATTATTGGATGTGTTTCCAAAACTTGTCGAAACATTATGGACGAGTTCAGACTATTTCCCAACTAAAACTATTTTCGAGAAAAATTGAGAAGAATTAAAATCGACGAGAAGTCTCAAATAGGCTTTTCCTACTACTCTACTACTATCGCGCGGGATTCGAAGCGTGAATTATTTAACAAACTATTTTCGAAGATACAGAGAGGAGCGTTACTTTAATCATTTTCAAAATTCTATAAAACTAATATAAACGCGTTAAAAACCCATTTTGTACATTTAACAAATTTACGTTATTTTACGTTAAAGTTAAAATTACGTTACATTAAGTTAGATTTTAAAATGGAAAGATAATTATAAGAAGTTGTTGTTGTTCATTTGATGTAAGTAAGAGTCCACCTGACTCGTTACTTCTTCGGCTCGTCCGCCGGCTCTCTTCTCGTTTCAGAACGTCGTACTTGGACTCGAACACCTACTGTTGTTGCTTTTGCAAAATAAGGCTAGGTACACCACTGGTTGATGAGACCATGGTTGCCCTCAACTTCGCCAATATTTTGCAGCCACAACGAGAAAAAAGAATGGGAGAAAGAACGACCGAAGGAAAGTTTTTGTTGCGGTAAAATTTACCGTAACACATTCATCAGGCATACTTTCATCCGACCAGATTATACAGATGAGTTGGTGTATGCTCCTCACCAAGTCATCTCCCGCTGCTTTGAAGAGTTCAGCCGTAAGGCCATCCGCTCCAGATGCCTTGTTGGACTTTAGTTTAGGTATTGCTATCCGAACTTCTTCTTGGTCGGGAGGACGGACATTTTGTTCATCATCATCCAAATCGAATGGATCATTCTGCCTGACAGCAATTAGTTGGTTGTCTTCGCCGTTTAACAGTCTGCAGAAGTGTTATTTCCAAATTCTCAGCACCGATTGTGTATCTACTACGACATTCCCACCCTCGTCTCTACATGTTTCCGTTAGGGCTTTCGGCTTTTTAATCCTTGGACGAATGCTTTACCCTTTGGTAGAACTTTCGAACATTGCTTCTGCCGAAGCATCCCTCAATAGATTCAATCATTCGTTTTTAAAGTTCTCTTTTTTTTCTTCTGAAAAGCCGATGTTCCTCTTTCCTCTTTTGCTGGTATACCGCATTGGAAGCGCTCTTGGCAGCTCTAGTTCTGGCATTCAGAACATCCGTGGCAGCGGTTTTGATGGCCATTTTGCAATGTTGTACTGGGCCTCTGGGTTTGGCGCAGGTGCCGGGCTTGTCAAGAGATAAGAGGAGACATGGTTGGCTAAGGTTATGGCGGTCTCTTGCGATTGTAACTTTGCAACATCAAACTTTCTCACAGTGGATGTTCTGCGGTCTGGTGGAGATTCGCATTCGCACTTTAGCTACAACAAGGTCCAAGTCTATGTTGGCCCCTCGGAAAGTGCGGACATCCATGACACTGGAGGCATGTCTGCTATCAATCGCAATATGATCGATTTGGTTGACGGTATTTTGATCAAGAGACCGCCAGGTCCCCTTATGTATATTGAATATACGAAACCCCAAGACTACTTGCCTAAGCCTGCGTCTTACAACAATTCCGCACCTAAATAGCCGCTGTTTTCTTGTCCTGTAGCACATGCCGAAGAAGATGTCAAAGTTTTTTATCCTCCTTGTGCCTTAACCATCCCATCGCACTTCTTGGATGGCTGTGATGTCGGCTTTGACACCATCTAGAGCCTCCACTTATTGTTCGGCGGCACGTTGCCTGTTAAGGGTCCGGACATTCCACGTGCAGAACCGAAATTCGTTGTCCTTGTTTCATTTGCTAGGGTCGTCATCAGTAGGGTCATCCATATCCGAGGCAGTTGGTTGTTTCGGAACAAGTGGTTTTTACGTGGTAGGGAAGTTACCCCGACGCACAACCCCCAACCTGGCCCTATGCTGTTCTCCTTGGACAAAAGGAGCTGGAGAAATCCAGAGTCAGTAACCCACTACGGGGATGTGAGAGCTACCGTTGGTCCTATATGGGCTCATCCGCCACCTTCTCTATTTCATTACCCTGACTAATAGTAGTGAAAGGACCCAAAGACCTGAGCTCCAAATATGTCGAAGTAGCTCAATGGGGTGCCTAAAATACTCTCTGTAAGCGTCGCCGTTGGTTCACTTAATTGGAAGCTCATCCGCCGCTCACTTGCTTTCTGAGGGGTTCGTACAGAATAAACAGCTACCCAACAAGAGAAACAGAGGAGCTTTATGGCAGGGCAATTATAGTGTTGCTATATTCCTGTGGTCAACACTCGCGCTTATAAGTTCAGCAATTCAAGTCCGGGTGGACAAGACCAGTACCCGAATAAGCGCAGTTGATGCGTATGAGACAGTTGCAACGCTGGGCATCGCCAGGTTGATACCAATCAGGGTCTAACCTATTCATACAGCACCCAGAGGTTGGTATAGTAGTTTTAATCTCTTGCATGTGATTAAGATCTCTGTACTCGTGAACAAATGCTCTGTAAGGCTGCTGTAGTTCCGGTTTGGAGTTGAGCTTGCGTTCTAGCGTTTTAAAACTTTATTGAGTGAGTTTCCGAGTTGTAACGGATCTCGTCGAAATGGAATATGGACTATGAAGCAACCAGAGCTTGTTCGTGAGAAGGACTGCTTAAAGTGTTTCTCACATTTTTCTTCCTCTTGGGAAAGAGTCTAAGACGGAGCCTTGTAGTCTTCAAGTTCCCAAAATGTATGTAGTGTCTTTTCTTGACATGAGAGTGTTGGAAGTGCAATGTTGTAGTGCGAAAGCGGCAGAGGGTTTGATTGCAGTTTGCCAGCGACTACCCATCCAATTTCTATACTCTGCAAGATGGGAAGTGAAAACTAGCTCCGCTGCTATAAGGATTTCGATTTTGCTCGGACGATAAAAGTGAGGATCGGCTAAGTTAATTTTTTTTAAATATCTCACTCGTCGACATTGATGAAACTATCAGGATGGTTGCCAGTAATTTGCGGTAAGACGTGAAAGTCGACTGTTATAGAAAATTGACTGAATTGCGAATAAATGGACGTGGTGATCATGTGTCGTATTGTGGAGACGGAGTTTCCAATACCGCTGATGGGCAGATCAGTCCGTGAGCGCTCCAGACCAAGCTGTGTGGCACAAGATTCAGTCATGAAATGTAGCTGGAATCCAGAATCTAATAGGGCTCTGCACAAAAGAGGTTGCCCGTATTTGTTGAGGGCCATGACTAGGGCTGTGGCTAGTATAATTTGAGAGCGTGGTTTGGTTTTCTGGTATTCTGATACCAATACTGATAAAGTGGAGTTTGAGCTTGTTTGATCTTTGATTATGGAACTGGTCATAGCCGATGAATGCTTAGCTGTCGATTTGATATCAAGCGAAGGTTCTAGTCAGGGCTCCCTACAAAGAGTTTCAAGTTGTGCAGATTTTGCGGTAAAATGTTCATTAAGCAATATATGATGGCGTTGGTTGCAAGTCCGATAGTTATCAACGCTGCAGGAAGCAGTTACGTGGCCAGTTATGAGGCAGTTAAGACAAAGTTTCAACCCATTTACTGAATTGAAGCGTTGTTCGGGTGGAAGCTGTAGGAACCTTTTACATCTATATATATTGTGTCGAGTACCAGTACAATAACTGCAGAGCTTTTCATAGACAACAGCGAGAGGCGTTTGCCGTTGTGTATTGTCTTTTTTAGGTTTCATAATTTTTAGGCTAGAGAAAGGGTGTAAGTAATTGAACGGATCTAAAAAAAATCGTACCGCTGGTGTTGACATGCGAGTTGCGTACGATTGCCTAAAAAACGATGTTGAAGAGGTTACATGACAGCGCGTCACCCTGTCGTAAGCCTTTCTCGACATTGAATGAGTCGGTGGTGTTCTTACCAATCTTGACGGAGCAGTGCGAGTTCTCAATAGTCATCCTGCACAATCGAACGAGTAAAGCAGGGATGCCAAGAAGTGACATGGCTCTGTATAACTCCTTCCTGTTCACGCTGTCATAGGCGACTTTAAAATCGATAAAGAGGTGGTGAGTATCGATCTGGAATTCTTGGGTCTTTTCCAAAATCTGCCAAAGTGTGAAAATTTGTTCGACGGCTGACTTACCGGGCCTGAAACCACACTTATAGGGGCCAATCAGTTCACGTGCGAAAGAGTTCAGCCGTTCACACAGAATGGCCGACAAGATTTTATAGGCGACATTTAGGAGACTTATACCCCTGTAGTTGGCGCAGCTTAGAGTATCTCCTTTTTTGTGGATAGGGCATACAATGCTGAGGTTCCATTTGTCAGGCATACTTTCATCCGACCAGATTATACAGATGAGTTGGTGTATGCTCCTCACCAAGTCATCTCCCGCTGCTTTGAAGAGTTCAGCCGTAAGGCCATCCGCTCCAGCAGCCTTGTTGGACTTTAGTTTAGGTATTGCTATCCGAACTTCTTCTTGGTCGGGAGGACGGAAATTTTGTTCATCATCATCCAAATCGAATGGATTATTCTGCCTGACAGCAATTAGTTGGTTGTCTTCGCCGTTTAACAGTCTGCAGAAGTGTTCTTTCCAAATTCTCAGCACCGACTGTGTATCTACTACGACATTCCCACCCTCGTCTCTACATGTTTCCGCTCGGCCTTTCGGCTTTGTAATCCTTGGACGAATGCTTTACCCTTTGGTAGAACTTTCGAACATTGCTTCTGCCGAAGCATCCCTCAATAGATTCAATCATTCGTTTTTAAAGTTCTCTTTTTTTTCTGAAAAGCCGATGTTCCTCTTTCCTCTTTTGCTGGTATATAGCATGGGAAGCGCTCTTGGCAGCTCTAGTTCTGGCATTCAGAACATCCGTGGCAGCGGTTATGATGGCCATTATTTTGCAATGTTGCCACTGGGCCTCTGGGTTTGGCGCAGGTGCCGGGCTTGTCAAGAGATAAGAGGAGACATGGTAGGCTAAGGTTATGGCATTCTCTTGCGATTGCAACTTTGCAACATCAAACTTTCTCAAAGTGGATGTTCGATTCTGCGGTCTGGTGGAGATCCGCATTCGCACTTTAGCTACAACAAGGTCCGAGTCTATTATGGCCCCTCGGAAAGTGCCGACATCCATGACACTGGAGGCATGTCTGCTGTCAATTGCAATATGATCGATTTGGTTGACGGTATTTTGATCAAGAGACCGCCAGGTCCCCTTGTGTATATTGAATATACGAAACCCCAAGACTACTTGCCTAAGCCTGCCTCTTATAACAATTCCGCATCCAAATAGCCGCTGTTTTCTTGTCCTGTAGCACATGCCGTAGTAGATGTCTAAGTTTTTTATCCTCCTTGTGCCTTTACCATCCCATCGCACTTCTTGGATGGCTGAGATGTCGGCTTTAAAACCATCTAGATCCTCCACTTATTGTTCGGCGGCACGTGGCCTGTTAAGGGTCCAGACATTCCACGTGCAGAACTGAAATTCGTTGTCCTTGTTTCATTTGCTAGGGTCGTCATCAGTATTGTCATCCATATCCGAGGCAGTTGGTTGTTTCGGAACAAGTGGTTTTTACGTGGTAGGGAAGTTACCCCGACGTACAACCCCCAACCTGGCCCTATGCTGCTCTCCTTGGACAAAAGGAGCTGGAGAAATCCAGAGTCAGAAACCCACTACGGGGATGTGAGAGCTACCGTTGGTCCTGTATGGGCTCATCCGCCACCTTCTCTATTTCATTACCCTGACTAATAGTAGTGAAAGGACCCAAAGACCTGAGCTCCAAATATGTCGAAGTAGCTCAATGGGGTGCCTACCATACTCTCTGTAAGCGTCGCCGTTGATTCACATAATTGGAAGCTCATCCGCCGGTCACTTGCTTTCTGAGGGGTTCGTACAGAATAAACAGCTACCCAACAAGAGAAACAGAGGAGCTTTATGGCAGGGCAATTATAGTGTTGCTATATTTCTGTGATCAACACTCGCACTTATAAGTTCAGCAATTCAAGTCCGGGTGGACAAGACCAGTACCCGAATAAGCGCAATTGATGCGTATGAGAGAGTTGCAACGCTGGGCATCGCCAGCTTGATACCAATCAGGGTCTACCCTATTCATACAGCACCCAGAAGTTGGTATAGTAGTTTTAATCTCTTGCATGTGATTAAGATCTCTGTACTCGTGAACAAATGCCCTGTAAGGCTGCTGCAGTTCCGGTTTGGAGTTGAGCTTGCGTTCTAGCGTTTTAAATCTTTATGTGGCTGTATTGAGTGAGTTTCCGAGTTGTGACGGATCTCGTCGAAATGGAAGATGGACTATGAAGCGACCAGAGTTTGTTCGTGAGAAGGACTGATTAAAGTGTTTCTCACATTTTTCTTCCTCTTGGGAAAGAGTCTAAGACGGAGCCTTGTAGTCTTCAAGTTCCCAAAATTTATGTAGTGTCTTTTCTTGACATGAGAGTTGTTAGATGCACTTTACCGAATTTATTTTTATTATTAATTAATAATTATTATTTGACGAACTAGAAAACCGCGGACTGGGATTATTCGAATCCAAGCAATTAAAATAAAACACAATAACGAAATTAAACAATTTGCGCAACCGGCGCACCGAGAGACAAAATCGATAATGAAAGCGAACGCAACGTCAAAAAAGAATTAGAGAGAATGCAAAAAAAAGTAAAGTGCAACAACAATAACAATTACAGCCTCTTTTATGCTGCTACCTCCGACTGCTCAGCTAGGGTGGGTTCGAAAATTTTAGACGCGATCAAAATCAAAATCAATGTTTAAAAAAAAATATGCGGGTGGAAGACAACAAAAAAAAAGTGAATTAGAATTAAATCCGAGTACAGGGTGTACTCGTTTAGAAGTGGGCGCCAGGAAACTTTTATGGTAGTTTGCCTTACCAATATAAATCTGAAAAATGTCTTCAATTGTAAAGAATTGAACTACAGAATTATTATTCCCAATGGGAAGTTGAATTATTTTATTGATTGGTAGTTATTGGTCTGGGAAACCTCGGCAGAAGGCCTGGACGAAAACCCAGAGTCTTTTCAATAAAAAGAAAAAGCAAGAACAATAGTTTTTCGAGATTAGCAAAAGGCTAATTCTCGAAAATAAAATAGAAGCAAATAATAAAAAGAAGCAAACAAAGGTTTGTGTCAAATGGACTCAAAGAAAATGGTAAGGAAAGGTTAAAATAAAACAAGGTCACGAGTCCAACAATCTTGGGAGAAAACGAAAAATCAGCGAAGGTCTATTTTATCAACTATTTATTTGCCCCACATAGGGTCACAAACAAAACGAATTAACGCAATCAAACAACCAAAAAAAAACGATCTAAAATTTTAGTCACACGCAGACACAAAATACTTAGCTTTGCAAAATTCTCCAACAAAGATACTCTTCTCAAGGCTTTTCCCAAATTGAAATCGAGATTTCCTCAAATGATTTTCTTCTTTATTCTCAAAGCTTTCTTCTAATTTCCGCTTAAATTTTCTCGGTATAGTTTTTCACTTCTCTTTTTAACTATCTCAAAAAAATTTCATCTTTTCTTTTTAAAATCCAAAATTGAATTTTCATCCAAAATGGAGGCTTGGCTTGTCCACTTCGCCCCGACCATATAGCCATCCTCCTCGGATCTTTTGCGTGGTGGTGTTCTTGTCTCAGTCATACAGCAGCATCTCGCCCATCTATGCAGAGACGTGCGACTGAGAGCGGTGAAACCATTGCACGCGATCCTATGCGTTGAGGGTGCGATCCTCGTAGGTTCAGTGGACGTGTTCAGCCGTATAATGTCAATTATATTTAATTTTAAAAGGCAAGTGAAAAACTACGCCACCACGCGCAAAGTCCCCAGCCCAAACCAGCCCAAACTAATTGCTTTGAGAAGAATATTTTTGTTGGAAAGAATCCTTACCATTTTCCAACTAAAATGGTACAAAATGAACAAGAATAATCTTAATTCCGTAGACCTCCGCGCGGATAATATTTAAAAAGGGGAAAACACATCATCGCGATCTTTCTTTGCTATCAGACATATTGTGTCGATCTTTACGGTGGGCACGCGGCCCTTCTAAATTTACGGTGGTGTGACTATAATTCACACTTTGTTGTGTTGTTGTGGGCTCCTCTTTCGAACTCGTTGGAAAGCTTCATCACTTTCTTTACTATGCGTGCGAGTCTCCAGCCCGTCCGCTGGCTCAACACGATAGACTGATGCGTGTGAGTCTCCAGCTCATCCGCTGGCTCAGCACGATTAAATTAGAATAAGTTGCGGGCAAGTCTCCAGCTCGTCCCCTGGCTCAACCCGATGGAAAATAACCTGCTTAGTTATCCTCTCTGAGTCACTCTCAAAACTCCCAGAGGACAACCGACTCAAAATGTGGGTCGAAAAATAGGAATGGATGGGATGGAGCGGAAACAAATATCGAGAGTTGAACCGTGCCAAAAGCGCACGATTTGACCAGGTTTTAAGAACCAAAAGAATGATTTTTGTTGCGGTAAATCTTACCGTAACAGAGTGTTGGAAGTGCAATGTTGTAGTGCGAAAGCGGCAGAGGGTTTGATTGCAGTTTGCCAGCGACTACCCATCCAAGTTCTATACTCTGCAAGATGGGAAGTGAAAACTAGCTCCGCTGCTATAAGGATTTCGATTTTGTTCGGACGATAAAAGTGAGGATCGGCTAAGTTAATTTTTTTTAAATATCTCACTCGTCGACATTGATGAAACTATCAGGATGGTTGCCAGTAATTTGCGGTAAGACGGGAAAGTCGATTGTTATAGAAAATTGACTGAATTGCGAATAAATGGACGTGGTGATCATGTGTCGTATTGTGGAGACGGAGTTTCCAATACTGATGGGCAGATCAGTATGTGAGCGCTCCAGACCAAGCTGTGTGGCACAAGATTCAGTCATGAAATGTAGCTGGAATCCAGAGTCTAATAGGGCTCTGCACAAAAGAGGTTGCCCGTATTTGTTGAGGGCCATGACTAGGGCTGTGGCTAGTATAATTTGAGAGCGTGGTTTGGTTTTCTGGTATTCTGATACCAATACTGATAAAGTGGAGTTTGAGCTTGTTTGGTCTTTGATTATGGAACTGGTCATAGCCGATGAATGCTTAGCTGTCGATTTGATATCAAGCGAAGGTTCTAGTCAGGGCTCCCTCTTCAAAGAGTTTCAAGTTGTGCAGATTTTGCGGTAAAATGTTCATTTAGCAATATATGATGGAGTTGGTTGCAAGTCCGATAGTTATCAACGCTGCAGGAAGCAGTTACGTGGCCAGTTATGAGGCAGTTAAGACAAAGTTTCAACCCATTTACTGAATTGAAGCGTTGTTCGGGTGGAAGCTGTGGGAACCTTTTACATCTATATATATTGTGTCGAGTACCAGTACAATAACTGCAGAGCTTTTCATAGACAACAGCGAGAGGCGTTTGCCGTTGCGTATTGTCTTTTTTAGGTTTCATAATTTTTAGGCTAGAGAAAGGGTGCAGGAGCGAGGCATAATTTTTCGTCTAGATTGAAGGCTCGATTTTCCAAAAACTTCTTGAGCTCTTCAAGTGTTTTAAATCTATCTTGAGAATGAACATCATTCCATTTATCTAATGAAAGGCTATCTAGCTTACTGCCACCAGGTTAATCATGGGATCATCCCAATAGGCTGTAGTTCTATCCAGTGATGTAAGTGCGCTTAAATGAACGTTCAGTAAATCCAAAAGAGCACGAAGTTCCGTAGCGGAGTTTCTTGAAACTTGTAGAAGATTAAAGGTTTTCCTGAGATGTTCATGAGCTATGACTTGCTTTTTATTATACCGAGATATCAGAGTTTCTAAGGCTACTTCAAAATTGGTTTCATTTACTTCAAGAGCGCGAATTCTGCTTAGCGCCCTTCCACCAAGTGCTGAACGAAGGAAATGAAATCGTGTGACGTTATTCAAGGGCGGATTATTGTGAATTAATGTGGCGAATGTTTGGTAAAATTACGTCCAGCTTACATAATCTCCTGAGAACTTAGGCAGAGGCATCTCTGGAAGGCGGATTGGTGTGCCTCCAGTTGTAGTCTCAATTACCATATGATTTGAAGGTGAAGATTCAGGTTGATGCCTGGCATCGCTAATTAAAGTTACTAATGTTGGACGAATTTCAAAATATGTTTCTGTTAACTCGAATCTAATTAGAAGAATTGATTCATTTTCATCAAATTCTTCAATTTACGATTGAATGCTTTCGAAGTAAACCTTGATTGATTCGAGGGATTCTAAGCGGATCTCGAGTTCACTTGTGAGTGCTGTGGAAGCGCGTTTTAAAACGAAATCCTTTGTTCTCCCTACCTGACCGATGATCACTTGCCGTTTCGATCTTAGTTCATCTAATTTAGTAATGTCTGACATTTGGACTAAATTTGTTGCAGCCTACTCTTAATCGATAATACGTCAAGGTTAATTTCGTCGAAGCTTCGAATTATTAGATTACTTCACTTACAAATAGTAATGATAATTTAATACTCACGAAGTTTCTTAACTGTTAATAAAATGTTTTGCAATGTGCTATGATTTGTCCCTTCCGTTATGAGGTGATGTTTTAATTGCTTTGCTGCTCCAAGCGTTTCACCGTTATCGTTGCGGTTCTTCTGACACCGTTGAGGCGATGTCGTTTTTTCGAGCTACAGTCTCCCACGATTATGCAGTCCTGATGCAAGAATAATTCAGCAGAAATACATTCCCGATGTAAATTATGATTATTGATCTTATGCATTTTTTCTTGTGCGATAAAAAATAGTTATAATGTCGTAATCCATCGAAATATCCACGTGATCACGTCGGGGTCACAATGTAGAATGTCTTGCCAGACGATTCTTTTATCAAACCAAGCTCAGACGCAACGGTGCGGTGTAGTAAAAATTTCAAATTCTAAATTTTTACTCGAAATAAATGGTGCTGCGTAGTTAAATCTTTGAGTTGTCAAACTGAACTGATTTATTAAAAATTACTTAAAACTAACTTACATGGTATAATAGCGAATTAACAAAAGGAAACAGAATAAATAAGAGCCGTAAGGCTTTTCGTTAGGGATTAAATCAATTTGTGGTGTACATAATGTAAGAGATGAACTTACAATGCAAGTTTGTACGTTGAATGATTTTATGGTGATACAAAATTTAGATGTTACCGATTTATGCTGGCTTGAGCGAAACAAAGAAATAATTTATTAAACTTATATAAACATGAATATGATATGAAAAATGGTTCAGATGAGACTGAACACTAACATTTAGGTGTTTCTTCATTCGTAATAACAACTTAATTTGCAGGACATGCTAGGTTTTATTTCACAATTTTTTGTTAGAAGTTAATACGTTAGGAGTTATTGCATAGAGCCAATTGTGTGACCAATTTAGATATTGCTGGTATTTGAATTTTTTCTGGTAATCTTACTTTCTTGTTACCTTCTGACTTTCGATTTTTTGCTATGGGATGATGATTCATGATTTTTATTTTTTATTCTGTAGACCGCTACTGGTTTGGATTTGTTAATTTTTTCATTTCGATTAATTTTTGACTTTTATTAATTAGACCGTTATGGGCAGAGTATATCTACTAATGAGTAAAGACACTCTACTCACACTTAGAACATCAACCAATACAAGAAAAACCTAAAAAAATCTATTATAAGTAAAAACAGGCAAGAAGTATTGATTCCTAGCCTTTCGTAAAATAGCTTATGAAAAAATACATAAATGTGATTTTCTAATAATGTTTTTCTTAAAGGGGGCCTACGTTATTTTAAGTGTAGTAGTATTTCTCTAAGCAACAATATTGATTAGTGTGGCCAGGGGTGGAATCGGCTAAGGTGATTTGTGATAAGTGATAGTCACAATCAACAACTTTCGTCTGGCTAAGGTGATTGTCACATGTGACAATTGAAATTTGTTGATTGTGACTATCACTTATCACAAATTGAAAGTCCTATACACTTGGATTCTAACAATTTTAAGCAAAACACCACACAGTTGGTCTCCTTATTTTTGACTTCTTTATTTTCCCAATTCTTAATTCTATTTTTACTTAATTCTACAAAAAACTTCTTTATTAGGTCAGATCGAATAAACTGCAGAATAATTAAAAACGATTATTAGGTAGGTCAGTAAGAATGCATTCATAACAAATGCTTGCATTTCAGCCGACCTACACAATATTGTTTTTAGTTTGTGCAATATTGATATCATCAGCATATCGACCCATCATTGAGTGTCGATCAAGTACTCGTCGTGGGCGGTCGATTGTCGTGTGCGGTCGCGTTGCTAATTGTGCGCGTGTCCCCCCCCCCCCCCAAAATTAATCAAACAAAATCAAAATAAACCACTTATCCCCATACTACATATAACATAGTGCAAAAAATTAACTCAGCCCATTAAAATACCCAAAATTAAATAAACCAGTGTCAAAAAAAGAAAAAGAAAAATAAAAAAAAAAAAAAAAAAAAATACACCGAACCTTGCTCGCACTCGCAGCACAGCATACAACAATACCCATCCTCTCCACCCGCACCACCCATAACTGTTGCTTTCTATGCAATGCAAGCCTCTTGTGAGGCTTATCGCAAGAGGTTTTGCATTGGATAGGTGAGCAGCATTTGATGTATATTTCATTCGTGTATTTTGTGTATATTAATTCCCGTTTGCAAATTGTTTTATGGGCATAACACCTAGGAAAGTTTGTTTATAAGTGGAATTAATAAGAGCCTATACTGCACGGCTGAAATTAGTTTCGTCAAAGTTGAATTTTTTGTGTTTAGTTTTTCAAAATGGTAAGTGATTTTTGTGTTGTATATTCAAATGTTCGTGGGCTAAGAAAGAATTTCTTTTCAGTGTACGCCCATTCTGTGCAATACAGGCCAGCTGTTTTGGCATTAAGTAAAACCCAGGTTGGACAGAATACTGATTTATCAGAACTTTGTTTGTTTGGATATAACTTAGTGCCATTACTTTTTTCCCACCATGGTCTTGTCGTTTATGTTAGGAATGATATTGCTTGCCAGAGCCTTTTCCAATATGGGCATTGTTCTAATACGAACTTTAATTTCCTGTGGCTCAAATTCACTGTCCGCAAGCATATCATTCATTACTGTTTTCTTTACAGGAGTCCGAATCTTGACAGCATGTCTACTTGTGATGAGTTAGATGTTTTGTCAGATTCAATTTCCCGAATCGTTTCCCATTATCCACACACTGAAGTCGTGATTACGGGCGACTTCAATATACACAATTCAAGTTGGCTCCGCTAATTTGGCCAGACAACACTCGAAGGAAGGTATACCGAGATCTTTGCTGAGTATAACCATCTTACCAAGCTTGTCGATGAGCCTACTCGTATACCGGATGTTGATGGGCATTCCGCCCATACTCTTGACTTGTTCCTTACTTAACATCCTGATAAATATACTATTAAAGTAACTTCTCCATTTGGCACCTCGGACAATTGTGTCATTTCAGCCAATTTCTCGACCTCCAACCATCCAGTTAAAGAAAAAATTCCCACTAGGACCGTTTGGCAATACGAGAAAGCCAACTGGGACGGTCTGAACAATTTCTTTCGCAACTTTAACTGGTCATTATGCTTCCTCGATAATGACATTGATGCCAGTGCTGAAATAATTACAGAAGTGATTTTTCTTGGAATGAGAACTTTTGTCCCTCACAGAACAAAATGTATCAAACCAAAAGAAAAGCCTTGGTTTTCCGAAGAGTGTAAAGAAGCTATCAGGTTGAAAGAAGTAAGCTTCCGATCCTACAAAGCCAACCCAACTGAGGAAAATCGGAAGAAACACAAACAAGTTAGGAACTCGTGCAACTCCGTTATACAAAAAAACGAAATTTTTACATGACCAGAAGTTACGGCAAAAAATTCTGCAATGTCCAGAAAGGCAGTAAAAACTTCTGGTCATTTGTAAAAAACGTCAAGAACTCAACGTCATCATCAGTTCCAACGCTCATCGTCGACGATAAACCTATTGTCAGCTCTTCAGAGAAGGCGAATATGCTCGCAGCTCATTT
This sequence comes from Platycheirus albimanus, assembly GCA_916050605.2. Lineage (NCBI taxonomy): Eukaryota > Metazoa > Arthropoda > Insecta > Diptera > Syrphidae > Platycheirus > Platycheirus albimanus. The sequence continues at coordinate 159,972,584 of OU696696.1, read as the reverse complement.
TGCTGCAAGTTCTACGTTGCCTGCAAGCAACAATGCCCCTCCTGTACTTGAGAACGTTAATTTTTATATGGGACCGATATTTTTCCGCACTCGTAAAGTAGCAAGAGTACTTCAAGATCTTGATATACACAAATCCGCTGGCCCGGATGGTATACCCCCTATTCTTCTGAAGAAGTCTTCTTCATCGCTGGCAAAACCACTGCGTAAGCTTTTTCATTGCTCCTATCGTTCAGGAATCTTTCCTAGTTGATGGAAAACAGCATTTTTCCAGCCCGTCCCAAAAAAGGTGACTCCTCCTCCTCCTACCGACCAATTGCACTTACGTCCCTTCTTTCCAAGGTCATGGAAACGCTGATAAATCGTCAGCTCAAGAAATATCTCGAAGATCGGGAGCTTTTAAATGACCGTCAATACGGCTTTCGCAGCAATCGTTCCACTGGTGATCTGATGGCATATCTCACCGAAAAGTGGAACAAATCTGTGCATCGCTTTGGCGAAAGCAAGGTTATTGCGCTTGATATTTCAAAGGCATTTGATAGAGTTTGGCATGAAGCTCTTGTATCGAAAATGCGTGCATTTGGTATCGATGATACTCTTTTTCGTTGGATTAGAAGCTATCTTCTGGACCGATCAATACAAGTTGTATTAGACGGTTTCAAGTCTGATCTCCACAAAATAAATGCTGGTGTGCCCCAGGGCTCCGTTTTGTCTCCAACTCTCTTTCTCATTTTTATAAATGATCTCTTGTCTGTGACTTCTAATCCATTAAATTGTTTCGCCGACGACTCAACCCTCAGCTTTTCATATACGTTTGATAATTCACGGCCTTCGCCTTCGGACGTGTTATTACAACGAAATCGTATAATAAGCTCATTAAACTCCGATTTAAACAACATTGTGAATTGGGGTACTAGAAATCGTGTGGAGTTTAATGCGTCGAAAACTCAATGCTGTCTTTTGTCGTTGAAGCTAAACATACCCGCTATGCCATTATCCATGAATGGTACTTGTATCGAGGAGGCCGAAAAGCTATCAGTACTCGGTATGTGTATCAGTGACAGTCTTCGTTGGAATGATCATATACTTGAGATTGCCAAGAATGCTGCAAGATGCTTAGGCTTTCTTAATAGATGCAAGAAGTTTTTCACCCCTTCTGATCTGGCTACAATTTACAAAGCGTTTATACGCCCTAAACTCGAGTATAACTCCCATCTCTGGGCAGGTGCTTCTCAAACTTATCTTCACCTGCTCGACAGAGTTCAGAAAAAAGCGTTAAAATTGATAGGAGAGAGAAGCATTATGGAAACATTTCCATCCCTTGAACATCGTCGAAATGTTTCATGTCTTTCCTTATTTTACAGATTCTTTTACAAAAAATGCTCACTCGAGGTAGCCAGTTGCGTTCCACTCCTTAAACATTTCCCCCGTAATACTTGTCTTGCTAGGAACGCTCATCAGTTTACACTTAAGCCCAATTTCGGACGTACCGTGAAATATAGGGATTCTTTCTTTAGCCGTACAACACGAATGTGGAATGAATTGCCTGGCACAATTTTCCCTTGCCATTTTGATCTTCAAACATTTAAGATCAATGTTCATCGACACCTCCTTTCCCTCCCTCCCTAACTTCCTATCGCTCGCGCTGTGACTTATCATTAAAAGGGCTATAACAAACCCCTTGAGCGCGTGTGCCGTTTAAAAAAAAAAAAAAAAAAAAAATCGACCCATGAAGCAATATAACAAAACGCAGAATAATTAAAAACAATTATTAGGTAGGTCAGTAAAAATGCATTCATAACAAATGCTTGCATTTTAACTACATAATACTGTTTTTAATTTGCGTAATGTTGATATCATTAACATTGCCGACTTAAACAATATTGCCTTATTAACTTTTTGTTGATATCGTCAATATTTTGCCACATCCGGCGCCGGCGTTGTTCCCCAGTTGGCTTCGAACTCGAGTTCCGAAGTCCTTTTGTGGTCTCTTAACTCAATGTCAGCAGATTTTTACTTTTTATTTCGTTGTATGAGAATCCCACCCGATAGGCAGATGATAATTGTTACGACTGCAAAAACGGAACGGAAGGGAAGGTACAATACTGGTATATTTTAATAATTTTCCAATTGTGGTCATATAGGCGATTGAGCGCTTTGGTTGCCTTTTGATGATTAACGTTGGAAACCTACATTATATCTTTATTTAATGGGACGACAGTTTCCTTAGAAAAATAGATCGGAATCTGAGTTTATATCGACGTATTTAAAGTTGCTATTGATTTGCTGAAATGCATTGTCACACTTGTTTCCTTTATTAATTTTCTTTCCAATCGAATGAATTTTGATTGAATGACGCAATCTGGAGTGACGTGAATAATGCCTGTATTATGTAGCACAATTTCTTCTCTAGATGATCCATAAATTAGAAATACAGTGGTATCCTCTGGTGTAGTGAACATCCATGTATTGTGCGTCCATACTTCTCTCCACATGGTGTGTGTTAATCTTAAGATCCTGGTTGGACATCGCTTGAACGAGAGTTTTTTGTACAACTAATGGATGATCTTTAATCTCCTCTATACTGTGGAATATTGATGGCTGTAGTATGAATGTTGTTTCGTTTAGAACTGGTTTTTTTCTTATATCTTCCAGTGGTATTTCAAAATATCTCTGCAGATTGTAATTGACTCCAAACATTGATTGCTGCATCTGAACTTCGCGAAATGTCTGCTCATCGATCTTTCCAGGCACGGTTGTAGTTTTTAAGAAATCATATTCACTGATATCGCTGATCATGAAATACCCAGTTACTAATATCTCCTCCGAATTTGACGACATCTCGAGTTTATCCATTGGGTCTGGCAATATCTCCATCTCTGAGCCAAGCTTTTCTGTACATTTTTGTATTATTTGTTCCATGCTCTTGTGCGACAGGAACTCAAATAAGTGACTACGTTTAAGATACGCATTCAGCAGCTTATTGTACTTTTGTTTCAATTTCTTGAATGAAACTTAGAGCAATCAGATAGGCATTTGTCACAGGAAGATATAACTTATTTTCGCCAACCATGCGATACCATGATTCCATTTTGTCAATCTCAGCTAGTCCAGCATTGAGTTTTTGTTGTAAAGTTGTTAATTTTGTTATTGATTCTTGCCTCCGTTTCATTAACAGTGAACAGGGTGGACAGCATAATCTTCGTATTAGACTAAGCACTTTTTATGAGAACCTTCTGGTTGTTGTCTAGGTCTTCAATGTCATGGTACACTTCATCATTAACTCCAAATATAGAGTTAAGCACGGTTCCTAGTAGTCCTCTCTTGTTTCTTTGTAATGGTGTTATTTGAAGTCTTTTAAAAATTGAGTTTATGTTCTTCCATTCTTCTTCTATATGATGACATAATTCATTGCATTGGTTCTCTGATGTTACCTTCGTTACTCTGTTGCATAACTCACTGAATTGATTCTTCGTTTTGTTTATGTTTTCGTGATCACGTATAATGTCTGTGATTGGAAACTGAACACCCCATTGAATTTTTGCGGTTCCAATTTTTTCTATGAATAATCCAGCTTCTGGGTGAGTTATTGTGTATGTTGTAGATCATGGCATGATAGTTGCACATAATGACAGAATAACCAGGGCGGCAGTAAGGCTGGGCGCTTGTCTTTTGTCCCTCAGCCTTTTGTTGAGACTGGACGGTTGAGTTTGTTGCACTGTTTTCATCTGGTCGCATGATATTTTCTTTGTTCGGTAGCAAACACACCTTCGTTATCGGTCGTTTATATGTTCCTTTTTCTGTTTTAACAGTCACAACTCTTATAAGGCCATGAACTCCGCTATGTACTTCAATGATTTTCCCATAGGCCATTTTGATGGTGTAAGCATTACGTTTTTGAGGAGTACTAGCTGTCCAATTGTCAAGTTCCTTGCTGGCTTTTTCTACTTATAACGCTGTTGAAGTTTATGTATGTTGTCCTCATACCAACGCTTGCGAATATCTTGCTTTAGTTTTTGAATTAATTTATATCTTTTTAGATTACCTTCGGCCAGGTCCAGAATGGTGTCGACTTGTGGTACTAATAATGGGGATCCAAAAATAAAGTGACCTAGTGTTAATGCATATAGATCTGCGATGTTGTCTCTTAATGCACACAGTGGTCGTGATTTCAAAGCTCCTTCTATTTGCACCGAGATGGTGTTCATCTCTTCGTAGGTGAGTTTCTGTTCACCTATGATTCGATTAAGAAGGTATTTTATTGATTTAACTCCTGCTTCCCAGAGTCTACCAAAGTGTGGGGCTCCAGGTGGAATGAAATGCCATTGTACTCCTTTCTCAGCAAGTTTGGATTGCACTGCTTCGATGATATTTTTAGCTCCCACAAAATTCGTTCCATTGTCGCTGTAAAGACGATGTGTAGATCCTCTTCTGCTGATCATTCGTCGCAGTGCAGCCATAAACCCATCCATGGTGAAATCCGCCGTCAGTTCAATGTGAATGCCTTTGTTGCCATGAAAACGAATAGCGCAACGTATGCTTTGTGCGACCTTATACCTCGGGCTTGTGTGCATCTTTATTTGATTGGACCTGCGTAATCAACCCCACAATGTGTAAGCTTAACTCGTTCCTCCGGAAGCTCTCCCATAAGTTGGGTCGATTAATTTGCCTTGAACGGAAAGCACCTCACGCATTGATTTATTAACGCCTTGACTCTGTTGGTACCTCGTTATCTTCGAATGTGGTTATACGGACTTACTTACTTCAGGTGGCGCAGACAGTCCATTGTGGTTAATTTTGTCAGTGGATGTGAAGATGGTAATATCATGGGATGTTTTTGATTAATTGGCAAATTGGCGTGTTTCAGGCGACCTCCAACACGCAATAATCCATTGGAACCAATAAATGGATTCAGTGATGATATTCTGCTATTTGCTGCCAGTGCCTTATTTGCCTTTAGATTTTCTATGTTCTCAGAAAATTCCTATTGAGCTCCACGTACAAGCTAATTTTCTGCTTCAACTAGTTCCTTTACCGTTAATGGACCATAATAAGGCGGTTCACCTTTAATGCTCCGTTTGTAGTTGGTTTTAAATCGTAGACAGTATGCACTTATTCGTTGAAGTTTTGACATTGCTGAAAACTTAAGATAAATGTCGTCCTTGGATGGAGAACTGCTATGTCTCGCCAAGCAAACGCGAGATTGTCGGATCTCAGGTATATCTTGAGTTTCTGTCAGAGACTAATAAGTTGGCCAGTTTTGCTCTTCTTTCTTTAACCATTCTGGACCATGTTAAAGTTTCAGCTAGATTATCTACAAATGTTGCTCTAGACGGAATGTCAGCAGGATTGTCTTAACCCGGTACGAGTCTCCATTTTCATTCAAAGTTTTGCTGTACATAAGAAACACGATTAGCAACAAATGTGTTCCATTTTACTGGATGCTGTTTCAACCAATTCAACATTATTGTAGAATCTGACCATGCTGTGATTCTGGTATATTTCGTGTCTGATTCTTCTTTGACGTACTTTTGGATGCGATGAGGGTTACTGTTGTAGATTTACCATTGGTAACCTTTTGATAGACCACCGCTGCATACGCTGACTACAAAGCATCTGCGAATCCGTGTAACTTATTCTGAGAGCCTTCCATTTGTTGTGTCCATCGAGGAATTCTGACTTTTTCCAACATCGATAGCCTTGCTTTGAATTCGTTCATTCAGTTTGTATGTTAGTTGGGGCCTGTTCGTCCCATCCGATGCCCAATAGCCATAGCTTTTGAATAAGAATCTTTGCCTTAATTGTTATTGGTGACAACCACCCAAATGGATCAAAGATTTTTCCAGCATCACTCAATATTGCTCGTTTAGTGCCCTTTCAACTAAAAGATAAGTTTAGTTTATATTGAAAATCGTCTGTTCTTGGGCACCATTTTAGTCCCAAGATCTTGAATGTTCTGTCATTATCAAAATCGTGTTCAGGCTCCATTACAATTTCTTCTTTTGACAGCGTTTTGATATAGGTTGAGTTATTTGATGTCCATTTGAGTAGATTGAATCCACCCTTTTGAAGTAGAGGAGTCAGTATTTGTTGAAGATCCAGACATTCGCGTAATGAATTTGCACCGCCTATGTAATCCTCTACGTAAAATCCTTCAAGCAATAATTTGCTTGCACGTGGGTACATTTGTTTTTCATCTTCAGCTAGCTGACATAGAGTTTTGAATGCCAAATGTGGAGCTGATGATGTACCGTACGTAACGGGTTTCAAGATGTATTCCTTGATTGGATCCGTGGAACGTTCTCTCCACAAAATGCGTTGTAAATCCTTATCCTGATCCTTATGATCCACCCAAATCTGTCGATAAATTTTTTCGATGTCAGCTGTGAAGACAATTTGAAAAGACCTATTTCGAAGTAGCACGGAAAACAAATCTCTTTGAAGTGTAGGTCCGGTCATCATTATGCTATTTAACGATTCTCCAGATGTCGTCCTTGCTGAGGCATCGAACACAACTCTTAGTTTGGTTGTAGTGCTGTCATCTTTTATAACTGCATGATGTGGAAGATAATATGTTTTTCCAGTAAATCCCGCTGGTGTCTCCTCCATAGGCCCAAGAGTAATATATTCCTTAATGAATTTTGAGTATTCCTGTTGAAGATTCTTATTTTTTGTGAATCTTTGCTCCTATACACTTGGATTCTAACAATTTTAAGTAAAACACCACACAGTCTGTCTTCTTATTTTTGACTTCTTTATTTTCCCAATTCTTTATTCTATTTATACTTACTCGTAATTCTACAAAAAACTTCTTTATTAGGTCAGATCGAACAAACTGCAGAATAATGAAAAACAATTATTAGGTAGGTCAGTAAGAATGCATTCATAACAAATCCTTGCATTTTAGCCGACCTACACAATAATGTTTTTAGTTTGTGCAATATTGATATCATCAGCATGTCGACCCATGCAGCAATAAAACAAAATAAAACAAAATACGCAGAAAAATTAAAAACAATTATTAGCCGATTCCACTCCTGGTTTTGCTTTCATGTAAACTTAGTTATATTTGCACCAATTTTTGTGAAAAATTTTCTAGAAGCTGGTCACACTAGTGAAAAGTAACTAAGGCAACGATTTTGTGTAAAAAATTTTTTCGTACGTGTTTTTAAAGGCGTGCCTATGTTGAATCTATCTCTCTTTCACTATTACACTTCTTATTGTTGTCTATTTCTTGTATAAATTGTAAACAAATAATAAAGACGTGGAGAGTGTACCTACTCATTAGTAGATCAACTCTGGTTACGGGTTGGTGTATTTTTATTTAATGTTTTAATTCCGCTGTGGGATGGTATTTTTGTTGTATTTTTTGTTTCTTTATTCAAGTCTGCTGTGGCCTGTGGGATTGTAGTAGGTGCCTTATGTTTTTATTATTTTTAAAACCTCTATGGGTTACTTATTAGGGGTATTCACGATCTGGTGAAACAAGTCTTGTAAAAGTGCAAAATTGTGTTTATTTTTTAAAAATCGTGAACGCACTTCTTCCATTCTATAGCATTGGAATGTATCTCTCTTTCACTATTACACTTCTTATTGTTGTCTATTTCTTGTATAAATCGTAAACAAATAAAAAACACGTGGAGAGTGTACCTACTCATTAGTAGATCAACTCTGGTTACGGGTTGGTGTATTTTTATTTAATGTTTTAATTCCGCTGTGGGATGGTATTTTTGTTGTATTTTTTGTTTCTATATTCAAGTCGGCTGTGGCCTGTGGGATTGTAGTAGGTGCCTTACGTTTTTATTATTTTTAAAACCTCTATGGGTTACTTATTAGGGGTATTCACGATCTGGTGAAACAAGTCTTGTAAAAGTGCAAAATTGTGTTTATTTTTTAAAAATCGTGAACGCACTTCTTCCATTCTATAGCAAAACTCACGAAAATGTTAAAATAAGATCGACACAAATGTCAAAATCAAGTTCAAATCAAAAGTAAAAATTTTGCACCATTGTGTTTTTTTTTCTGTTGCAAGAGGGTTGAGGTATAGGTAAAGTGCAAAAATGTAACTAAATGACATCCAGTATATTTTGTTGTTGTGGTGCAAGAAAATCTCGCACTCTTGCACTTTTGCAATGGTACAAGACCAGTTTCACCAGATCGTGAATACCATTATTGTTTGTTTATCTTCCTTAATAACATTTCTTATAGTTTGTGTTGGGAAGATGGTTGTGTTAACCATTTCTGAAAACGTGTTTGGGTCACCTCGGGGCCTTTCACTATTTTCTCCAAGTTTTAACTCCTTCCTTTCACCAACTTTAGGATTTTGTGGTACGTTTATTGTCTCTCTATGTGGATAATTTATGTTGCAATGAGAGCAAAAAGAGTTAATTCAATTAAATGCGTTCGGTTATTCGTATGCAACTATTTTCGATCTCAACAGGGGTGTTGTGTATTCTTGTGATGTGTTTAAGACGAATCTAAGGACTTTGTTTGAACTGTTCCCATTACAGTGTAACCCAATAAAGTTATAACACAGTATTCCATCGCCTGGAATGGTAAAATTAAATTTGCCGGTGCATTGCACAAGTGTATTACCTGAACCAAATGGAGTTTTAATGGATACAATTCTTTGTTTGTTTGGTTTTAACAACTTCCTTTTGATGAGGCGACTTTAAAACCTGTGTCAACCAATAAAAGTACAGTTTCCTTTTTAATTATGTTGTTTTGAACTTCAACAGCTGGTAAGAAATAATTGTCCTACCTTTGTTGTTGATTTGAGTACCCTTGTATTTGGTCGTTAGCATTAAAAGTTGATTTAATTTTAATTTTGATGGAGGCAATACCCAGATTTATTTAGCTTAGTACAAGCTTTAATTATCTTATTAATTTGTGTTTGGAAAAGTTCTTTCCGTCGGCTTTTTTGGTCACTGTAGTTTTGGTAATGAAACAACTGTGTTACATTTGCTTTTCCCGACGTTTCGGCAGGGATTTCTGCCTTCCTCAGGACAACTTTATTTGAACAAAAAATACATTTATTATACAAAATATTATAAAGTGACAATTAAAACAGTGGGAATTATACTAACTTTGTTTTTTAAAAAATATATTACTTTAAAAAAAATTAAAAAAGGAAATGACACTTCGAACGAAGTTTCGTCTGTTTATTAAGAAAACAAAAGAATGAAAGAGCAATAAACAGAAGAAATGTTTTGTGTGTCTTGTTTTCTGTTCATATTATTGTTGTTATTTAGTATGTGTCATGTTTCTAGACTATATCGTTAAGATACATGTTTCTCCGTTTGTAGGATTTTGACATCTTCGAAGTTTGGAGAATGACCACTCTCGATGCTGTGACTTGCCAGGGCTGTTTTCCCAGAACGATTGTATTAAAAATCTATAGTATTCCCAAGAAGCGGAACGTTTTGTGCGGCATCTATGGACGACGTTCACAAGCTTTGATTGGAGAGTTATTTGAGTGGTTTTTGTCTAAACTCCATGGGAAGCAAAAACAACAATATATGTAAAGTAGATAATACAACTAGCGCCGCCATTGACGACGTTCAGAACTAAAATAAAATGTTCCATGAAATTACTATAAAAATGTATATACAATGCCAGAACTATTGGACTTAATATCAGATTTGTGGTTTGAGATCCGGTGTCGAAGAAATTGTTTTGTGGTTCCTATACAGCATAGGTCGTAAGGATCGTTTGGTTTGCCGTTGCAATAAATTTTGTAGATTACGTCTGTTTGTTTGTCTTTGTCAGGTTTTGTTTTTAGTTTGGTGTATAGATGGCTAAGCGTTTTGTTGGATTTAAAAGCCAAACGAACGTCTTTTAAGCTTCTATTGATAACTTGTTTGAAGTTTTCAGTGAGTTTTGGAACATATACTATAATTTTGTAGAAACTATTGTTTGGATCTTCTGTTCTTGTAGCTTGTGTTTTTTATTTGTGTTTGAAGATTAAAGCACGAATTATATTAGGAGGATAGCCATTATCCTCGAGAATTTTTGTTATTCTTTTTTCATTGGAGGGATGAAATTGTTCGCTGCTAAGAGTGAAAACCTTACTTGGTTGGAGGCAGTGTGATGTGTTTAGCTTCGTTCGAACGAAAATTGATGATTCTGCCTAACGCAGTATGTTTTTGATACCAGTTATACAATAATCGGTCGTTTTCCCTGTGGACTTTAACATCCAGAAATGAAATCGCATTATTGTGTTCCATTTCAACTGTGAATTGTAGTTTTGGGTGAAATCCGTTGAGGATAGAAAGCACGTTGTCAACTTCCTGTTTGTCAATCACAGCAAATATGTCGTCCACATATTTCGCGATGAACGAAGGTCTCTCCTTCATGGCATCGAAACATTCTTCTAGAACGTGACCTAGTACTTAGTCAGCGATTGTGGGTGACAGAAGGTTGCCCATAGGCATTCCAAAAATCTGCTTGAAGATATCATTTTTGAATTGTAGATAATTGTTTTCTTGAAGACAAAAATCAAGTATCTCAAAAAAAAATTTCTGGTCGATGTTGGTGTTCTCACTTATCAATTCCCAATTCTCTTTAACTATGGTGACAGCTAGTGATATGGGAATGTTTGTAAAAAGAGACACTACATGATAAGATACCAGAACCTCGTTGGCTTTTAATTTAATTTTTTTGATTTCTCAATAAATTCCAACGAATTTTTAATCGAGTATGTCGATTTTGTCGTCGCGTACTGTGAAATCTGACCGACAAATTTTGCAAGCTCATAACATGGTAGTTTTATTGATGACGTGATGGGTAGCAAGAGCATGTTAGGCTATCCTCCTAATGTAATTCACGCTTTAATCTTCAAACACAAATATAAAACACAAGCTACAAGAACAGAAAATCCAAACAATGGTTTCTACAAAAGTATAGTGTATGTTCCAAAACTCACTGAAAACTTCAAAAAAGTTATCACCAGAAGCGTAAAAGACGTTCGTCTGGCTTTCAAATCCAACAAAACGCTTAACCATCTATACACCAAACTAAAAACAAAACCTGACAAAGACAAACAAACAGACGTAATCTACAAAATTAATTGCAATGGCAAACCAAACTAGCCTTGCAACCTGTGCTATACATGAACCGCAAAACAATTCCTTCGACACCGGATCTCAAACCACAAATCTGATATTAAGTCCAATAGTTCTGGGAAAACAGCCCTGGCAAGTCACAGCATCTAGAGTGGTCATTCTTCAAACTTCGAAGATGTCAAAATCCTACAAACGGAGAAACATGTATCCAAACGATATATCCTAGAAACATTACACATACTAAATAACAACAAAAATATGAACAGAAAACAAGACACACAAAACATTTGTTCTGTTTATTGCTCTTTAGTGTCTTCATCCTCATAGCTTTCACCCTTTTGTTTTCTCAATACACAGAGGAAACTTCAGTCGAAGAGTCATTTCCTTTTTTAAATTTGTTTAAATTTATATGTTTTAAAAAACAAAGTAAGTGTGATTCCCACTGTTTTAATTGTCACTTTATATGTTATGAATAATAAATGTTTTTTTTGTTCAAATAAAGTTCCCCTGAGGAAGGCAGCAATCCCTGCCGAAACGTCGGGAAAAGCAAATGTAACAAAGTTGTTTCATTGCCAAAACTACAGTGACCAAAAAAGCCGACGGAAAGAACTTTTCCAAACACAAATTAATAACTCAAAACTGGTAAATAGAATATTCTTAAATTTAATTATCTTACTCTTACTTAAAAGCTATACAAGTAAAACTAATTAAAACTAATTGGGAGGGTGATTCCAGAGTAGGAGATTAAAGCATGGAGTCCTGAGATTAAAGTCGAACAAGTCTTGGTTAGAATTTACCCTCTGCAGCATTCGAGTTAAGGGTTCGTTGAAGCCATATGAGGTATGGTGTGTAGGAAGATTGAAGTGGCTAGGATTTCTTAGCTTACGAGGGTTGCTGTTGAAGAAAACAGAATTGTAAATGGTCTCTCAGCCAACGGAACCGGAGAGGAGTCGATGAATAATTTTGTAGCGAGTTGAGGTTAATTAATATAATATTGTGAATTTATTTAAAAAAACATTAAAGTTTCATACATTTTGTTTGTTACAAATTCTTTAAGCAATGACAAAAGCCGTCAGCCTGATTGACTTATTTAATACTAAAACATAAACATTTTATAAACTCGTGTTACATACGAAATAACATTGGCAATTTTAATGATTTGAAACATAAAACAAGTGGAATTATTTTCCTAACTAGAATTCAATGAATTGGCTTCTATAATGAAGGGCTTCCGTAATGTAGTTATATAAAGTGTTCCAGTTCGACCCATTTAGTAATTCCAACACCTCCTCTCCTGAAAGCTCAGAACGGTTCCAGTGAAGTCTTCTCAATTCCTGCAGCATCGGACATCTTCCTAAAAAGTGGTACACACACTCTTGTTCCCTTTAATTACATAGGAAGCACATAAATGGTAGATCCTCTCTGTGATGTTGGATGTTTAATGGAAGCAGTTCACCTCTTTTTTTTTTTTTTTTTTTTTTTTTTTTTTTTTTATAATGCACACGCGCTCAAGGGATTTGTTATAGCCCTTTTAATGATAAGTCATAGCGCGAGCGATAGGAAGTTAGGAAGGGAGGGAAAGGAGGTGTCGATGAACATTGATCTTGAATGTTTGAAGATCAAAATGGCAAGAAAAAATTGCAGCATTCTTGGCAATCTCAAGTATATGATCATTCCAACGAAGATTGTCACTGATACACATACCGAGTACTGATAGCTTTTCGGCCTCCTCGATGCAAGTACCATTCATGGATAATGGCATAGGGGGTATGCTTAGCTTCAACGACAAAAGACAGCATTGAGTTTTCGACGCATTAAACTCCACACGATTTCTAGTACCCCAATTCACAATGCTGTTTAAATCGGAGTTTAACGAGCTCATCATACGATTTCGTTGTAATAACACGTCCGAAGGCGAAGGCCGTGAATTATCAAACGTATATGAAAAGCTGAGGAGTCGTCAGCAAAACAATTTAATGGATTAGAAGTCACAGACAAGAAATCATTTATAAAAATGAGAAAGAGAGTCGGAGACAGAACGGAGCCCTGGGGCACACCAGCATTTATTTTGTGGAGATCAGACTTGAAACCGTCTAATACAACTTGTATTGAACGGTCCAGAAGATAGCTTCTAATCCAACGAATAAGAGTATCATCGATACCAAATGCACGCATTTTCGATAAAAGAGCTTCATACCAAACTCTATCAAATGCCTTTGAAATATCAAGCGCAATAATCTTGCTTTCGCCAAAGCGATGCATAGATTTGTTCCACTGTTCGGTGAGATATGCCATCAGATCACCAGTGGAACGATTGCTGCGAAAGCCGTATTGCCGGTCATTTAAAAGCTCCCGATCTTCGAGATATTTCTTGAGCTGACGATTTATCAGCGTTTCCATGACCTTGGAAAGAAGGGATGTAAGTGCAATTGGTCGGTAGGAGGAGGGGGAGCAGGAGTCACCTTTTTTTGGGACGGGCTGGACAAGTGCTGTTTTCCATCTACTAGGAAAGATTCCTGAACGATAGGAGCGATGGAAAAGCTTACGCAGTGGTTTTGCCAGCGATGAAGAACACCTCTTCAGAAGAATAGGGGGTATACCATCCGGGCCAGCGGATTTGTGTATATCAAGATCTTGAAGAACTCTTGCTTCTGTACGAGTGTAGAAAAATACCTGCCCCATAGAAAAATTAACGTTCTCAAGTACAGGAGGGGCATTGTTGCTTGCAGGCAACGTAGAACTTGCAGCAAAATGAGCTGCGAGCATATTCGCCTTCTCTGAAGAGCTGACAATTGGTTTATTGTCGACGATGAGCGTTGGAACTGATGATGACGTTGAGTTCTTGACGTTTTTTACAAATGACCAGAAGTTGCTACTGCCTTTGGGACATTGCAGAATTTTTGCCGTAACTTCTGGTCATGTAAAAATTTCGTTTTGTGAATAACGGAGTTGCACGAGTTCCTAACTTGTTTGTGTTTCTTCCGATTCTCCTCAGTTGGGTTGGCCTTATAGGATCAGAAGCTTCTTCTTTACACTCTTCGGTAAACCAAGACTTTTCTTTTGGTTTGATACATTTTGTTCTGTGAGGGACAAAAGTTCTCATTCCAAGAAAAATCACTTCTGTAATCATTTCAGCACTGTCATCAATGTCGTTATCGAGGAAGCATAATGACCAGTTAAAGTTGCGAAAGAAATTATTCAGACCGTCCCAGTTGGCTTTCTCGTATTGCCAAACGGTCCTAGTGGGAATTTTTTTCTTTAACTGGATGGTTGGAGATCGAGAAATTAGCTTTAAAAATGGTGCTGATTTGGTGAATCGTGTTATTTTCGTGAAAGTAATTTTTTTCCAGTAAACTATTGTTAAGTACTTTATATAGAGAGCGACTCGACGAATTTTTGGCTTTCGTCTCGAAATTCGAATGATACCTTTCATCCAGTTTTTGAATAATGTCAGGCAACGATATATACCAGCTTCTACTATCTTCTAATCTAAGTGATACATCTACATAACACTCTTCACTTAATTGTTCCCATGTGCGGAAAAAGTTAGCTTTCCTATTGGGAAGCTCGAGCATAACAATTTAAGGAAGTCGGTGGTTCGGCAAATCTTTAATTTTTTGGATGTACTTGAAGTGTAGCTTCAATGCAAACTGTCTAAGAAGAGGAAGGCCCGTTTCTACGTAAAGCATATAGGTCGGTGAATTAGCAGGTAACCTGAACAGCTGTTTGAGAAAAAATCGTTGCAACATTTCCACTTCTTCGTATTCTTCGAAGCCCCAGACCTGACAGGCATAGCACATGACAGACCGAGCAGTTGCTTCATAGAGCTTGTACTTTGCTGATACTGGAACGTCGATTCTGCCAAGAACATTTCTCCAGGTACAGCTCATCGCTTTCTTCGCTTCCTTAAGTTTGTTTTGGAGATGAAGTTTAAATGAAAGTCTTGGTGTAATTGTCACACCTAAGTACTTGTATTCATTAACGATCTCCAGGCGATCATCACCAAAATACCAATTTTGTTCCCTAGTATATCTTCCCGAATTATTCCGAAAAACCATTATTTTAGACTTGGTCGAGTTTACTTTTAAGCTCCATTGCTCGCAATAATCTTTAAGTCTATTTACCATCAGTTGTAACATATTTGGTGTTTCCCCAAGCAGGACGATATCATCTGCAAAAAGTAAGCCTTTAATTAAAGTTCCGCTAAAAGTTATTCCTCTAGGAAGGTAAGACAGCAGGTCATCCAAAAATAGACAGAAAAGCAAAGGGCTTACTTGGCAACCTAGTTTGACTCCAGTCTATGTGTCAAACCATTCAGACATGTGAACTCCATCCCAAAATGTGCTTTTATTGTTTTTATATAAGCTGCTTATTATGTTGAGCATTTCTGACGATATTCCTAGATAACTGAGTTTCAAAAGAAGGGTTCTCATATCCACTGAGTCGAAAGCAGCTTGAAAATCAATAAAAAAGCCATATAGCTTTCTACGCTTTTCCAAGTGAGGTTAATTAATTGAACGCGATTTTGATAGGGGGCAGGATCAAACGATCATTCCACGAAAAGCAAATCTTAGGAAACGACGCTTAATGCTCACGATTCTAGAGATAGATTCAAAATAGCTTTTTGTGGCCTTTAGTCCAACAAAAAATTGACGTTTCATCCAGGAATCACACTTCGGAATCATCAGTTGACATACAGTGAAAGAAACCTTGTCAATACGCAATTTTTAAATTTTTCTAGTACAACTTACATTGAATTTTTGACAAAACCCTAATGTGAACTATACCTATCCAACAAGATTAAGATTTTAATCATTAAGAAGGAAGTTTAAGTCCGTGGCCTGGCTCAGAAGTAGTTTTTAAATTTTTCTTAATACCAACTCTACATACTGCATTGATAAATAAAATAAAATAAAATAAAATCAACCAAGTAGAAGACTCAGCACTAATAATGGAATGTTGAATTATTGATTCAAAATAGCTTTTTATAACCTTTAGTCCGACAAAAAATTGGCGTTTCATAGAGGAATCTCACTTTGGAATCATCAGTTGACACACAGTGAAAGAAACCTTGTCAATACGCAATTTTTAAATTTTTCTAGTACAATTTACATTGAATTTTTGACAAAACCCTAATGTGAACTATCTACAACAAGATTAGGATTTTAATCATTAAGAAGGAAGTTTAAGCCCGTGGCCTGGCTCAGAAGTAGTTTTTAAATTTTTTTAATACAAACTCTATATACCGCATTAATAAATAAAATAAAATAAAATCAACCAAGTAGAAGACTCAGCACTAATAATGGACTGTTGAATAATTAATTCAAAATAGCTTTTTATGGCCTTTAGTCCAACAAAAAATTGGCGTTTCATCCGGGAATCTCACTTTGGAATCATCAGTTGACATACAGTGAAAGAAACCTTGTCAAAACGCAATTTTTAAAATTTTCTAGTACAACTTACATAGAATTTTTGACAAAACCCTAATGTGAACTATATCCAACAAGATTAAGATTTTAATCATTAGGAAGGAAGTTTAAGCCCGTGGCCTGGCTCAGAAGTAGTTTTTAAATTTTTCTTAATAAAAACTCTATATACTGCATTGATAAATAAAATAAAATAAAATCAACCAAGTAGAAGACTCAGCACTAATAATGGACTGTTGAATTATTGATTCAAAATAGCTTTGTATGGCCTTTAATCCATCGCTGGTTAAGATGTGCAAGGAAACCAGCTGATCTTGTTTTTATCGTTCAATTTAAAAAAATTTTTTTTTTTTTCTTTTTTCTTTTAGTCATTGTAATGTTGTTTCCTTTTGTTGTGCTTTTTTCTTTTGTTAAAGCTTTAATTATGTTTAAGATGTCAATTTTTCATGTAAATTCAGTTTGTTGATTCTGATGATGGCCAAGTGGCCGAAACGCGTCAATATTAAAAAAAATTTTAGAACAAGACTATAAGGTGATTTTTTATTTATAAATTTTACTATTAAGAAAAAAATCGTATGGGAGGGGGGTCTATTCCCCCCCCCGCGTTTAGCCAGGAGGGGCAATTTTCTGAAAAATTGACTTATTTTGTTAAAAAAAATATTAAAAATCAACGGCTTCGTCTACAATTCTGTGTTTTACCTTTTTGGAAAGCCAAAATTTTCTTCTTTCATTTCGTTTTTAAATAAAATTGTTTTAGCTTGTAGTTCAAAAAACATAAATTTTCAAACTCAAAATTCTGAAAAAAAATTTGAAAAAATAATTTTAAAACTAATTTTTTTCAAAATTTTACGTATTTAAGTATAATTTTTATTCTCAGAATTCAACGCTCTTATTAATCTTTAATCCAACACTGAAAACCGTATGGCTCTACGGCTTTTTGTTGCCAAGGTATTCAAAAATAACCGAACCTACTTCTTCACAAAAACAAGAAAACCTAGCCTTACGGGATGGCACAAGTGATCATTTAGCCAATTTTTTCGTGTTTTTGTGAAGAAGTAGGTTCGGTTATTTTTGAATTCCTTGGCAACAAAAAGTTGTAGAGCCATAAAGTTTTCAGTGTTGGATTAAAGATTAACGGTAGTGTTGAATTCTGAGAACAAAAATTATACTTAATTACGTAAAATTTTGAAAAAAATTAGTTTTAAAATTATTTTTTCAAATTTTTTTTTCAAAATTTTGAGTTTGAAAATTTATGTTTTTTAAACTATTCGTTAAAACAATTTAATTTAAAAACGATATGAAAGAAAAAGTGTTTGGCTTTCCAAAAAGGTATAACACGGTGTTGCAACGATGCCGTTGATTTTTAATATTTTTTTTTACAAAATAAGTCAATTTTTCAGAAAATTGCCCCTCCCAGCTAAACGGAGGGGAATAGACCCCCCCCCTCTCATACGATTTTTTTCTTGTCTCAACTTAACCTACACGCTCTAGCTTTTTGGCACAACGATCTTGAATCACCCTGTATAGAGTTTGTATTAAGAAAAATTTAAAAACTACTTCTGAGCTAGGCCACGGGCTTAAACTTCCTCCTTAATAATTAAAATCTTAATCTTGTTGGATATAGTTCACATTAGGGTTTTGTCAAAAATTATATGTAAGTTGTACTAGAAAAATTTAAAAATTGAGTATTGACAAGGTTTCTTTCACTGTATGTCAACTGATAATTCCAGAGTGAGATTCCTGGATGAAACGCCAATTTTTTGTTGGACTAAAGGCCATAAGAAGCTATTTTGAATCAATAATTCAATAGTCCATTATTAGTGCTGAGTCTTCTACTTGGTTGATTTTATTTTATTTTATTTATCAATGCAGTATATAGAGTTTTTATTAAGAAAAATTTCAAAACTGATTCTAGAGATATGAATTTGATGGGATGTTGACCTTACTTGAGAGGCGTATTCAAGGAGTGGGTGTAGAAAGGTTATGTAGAGAGATCGGTTGACGTATGAGTATGAGTCGGCACATTTTGTGGACCTTCGTTTCACAAAACCAAGTGTTGAGCTGGCTTTTTGAATAATATTGTCGATGTGAGTTAAATAAAAAGATTTGATGTGTTGATTGTTTCACTCCAGTTTATTTAACTAATCCAAAATATATTTCAGTCGAAAACGACCGAATTAATTTCTTACAATTATCTAGATACATACATATTATATTAAAGGTCAATGCATTCAATTTCCTTTCGGATTATATTGAAATTCCCGCGGGAAATTGATTCATAAGCGATTTATGGTTTACGAAGCAACACATATGTTCAGTCGTCAAGTTTGCTGACTTGCATTTGTGTAACTTCACCCCCCTTTAATTCAAGATTCTCCTGAATTTTGTGTGTATCAATTCTTTTTTCTTTATTTTGTACAATAATTTTTTACGTTTTTGTTTTTTCTTTGTATTATAAAAATTTAAATTCCAATTACAATTATGTGATAGGGTGGAAATTTAAGTTTTCCTTCGGCTTTTTATGGTCACATTATTTATAGCAAAGAAACAAAAACAGTAACTTTAGCTTGTCCCGACGTTTCGGCATGGGTTGTTGCCTTCTTCAGGGGAACTCTATTACATAAAAATACAAAAAGATATAATGATATGCACTATAACTAACAATCAGGAGAAACTTACATTTCAAAACGAACATTTAAAATTTACAACACAGTCATGACAATGACTTATTAATTAAAAAAATTTAAAAACACTAATTTCGAGTTTTTCTTTTATATAAATTTTAAAAAGTTGAGAAAGCATTTCTGCTGAGGAAGTTTAGTCTTCAATTTAAAGAAAAGAAAAAAAGAGAAATTTTATGCAGAAACAAGAGAACAGTATACTGAAGATATACACTGTGTATCCTGCTTTCGATTCAAGTTGTTTCTGTTGTTCAGGATATGCAGAGTTTCCAGGGTGTATCTCTTGGAGGTATGTTTTTCTATTTGAAGAAAATGGTCCATTTCAATATCGGCAATGGTGGGTGAAAGAGGATTACCCATGGGCATTCCGAAAATTTGTTTGTAGATATCCGTTTTGAATTGTAGATAGTTATTGTCTTTAAGACAAAAATCAAGAATCTTCAAAAATTTGATTTGGTTAATCTTGGTGTGTCGACTTATTGCATTCCATTTCTTTTTGATTATATTAATCGCTAATTGTGTTGGAATGTTGGTAAAAAGCGATTAGACATCAATTGAAACCACAACATCATAATCTTTTAATATGACTTTTTTAGACTTTTCCACAAATTCGAAAGAATTTTTTACAGTGTACTCTGAGTTGTGCGTCAAACATTGTAAGATTCTACCAACAAATTTCGATAGTTCGTAGCAGGGTAATTTCATAGAAGATATGATGGGCCGCATAGGCATATTTGGCTTGTGTGTTTTTCTAGCTTTTTCTCTATCGTGTATGATTTTGTTGTTGTTTAGCCATTTAACCAATTCGTTATTGCGGGTTTCTAGTGCTGTTGTTGGATTGTTTCTTACACGCCAATATGTATTGCGGTCTGACAACAGGTTATTCATTTTATGGTCATACTCCTTGCGCTCCATTGCCACAGTCACATTGCCTTTATCAGCTGAAAGAATAACAATATTCTTGTGGTGCTTTAGAAAAGAGATGGCTTTTTTGTTGACGTTAAGCACATATTTCGCAAATTGATCATTGTGTTGATAACGTTGAAACGAGTGCAGCATATTGCTGTACTGTGCTTTGATCATTTCTTGTTGTCTTTCATCATGTACTTTTCGTATTATCTCTACTCCATCTGCTATCAGTTGAAACAAAGGAAATGTTTTCTTGTCAACAGGTAGTGCATATTTTCTTCCCCTAGATAATAGCCATTTAATTTCAATAGGAAATTCGGTATTGGTTCTATCGTCAAACCATTTCTCATGCATTGTGATGTTAAATTTTTTCCAAAGGGATGATATTAAAAGGTCTATTTTTTGCGAGTTAGATTTTTCTTTGTTGTCATAAATATCGCGAAAAGTTTGTTTCTGTTTTGTTGTGAATTGTTTGTGTTCTTGGGGCGAAAGTTTATCTTTAATTCGTTGGTCGTTAAAGCGAAGCGAATTGTTGATGCGTTTAATTTTATGGTGCATTTCCGATATTTCAAGGTTGAGGATTTCTTGGTGAAATTTAAGTTCAATCTTATCGTAAATAAGAAAAGATTCTTTGCTGGAAAGAAGTTGTCTGGTGTTGTAGGAAGAATTTTTAATGTGGTTAGGAGTTAGTCCTGATTGTCGACAGATGAGAAGAAACTTCTGAGATTGTTTATGTGAGGCTAATTTTCTTTGGAGATTACTGCATTGTTTGAGATTTCGATAGTTCGTAGCAGGGTAATTTCATAGAAGATATGATGGGCCGCATAGGCATATTTGGCTTGTGTGTTTTTCTAGCTTTTTCTCTATCGTGTATGATTTTGTTGTTGTTTAGCCATTTAACCAATTCGTTATTGCGGGTTTGTAGTGCTGTTGTTGGATTGTTTCTTACACGCCAATATGTATTGCGGTCTGACAACAGGTTATTCATTTTATGGTCATACTCCTTGCGCTCCATTGCCACAGTCACATTGCCTTTATCAGCTGAAAGAATAACAATATTCTTGTGGTGCTTTAGAAAAGAGATGGCTTTTTTGTTGACGTTAAGCACATGTTTCGCAAATTGATCATTGTGTTGATGACGTTGAAACGAGTGCAGCATATTGCTGTACTGTGCTTTGATCATTTCTTGTTCTCTTTCATCATGTACTTTTCGTATTATCTCTACTCCATCTGCTATCAGTTGAAACAAAGGAAATGTTTTCTTGTGAACAGGTAGTGCATATTTTCTTCCCATAGATAATAGCCATTTAATTTCAATAGGAAATTCGGTATTGGTTCTATTGTCAAACCATTTTTCATGCATTGCGATGTTAAATTTTTTCCAAAGGGATGATATTAAAAGGTCTATTTTTTGCGAGTTAGATTTTTCTTTGTTGTCATAAATATCGCGAAAATTTTGTTTCTGTTTTGTTGTGAATTGTTTGTGTTCATGGGGCGAAAGCTTATCTTTAATTCGTTGGTCGTTAAAGCGAAGCGAATTGTTGATGCGTTTAATTTTATGGTGCATTTCGGATATTTCAAGGTTGAGGATTTGTTGGTGAAATTTAAGTTCAAAATCTTATCGTAAATAAGAAAAGATTATTTGCTGGAAAGAAGTTGTCTGGTGTTGTAGGAAGAATTTTTAATGTGGTTAGGAATTAGTCCTGATTGTCGACAGATGAGAAGAAACTTCTGAGATTGTTTATGTGAGGCTAATTTTCTTTGGAGATTACTGTATTGTTTGAGATTGTCATATACTTGCACACCGTATTTGTACTTTATATGTTCATAATAGTTCTTCAGATTCTGCTCGGCAGGCCATCCGATGTTAATAATTAAAATGTTTATATTGACCAAGTTTATTGACGTGATAGGGTGGAAATTTAAGTTTTCCTTCGGCTTTTTATGGTCACATTAGTTATAGCAAAGAAACAAAAACAGTAACTTTAGCTTGTCCCGACGTTTCGGCAAGGGTTGTTGACTTCTTCAGAGGAACTTTATTACATAAAAATACAAAAAGATATAATGATATGCACAATAACTAACAATCAGGAGAAACTTACATTTATTACACTTATTAATTAAAAAAATTTAAAAACACTAATTTTGAGTTTTTTTTTTATATAAATTTTAAAAAAATGAGAAAGCACTTCTGCTAAAGAAGTCTAGTCTTCAATTTATAGAAAAGAGAAAAAGAGACATTTTATGCAGAAACAAGAGAACAGTATACTGAAGATATACTCTGTGTATCCTGCTTTCGATTCATGTTGTTTCTGTTGTTCAGGATATGCAGAGTTTCCAGGGTGTATCTCTTGGAGGTATGTTTTTCTATTTGAAGAACTTGGACCCCTTCAAAATCGGGAAGATGGCCACTTTCAATGGAATGAGAAGCAAGTGCTGTTTTACCAGGGTTGTTAATGTTGATGTCTGATTTGTGATTAGACAAACGTTGGCGCAAAAATTGTTTGGTGGTTCCAATGTAACACTAGTTGCAGGGCTCGTCTGTTTTTCCTTTGCAGTTGATTTTATAAATGACATCAGTGCTTCTATCTCTATCCGGTTTCTTTTTCAACTTTGGAAAAAGATGTCCAACTGTTTGGTTGGATTTGAAAACCAACCTAACATCTTGTATGTTTGTGGCAACAATTTTTTTGAAGTTTTCAGTCAAATTAGGAACATAAACAACGCTGTTAAAGAATCCATTTGTGTTTAGGACATTTTGTTGCCTAGGTCTTTTGTACCTATGCTTTAAAATCAAACTGCGAATAACTGCCGTAGGGAAGCCGTTGTCTCATTTGCACAGTGAAACTTCTCATCACTCAACGTGAAAACTTTTTTAACGAGGTTAGAGGCCGTATTCATTATAATATGCTTGCCATGGTTGGAACGAAAGTTAATAAGTCTTCCTGAAGATGTTTCTTTTTGAAACCAATCAAATGAGAGATGATGTTTTTCTCGCAGAATTTTGACATCAAGGAACGCTATTGTACAGTTGTTTTTTTTTTCGACTGTGAACTGTATTTTGGGATGAAATTTATTGAGCAGCAGTAAGATATCATCAACTTTTCGCCTATCGATCACCGCAAATATGTCATCAACATATTTCGCTACGAAATTCGGGTTTTTCTTACAGGAGTTAAAACATTCGTCCAATAAATGGTCCATTACAATATCGGCAATGGTGGGTGAAAGAGGATTACCCATGGGCATTCCGAAAATTTGTTTGTAGTAATCCATTTTGAATTGTAGATAGTTATTGTCTTTAAGACAAAAATCAAGAATCTCCAAAAATTTGATTTGGTTAATATTGGTGTGTCGACTTATTACATTCCATTTCTTTTTGATTATATAAATCGCTTATTGTGTTGGAGTGTTGGTAAAAAGTGATACGACATCAAAAGAAACCAAAACATCATATTCTATTAATATGACCACCAAACAATTTTTGCGCCAACGTTTGTCTTATCACAAATCAGACATCAACATTAACAACCCTGGTTAAACAGTACTTGCTTCTCATTCCATTGAAAGTGGCCATCTTCCCGATTTTGAAGTTGTCCAAGTTCTTCAAATAGAAAAATTTGCCTCCAAGAGATACACCCTGGAAACTCTGCATATCCTGAACAACAGAAACAACATGAATCGAAAGCAGGATGCACATAGTATATCTTCAGTATACTGTTCTCTTGTATCTGCATAAAATGTCTCTTTTTCTCTTTACTTTAAATTGAAGACCAAACTTCTTTAGCAGAAGTGCTTTCTCAACTTTCTAAAACTTATATAAAAAAAAAACTCAAAATTAGTGTTTTCAAATTTTTTTAATTAATAAGTCATTGCCGTGACTGTGTTGTAAATTTTAAATTTTCGTTTTGAAATGTAAGTTTCTCCTGATTGTTAGTTATTGTGCATATCATTATATCTTTTTATATTTTTATGTAATAAAGTTCCCCTGGAGAAGGCAACAACCCTTGCCAAAACGTCGGGATAAGCTAAAGTTACTGTTTTTGTTTCTTTACTATAACTAATGTGACCATAAAAAGCCGAAGGAAAACTTAAATTTCCACCCTATCACATCAATAAACTTGGTCAATATAAACTATAAACATAACATTTTAATTACAATTATGGCAACACATACAATGAAAATTGTAATCGAGCTTATAACATAATTATTATTTTTATGGTACTTTAATTCATTTATATGTTTTAGATTTTCAATTTGGTACATTTCTTATATTGTTTCAAATTTAAGTTTTTCCTTAATAATTACATTTTGATCTTCTTTATAGGAGAATTTATGTACACATCCCATTTTTAAGTTTGATATCGAAATGTTTCTTATATTAGTTGTACAATTGTTTATATTTATATTGAAATTTCCACTTAATTGGTGCCGTGACATTGTGCCAAGCGTCATTGTGCCAAATTTGAAAATTTGGCACAATGACGCTTTTGAAAGCGACATTAGGCCAAATTTTTAAATTTGGCACAATGACGCTTTAGTAAGGCGTCATAGGGCCAATTCGGCACAATGACGCTTTGAGTACATATTTAAATTTTTCATGATTTCAAACTTCTAAGTTGTTATGGATGCATTAATGTATTTCAATAAATTTTCATATCTTATCTTTACTTTTTACTATTATTTTATCTTATGCTCAAAAACTAAGCATTGATTTTAATAATTTTATATCGCGTTAGCATTAAATAAAGTAATGGTAAGAAATTTTTGCGATATTTAATTTTTAAAACCAATCTTTAGATTTTGACCATAAGATAAAGTAATAGTAAGAAATTAAATATGTTTAGTTTTTGTGCATAAGATAAAGTAATAGTAAGAAATTCGCGCGAATTTCTTACTATTACTTTATCTTGTGCTCAAAAACTAAATATATTTAATTTTTAAAACCAATGTTAAGTTTTTGAGCATAAGATAAAGTAATAGTAGGAAATTCGCGCGAATTTCTTACTATTACTTTTTCTTATGCTCAAAAACTAAACATTGGCATTCAATAAAGTAATAGTAAGAAATTCTTGCGAAATTTAATTTTTAAAACCAATTTTTAGATTTTGAGCATAAGATAAAGTAATCTTAAGATTTGTTTTAAAAATTAAATATGGTAAAAATTTCTTACTACATATTAAATTCGCGCGAATTTCTTGCTATTACTTGAAGAATAAGATTTATTTACTTACATGCTCATTTTGAGAATTTGACATAATGTCCCAAACTTATTTGGCCCTATGACGCTTTACTAAAGCGTCATTGTGCCAAATTTAAAAATTTGGCCTAATGTCGCTTTCGAAGCGTCATTGTGCCAAATTTTCAAATTTGGCACAATGACGCTTGGCACAATGTCACGGCACCACTTAATTCTAAATTTCTATAGACACAACCATTAGTTACAATTTGTTTTTTAAGATTTTTACATATGATTGAATTGGCTTCAATATTTTCAATCAAAGTTTTATTATTTATTTTAAAACTGCATATTCCTTCTATTAAATAGTTATTGTAATAAATGTGCATTATTCGATTGTAATTTTCATCTCGGTTTAAAACTAACAAATAATAGTAATCAAAGTTTTCTTTCGATAAGCAAGCTGATTTTGTTACCATGTGAATGACACCCGACAAATCACTGAATTCGGAACTGTCGGATAATTGAGCCCGTGAAAGACAGTCGGCTACCAACATTTGCTTTCCTGGTTTATAAATTAATTGCATTAAAGGATACTTTAACAAGAACATAAACAATCTTTGTAAACGTGGTGACACATCATCAATGTCACGTTTTATTAAAACCTCGAGTGGTTTGTGATCACTTTCAACGATGAAATCACGTCCATATAGAAAAAAATGAAATCGCTGACATGAGAAAACTACTGCTAAGAGTTCCTTCTCGATTTGTGCCCACTTTTCTTCAGATTCACTTAATGTCCGCGATGCATATGCGACTGGAGTATCAAGACACAACCTATGCCATCTTTAGATGCATTCGTCTGAACAGTCACACATTTATTTGGGTCATAGACAGCGAGAACTGGATCAGATGCAACAATTTTCAATAGATTATTCATTTCAATTTCATGGTCTTGAGTCCAACAGAACTTGCAATCGTTCCGAGTTAAATTACGCAGAGCGGCTGTTTTCTGTGATAAGTTTGGTATAAATTTCTCTAAGTACTTAAAAAGACCTAACATTCTCATAACATCATGTTTGTTTTCCGGATTTTTCATGTTTAAAATTGCATCGCGATATACTTCTGTAGATTTTATTTTCCCATTTTCCAAAATATGTCCCATAAATTTGACTTGTGTTTTCCTATACTGAATTTTCTCTGCATTGAACTTAATGTTGTTCGCACGCGCCCGTTCAATTACTAGTTTTAAAATTCCATCGTGTTCCCTTTCGTTCTCCGCTGCGATTCCTATGTCGTCAAAATAAATCACCACCCCAGGAATGTCTCCGAAAATTTGGACCATTCTACGCTGAAACATTTCAGGAGCACAATTTAAGCCAAAAGGTACCCGATTGAATTTGTACCTACCAAAGGGAGTCATGAACGTTGTGAGATCAGAGCTTTTTTTCTAGTTTCATATGCCAAAATCCACTTGAAAGATCAAGTACCGTAAAAATACGTTTGCCATATAACTTACTCATAAAATCGTCTATAGTGGGAATTAAAAAATGTTCCCTTTTAATACACGCATTCAAAGGTTTTGGATCTAAACATAAACGCAACTTTCCATTAAATTTTTCAACCACCTGCAAATTGTTTACCCATTCAGTAGGATAATCAACCGGCGAAATAACTTTCATTTCGATCATTTTTTACTTGCTCTATAGGGCAAGTATTGGTTTCGTGCAGAAAAAAAAAATCGAGGTTTTAATCAAACATGACATTAGGATTATAGAGAAGCCCAAAAAAGTGGTTTTCCATACCGTCCGTCGGTCTGTCTGTGCGTCTGTGCGTCTGTGCGGATGTGCGGATGTGCGGATGTGCGCTTTTTCACGTCATGCTACAGCCTAAACGGCTTGACGGATTTTCTTCAAACTTGGTATATAGTAGTTTGAAGAAAAACGGTTGTCGAGGTTTTTTTTATTTCGTTTTAGCCCGGCTCAAGCTGGTACCTATCAAGTAACGGTTTTTTTCAATTTGAATTTGATTTTGATTACACTCAAAATTAAGCTTACTTTAAGCTTTTCTAACAAATCTGCGTTTTTCGTTTTTGGCTCAAATAGTCCTAACGAAAATCAGGTTTTAACGGCTTTTTTTCAAATAGCCATAAGTACACAACGGCTTGATTGAATTGACTCAAATTTCGTTTGACATAGTTTTTCATAGTGTTCTATAGGATGGTTTAGTAAATTTTTCACTGAAGCCTTTCTAATCGGTGGCTTCCATACAACGAGCCGTTGAGTTTTAGCCAACATTTTTTGGTTTTTTCTAATTTTCTCGAAAATGGCTGTAACGATTTTGATTAAACTTTGTGTGTTATATTCTTTTACTGTTTTGAAGAGAACTGCGTTTTTAGTTTTTCTTTAAAAATTCAAATAACGGAGATCTGCTATTAACGGCTTTTTTTCAAATGGCTATAAGTTGTCAACGGTTGCATCGAATTCACTCAAACTTTGTTTGGTATAGTTCCTTACAGCTTCCTATCAGATGGCATTGACTTTTTTTCATTTTCTCTTTTTTAAATGGTGGCTCCAATACAAAGAGCCACTAGATTTTGGCCAATTTTTTCATTTTTTCTAATTTACTCAAAAAAGGCTCCCCCGATTTTTATGAAACTTTTTATGTAACATACATAGAATACTTCAAACAAAACTGCTTTTTTAGTTTTTGGCTATACATGATAATAGCGGAAATTGCTTTTAACAGTATTATTAATTTGGCCATAAGTGGACATTTGTATCATTTATAACACCCAAAAGATAAACGTCTTAATTTTAAATATTAAAAGTTTCTTAACGTTACCTCCCGTATATCGAGTTTTCCAGTTTTAGCCAAATTTTTTTGGTTTTTACCAAATTTTTCAAAAATGAATTGTTCTTATTGATCGAAAAGTTTGTTTTCATCGTACTATTGCACCAACAGAGCAAGTACGTGCGACCCAGTCGTGCATTTTATTTTAATTCGAGTTTCAATTTTTCAATTCAACTTAAAGGAATACGTTTTTACTTGCTCTATAGGGCAAGTATTGGTTTCGTGCAGAAAAAAAAATCGAGGTTTTAATCAAACATGACATTACGATGATAGAGAAGCCCAAAAAAGTGGTTTTCGCCATACCGTCCGTCGGTCTGTCTGTGCGTCTGTGCGGATGTGCCGATGTGCGCTTTTTCACGTCATGCTACAGCCTCAACGGCTTGACGGATTTTCTTCAAACTTGGTATATAGCAGTTTGAAGAAAAACCATTGTCGAGCTTTTTTTATTTTGTTTTAGCCCGGCTCAAACTGGTACCTTTCAAGTAACGGTTTTTTTCAATTTGGATTTTCTCGAAAACGGCTCTAACGATTTTGATTAAATTTATAATTTAGCTTACTTTAAGCATTTCTAACAAAACTGCGTTTTTTGTTTTTGCCTCTAATGGTCGTAACGAAAATCAGGTTTTAACGGCTTTTTTTTCAAATAGCCATAAGTTCACAACGGCTTGATTGAATCAACTAAAACTTTGTTTGACACAGTTTTTAATAGTGTTCTATAGGATGGTTTAGTAAATTTTTCACTGAAGCCTTTCTAAACGGTGGCTTCCATACAACGAGCCGTTGAGTTTTAGCCAACTTTTTTTGGTTTTTTTCTAATTTTCTCGAAAATGGCTCTAACGATTTTGATTAAACTTTGTGTGTTATATTCTTTTAGTGTTTTTAAGAGAACTGCGTTTTTAGTTTTTGGCTAAAAATGCAAATAACGGAGATCTGCTCTTAACGGCTTTTTTTCAAATGGCCATAAGTTGTCAACGGTTGCATCGAATTCACTCAAACTTTGTTTAGTATAGTTCCTTACAGCTTCCTATCAGATGGCATTGATTTTTTTTCAGTTTCTCTTTTTTAAATGGTGGCTCCTATACAAAGAGCCACTAGATTTTGGCCAATTTTTTCATTTTTTCTAATTTACTCAAAAAAGGCTCCCCCGATTTTTATGAAACTTTGTATGTAACATACATAGAATACTCCAAACGAAACTGCATTTTTAGTTTTTGGCTATACATGATAATAGTGGAAATTGCTTTTAACAGCGTTATTGACTTGGCCATAAGTGGACATTTAAATCATTTATACCACCCAAAAGATAACGTCTTAATTTTAAATATTAAAGGTTTCTTAACGTTAGCTCCTGTATATCGGTTTTTCTAGTTTCAGTCAAATTTTTTAGGTTTTACCAAATTTTTCAAAAATGAGTTGTTCTCATTGATCGAAAAGTTTGTTTTCATCCTACTATTGCACCCACAGAGCAAGTACGTGCGAACCAGTCGTGCATTTTATTTGTAGTGCAGTACCGGTTTTGCGTTTTCTATCAATTCAATATTCATGCTACCGGGAAGTTCGCCCAACCCATCAAAAAGATCTTGGTTTTCCTCAATAAATTCCTCAACTGTTTTGGGCAAAGTGATTGAGTTTATATCCAATCGAGTTATTAAATTAAATTCAATACATGTTTTTAAGCCAAGTACAGGCTCACATGCGTCATCGACAACAAGAAATTGAGCAGATTATTCCATATGAGAATTTTGATCAACACAATGCAATATAACTGAACCAAAATACGCACATATGTTACTGAAGGTTGGCCAAAATTTCACCAGCTCGATAGTTTTTCTAAAATTTTTTACAAATATAAAGATGACCTACATTGTGAAAATGGACTTTTATTCAAAGACCACCGATTAGTTATCCCATATGAATTGCAGGAAAAAATAATAAAAATGATTCATGGTCCACATCTGGGCATCGAAAAATCACTGTCTTCAGCAAGAATAAAGTACTTTTGGCCAAGAATGTCAAATCAGATAAAAGAAATGGTTTCGTCTTGTGAAATCTGTGAAAAATTTAAACGCAATAATCAAAAAGAACCATTGTTACAAGAAATTTCGCCTGAATACCCATTCCATATAGTAGCAATGGATTTGTTTCAATACGCCGGTCAGGATTACATATCGTTAACTGATTCGTATTCCAATTTCAGCTATGCAGAAACACTTAAAAATAAAACTTCGAAACATATCATTGAAGTTATTTCAGAACTATTCAATATTGTTGGTTTCCCTACAATCATTAAATGTGACAACAGTCCATTCGGTTCTAATGAATTTGAATTATTCGCTAAGAAATGTAATATTGTCTTAAAATTCTCAAGTCCTCGATATGCCCAAAGTAATGCACTTGCAGAAAAAGGGGTAGCTATTACTAAAAATATTTTAAAACGATGTGTGGAAATAGACGAAACTGACCAATTCAAATATAGAATCTTAGAATACAATTCGACTCCGGTAGCAAGTATGCATTATTCACCATCTGAGTTATTTTTCGGAAGAGTAACAAAAACAAAACTACCGATCTCAAACGCATTACTTTGTCGGAACATTGTAAGTGAGCAAATTGTTCCATATGAGAATTTTGATCAACACAATGCAATATAACTGAACCAAAAATTTTTATTTTATTTCCATTGTAATCCATAACACAAAAATTGTTGTCTTCATTTAACAATTTAATTTGACACTTTTTAATGAAACTAAGTGGAATGCAATTGACATCAGCACCAGTATCGATTTTAAAGGTAGCTTCAATATTATTGATAATATATGCCTTTGTCCATCTTGATATGCTTTTCATATTCCTACTTAATCTATAAATACATGAATACTTAATAAAATCATTTTCCATCCCATCAATATGCTTTACATTTAAATTACCTGAATCATTCCAAGAATTCCAAGAATTCCCTCCGAAAGAACATTCACAGTTTTGTTTTCCTTGCTGTTGTTGTTACCCAGTTGCTTGTCATCCACGATGTTGTTGTTGTTTCCCAATTTTGAATACAATCTGTTGCTGTTGTTACCCCCCTTGCACCATTTGCTAAAATGCTCTTTCTTTCCACAAGAAGTGCAAACGATATTATTTGCTTTGCACCCACGCAAATGTGCCGTTGAAAATGGTACATGGCCACAGTTATAACAGTGGCGGCGATAATCCGTAGACTTATTTGGCTGTTCCCTCGTTATGCTATGAATTTGTTGTTGTAGATTGTTGTTGTCCAAGAGTTTTTTGTCAATCACCGTTTTGAGACTTTCATTTTTCCCATCCAGAAGCTTGAGTTGTAATTTCTTGTCTGCAACTCCAATTATGATGCGGTCTCTCAGCATACGTTCTTCATACGATGCTCCACATATGCATTTGAATTCGCAATGTTGGATTTGTTTTCGCAATTCTGTCTCATACTCAGAGAACGGTTGTTTTTCACGTTGAATAATGGTGTTGTACTTGAACGACTCCATGGTTATATTTTTTAAGGGAACACAGAAATCATCGAACGCTTCTAACACACTATTTAAAGTTCTCGCAGTGCGCGGTAGATTTTGATTGCCTTCTTCTCCTGCTGCATTATCTCTGGCTCCTGCTGCATCATTTTCGGCTCCTGCTGCATTGACTTCCACGTTGTTGATGGCTCCTACTATCCCAGGTAGTGACCCATCGTTGGGAAATAAAGTGTTGTATATTTCCATGGCACGAGCACCAATTAGCCACAAAAAGTTGGCGATTTTGCGGTCTTCTGGCTCTTCCATCTTGGCATTAGCCATCATATACATGAGGAAATTTCGTTTCCACATTGGCCATTCTTTTGCTAAATTTGAGCAATCCAGCTCAACGGGTAGACGATTTTGTGAAGTAGCCATTTTAACTTCTGACACCATGTACTAATTATATGTATATAATATTAGAATAAAACACACTTAGCATTTAATTAAGCACTGTTCTTTATTAAGGGCAAACTTCAACTGACTGAAGAGATTTTACAATTCTGTTTGTGTAGTTTGTATTCACTAGCAATATTGATGGGGTTGCCAGGACTAAATAATTTTATATTAAAATAAATAATGCACATTTATTACAGTTATCAACCTTTTTTAAACCTTTAATATTAATGTTGTCCGGATTGTAAACATATTTTGTAGTATCTTATGGCTTTATATCTATTTCCTTAAAATATTTGTAGGGCATTGGTAATACCATTTTTAACTGAGTTTGGATATAACTTTTTGGAAGCTTTATAGCTAAGATTAATATAGTTCCGTTTAATTTGAATGCCCATATTTAGGAATATTTTAATTTAAAAAATCTTATTCATTTGCTACAATTTCTTCTCCTTTTAATATACTTGGATGTAAGATACCTTGTTTGTCAGAGGCTATATTGTCCAGAAGGTTGTCAATTTTACCTTCGTGAATTTTAAGTTTTAAAAGTTGTTCTGTTCTTAAAAGTTTAATTGTTAAATTTATTTGACTGTCTACTACCTCGTTGAACACTTCGGATATATGTGTTCGGTCTTCTTCTATTATTTTCTTAAAACTGTTTATATTGTTCATGATTTGTTTATTAATGTTGTAATAAATTTAAGGATAAGAATCCAAGAGAATTCAATTTAAATTAAACGCAAAACCTTATTTTAATAGAAAATCTTTCCACGTTGCTTTATTCGTGACTTTTCGCTTCTGTCTGTCAATAACACACTCATTTTTATTTTGTTTGTTGGTTGGTAGTCATCGCTGTCAGGTTCAATGGTAGTATTCAGCTGTTTGTCACTAAACATCGGCATTCAACCATCGGCAATGTTTGTAACACTCTTCCCCTCTTGAATTGGAGCACCTCCAACGTCAACTCTATATGCACGCCAATCCTCGCACTGCTTTCCTCTGTACTCAGCTAAACGATCGATGTGTACAATTCTCGGTTTGACGTAAAGCTTTTTCTAAATCTTTATTGTGACATCAGTGATTATTTCCATTACGCGATATGGGCCTTTCCAATCAGGTTGAAGTTGAAGAGCGAAACACGTACTTTTTTCCGTGTGGTTGTGAAACCACACTAAGCTCCCTACGTGAATTCGAGGTATATGCGAACTTAAGTCGTACCTGTTTTTCATTTATTTGGTAGCTCTATACATCTCCTGTCTCGCTCGTTCATGTACTTCTTGTAGTTGCTCTTGTAACTGCTTTGCGTAGCCGACTATCGGTGCCGGGTGGTACTCCAAACAATAAATCAGGAGTTAGTCGCATCTCTCTACCAAACAGCATTGCAAAAGGAGATTGTTTGATTGACTCTTGCTGTGCCGCTCTGTATGCCATAGCAAAGAGGCAGAAAATCATCCCAATCGTCTTGTTTTTCGATTGAAAATTTAGAATGAAACTACAAAAACAAAAAGTTCGTAGGCTGGAGTTATAGCTATTTCACGGGGACCAACCCGATCATCAGACTCCTTTAGTGGTGCTTAATCGCTGTATGTTCAATTTAATTTTTGAAGAACTTTTGCCTGAGCTGGGCTTGAACAATCGACCAAGCGTGTGAGGAGCTAATGCACTACGCACTACGCCACCGCACCACATGAAAGTTGTAAGCCAATTACAGGTTTTTTCGTTCTATCGAACTACACTGAACCGATTAGCATTTTTCTAAGCACACACAAATTTGGAGAGATAGTGCAGCACTTTTTTATTCATCCCCTCTATCAGACCGTCAGACTGAGGGTGTAAAGGCGTAGTCCTTGTCTTGTGGATACCCAAAATCTCCATAACATTCTGAAAAACATCCGCCTCAAAATTTCTACCCTGATCAGAATGCAATTCCAACGGGATCCCAAATTGGCTGAAAAAGTCTCTTACCAATGTTCGTGCTACGGTGTCTGCAGTTTGATCTGGTAATGCAAAAATCTCGACCCATTTTGTAAAATAGTCCATGAAGACCAAAACGTATTTGTGTCCATGTTTTGTTGATTTTAGTGGTCCTAAAATATCCACCGCCATTCTTTGAAATTACTCACCAGATAGGTAGATTTGTAGCTCACTTCTAGTTCTGTGCTTTGGGCCTCTTTTTGAAGCACAAACGTCACACTCAGTATAGAACAGCTCCACATCGTTTCTAGCTCCAACTCAATAAAATCTCGACCTCATTTTGTTACAAGTTTTAGTCGAAACAAATTGCCCACCGAACGGTGAGCCGTGAAACATTTGTATCACATTACTGGTTTGAGATTTTGGTATCACAGGTAAAAAACGCGTTGGCTGTTTACAAGTGGTCGGTACCCACTTTTTATGCAAAACCTGGTCTTTTATTGAAAGAGCTGCAAACTGGGCCCAGTAAGCTTTCAAAGAATTACAGCTTCCATATACGTCATTTCAATCAGGATGAATTCGATTGTTTACAAACTTTGCAACCTCCGATAATACAGGGTCTTCTTGTTGCGATTTTATTAGATTTTTGGAATCTACTGCGTCTTTGATTCGTAGCACAAAATTTAACAATTTTGTTTCATTTACACCAAAATTATTTTCCCTAGAATCGCAATGACTACATACCTGGCTAGCACATGGTCGCCGTGATAAAGCGTCACCATTTAAATGAGCTCACCCAGCTCTGTGTTGAATTTATAGCTGTATTGTTGGAGGCGTTCTATCCAACGTGCCGACTGACCTTTATGATTCAGCATGGTCGGTCCGGATCAAGAATTCTCGTCCGAATAAATAAACATGCAGATGTTCCACGGCTTTGATCATCGCTAGCAGTTCCTTGCGGGTAGTGCATAAAAGAGCAACCAATTGAGTGCAGCATGGTCGGTCCGGATCAAGAATTCTCGACCGAATAAATAAACATGAAAATGATCCAAGGCTTTGATCATCGCTAGCAGTTCCTTGCGGGTAGTGCAATAGTTTCGTTCCGGCTTACTTAGTGCTTTACTGAAATAAGCTATAACCCTTTCGCTGCCATCCTGGATTTGCGACAGAGCTGCTCCTATTCCGTGATCGCATGCATCAGTGTCTTACACGAAGTCGTACTCCGTAAGAGCATGTTCCAAAACTGGTGGCGTTGTCAGACAGTGCTTAAGCGTTTGAAAGGCTTCGTCGCATTCTTTTCTCCAGTTAAAGCTAACATTTTTCTCGGTTAATTGATGTAAATGCCTCGCGATATTTGCGAAATGAGGAACAAACTGCCTACAAAAAGTGCAAAGACCAACAAAACTTCGCACCTAGGTTATATTTTTCGGAGTTGGCCAACTTCGTACAGCATCAAGGTTCCCCGGATCTGGTGAAACTCCCTTCTCGCTTATATCGTGACCCAAAAATGTAACCTCTTTTTGAAACAGGTGGCACTTTTTCGGGTTGACTTTTAGCCCAGCATCTCTCAGTCGGCTAAAAACAACACGTAAATTAGCAAGCATGTGTTAAAAATTCTTACCATGCGGCAAAAGGTCGTCCAAGTATTCCATGACAACATCGAATGGTTGCCCTCTTAAAACTTTTTTCATGACTCGCTCAAATGTAGCGAGCCCATTAGTCAAGCCAAAACTCATCACCAAAAATTGCCACAGTCCAAGACGAGTATGAATAAGACATCTTATTGTATAATTATGAAGTAAGCATTTTCAATAGAAGTGGTTTTTTTTTTTAATAAATACAAAATGCAGAGTGGGAGACTAAAATAATACGTTGAATTGTCTACACGTAGACAATTGTGTAGTCTACATGTTTTGTCTACATGGAACAACACTGATCTGACAGTCCAAAGTACAAAACCATACAGAGCCAGTCACTGCATCCAATGCATCGTCCACGCGGTTCGAGGGGTATGAATATTTGATTGTTACGTCATTCAATCTCCGATAATCCACACACAATTTTGTTGACCCATCTTTCTCTTGCACCATAACTATTTGATTATGTTAGCACGCAGCATGCTGCCGATTATTGTTCTTGATTCCTCCTGCTTTGCCATTGGCAGTCTTCGGGGAGGTTGTTTTATAGGTTTTGCTGAACCTACATTTTTGCGGTGTTGGGCTACGTTGGTTCTACCAGGATCATCTGGACCACTAGAAAAAACATCACGGAATTCATATGGCAGCAGTTTAATTTGTTCCGCGTGATCTGGTTTTACATGAACTATTGACCTTGAAAAAATGTCTTCCAAATGCGGAGGTAATATTCCATTGTTCGGAGTGTTTGATTCGGGGTATTTACATTCAACATCTTCAAACGTGGCGATAGGAATATTGCTGTCTAAGGTAACGGCATGATCAGCAATATTAGCAAATCTTACTAAAACCGTTCCGTTTCTGTTGCAGTTTAAGGATTCACCAACTAAAATTCCATTCGGAAGGTGATTCCCAGGGCAAACAACGCTTCAGCAGGGGCTGTGCAAGGAGTTTTAGTTCGGATAAATGTCTTTTGTTGTGGTGGTATAACGCAAGCTTCGGAAGTTTTGGGAAAAACAGCAATTAAAGTTTTCCCTACGGAGCTTCCAGCAGATGTTAACTTTTGTTCATTGTGAAGTCAAATTTTTGTCTCACCAATACACATAAACTTACTGGAAAAATCCAACACACTCTTTGAAGCTGTCAACATATCAATGCCAAGAATTCCTTGGCTTCCAACTGGAAGGTTGAAGTCGACGACCATGACATTAACCTGACTCTTGAAAGAGCCGATGTGAATAGTTGTTCGCCAAACTTAGGATATATGAAAAGTGCCACCACATTATGTTTGAAAAACTGCGTTTTCTGATTGGAGGCGTGTATTCTTAGGTACAACATCTCGATGTACCAGAGTAATGGAGGATCCAGTGTCTATAAGTACCTGACACGACACAGATCCAAACGCTAGCGGGATTGTGAATTACCTAGATGAACTATCAGAGTGAACATTATAGATTTGGGGGCTTGGAGTCGTTGTCGGTGTTAACCTCGACACCGACGTCTGAGCGTTTCCCGATTCCGAAGACGGAATGGAAACATCATTATTGTTTCTGCGACCTGAATGTTTTCTAGAAGGTGGATTTTGATTGACCCCTAATTGATGAGTTTCGACTGCTACTTCCAATGAACTGGCATGATGACTGGTAGGGGCGTATCGAGAGGGGGCATGGGGGGTGTCTCACCCCCCACGATTTTCCGAGTCGGCAAATCAGTCGACAAATTAGCGGGCAAATTATCATTATAGGTTTATTTACTGTCTTATTTTTAATTAAAGCTGATTTTCAAACTGATGAATAACAAAATACAGTATATAAGTTTGCACATTGTACCTGCTTTTTCGGCTGTCAGAGTACAGTTTGTTCTCTACTAACGCAACTCTCGACTCACGTATGTGCGTGACGTAGATGCGCAGAACGAAACAAAAATGAAAACGGGAAGGCGCTATTTGGTTTAGTTGTAAAGTGATGTGCCAACTCGTAAATTTTTCAAACCGAGTTAACTCGATTTGGAATTCAAGCAAACCGAGTTGCAACTCGAGTTGGCCAGCTCGGTTTGAAACAAAATCGGTGAATACATGTCATTCATTGTTTTTGAGTATTCGGTTCGGTTTGGTAGTAAAAAAAATGGTTTTTTTTTCTGATTTCTTAGAGTTTTTTTTAATCCATCGACATCGTAGCCATCCTATAATGGAATTTGACACTTCATAGCTTGACAGATGGAGGACGAACTATATTTTGGACAGAGTAGTGTATCTCGTTCCAAATGTCACCCATTTGCTCTAAAATTGCTTTTTCCGGAGCAGTAACAAAATCGAATTTTTTCAGATTTTTCAGAGGTTTCTTAATCCATCAACATCGTAGCCATCCTTCAATGGAATTTGACACTTCATAGCCTGACAGATGGAGGACGAACTTTATTTTGAACAGAGTAGTGTATTTCGTTCCAAATATCACCCATTTGCTCTAAAATTTGCTGAAAAATTAAAGATAAATCCCGAAAATGATTTCTTGAAACATCATAGAACGCGTCGGTTACCAAAAAGAATTGATGAAAATTCTGAAACAGCTTTTTTTTTCAATTTGGAAACATTTTATAGAAAAGAGTTCAAAACTTTAAACTCGCGCGTAAGAGAAAATTTAACAGATAATTTAACCATTTTTTAACCTTTTTTATATTTTTTTAAAATACCCGCCTCTAGAGCCAATGTTACAATAGAATTAGTCAAATCTATTGTGGAATTGAAGATGTGGAATGTTATTTATCGGAATTGCAAATTCTTCTTTTTTCTTGTAACGAATACTCAAATTTCCACGACATTACCAAAGAGGAATGCGTTTAAATTAAGAAATGTGATTCCGTTAGCAGTCAAACTAGTTTCCTACATGTTAACCGCTCCTGTGACCTCGGCTTCTTGTGAGCGGTCATTTAGTAAACTAAAAATAGTTCTAAATTACATATTTGCGTACGACCATGGTTAATGAAATGTTAAATTCACTCCTGCTGTTTTACTCCGCAAAAGATATAGTTGATGACATTCAATTAAGCGAGGTTATTGAAAAATGTACATTATTAAAAAATCGCAGGGTTAAACTTTAAATTAAAATTAAAATTCATGTAAAATGTTTAAATTGTTTTTGAATTCGTAATTTCCATTTTAAAGACTGAACTAATAAAATATGTAATTTATTTTCTTTTAATATAAAATATTATTATTTATTAATAAGTACCTAAAAAATAATGTTTATTTATTTGTTTTGTTGTTAAAAATTATTATTTTTATGATTAAATGCTGAATTGTAAAATAATACTCTTATGACTTTTATTTCTCTTAATTTATGATTACCAGAAATATTTATTTTTTTTCGGATGCAGTCGGCAATTTCTTAAAATTAATCGGCATCGGCATTTCACTGAAAGTCACCCCCCATGCCTTGGACCCTCACTACGCCCCTGATGACTGTTTTGAGTTGCCAGATGGTCTGATTCAGCCGACACTGCTTTGTAGACAGCATCAAACATGGTTTTTGGTTCCGCCATTCGAACCACATCCTGTACGGAGCGATCACCAATTCCATCAATAAATTGCATCACTGAAATACGCTGTTGACCACAAAAAACAATTCGAGTCAAGCGCTGAATGTCACTAGCGAAGGCTCCTAAATCTTCCCTATTGCGTTGTCGCCTGGAACGAAAAGTGGCATGAGAAATATGTTTTTGTTCTGAGATAAATCTAAGCTGTAACGCAGAAGCCAATTTGTTGTAGTCAGAGCGGTCGTCTGGACTCAAATTTCCCAGGATGGAGACTGCTTCAGCTCGTAGTAAAGATGCGAGAACTTGTGCGTTTTCCTTAGAATTCCAACCATTTGCTTCGGACACGATATCGAATTGAATTTGATACTCGCTCCAGTCAGTTGTTTGGCTGTCAAATGGCTGCGCGTCAATCCTTGTGTGGCAACCATCGAAAGCAGTTGACTGGCTAGAAAGAGGAGTCCCGTTGGGTTTTTGGCTAGGGGTGTGTGCATCCTTAGGTGCAGGTGGAATTTCAAAAGCCGTGTCGTTTGTAGAAGTTCCTGAGCCGGTTGGTGTAGAGCACTGAAACATGTTCTCAGCAAATGTGCTCCCCCCATTGTATGAAGTTCTTCAATTTGACGTTGCTGATTGCTTTTTAGCTGGACAATTTCTTCCCGTTGTTGTGTCACAGTCACATTTAGTGAGGCGAGTTGGGTAAGAATTTCTTCTAGTTTTTGCGAAAATTTGTCAGTCATCCTTTGGCGATCTCACTTCTGTAATAAATTTTGATTAGAGTATAAAAGAATTAAATTTAAATTAAACGCAAAACCTTTTTTTATTAGAAAATCTTTCCACAGGGCTTTATTCGTGACTTTTCGCTTCTGTCTGTCAATAACACACTCATTTTTATTTTGTTTGTTAGTTGGTAGCCATCGCTTTCAGGTTCAATGGTAGTATTAAGCTGTTTGTCACTAAACATTGGCATTCAAGCATCGGCAATGTTTGTTACAATGTTTATCTGTTTACTTAATTTTTCTATTGCATTCCTGTTATTAATATCTACAACTTTAAAATGTTCCAAAATTGCTTCTCAGTCATTATCAACCATAGTTCCGAATAACCACTTCTGAACGGTCCCAATAAAATTAGCAAGACTTCTCTTTTGTCGGAAGGCTGGAACTAGTGCTCTAACTTTGGATTTTATGTTGTTAATATCATTTACTATTTTGATGTTATTTCTAATTTTTAGTTTTAGCATTGTATATGAAATCTATGTTAATATGGATAGCAGGATCGACTGTGGCGACACCGTGAGTCTCCAAACCTTTTTTTCCAAATTTCTCGTTTTGGAGAGAAAATGTAGGTGGAAAGGTTTAAATATGTGATAGTTATCAGCGATATCTATGTGTCTCCAAACCCCGTCATCTCTTACTCGTTCCCCAGACTACTATAAATTTCATATACAATGGTTTTAGTAAATTTATTTCAAGCATTTCGATTGCGGCCATTATTTCTTCTGCATCTATAATTTTAACAACAGTTTGTGTCTGATTAATAAGTTCCACTGTACCTCGATTTTTCACTGTAAATCCTTGTTCAGTTTGAATTTGAGAGATGAGAAGAGCTATCTCCGCTACCATTGCTGTTTTTATGATTATCCACAGCATTACCCAAAAAAAGAACCTGCAGATTTATTAGGCCTTTATGTAATAGTTTTTTTTTTTTTGAAGGTTCAATTTTATGACGTAAATGTTTATTATTTTCTTATAAATCCTTCACTTCTTTGTTCATCATAGCCTTCCCTATCTAAATATCTTTTATGTATAACATGATTTTTGCGTTCTTTAGCTTTATTAGATAAAATTAAAATTTGAGTGTTCATAAAATTTCAAGAATTGTTGAATGAAAACGTTCAATGTCTAGAATATGCATCACAGGTATGGTCTCCTTTCAACGAAGTTCATAAGTCTAGGATAGAGGCAGTTCAGCGTAATTTTATTCGATTTGTTTTAAAAGGTCTCTCCTGGGCAGATCCATACAACCTCCCACCTTACGAACACCGGATTCAACTTCTACAGATTCAAACTTTGTCACAAAGGCGTATTAACAATGATGTTATTTTTATTCACCAACTTTTAACGGAATTTTTAGACGCACCCGATCTTCTATCATGTGTAGGTTTTAACTATCGTGGAGGGGCTCATCATCTTCGTAATTTAGAGCTATTACATTGTCCCCAACACCGTACTTATTATGGCATGAATGAACCTCTTACCCGCATGTGCAAGCTTTTTAACTCAAATAAAAATATTGTTGATTTTAATGTTAGTAAAACTTGCCTAAAAAAAACATTCAAAAACAGTGCACCACGCTCATAGTTTATGTTTAGTATGTTCTCAATGTTTTTGTATCTATTTTGTATATGTACTTGCTTATTTATCTTTTTATTTTTCGTGCTTGTGTTATGCTATTTGTATATTTTGTTTACTAACAACTAACACCTGCACTAAATGTGTTGGCTAATCTCTGATTGTAAGTTAATGCTTGATATAAGCTTATTACTCTCGAGAACCGAAGCCGGCTAATTCACTGTGCACAATTCACCGTGCACAATTCACTGTGCACAATTCACTGTGGGGACACTTCACTGTGCAGAATTCAGTGTGGTACACAATTCACTGTGGCGGGCAATTAACTGTTATGGACAATAAATTTACAGTGGTGGACAACTGTGGTGTGGTTATTCACTGCGGCAAAAGTTGAATAAATTCCACCTCTATAGTGATGAGCAGACATTGAAATACATGAAATGGAAGATGATTTTGCTTATGTTGTGTTCGTTTTATTTTCTGAATATGACCTTATGAAACTAATAACAATTTTAAGTTTTCGACATCTGACAATTTTCGACCTTGTTTCAATTTGTTTCAATAACTAAAAAAATTATTAAAATCGGAACCAAAATCTGTTAGATTTTTGTTCTCTGTTTATTGATTTAATGAAAAAACTTTGTAAAGAATAATACTAAACCGTTTTAAGCTTTAGGCATTGGGGACAGTTCACTGTGTGCATTTCATTGTGGTGTACTATTCGCGCGCACGAATAGTACACCACAATGAAATGCACACAGTTAATTCTCCACCACAGTGAATTGTCCGCCACAGTGAATTGTGTCAACAGTGAATTGTGCACAGTGAATTGTCCCCACAGTGAATTGTGCACAGTGAATTGTGCACAGTGAATTGTGCGCAGTGAATTAGCCTAGACCCCTCGAGAACTGATAGTGCAAAAAATTTAAGAGTTTCCTGTAAGAGAGTTTGGCTTGGTTAATTGAAATTGAACTCCTTCCTCTCTGAAAAATTCCTGTAAATTTTCTGACTTGAATTCATTATCGCAAACTATTTTCTTTGGGTTTCCAAACTTACTAACCTGTTCTTCGATACATTCGAGTTTGTTTATCTAATTTTTACTACTTAAGTTATAGATATAAGCTTTTTTCGTAAGTTTATCCAAAAATGTTAGATAAAAAACTTATTAAAGTGGTTAATATCCATATGTAAAATCTCATTTGCTTCTTTTGGAGTTCCTGAAGTTTGAAATTTAGGTTTAATAGGTTTTCTGTCATATTTACCTTCTTGACTTGTTTGACAGTTCCCTATAACCTTATATAATTGTTTAACCAGTCCTGGGTAGTATAATTTAATTTTTAAGGTTTTATGCGTTTCAATAATTCTGGAATGACTTCTCTCTTTAACATGGTATAAGGAAATTTGATTACAAATGTCTGCTTCAGTTCCTACCTCGAGAGCTCTAAGTGTGCGCTTAGTAAAAGTCCATTTTCACAATGTAGGTCATCTTTATATTTGTAAAAAATTTTAGAAAAACTATCGAGCTGGTGAAATTTTGGCCAACCTTCAGTAACATATGTGCGTATTTTGGTTCAGTTATATTGCATTGTGCTGATCAAAATTCTCATATGGAATAATCTGCTCAATTTCTTGTTGTCGATGACGCATGTGAGCCTGTACTTGGCTTGAAAACATGTATTGAATTTAATTTAATAACTCGATTGGATATAAACTCAATCACTTTGCCCAAAACAGTTGAGGAATTTATTGAGGAAAACCAAGATCTTTTTGATGGGTTGGGCGAACTTCCCGGTAGCATGAATATTGAATTGATAGAAAACGCAAAACCGGTACTGCACTACAAATAAAATGCACGACTGGTTCGCACGTACTTGCTCTGTGGGTGCAATAGTAGGATGAAAACAAACTTTGCGATCAATGAGAACAACTCATTTTTGAAAAATTTGGTAAAACCTAAAAAATTTGACTGAAACTAGAAAAACCGATATACAGGAGCTAACGTTAAGAAACCTTTAATATTTAAAATTAAGACGTTATCTTTTGGGTGGTATAAATGATTTAAATGTCCACTTATGGCCAAGTCAATAACGCTGTTAAAAGCAATTTCCACTATTATCATGTATAGCCAAAAACTAAAAATGCAGTTTCGTTTGAAGTATTCTATGTATGTTACATACAAAGTTTCATAAAAATCGGGGGAGCCTTTTTTGAGTAAATTAGAAAAAATGAAAAAATTGGCCAAAATCTAGTGGCTCTTTGTATAGGAGCCACCATTTAAAAAAGAGAAACTGAAAAAAAATCAATGCCATCTGATAGGAAGCTGTAAGGAACTATACTAAACAAAGTTTGAGTGAATTCGATGCAACCGTTGACAACTTATGGCCATTTGAAAAAAAGCCGTTAAGAGCAGATCTCCGTTATTTGCATTTTTAGCCAAAAACTAAAAACGCAGTTCTCTTAAAAACACTAAAAGAATATAACACACAAAGTTTAATCAAAATCGTTAGAGCCATTTTCGAGAAAATTAGAAAAAAACCAAAAAAAGTTGGCTAAAACTCAACGGCTCGTTGTATGGAAGCCACCGTTTAGAAAGGCTTCAGTGAAAAATTTACTAAACCATCCTATAGAACACTATTAAAAACTGTGTCAAACAAAGTTTTAGTTGATTCAATCAAGCCGTTGTGAACTTATGGCTATTTGAAAAAAGAGCCGTTAAAACCTGATTTTCGTTACGACCATTAGAGGCAAAAACAAAAAACGCAGTTTTGTTAGAAATGCTTAAAGTAAGCTAAATTATAAATTTAATCAAAATCGTTAGAGCCGTTTTCGAGAAAATCCAAATTGAAAAAAACCGTTACTTGAAAGGTACCAGTTTGAGCCG
Source organism: Platycheirus albimanus (assembly GCA_916050605.2). NCBI lineage: Eukaryota > Metazoa > Arthropoda > Insecta > Diptera > Syrphidae > Platycheirus > Platycheirus albimanus. The sequence continues at coordinate 159,928,241 of OU696696.1, read as the reverse complement.
GGCTAAAACAAAATAAAAAAAGCTCGACAATGGTTTTTCTTCAAACTGCTATATACCAAGTTTGAAGAAAATCCGTCAAGCCGTTTAGGCTGTAGCATGACGTGAAAAAGCGCACATCGGCACATCCGCACAGACGCACAGACAGACCGACGGACGGTATGGCGAAAACCACTTTTTTGGGCTTCTCTATCATCGTAATGTCATGTTTGATTAAAACCTCGATTTTTTTTTCTGCACGAAACCAATACTTGCCCTATAGAGCAAGTAAAAACGTATTCCTTTAAGTTGAATTGAAAAATTGAAACTCGAATTAAAATAAAATGCACGACTGGGTCGCACGTACTTGCTCTGTTGGTGCAATAGTACGATGAAAACAAACTTTTCGATCAATAAGAACAATTCATTTTTGAAAAATTTGGTAAAAACCAAAAAAATTTGGCTAAAACTGGAAAACTCGATATACGGGAGGTAACGTTAAGAATCTTTTAATATTTAATATTAATTAATCAATTGGTGCTGTACTTACCCAAGAAGGTCAACCGGTTTGTTATGCATCGAGAATTCGAGATCTCTGAACGACCATGAAAAAAATATTTATCAACTGACAAAAAGTTTCTTGCTATTGCCTGAGCACCTGGGCTGTAACATATTTTCTGCAAGAAACCAGAGATGGTTACTCAAATTATCTGAATTTAATTATGATTATGATTAAATACTCTATTTAAGGGATAAAGAAAATAAAGTTGCAGATTTCTTGAGCCGCATCCAGGATGTGGACCAGATAGATGATGAGTCTGAATCGAATTTGGCAATAACCCATTCAGCACCAGAACAGCAGTTAGATCATTTTCCAATAAAGAAAGATATAGTTAATATATATAAAACGAAAATAATGATTTTTAATTCCGATTTTGTAGAAGTTGAAGTCAGTTTTGGTAGAAGAATCATCCATGTCGATATGACTAAAAATCAGTTATATTGGAAAGATCTCTTTAAACGAACCCTAAACAAAGGAAAAGTAGTAGGCATTTATACAGAATTATCGTACCATGAGTATAAAAAAATTCAACAATGCCTAATAAAACTGTTCAGAGACAATAAAAAATTGACTTTTACTAAGCGCACACTTAGAGCTCTCGAGGTAGGAACTGAAGCAGACATTTGTAATCAAATTTCCTTATACCATGTTAAAGAGAGAAGTCATTCCAGAATTATTGAAACGCATAAAACCTTAAAAATTAAATTATACTACCCAGGACTGGTTAAACAATTATATAAGGTTATAGGGAACTGTCAAACAAGTCAAGAAGGTAAATATGACAGAAAACCTATTAAACCTAAATTTCAAACTTCAGGAACTCCAAAAGAAGCAAATGAGATTTTACATATGGATATTAACTACTTTAATAAGTTTTTTATCTAACATTTTTGGATAAACTTACGAAAAAAGCTTATATCTATAACTTAAGTAGTAAAAATTAGATAAACAAACTCGAATGTATCGAAGAACAGGTTAGTAAGTTTGGAAACCCAAAGAAAATAGTTTGCGATAATGAATTCAAGTCAGAAAATTTACAGGAATTTTTCAGAGAGGAAGGAGTTCAATTTCAATTAACCAAGCCAAACTCTCTTACAGGAAACTCTTAAATTTTTTGCACTATCAGTTCTCGAGGGGTCTAGGCTAATTCACTGCGCACAATTCACTGTGCACAATTCACTGTGCACAATTCACTGTGGGGACAATTCACTGTGCACAATTCACTGTTGACACAATTCACTGTGGCGGACAATTCACTGTGGTGGAGAATTAACTGTGTGCATTTCATTGTGGTGTACTATTCGCGCGCACGAATAGTACACCACAATGAAATGCACACAGTTAATTCTCCACCACAGTGAATTGTCCGCCACAGTGAATTGTGTCAACAGTGAATTGTGCACAGTGAATTGTCCCCACAGTGAATTGTGCACAGTGAATTGTGCACAGTGAATTGTGCGCAGTGAATTAGCCTAGACCCCTCGAGAACTGATAGTGCAAAAAATTTAAGAGTTTCCTGTAAGAGAGTTTGGCTTGGTTAATTGAAATTGAACTCCTTCCTCTCTGAAAAATTCCTGTAAATTTTCTGACTTCAATTCACTATCGCAAACTATTTTCTTTGGGTTTCCAAACTTACTAACCTGTTCTTCGATACATTCGAGTTTGTTTATCTAATTTTTACTACTTAAGTTATAGATATAAGCTTTTTTCGTAAGTTTATCCAAAAATGTTAGATAAAAAACTTATTAAAGTGGTTAATATCCATATGTAAAATCTCATTTGCTTCTTTTGGAGTTCCTGAAGTTTGAAATTTAGGTTTAATAGGTTTTCTGTCATATTTACCTTCTTGACTTGTTTGACAGTTCCCTATAACCTTATATAATTGTTTAACCAGTCCTGGGTAGTATAATTTAATTTTTAAGGTTTTATGCGTTTCAATAATTCTGGAATGACTTCTCTCTTTAACATGGTATAAGGAAATTTGATTACAAATGTCTGCTTCAGTTCCTACCTCGAGAGCTCTAAGTGTGCGCTTAGTAAAAGTCAATTTTTTATTGTCTCTGAACAGTTTTATTAGGCATTGTTGAATTTTTTTATACTCATGGTACGATAATTCTGTATAAATGCCTACTACTTTTCCTTTGTTTAGGGTTCGTTTAAAGAGATCTTTCCAATATAACTGATTTTTAGTCATATCGACATGGATGATTCTTCTACCAAAACTGACTTCAACTTCTACAAAATCGGAATTAAAAATCATTATTTTCGTTTTATATATATTAACTATATCTTTCTTTATTGGAAAATGATCTAACTGCTGTTCTGGTGCTGAATGGGTTATTGCCAAATTCGATTCAGACTCATCATCTATCTGGTCCACATCCTGGATGCGGCTCAAGAAATCTGCAACTTTATTTTCTTTACCCCTTAAATAGAGTATTTAATCATAATCATAATTAAATTCAGATAATTTGAGTAACCATCTCTGGTTTCTTGCAGAAAATATGTTACAGCCCAGGTGCTCAGGCAATAGCAAGAAACTTTTTGTCAGTTGATAAATATTTTTTTCATGGTCGTTCAGGGATCTCGAATTCTCGATGCATAACAAACCGGTTGACCTTCTTGGGTAAGTACAGCACCAATTGATTAATTAATATTAAATATTAAAAGATTCTTAACGTTACCTCCCGTATATCGAGTTTTCCAGTTTTAGCCAAATTTTTTTGGTTTTTACCAAATTTTTCAAAAATGAATTGTTCTTATTGATCGAAAAGTTTGTTTTCATCGTACTATTGCACCAACAGAGCAAGTACGTGCGACCCAGTCGTGCATTTTATTTTAATTCGAGTTTCAATTTTTCAATTCAACTTAAAGGAATACGTTTTTACTTGCTCTATAGGGCAAGTATTGGTTTCGTGCAGAAAAAAAATCGAGGTTTTAATCAAACATGACATTACGATGATAGAGAAGCCCAAAAAAGTGGTTTTCGCCATACCGTCCGTCGGTCTGTCTGTGCGTCTGTGCGGATGTGCCGATGTGCGCTTTTTCACGTCATGCTACAGCCTAAACGGCTTGACGGATTTTCTTCAAACTTGGTATATAGCAGTTTGAAGAAAAACCATTGTCGAGCTTTTTTTATTTTGTTTTAGCCCGGCTCAAACTGGTACCTTTCAAGTAACGGTTTTTTTCAATTTGGATTTTCTCGAAAACGGCTCTAACGATTTTGATTAAATTTATAATTTAGCTTACTTTAAGCATTTCTAACAAAACTGCGTTTTTTGTTTTTGCCTCTAATGGTCGTAACGAAAATCAGGTTTTAACGGCTCTTTTTTCAAATAGCCATAAGTTCACAACGGCTTGATTGAATCAACTAAAACTTTGTTTGACACAGTTTTTAATAGTGTTCTATAGGATGGTTTAGTAAATTTTTCACTGAAGCCTTTCTAAACGGTGGCTTCCATACAACGAGCCGTTGAGTTTTAGCCAACTTTTTTTGGTTTTTTTCTAATTTTCTCGAAAATGGCTCTAACGATTTTGATTAAACTTTGTGTGTTATATTCTTTTAGTGTTTTTAAGAGAACTGCGTTTTTAGTTTTTGGCTAAAAATGCAAATAACGGAGATCTGCTCTTAACGGCTTTTTTTCAAATGGCCATAAGTTGTCAACGGTTGCATCGAATTCACTCAAACTTTGATTAGTATAGTTCCTTACAGCTTCCTATCAGATGGCATTGATTTTTTTTCAGTTTCTCTTTTTTAAATGGTGGCTCCTATACAAAGAGCCACTAGATTTTGGCCAATTTTTTCATTTTTTCTAATTTACTCAAAAAAGGCTCCCCCGATTTTTATGAAACTTTGTATGTAACATACATAGAATACTTCAAACGAAACTGCATTTTTAGTTTTTGGCTATACATGATAATAGTGGAAATTGCTTTTAACAGCGTTATTGACTTGGCCATAAGTGGACATTTAAATCATTTATACCACCCAAAAGATAACGTCTTAATTTTAAATATTAAAGGTTTCTTAACGTTAGCTCCTGTATATCGGTTTTTCTAGTTTCAGTCAAATTTTTTAGGTTTTACCAAATTTTTCAAAAATGAGTTGTTCTCATTGATCGCAAAGTTTGTTTTCATCCTACTATTGCACCCACAGAGCAAGTACGTGCGAACCAGTCGTGCATTTTATTTGTAGTGCAGTACCGGTTTTGCGTTTTCTATCAATTCAATATTCATGCTACCGGGAAGTTCGCCCAACCCATCAAAAAGATCTTGGTTTTCCTCAATAAATTCCTCAACTGTTTTGGGCAAAGTGATTGAGTTTATATCCAATCGAGTTATTAAATTAAATTCAATACATGTTTTTAAGCCAAGTACAGGCTCACATGCGTCATCGACAACAAGAAATTGAGCAGATTATTCCATATGAGAATTTTGATCAGCACAATGCAATATAACTGAACCAAAATACGCACATATGTTACTGAAGGTTGGCCAAAATTTCACCAGCTCGATAGTTTTTCTAAAATTTTTTACAAATATAAAGATGACCTACATTGTGAAAATGGACTTTTATTCAAAGACCACCGATTAGTTATCCCATATGAATTGCAGGAAAAAATAATAAAAATGATTCATGGTCCACATCTGGGCATCGAAAAATCACTGTCTTCAGCAAGAATAAAGTACTTTTAGCCAGGAATGTCAAATCAGATAAAAGAAATGGTTTCGTCTTGTGAAATCTGTGAAAAATTTTTACGCAATAATCAAAAAGAACCATTGTTACAAGAAATTTCGCCTGAATACCCATTCCATATAGTAGCAATGGATTTGTTTCAATACGCCGGTCAGGATTACATATCGTTAATTGATTCGTATTCCAATTTCAGCTATGCAGAAACACTTAAAAATAAAACTTCGAAACATATCATTGAAGTTATTTCGGAACTATTCAATATTGTTGGTTTCCCTACAATCATTAAATGTGACAACAGTCCATTCGGTTCTAATGAATTTGAATTATTCGCTAAGAAATGTAATATTGTCTTAAAATTCTCAAGTCCTCGATATGCCCAAAGTAATGCACTTGCAGAAAAAGGGGTAGCTATTACTAAAAATATTTTAAAACGATGTGTGGAAATAGACGAAACTGACCAATTCAAATATAGAATCTTAGAATACAATTCGACTCCGGTAGCAAGTATGCATTATTCACCATCTGAGTTATTTTTCGGAAGAGTAACAAAAACAAAACTACCGATCTCAAACGCATTACTTTGTCGGAACATTGTAAGTGAGCAAATTGTTCCATATGAGAATTTTGATCAACACAATGCAATATAACTGAACCAAAAATTTTTATTTTATTTCCATTGTAATCCATAACACAAAAATTGTTGTCTTCATTTAACAATTTAATTTGACACTTTTTAATGAAACTAAGTGGAATGCAATTGACATCAGCACCAGTATCGATTTTAAAGGTAGCTTCAATATTATTGATAATATATGCCTTTGTCCATCTTGATATGCTTTTCATATTCCTACTTAATCTATAAATACATGAATACTTAATAAAATCATTTTCCATCCCATCAATATGCTTTACATTTAAATTACCTGAATCATTCCAAGAATTCCAAGAATTCCCTCCGAAAGAACATTCACAGTTTTGTTTTCCTTGCTGTTGTTGTTACCCAGTTGCTTGTCATCCACGATGTTGTTGTTGTTTCCCAATTTTGAATACAATCTGTTGCTGTTGTTACCCCCCTTGCACCATTTGCTAAAATGCCCTTTCTTTCCACAAGAAGTGCAAACGATATTATTTGCTTTGCACCCACGCAAATGTGCCGTTGAAAATGGTACATGGCCACAGTTATAACAGTGGCGGCGATAATCCGTAGACTTATTTGGCTGTTCCCTCGTTATGCTATGAATTTGTTGTTGTAGATTGTTGTTGTCCAAGAGTTTTTTGTCAATCACCGTTTTGAGACTTTCATTTTTCCCATCCAGAAGCTTGAGTTGTAATTTCTTGTCTGCAACTCCAATTATGATGCGGTCTCTCAGCATACGTTCTTCATACGATGCTCCACATATGCATTTGAATTCGCAATGTTGGATTTGTTTTCGCAATTCTGTCTCATACTCAGAGAACGGTTGTTTTTCACGTTGAATAATGGTGTTGTACTTGAACGACTCCATGGTTATATTTTTTAAGGGAACACAGAAATCATCGAACGCTTCTAACACACTATTTAAAGTTCTCGCAGTGCGCGGTAGATTTTGATTGCCTTCTTCTCCTGCTGCATTATCTCTGGCTCCTGCTGCATCATTTTCGGCTCCTGCTGCATTGACTTCCACGTTGTTGATGGCTCCTACTATCCCAGGTAGTGACCCATCGTTGGGAAATAAAGTGTTGTATATTTCCATGGCACGAGCACCAATTAGCCACAAAAAGTTGGCGATTTTGCGGTCTTCTGGCTCTTCCATCTTGGCATTAGCCATCATATACATGAGGAAATTTCGTTTCCACATTGGCCATTCTTTTGCTAAATTTGAGCAATCCAGCTCAACGGGTAGACGATTTTGTGAAGTAGCCATTTTAACTTCTGACACCATGTACTAATTATATGTATATAATATTAGAATAAAACACACTTAGCATTTAATTAAGCACTGTTCTTTATTAAGGGCAAACTTCAACTGACTGAAGAGATTTTACATTTCTGTTTGTGTAGTTTGTATTCACTAGCAATATTGATGGGGTTGCCAGGACTAAATAATTTTATATTAAAATAAATAATGCACATTTATTACAGTTATCAACCTTTTTTAAACCTTTAATATTAATGTTGTCCGGATTGTAAACATATTTTGTAGTATCTTATGGCTTTATATCTATTTCCTTAAAATATTTGTAGGGCATTGGTAATGGTAATACCATTTTTAACTGAGTTTGGATATAACTTTTTGGAAGCTTTATAGCTAAGATTAATATAGTTCCGTTTAATTTGAATGCCCATATTTTGGAATATTTTAATTTAAAAAATCTTATTCATTTGCTACAATTTCTTCTCCTTTTAATATACTTGGATGTAAGATACCTTGTTTGTCAGAGGCTATATTGTCCAGAAGGTTGTTAATTTTACCTTCGTGAATTTTAAGTTTTAAAAGTTGTTCTGTTCTTAAAAGTTTAATTGTTAAATTTATTTGACTGTCTACTACCTCGTTGAACACTTCGGATATATGTGTTCGGTCTTCTTCTATTATTTTCTTAAAACTGTTTATATTGTTCATGATTTGTTTATTAATGTTGTAATAAATTTAAGGATAAGAATCCAAGAGAATTCAATTTAAATTAAACGCAAAACCTTATTTTAATAGAAAATCTTTCCACGTTGCTTTATTCGTGACTTTTCGCTTCTGTCTGTCAATAACACACTCATTTTTATTTTGTTTGTTGGTTGGTAGTCATCGCTGTCAGGTTCAATGGTAGTATTCAGCTGTTTGTCACTAAACATCGGCATTCAACCATCGGCAATGTTTGTAACACTCTTCCCCTCTTGAATTGGAGCACCTCCAACGTCAACTCTATATGCACGCCAATCCTCGCACTGCTTTCCTCTGTACTCAGCTAAACGATCGATGTGTACAATTCTCGGTTTGACGTAAAGCTTTTTCTAAATCTTTATTGTGACGTCAGTGATTATTTCCATTACGCGATATGGGCCTTTCCAATCAGATTGAAGTTGAAGAGCGAAACACGTACTTTTTTCCGTGTGGTTGTGAAACCACACTAAGCTCCCTACGTGAATTCGAGGTATATGCGAACTTAAGTCGTACCTGTTTTTCATTTATTTGGTAGCTCTATACATCTCCTGTCTCGCTCGTTCATGTACTTCTTGTAGTTGCTCTTGTAACTGCTTTGCGTTAGCCGACTATCGGTGCCGGGTGGTACTCCAAACAATAAATCAGGAGTTAGTCGCATCTCTCTACCAATCAGCATTGCAAAAGGAGATTGTTTGATTGACTCTTGCTGTGCCGCTCTGTATGCCATAGCAAAGAGGCAGAAAATCATCCCAATCGTCTTGTTTTTCGATTGAAAATTTAGAATGAAACTACAAAAACAAAAAGTTCGTAGGCTGGAGTTATAGCTATTTCACGGGGACCAACCCGATCATCAGACTCCTTTAGTGGTGCTTAATCGCTGTATGTTCAATTTAATTTTTGAAGAACTTTTGCCTGAGCTGGGCTTGAACAATCGACCAAGCGTGTGAGGAGCTAATGCACTACGCACTACGCCACCGCACCACATGAAAGTTGTAAGCCAATTACAGGTTTTTTCGTTCTATCGAACTACACTGAACCGATTAGCATTTTTCTAAGCACACACAAATTTGGAGAGATAGTGCAGCACTTTTTTATTCATCCCCTCTATCAGACCGTCAGACTGAGGGTGTAAAGGCGTAGTCCTTGTCTTGTGGATACCCAAAATCTCCATAACATTCTGAAAAACATCCGCCTCAAAATTTCTACCCTGATCAGAATGCAATTCCAACGGGATCCCAAATTGGCTGAAAAAGTCTCTTACCAATGTTCGTGCTACGGTGTCTGCAGTTTGATCTGGTAATGCAAAAATCTCGACCCATTTTGTAAAATAGTCCATGAAGACCAAAACGTATTTGTGTCCATGTTTTGTTGATTTTAGTGGTCCTAAAATATCCACCGCCATTCTTTGAAATTACTCACCAGATAGGTAGATTTGTAGCTCACTTCTAGTTCTGTGCTTTGGGCCTCTTTTTGAAGCACAAACGTCACACTCAGTATAGAACAGCTCCACATCGTTTCTAGCTCCAACTCAATAAAATCTCGACCTCATTTTGTTACAAGTTTTAGTCGAAACAAATTGCCCACCGAACGGTGAGCCGTGAAACATTTGTATCACATTACTGGTTTGAGATTTTGGTATCACAGGTAAAAAACGCGTTGGCTGTTTACAAGTGGTCGGTACCCACTTTTTATGCAAAACCTGGTCTTTTATTGAAAGAGCTGCAAACTGGGCCCAGTAAGCTTTCAAAGAATTATAGCTTCCAGTCATTCCAATCAGGACGAATTCGATTGTTTACAAACTTTGCAACCTCCGATAATACAGGGTCTTCTTGTTGCGATTTTATTAGATTTTTGGAATCTACTGCGTCTTTGATTCGTAGCACAAAATTTAACAATTTTGTTTCATTTACACCAAAATTATTTTCCCTAGAATCGCAATGACTACATACCTGGCTAGCACATGGTCGCCGTGATAAAGCGTCACCATTTAAATGAGCTCACCCAGCTCTGTGTTGAATTTATAGCTGTATTGTTGGAGGCGTTCTATCCAACGTGCCGACTGACCTTTATGATTCAGCATAGTCGGTCCGGATCAAGAATGCTCGTCCGAATAAATAAACATGCAGATGTTCCACGGCTTTGATCATCGCTAGCAGTTCCTTGCGGGTAGTGCATAAAAGAGCAACCAATTGAGTGCAGCATGGTCGGTCCGGATCAAGAATTCTCGACCGAATAAATAAACATGAAAATGATCCAAGGCTTTGATCATCGCTAGCAGTTCCTTGCGGGTAGTGCAATAGTTTCGTTCCGGCTTACTTAGTGCTTTACTGAAATAAGCTATAACCCTTTCGCTGCCATCCTGGATTTGCGACAGAGCTGCTCCTATTCCGTGATCGCATGCATCAGTGTCTTACACGAAGTCGTACTCCGTAAGAGCATGTCCCAAAACTGGTGGCGTTGTCAGACAGTGTTTAAGCGTTTGAAAGGCTTCGTCGCATTCTTTTCTCCAGTTAAAGCTAACATTTTTCTCGGTTAATTGATGTAAATGCCTCGCGATATTTGCGAAATGCCTACAAAAAGTGTAAAGACCAACAAAACTTCGCACCTAGGTTATATTTTTCGGAGTTGGCCAACTTCGTACAGCATCAAGGTTCCCCGGATCTGGTGAAACTCCCTTCTCGCTTATATCGTGACCCAAAAATGTAACCTCTTTTTGAAACAGGTGGCACTTTTTCGGGTTGACTTTTAGCCCAGCATCTCTCAGTCGGCTAAAAAAAACACGTAAATTAGCAAGCATGTGTTAAAAATTCTTACCATGCGGCAAAAGGTCGTCCAAGTATTCCATGACAACATCGAATGGTTGCCCTCTTAAAACTTTTTTCATGACTCGCTCAAATGTAGCGGGCCCATTAGTCAAGCCAAAACTCATCACCAAAAATTGCCACAGTCCAAGACGAGTATGAATAAGACATCTTATTGTATAATTATGAAGTAAGCATTTTCAATAGAAGTGGTTTTTTTTTAATAAATACAAAATGCAGAGTGGGAGACTAAAATAATACGTTGAATTGTCTACACGTAGACAATTGTGTAGTCTACATGTTTTGTCTACATGGAACAACACTGATCTGACAGTCCAAAGTACAAAACCATACAGAGCCAGTCACTGCATCCAATGCATCGTCCACGCGGTTCGAGGGGTATGAATATTTGATTGTTACGTCATTCAATCTCCGATAATCCACACAAAATTTTGTTGACCCATCTTTCTTTTGCACCATAACTATTTGATTATGTTAGCACGCAGCATGCTGCCGATTATTGTTCTTGATTCCTCCTGCTTTGCCATTGGCAGTCTTCGGGGAGGTTGTTTTATAGGTTTTGCTGAACCTAAATTTTTGCGGTGTTGGGCTACGTTGGTTCTACCAAGATCATCTGGACCACTAGAAAAAACATCACGGAATTCATATGGCAGCAGTTTAATTTGTTCCGCGTGATCTGGTTTTACATGAACTATTGACCTTGAAAAAATGTCTTCCAAATGCGGAGGTAATATTCCATTGTTCGGAGTGTTTGATTCGGGGTATTTACATTCAACATCTTCAAACGTGGCGATAGGAATATTGCTGTCTAAGGTAACGGCATGATCAGCAATATTAGCAAATCTTACTAAAACCGTTCCGTTTCTGTTGCAGTTTAAGGATTCACCAACTAAAATTCCATTCGGAAGGTGATTCCCAGGGCAAACAACGCTTCAGCAGGGGCTGTGCAAGGAGTTTTAGTTCGGATAAATGTCTTTTGTTGTGGTGTTATAACGCAAGCTTCGGAAGTTTTGAGAAAAACAGCAATTAAAGTTTTCCCTACGGAGCTTCCAGCAGATGTTAACTTTTGTTCATTGTGAAGTCAAATTTTTGTCTCACCAATACACATAAACTTACTGGAAAAATCCAACACATTCTTTGAAGCTGTCAACAGATCAATGCCAAGAATTCCTTGGCTTCCAACTGGAAGGTTGAAGTCGACGACCATGACATTAACCTGACTCTTGAAAGAGCCGATTTGAATAGTTGTTCGCCAAACTTAGGATATATGAAAAGTGCCACCACATTAAGTTTGAAAAACTGCGTTTTCTGATTGGAGGCGTGTATTCTTAGGTACAACATCTCGATGTACCAGAGTAATGGAGGATCCAGTGTCTATAAGTACCTGACACGACACAGATCCAAACGCTAGCGGGATTGTGAATTACCTAGATGAACTATCAGAGTGAACATTATAGATTTGGGGGCTTGGAGTCGTTGTCGGTGTTAACCTCGACACCGACGTCTGAGCGTTTCCCGATTCCGAAGACGGAATGGAAACATCATTATTGTTTCTGCGACCTGAATGTTTTCTAGAAGGTGGATTTTGATTGACCCCTAATTGATGAGTTTCGACTGCTACTTCCAATGAACTGGCATGATGACTGGTAGGGGCGTATCGAGAGGGGGCATGGGGGGTGTCTCACCCCCCACGATTTTCCGAGTCGGCAAATCAGTCGACAAATTAGCGGGCAAATTATCATTATAGGTTTATTTACTGTCTTATTTTTAATTAAAGCTGATTTTCAAACTGATGAATAACAAAATACAGTATATAAGTTTGCACATTGTACCTGCTTTTTCGGCTGTCAGAGTACAGTTTGTTCTCTACTAACGCAACTCTCGACTCACGTATGTGCGTGACGTAGATGCGCAGAACGAAACAAAAATGAAAACGGGAAGGCGCTATTTGGTTTAGTTGTAAAGTGATGTGCCAACTCGTAAATTTTTCAAACCGAGTTAACTCGATTTGGAATTCAAGCAAACCGAGTTGCAACTCGAGTTGGCCAGCTCGGTTTGAAACAAAATCGGTGAATACATGTCATTCATTGTTTTTGAGTATTCGGTTCGGTTTGGTAGTAAAAAAAATGGTTTTTTTTTCTGATTTCTTAGAGTTTTTTTTAATCCATCGACATCGTAGCCATCCTATAATGGAATTTGACACTTCATAGCTTGACAGATGGAGGACGAACTATATTTTGGACAGAGTAGTGTATCTCGTTCCAAATGTCACCCATTTGCTCTAAAATTGCTTTTTCCGGAGCAGTAACAAAATCGAATTTTTTCAGATTTTTCAGAGGTTTCTTAATCCATCAACATCGTAGCCATCCTTCAATGGAATTTGACACTTCATAGCCTGACAGATGGAGGACGAACTTTATTTTGAACAGAGTAGTGTATTTCGTTCCAAATATCACCCATTTGCTCTAAAATTTGCTGAAAAATTAAAGATAAATCCCGAAAATGATTTCTTGAAACATCATAGAACGCGTCGGTTACTAAAAAGAATTGATGAAAATTCTGAAACCGCTTTTGTTTTCAATTTGGAAACATTTTATAGAAAAGAGTTCAAAACCTTAAACTCGCGCGTAAGAGAAAATTTAACAGATAATTTAACCATTTTTTAACCTTTTTTATATTTTTTTAAAATACCCGCCTCTAGAGCCAATGTTACTATAGAATTAGTCAAATCTATTGTGGAATTGAAGATGTGGAATGTTATTTATCGGAATTGCAAATTCTTCTTTTTTCTTGTAACGAATACTCAAATTTCCACGACATTACCAAAGAGGAATGCGTTTAAATTAAGAAATGTGATTCCGTTAGCAGTCAAACTAGTTTCCTACATGTTAACCGCTCCTGTGACCTCGGCTTCTTGTGAGCGGTCATTTAGTAAACTAAAAATAGTTCTAAATTACATATTTGCGTACGACCATGGTTAATGAAATGTTAAATTCACTCCTGCTGTTTTACTCCGCAAAAGATATAGTTGATGACATTCAATTAAGCGAGGTTATTGAAAAATGTACATTATTAAAAAATCGCAGGGTTAAACTTTAAATTAAAATTAAAATTCATGTAAAATGTTTAAATTGTTTTTGAATTCGTAATTTCCATTTTAAAGACTGAACTAATAAAATATGTAATTTATTTTCTTTTAATATAAAATATTATTATTTATTAATAAGAACCTAAAAAATAATGTTTATTTATTTGTTTTGTTGTTAAAAATTATTATTTTTATGATTAAATGCTGAATTGTAAAATAATACTCTTATGACTTTTATTTCTCTTAATTTATGATTACCAGAAATATTTATTTTTTTTCGGATGCAGTCGGCAATTTCTTAAAATTAATCGGCATCGGCATTTCACTGAAAGTCACCCCCCATGCCTTGGACCCTCACTACGCCCCTGATGACTGTTTTGAGTTGCCAGATGGTCTGATTCAGCCGACACTGCTTTGTAGACAGCATCAAACATGGTTTTTGGTTCCGCCATTCGAACCACATCCTGTACGGAGCGATCACCAATTCCATCAATAAATTGCGTCACTGAAATACGCTGTTGACCACAAAAAACAATTCGAGTCAAGCGCTGAATGTCACTAGCGAAGGCTCCTAAATCTTCCCTATTGCGTTGTCGCCTGGAACGAAAAGTGGCATGAGAAATATGTTTTTGTTCTGAGATAAATCTAAGCTGTAACGCAGAAGCCAATTTGTTGAAGTCAGAGCGGTCGTCTGGACTCAAATTTCCCAGGATGGAGACTGCTTCAGCTCGTAGTAAAGATGCGAGAACTTGTGCGTTTTCCTTAGAATTCCAACCATTTGCTTCGGACACGATATCGAATTGAATTTGATACTCGCTCCAGTCAGTTGTTTGGCTGTCAAATGGCTGCGCGTCAATCCTTGTGTGGCAACCCTCGAAAGTAGTTGACTGGCTAGAAAGAGGAGTCCCGTTGGGTTTTTGGCTAGGGGTGTGTGCATCCTTAGGTGCAGGTGGAATTTCAAAAGCCGTGTCGTTTGTAGAAGTTCCTGAGCCGGTTGGTGTAGAGCACTGAAACATGTTCTCAGCAAATGTGCTCCCCCCATTGTATGAAGTTCTTCAATTTGGCGTTGCTGATTGCTTTTTAGCTGGACAATTTCTTCCCGTTGTTGTGTCACAGTCACATTTAGTGAGGCGAGTTGGGTAAGAATTTCTTCTAGTTTTTGCGAAAATTTGTCAGTCATCTTTTGGCGATCTCACTTCTGTAATAAATTTTGATTAGAGTATAAAAGAATTAAATTTAAATTAAACGCAAAACCTTTTTTTATTAGAAAATCTTTCCACAGGGCTTTATTCGTGACTTTTCGCTTCTGTCTGTCAATAACACACTCATTTTTATTTTGTTTGTTAGTTGGTAGCCATCGCTTTCAGGTTCAATGGTAGTATTAAGCTGTTTGTCACTAAACATTGGCATTCAAGCATCGGTAATGTTTGTTACAATGTTTATCTGTTTACTTAATTTTTCTATTGCATTCCTGTTATTAATATCTACAACTTTAAAATGTTCCAAAATTGCTTCTCAGTCATTATCAACCATAGTTCCGAATAACCACTTCTGAACGGTCCCAATAAAATTAGCAAGACTTCTCTTTTGTCGGAAGGCTGGAACTAGTGCTCTAACTTTGGATTTTATGTTGTTAATATCATTTACTATTTTGATGTTATTTCCAATTTTTAGTTTTAGCATTGTATATGAAATCTATATTAATATGGATAGCAGGATCGACTGTGGCGACACCGTGAGTCTCCAAACCTTTTTTTCCAAATTTCTCGTTTTGGAGAGAAAATGTAGGTGGAAAGGTTTAAATATGTGATAGTTATCAGCGATATCTATGTGTCTCCAAACCCCGTCATCTCTTACTCGTTCCCCAGACTACTATAAATTTCATATACAATGGTTTTAGTAAATTTATTTCAAGCATTTCGATTGCGGCCATTATTTCTTCTGCATCTATAATTTTAACAACAGTTTGTGTCTGATTAATAAGTTCCACTGTACCTCGATTTTTCACTGTAAATCCTTGTTCAGTTTGAATTTGAGAGATGAGAAGAGCTATCTCCGCTACCATTGCTGTTTTTATGATTATCCACAGCATTACCCAAAAAAAGAACCTGCAGATTTATTAGTCCTTTATGTAATAGTTTTTTTTTTTTTGAAGGTTCAATTTTATGACGTAAATGTTTATTATTTTCTTATAAATCCTTCACTTCTTTGTTCATCATAGCCTTCCCTATCTAAATTTCTTTTATGTATAACATGATTTTTGCGTTCTTTAGCTTTATTAGATAAAATTAATATTTGAGTGTTCATAAAATTTCAAGAATTGTTGAATGAAAACGTTCAATGTCTAGAATATGCATCACAGGTATGGTCTCCTTTTAACGAAGTTCATAAGTCTAGGATAGAGGCAGTTCAGCGTAATTTTATTCGATTTGTTTTAAAAGGTCTCTCCTGGGCAGATCCATACAACCTCCCACCTTACGAACACCGGATTCAACTTCTACAGATTCAAACTTTGTCACAAAGGCGTATTAACAATGATGTTATTTTTATTCACCAACTTTTAACGGAATTTTAAGACGCACCCGATCTTCTATCATGTGTAGGTTTTAACTATCGTGGAGGGGCTCATCATCTTCGTAATTTAGAGCTATTACATTGTCCCCAACACCGTACTTATTATGGCATGAATGAACCTCTTACCCGCATGTGCAAGCTTTTTAACTCAAATAAAAATATTGTTGATTTTAATGTTAGTAAAACTTGCCTAAAAAAAACATTCAAAAACAGTGCACCACGCTCATAGTTTATGTTTAGTATGTTCTCAATGTTTTTGTATCTATTTTGTATATGTACTTGCTTATTTATCTTTTTATTTTTCGTGCTTGTGTTATGCTATTTGTATATTTTGTTTACTAACAACTAACACCTGCACTAAATGTGTTGGCTAATCTCTGATTGTAAGTTAATGCTTGATATAAGCTTATTACTCTCGAGAACCGAAGCCGGCTAATTCACTGTGCACAATTCACCGTGCACAATTCACTGTGCACAATTCACTGTGGGGACACTTCACTGTGCACAATTCAGTGTGGTACACAATTCACTGTGGCGGGCAATTAACTGTTATGGACAATAAATTTACAGTGGTGGACAACTGTGGTGTGGTTATTCACTGCGGCAAAAGTTGAATAAATTCCACCTCTATAGTGATGAGCAGACATTGAAATACATCAAATGGAAGATGATTTTGCTTATGTTGTGTTCGTTTTATTTTCTGAATATGACCTTATGAAACTAATAACAATTTTAAGTTTTCGACATCTGACAATTTTCGAACTTGTTTCAATTTGTTTCAATAACTAAAAAAATTATTAAAATCGGAACCAAAATCTGTTAGATTTTTGTTCTCTGTTTATTGATTTAATGAAAAAACTTTGTAAAGAATAATACTAAACCGTTTTAAGCTTTAGGCATTGGGGACAGTTCACTGTGGTGGACAATTAACTGTGTGCATTTCATTGTGGTGTACTATTCGCGCGCACGAATAGTACACCACAATGAAATGCACACAGTTAATTCTCCACCACAGTGAATTGTCCGCCACAGTGAATTGTGTCAACAGTGAATTGTGCACAGTGAATTGTCCCCACAGTGAATTATGCACAGTGAATTGTGCACAGTGAATTGTGCGCAGTGAATTAGCCTAGACCCCTCGAGAACTGATAGTGCAAAAAATTTAAGAGTTTCCTGTGTTACGGTAAATTTTACCGCAACAAAAACTTCCCTTCGGTCGTTCTTTTTTCCTTTTCTTTTTCTCGTTGTGGCTGCAAAATATTGGCGAAGTTGAGGGCAACCTTGGTCTCATCAACCAGTGGTGTACCTAGCCTTATTTTGCAAAAGCAACAAAAGCAGGTGTTCGAGTACGACGTTCGAAGACGAGAATAGCCGGCGGATGAGCCGAAGAAGTAACGAGTCAGGTGGACTCTTACTTACATCAAACAACCAACAAAAACTAAACATCTTACAATTATCTTTTTATTTCATAATTCTAATTAACGTAACGTAATTTTAACTTTTCTCTTAAAATAACGTACATTTGTTTAATGTACAAAATGGGTTTTTAACGCGATTAGATTAGTTTTGTAGAATTTCGAAAATGACTTTAAAGTAACGCTCCTCTCTGTATCTTCGGAAACAGTTTGTTAAATAATTCACGCTTCGAATCCCGCGCGATAGTTGTAGAGTAGGTAATAGGAAAAAGCCTAGTGCAGACTTCTCCTCAATTTTATTTCTTTTCAATTTTTCTCGAAAAGAGTTTTAGTTGTAAAATAGTCTGAACTCGTCCATAATGTTTCGACAAGTTTTGGAAACACATCCAACAACTTGTCGAAACGTTGTTTGTGTGCGTGAGAGTAAGTTTTGGCAAGTTTTGGAAACACATCCAACAACTTGTGAAAACCGTGTTTGTGTGTGTGTGAGTATGTTTCGTTAGATCCCACCACGGTTGTTTTCTAGGAGAGCGTCATGCTTCCAGAAAGCCGTGACCGATGATCTCGAAACGAATGGTTGTGTTGTATCGTTGTATGTATGAGTGAATGACTGGAATGGACGAGGGAAGAAAGTGGTTGTTAAAAATTAGCTTGGAAGGGACTCTGGTGAGAGACTTACAAGCGCGAAGACAAAATTGAGAAAAAAAGAAAGAAATATCGAGAAATTTGGAGGAGAAAAAAAATCGAGGAGGAGACATTTTTGTTTTGGTTGAATAGAAACTTTAGATCGAGCATTTTTGGAAATCGGGATTCGAGACGTGAGGATTTTAACAGGAGATAGGAGAAAGGAGATATTCAACCAAGATAAGTAGTTTGTGGTAGATTTTGAACATAAATATATATTTGCAAATTCAAATTATACATTTATATTCAATCAGTTCGTGTTCGAGTTTGTCACCTAGCTTTCGGGACGCGCCTTCTTTTTTTTTTTTAATTAAAAACCTATTTTATTTTTTTCGTTTGTTTTTTTATTTGCCTTTCTTTTGATTTAATTGCAACTGTTTGCCTTGAGCCAAACGGCCATATAAAAATATTGTATAAACTACCTTTTATTTGAAAAGACTTTTGGGTTTTAGTCCAGGGATCTTCTGTCCCAAGGTTTCCCAAAACAATAAAATAATTATCTTCATTTAACTTCCTTCTTTTTATTTAAAATATCGGTCCTTAAAATCCTAAAATTAGTTTTGGAATTTTCTAATTCGGTTTTAGAAAAAAATTCCTGGCGCCTAACTTTTTTTGCACCCTACTGTGCAATCATAAATCTTCTTCTTTTGATAAACTATTTTGATTGCGGAATCAATCAAGTTTATCAAAAGAAATACAAAATTCTTCCACTGAACCCACCCCAGCTGAGCAGCCGTGGTGACAGCTTCTTTTATCAAGCTGTAGTTGCACTTTTTTTTGTTCTTCTTTTCGCGTTATTCGTGTGTGGCCTATTGATAGGTATCATTAGTAAATTCGTGTCGTGTATCGCCGTCGGTGCGCGTTCAAAACTTATTTTCTTTAATATTTTTTTTTTTTAATTGAATTGTTCGCGGTAGTAATTTCGTTTACATAAATTATTTTAATTAAATAAATTCCCCTACCCCTATCGTGATCGTGCCGAAGGAAAAGTGCAATAAAGTGGTGCCCAACGTCAAGGGCCCAAAGTGGAAGAGTTTTTTTTATTGTTGTGTGTGGTGTTTTTTTTTTCTTGTCAATTTTTTTGATTTGTTTCTTATTCTTTTTTTATTGGTGTAGTTTTCTCGGGGAAACAAAATTGTTGTGGAAAGGAAGCAGAAAAAAAAACAACGACGACGGATTCCAGTATCCAGCAAAAGAAGCAGTGTAGCAACATAAGTTTTTTGGTGATATTTTTTTTTTATTATTATTAGTGTTGTAAACTTGTTTTTTTTTTATTGTGTTGTCTACTGTTTTTTATTATTTCATACATCCAAAATTTGTTTTGTGGTGATTTTTTTTAAGAAGACATTTTGCCTTGTTTTTTTTGGTAGTAGGTATTGTTTTTTTCTCGCGTGGGACAGATACCTAGCTATCGTGAATTTTTTTTTTGCGTGTTGTGCGAATCGAGTGGAATTAAGAGGCGTTAATTCCAGTGATAGGTGATAGTTTTATCTAATAGTTTTTTTTTTATAAGTTTATCGTGACATTTTTGTTTTGCAAAATTGAGTGCATTTCAGTAATAGGTGATAGTTTTTTTTTTTCTTATATCTTTTTTCTCGCGTGGGATATTTCGCGATACTTATTAATTTTGTTTGGAGATTTGAGTGAAGTGAAATTGGTTTTTTATTGATAGGATATCATCTAAAAATTGCTCTTTGAGGAAATTAATTTTAGGTAGTGGTTTGTAGGAGCTCGTAATTATTTTTTTTAAAAATTTTGTTATTAAATTTGAAGAATTTCGGTTTCCTTCAACGTTTGAGTTTTAATTTCTATTTTTGTTCACGGTTCTTGTGTTAGAAAAACTTGCAGTGTTTTCTCGGCGAAGATTTAAATTGAGTTTTTTTTTGTATTAAACATTGATCGAGTTGGAGATTAGTGTGCGAATATTGTTTTTTCTTTTTTTAACAACTTTGTTTACCTTTTAAGTCAATATTTTTTTTCTTATATACCTATTCGAATATTTAAGGGTTACCAAGTTCTTTTAATTTTAAATATTTTTTTTTTGTTTCGGTTTTCTCGTGTGTGCTAGTAATTAGTTATTTTTGAATAAATATGAATATAGGTAGATTAGCTCAGGACGAACTGGCCTACGAGATGAAGGTCAGGGGTTTGAAAGTAGGGTCGGTAGATGAAATGCGAAAAGCATTGAGGTCATCGAGGTTGCTCGTTAAGAGGAACTCGATGGAGGTTAGCATGGTGTACCCGTTCACCTATGAGGAGGATAAGGATGCTATAGAAGCTAAAATTGAGGAGATTAGGGGCCTTCTTAAAGTACCTCCGAAGAATCCAAAGTCTTCGGAGCACATTAAGATTGTAACAAAGATTGAGTGGTGTATAGGTAGGTTAGCTAGGACACCTTGTGAGGCAGACGACGAAGAAGATGCGATTAGCTCACTTCGTAACAAGGTTTTGTGTTTGTTAGGAGATCTCACTGGTGATAGTGAGAATAGTGATAGGGAAGAGGAAGTTGAGAAAGAAAAGACTCCGGTTAAAAGGCAAACCCAACTTCAGGTACAAGTTGGTCAGACCCCAAGTGATGTGCGGTCTGCGTTAGGATTGGCTGGAGGGTCATTGCCTGAACCAAGTCGTTTTGGCGGTAGTCCTTCAGTCAGTGGTATTAATGTTAGGGTCCCATTAGGACATAGGGTTGATAGGGGTGACACTTTTGCTGAACAGATGGTCGTTCAACAGAAGTGCACTGAACGTGTAGGGAAGTGGGGGGTGAAATTTACTGGTGACTCTAATGGAGCATCAGTGAATTCATTCCTGGAAAGAGTGGAGGAACTTCGTCTGGCTAACGATGTTCCGGACTCCCAACTTTCAAATCCGCTTCGGAGCTTTTGTCGGGTAGGGCCCTTATGTGGTATAGGACGGTTAGGGAAGATTTAGGAGATTGGCAAGAACTCGTCAAGGAACTCAAAGCGGAGTTCCTTCCTGCGAATTACGATGATCTTCTTTTGGAAGAAATAAATCGGCGTTCGCAGGGAAGGGATGAAACTTTCGGCGCGTACCTTGCCACTATGAGGACATTGTTCCGAAGATTGTCGGAACCTTTGTCAGAGGGAAGAATGATTTCTATTTTGAGGAAGAATGTAGATCCGTTTTATCAGGTGCAGATAGCGAGTGCCAAACCAAAGACGGTTAAGGAACTTGCTATCTTAGGTAGGGACACGGCCCGATCTAGGGGGGGGGCGCGCCGGGCATTTGCCCGGGGCGGCAAATTTCAAGGGCGGCAAAATTTGGAAATTGAGGATTATTAAAGCTATGTCTTTCCAACAAATGTTTACTTGTTTCCTTCTAATTAACATCACCATGGAAGAAAATATATAAATCAGAAAGAATTTTGATTTTTCTTACACAAGTGTGGTGTGTGTGGGGAGCTGAAGTAAATGTAGTCGCTCAACTCTCAAATAACCGAAGAAACAGATATCTGGTCATCAGAAATATATTCATCTTTCCCTACTTTCCCAGTCTCCTCATATATAAATATGTAGGTTAAGTAAAACTACTTTATAACGAAGTCTCCTTTCTAAAGCTAATTTCAATTTGTTCCCCTTCTTCTTAAAAAAAATATTCCATATTAGTTAGGTTTCAACGAATGTATTAAAAATGTACAGTTATCTAGTTTAAGTTTGCAAAGTCGCGTTTCGAAGGTAAACCAAGTTCAATCCTCAGTTGTTTTAACAAAGCTGGCTTTGGTACTTTTGACAATTGGTCCGATGAAGACTCAGGTGCATTGTCAGCGATATGATCAATAATAATTGAGAACAACAGCGCAATTTGAAAAGAGTTACCTTCAGACGAAACGATTTTTAATGTCATTGCTGCAATCGAGTTTGTTTGAAAAAGCCCTACTATATCGAATTTTTGAAGTTTTGTTGAAACAAGTGATAAAACAAAAGATATGAATTTCTTTCATTTATTTCTTTATTTTTTGTTCCCTTGAAGATTCGATACAAAGAATTTTGGTTGTAAAGTCCGTCAAAAATATAAAGTCGACGTATTTTATTAATCACTTAAAAAACGCTAGTTAAAACCTTTTTTTGGGGGAAAAAAATTAAGTAAGCCATCTGATTTCTTGAACAGTTTTGATTATTTTAGAAAAAAAAACTTCTCAAAAACATTTTTCCACATTTTTTTTTGAGAATGCACTTTCCAGCTAGGCGTTTTTCTGTTTTCATTCAGAAAAGAGCTCTGAAAAAAGTTCGAGTTTATCGAGCTCGCTCTGAACGTCCTCTAAACCAATTGTGTTCAGAGCGCTCTGAACTATTCATGAAACAAATTTAGTATCCCATTAATTTCCTTTTCTTATTCCCAATTTTTTTAAACTTTTAAAATCAATTCGGCGGCCATTTTATTTGTTTTTATTTCCAGCCGCTGAGAAAAGAAAAACAAATTCTATGCTCTGAAGTCTCTGAAGCAAAAAAGAAACACTTATTTTTGTTTGACAACTCAGGCTTTGCTGTGAACTGAAATAGAAGAACGCCTTTTATGTTTTTATAAGAAAAATGTAAATGTGATAACAATACTGTGTTCTGTGTACCAAGTTTGAAACAAATCGGTCCAGCCGGGTGTAAGGTCCGATACAAATAGACGGACAGACATACAGAATTGTCGGACATATTTTTTTCGGCTTCTCTATGATCGGTATGTCATGTTTGACTGTCTAAAATAAAATTTCCAACAATATTACATTCATACAGGTTGGAATGAATACCTCCATTTTTCAAAAGTCGGTAAAAAAATGCACCAACAATTTTATAACTTATATGTTTTCATTACAAAAGGGCGGCAAATTAATTTTTTGCCCAGGGCGGCGAAAAAGCTGGATCGGGCCCTGGGTAGGGAGCTAGATACCTAGATGGTTACCAACCGAGTTCGTCCGGACAACACAGAGTTGCGGCTGTTGCTCCAGTCCCAGAGAACCCTTTTAGACAGGTAGTTAGGTGTTACAATTGTAACAGGGATGGTCATTTGGCACAAAACTGTTCTGTGCAAAGGAAGTGTTTCGGTTGCGGGGCTGTAGGTGTATATCGTAGGGACTGTAGGCGGTGTTCGGGAAATGGGGAACGGGCTCTTGTGACAGCAGGACAGGAGACCCGTCGGCGTTAGTTAGGTCGTCTGCTGACGATCAGCTGGAACGTCAAGTTCATTTAAGTTTCACGTTAGCGGCAAGCGGTAGGGACACTAGACCATATTTAGGTGTTAGGTTTTATGGAGTCAAATTTTTGGGACTTCTTGATTCAGGAGCCTCTCGTACCATTGTGGGTGGTGACGGGTGGAAAATTTTGAAAGACTTAGGGCTTAGATTAGAAAAGAGTAGTGTTGGGTCAGTAGCGTTAGCAGATGGGGCAGGTGTAGGAGTAGCTGGGTCTATTTCTCTACCAGTGGAGGTTGAGAATAGATCCATTTTAATAGAAAGTCTGGTAATACCGAATCTCCCACACCAATTGATCTTGGGTGCCGACTTTTGGGCACTATCGGGCATAGTCCCGGATTTGAGATCAGGTATGTGGAGTTTTTCGAGCCAGGAAATGGTGGCTTCAGTAACAGACATGATAGCGATTAGAGAAAAATCGGATTTGAACGATTTAGAAAATAAGAAGTTAGAACACTTGTTAGGAGAACTTTTTAAATCAATGACCGAGGGATTAGGGTGCACCAACTTAGTTGAGCACAAGATTAGGACGTCCGCAGAACCAATCAAACAACGATATTACCCTGTTTCGCCCGAGATTCAGAAACATATCGATCAGGAACTCCAAGAGATGTTGGAAGCTGGAGTGATCGAGAAGTCGAAGAGTCCTTGGGCATCGCCGATTCTTCTCGTTAAGAAGAAAGACGGCAGTTATCGGTTCTGCGTTGACTATAGGAAATTAAATGGGGTTACTGATAGGGATGCTTATCCACTTCCATTTATTTCGGCAATTTTGGACAAGCTTCGAAACGCGAAGTATTTGTCCTCATTAGACATTAAATCTGCTTATTGGCAGATTCCAATAGAGGAAGAATCGCGAAAGTACACAGCCTTTACCGTGCCAGGGAGGGGTCTTTTTCAATTTTGTAGGATGCCATTCGGGCTTCATAATTCACCAGCGACATGGCAAAGGTTTATTGACGACGTTCTAGGCCCCGATTTAGAACCGTTCGTCTTTGTGTACTTAGATGACATTATCATTGTCACCGATTCTTTTGAGAAACACCTAGAAATTCTCAAAGAAGTTTTTAAAAGGCTAGGAGAGGCGGGTTTAAAAGTAGGTAGGGAAAAGTGTAATTTCTGTAGGCCTTCTTTGAAATTTCTAGGTTATGTAGTTGATAGGAACGGGCTTCATGTAGACCCGGAAAAAGTGGAAAGCATGATGAGGATTCCTCCACCGAAAAATGTGAAGGAAATTAGGAGTTTTGTAGGGACTATTTCTTGGTATCGAAGATTCGTGCCAAATTTTGCAATTCTAGTTAGACCTCTTACCGATCTCTTAAAGAAAGGTAAGAAGTTCGAATGGACACAAGAGTGTGAGGAGTGTTTCAGGAAAGCCAAAGAGTGTTTGGTTACGGCACCGATCTTGACATGTCCGGATTTTTCCCGGCCGTTTGTTGTTCAGACAGATGCGTCAGATTTTGGTATCGGGGCCGTACTTTCTCAGAATTTTGAAGAGGGGGAAAAGGCAATTTGTTATTTGAGTCGGTCATTGAATAGGAATGAAAGGAACTACTCTACGACCGAAAAAGAGTGCTTAGCGGTTCTTTGGGCGATCGAAAAGTTACGGCCGTATCTGGAAGGTGTTCGATTTACGGTTGTGACGGATCATCACTCACTGATCTGGCTTAGCAATCTTAAGGATCCGCAGGGTAGGTTAGCTCGTTGGGCCATTCGGCTCCAACAATTTGATTTCAAGATCATCCATCGAAAGGGCAAAGAACATGTCGTTCCTGATATGTTGTCGCGAGGAGTCCCCGAAGTAGCCGGTGTCTCTGAAGCGGATTCGGACCCTTGGGTGATCAAAATGAAATCACAGGTAGAAAAGAGCCCGTTAGAATACCCATCCTGGCGAGTTGAAGATGGGCGGCTCTATAAACATGTTAGGGTGAACCATATTGTTGTTCACAACGAGAATGAGGAGTGGAAATTAGTTGTAGGGAAAGGTGATAGGGCAAAGATTTTAAACGATTGCCATGACGCTCCGCTTTCAGGACACATGGGCGTTAAAAAGACTTTTGCTAGGATAGCAGAAAAGTATTACTGGCCCAAAATGAGGAGTGACATAACGAAATATGTTAGGTGTTGTAAGACTTGCCAAAAAGTGAAACCGGTGAACGAGAGGCCAGCTGGTCTTATGACTGAGAGGGTGGGAAATTCCCAACCGTGGGATATGATTTGTGTGGACTTAGTCGGTCCACTTCCGAAGTCGTCGCGCGGTTTTATATATATTTTAACGGTCGTCGATTATTTTAGTAAATTTCCCCTGTTGATCGCGTTACGGTCCGCAACGGCGAAAGCGGTTTGTCGAGAATTGGAAGAAAACGTTTTTCTTCTCTTCGGTGTTCCAAAGTGGATCGTCTGTGACAACGGTCCCCAGTTCCGTAGCAAGGAACTGAAGACGCTTAGTGAAGCGTACGGGTCACAACTTCGGTATACGGCGCATTACCATCCGCAAGCGAATCCTGCGGAGCGCATCAATCAAATTATTAAGACTACGCTCCGAGCGTATGTCTCCGAAAACCAGCGGAGTTGGGATATGCAACTGGCAAAAGTGGCCTGTGCTATCCGAACTTCGCAACATGAGGTGTTAGGTGTTTCGCCTTATTTTCTGAATTTTGGTAGGAACATGGTAACTAGTTGCCATGATGTAGGGCTTAGAGATAGTGATAGGGACCAAGATAGAGGGGATACCGTTAGGCAGTTTCAGAAACTGAGACAGGAGATAGCTAGGAAGTTGGAAGCGGCGGGAAATAAGACCGCTAAAACTTATAATTTGAGGAGAAGAGACATACAGTTTCAACCTGGTGATCTCGTTTGGCGTAGGAATTATTCCTTGTCCGATGCGGCAAATTATTTTGCGGCCAAATTAGCGACCAAGTTTGTTGGTCCATTTAGGATCAGTAGGAGGGTGTCACCTTGGACATACCTCCTGATAGACGATAAGGGGAAGGATCGAGGGACTTGGCACGTAAAGGATTTAAAGCCATTTATTGACACTTAGTCAAAAGTCCCTTAATCTTTCTTTTAAATCGTAATTTTTTTTTGTACTTTGATTTTTTTGTTTTGGTAAATTGTCCAATTATATATTTTCAATTCGTGCCACTAATTATGTTTTTTGTTTTCTTTTTTTTTTCTTTTTCTTATATGATGGTAACCCTGTGTTGTGTTGTACACCCTGTTCTTTTACCCTCCAATCCTGGCCGAGCCTGAAGAAATGGTTTATTTTTCCTGAAAAGTAAACACATTTCTTGGGAGGTAAGGGTGGAATTTGTTACGGTAAATTTTACCGCAACAAAAACTTCCCTTCGGTCGTTCTTTTTTCCTTTTCTTTTTCTCGTTGTGGCTGCAAAATATTGGCGAAGTTGAGGGCAACCATGGTCTCATCAACCAGTGGTGTACCTAGCCTTATTTTGCAAAAGCAACAAAAGCAGGTGTTCGAGTACGACGTTCGAAGACGAGAATAGCCGGCGGATGAGCCGAAGAAGTAACGAGTCAGGTGGACTCTTACTTACATCAAACAACCAACAAAAACTAAACATCTTACAATTATCTTTTTATTTCATAATTCTAATTAACGTAACGTAATTTTAACTTTTCTCTTAAAATAACGTACATTTGTTTAATGTACAAAATGGGTTTTTAACGCGATTAGATTAGTTTTGTAGAATTTCGAAAATGACTTTAAAGTAACGCTCCTCTCTGTATCTTCGAAAATAGTTTGTTAAATAATTCACGCTTCGAATCCCGCGCGATAGTTGTAGAGTAGGTAATAGGAAAAAGCCTAGTGCAGACTTCTCCTCAATTTTATTTCTTTTCAATTTTTCTCGAAAAGAGTTTTAGTTGTAAAATAGTCTGAACTCGTCCATAATGTTTCGACAAGTTTTGGAAACACATCCAACAACTTGTCGAAACGTTGTTTGTGTGCGTGAGAGTAAGTTTTGGCAAGTTTTGGAAACACATCCAACAACTTGTGAAAACCGTGTTTGTGTGTGTGTGAGTATGTTTCGTTAGATCCCACCACGGTTGTTTTCTAGGAGAGCGTCATGCTTCCAGAAAGCCGTGACCGATGATCTCGAAACGAATGGTTGTGTTGTATCGTTGTATGTATGAGTGAATGACTGGAATGGACGAGGGAAGAAAGTGGTTGTTAAAAATTAGCTTGGAAGGGACTCTGGTGAGAGACTTACAAGCGCGAAGACAAAATTGAGAAAAAAAGAAAGAAATATCGAGAAATTTGGAGGAGAAAAAAAATCGAGGAGGAGACATTTTTGGATTTTAACAGGAGATAGGAGAAAGGAGATATTCAACCAAGATAAGTAGTTTGTGGTAGATTTTGAACATAAATATATATTTGCAAATTCAAATTATACATTTATATTCAATCAGTTCGTGTTCGAGTTTGTCACCTAGCTTTCGGGACGCGCCTTCTTTTTTTTTTTAATTAAAAACCTATTTTATTTTTTTCGTTTGTTTTTTTATTTGCCTTTCTTTTGATTTAATTGCAACTGTTTGCCTTGAGCCAAACGGCCATATAAAAATATTGTATAACCTACCTTTTATTTGAAAAGACTTTTGGGTTTTAGTCCAGGGATCTTCTGTCCCAAGGTTTCCCAAAACAATAAAATAATTATCTTCATTTAACTTCCTTCTTTTTATTTAAAATATCGGTCCTTAAAATCCTAAAATTAGTTTTGGAATTTTCTAATTCGGTTTTAGAAAAAAATTCCTGGCGCCTAACTTTTTTTGCACCCTACTGTGCAATCATAAATCTTCTTCTTTTGATAAACTATTTTGATTGCGGAATCAATCAAGTTTATCAAAAGAAATACAAAATTCTTCCACTGAACCCACCCCAGCTGAGCAGCCGTGGTGACAGCTTCTTTTATCAAGCTGTAGTTGCACTTTTTTTTGTTCTTCTTTTCGCGTTATTCGTGTGTGGCCTATTGATAGGTATCATTAGTAAATTCGTGTCGTGTATCGCCGTCGGTGCGCGTTCAAAACTTATTTTCTTTAATATTTTTTTTTTTTAATTGAATTGTTCGCGGTAGTAATTTCGTTTAAATAAATTATTTTAATTAAATAAATTCCCCTACCCCTATCGTGATCGTGCCGAAGGAAAAGTGCAATAGAGAGTTTGGCTTGGTTAATTGAAATTGAACTCCTTCCTCTCTGAAAAATTCCTGTAAATTTTCTGACTTGAATTCATTATCGCAAACTATTTTCTTTGGGTTTCCAAACTTACTAACCTGTTCTTTGATACATTCGAGTTTGTTTATCTAATTTTTACTACTTAAGTTATAGATATAAGCTTTTTTC
Source organism: Platycheirus albimanus (assembly GCA_916050605.2). NCBI lineage: Eukaryota > Metazoa > Arthropoda > Insecta > Diptera > Syrphidae > Platycheirus > Platycheirus albimanus. The sequence continues at coordinate 159,899,236 of OU696696.1, read as the reverse complement.
GTAAGTTTATCCAAAAATGTTAGATAAAAAACTTATTAAAGTGGTTAATATCCATATGTAAAATCTCATTTGCTTCTTTTGGAGTTCCTGAAGTTTAAAATTTAGGTTTAATAGGTTTTCTGTCATATTTACCTTCTTGACTTGTTTGACAGTTCCCTATAACCTTATATAATTGTTTAACCAGTCCTGGGTAGTATAATTTAATTTTTAAGGTTTTATGCGTTTCAATAATTCTGGAATGACTTTTCTCTTTAACATGGTATAAGGAAATTTGATTACAAATGTCTGCTTCAGTTCCTACCTCGAGAGCTCTAAGTGTGCGCTTAGTAAAAGTCAATTTTTTATTGTCTCTGAACAGTTTTATTAGGCATTGTTGAATTTTTTTATACTCATGGTACGATAATTCTGTATAAATGCCTACTACTTTTCCTTTGTTTAGGGTTCGTTTAAAGAGATCTTTCCAATGTAACTGATTTTTAGTCATATCGACATGGATGATTCTTCTACCAAAACTGACTTCAACTTCTACAAAATCGGAATTAGAAATCATTATTTTCGTTTTATATATATTAACTATATCTTTCTTTATTGGAAAATGATCTAACTGCTGTTCTGGTGCTGAATGGGTTATTGCCAAATTCGATTCAGACTCATCATCTATCTGGTCCACATCCTGGATGCGGCTCAAGAAATCTGCAACTTTATTTTCTTTACCCCTTAAATAGAGTATTTAATCATAATCATAATTAAATTCAGATAATTTGAGTAACCATCTCTGGTTTCTTGCAGAAAATATGTTACAGCCCAGGTGCTCAGGCAATAGCAAGAAACTTTTTGTCAGTTGATAAATATTTTTTTTCATGGTCGTTCAGGGATCTCGAATTCTCGATGCATAACAAACCGGTTGACCTTCTTGGGTAAGTACAGCACCAATTGCAAATTAAAGGCATCAGTAACCACAGTTAACTGTTTTTCAAAGTTCGGAAATCTAAGCAGAGGATAGTTAGTGATATTTTGTTTTAGAGTTTCAAAAGAGTGTATGTATTCGGGATCTTTTGTATTTATCATAGAATTTTTCTTTAGAAATTTTATCATGGGATAAGCTATTTTACAGTATTTTTTTTACAAATTTACGATAAAATCTTATTGTAACAAGAAAAGAGCGTGTGTGGAAATATATAGGGTAGATATTTATTTTTTGAGGAGGGATCAGGGGGTATTCAAAACCGAAAAATTATTTTTAAGAACCTAGGCATATGGAACATCATTTTAGGTATTCCTTAATGCTGGATCTGATAAAAGAAAAATCAGGACGCTATATACACCATTAATAGAGTTAATAATTTATAAAATAAAAATGACTGTGAGACCAACCCCAAGAAAATCGGATATCTATTCGGGATATCTCGCACATCGCGAGCCTTGCGCTATTCAATGTAGATATGTACCTATGTACATTAATGTACCCTCTTTCACATCACCTAAGAGGTTGAGTACAAGATGCGTTTTTTTCTTAGTAGTATCCCCAGTAGACCTAATCCATTATTTCCTATTGATATTTATATTTTTGTTTGTTTTTTATGTTGTATTTTTTTTCCCTCGCTTTAAGCCTATAGTACTCCGATCACGCTAAAATTTATCTTCCATACAAATTTCCACCCAAGATAAGTTTAAGCTGAGCATTACTCACTTCAAGCTAAATTTCAAGTATCAGGCTACCGGCTAAGAAAAAAAGTCTCCAAAAAATTTAGCTTGTGAAAGAATGTAAAACACATTATTTTACTAGATACAATTTTATTTAAAAATAAAAATGGAAGTTTAAAGAAGGTCTTGCGAAGGTCGCACAAGCTTCCTCATAGTGGCTGCATAATGTAGGTATATTAAATAAAATGAACGTATGGGTTGCAGGAACCTGCTCTAATGAGAGTGGTCTTGGGGCTTAAGATTTTGATAAAATCTAATTTTTTAAAATTCTTAAATAAATACTTGAAAATCGTTTGAGCCATTTTCTAGAAAAAATAAGCTTTAGCGTAACGGTTATTGGCAGGTACCGTTATTTTTTGAGCTTAAAAGAATTTAAATTTCTTTTCCGTACAATACCTTTAAAGCTCTATATACCAAGTTTGGAGCAATTCGGCCCAGGTGTCAATACATACATACAGACAGACGGACAGAATTTTTTTATCATCTTTTTTCGTCTTCGCTATCATCGTAATGTTATGCTTGATTGTTATGTTAGATATGTATAGATTTTGCTTCCAATAGCACGCACAGTTCAATGTGGTCTATTATATATCGGATTAAGGTTGCTAGCTGGATGATGAATGAAAGGAAGAAAGAGGATTGAAAAAATAGAATAATTTGATGAGGTCCTACTGAGTTGTTCAATGAATCCGTTCCAACCTTCGGCTTTTGTTAAATTCCCAAATGAAAATCTTTGCATTCGTTGCAAAATAAAGGGTGTGATTTTATTTGCTGTGAAATTGAAATTCATTAGTTACAATTAACAAAGGTTTCAATTACTTACATAGGTATTTAATTCCAAATTACAAAAAGAAAAAATATATATTTAACCTAAGTCAACTTTGTTTGTCTCATGGATGGTCTCTCTTCCTCTGTGGTTGATCTTCAAATGAGCATTAAAATGACGGGCGAAACTAGTTGGCATGCTTTTTCCTTTAACACTGACTGCCACCAAACGGACAATACGAAAAAGAGCATACTTAATTTTTTGATGATAACTGGGAATTACATGTGACAATTTTATGAATTGAAGAGATGATTTCGAAGAGTAACTAGAGATTGATATGTGACAAATTTGGCGAGATGACATCCCGGACCCCGTCTAAAGCTGTATGCGAAGACTCAATATCCAAAACAGCGAGCCTTCCAACTGACCTCTTTGGCAAAACGGTTCCGTTTGCAAGTCGCACGTCTGCTACTCTAACAACTCCGTCCGGTCCAAGGTAAACGCTCGTTACTCTTCCCATCCTCCAGGCCTCTAACCTCTCCCGGCTCGATTACTAAGACAATGCTGTTAACTTTCAATGGGCTTGTAACCTTATGCCATTTCGAACGCCTTGTTATCTCTGGCAGGTACTCTGTGTACCATCGCCTTGTAAATTCTTTCATTAGATGTTGTGCTCGCCTGCTATACAATCTGCTCCACTGATCATTGGTAGAAAAAACGTCTGGTGCCGTGATGTCTCTATCGCTGTCGCCGAAAAGAATAGAATTTGGAGTTAGTGGGCGGGGATCCTCTGGGTTGACTGGTAGATGTGTTAACGGTCTTCGATTGATTTGTGCTTGTGCCTCCAGTAGAGCATTGACAAGAACATCATCTCGAGGTACAACTCCTCTTAAAGTAAACTCAATACTATTCTTGATGGACCTTATCAGCCTTTCCCATGCTCCTCCCATCCAGGGAGAGTACGCGGGTATAAAACGCCAGACAACGCCCTCATACTTTGCGCAGTACTCGCTTAACGAATTCTCCATATCTCTTGCATCTTTCTCTAAATGATTGCTCGTTCCAACAAAATTCAGCCCGTTGTCACTGTAGATGAACTTGGTTACCACGCGATGAATTAGAAAACGACGAACTCCCATGATGCATTGGTCCATACTCAAATCATTGAGAACCTCGATATGAACAGCACGGAAACTTAAACACGTGAATATCATGCCATAACGTTTGGTCGTTCCTCTTCCAAATTTCACGTGCATGAGTGAAATGTCTCATATCAAACGCTAAACGTCCTTCAGGAAGCTGACCCATTAGCGTCATAGCAGCCTTTGCTTTGAGCCTCTTGCACATATAACATCTGGACTGGACTCGTAAAACTGCTACACGGATGTTTATAATCCATGCCGTCTCTCGGATATCTGAAATTGTTGTCTCCGTACCCATATGTAAATTAGCTTCGTGATAATGTTTTATGAGTAAGTCAACCAGAGGGTGATGTTTGGGCAAAATCGCTGGATTGCGGGCTGCGTATGATAGCTTTGCTTTTTGCGCTCTGGAGCCTATACGCAATGTTCCTTCATCATCAATAAATGGCGACAAACCTGATAGGAATTACTCGGTCCCAGAACTCCCTTCGATCTCAAACACTCAATCTCTTCTGAAAAGGCATCTTGTTGAATCTTCCTGAAAAAGCAATCTTGAGCTCGAAGAATTTCCGAAGGTGTAATAAATGATGTTCGCTCAATAGGTCTTTTTCTTAAACGGTCTTTATAAAGCAAAAGGAATGCCAAAATCCTTACTCCAGAAAACCACCTTCCAAGGAACCTTGGCTTAAACTCGTCATAAATGTTAAATGATAATCTTTCCGCATGCAAGTGAATTTGTAATTTAGGTAAAATTTCACTTACCGCACAAACAATGGAAGACTTTCCTGGTGAAATAGGCCAATCGTTCTGAGGAAGCTTCAAAAATTCGGGTCCTTCAAACCATCTTGCACTGTAAGAACAGTCTAAGTCATCAGCCCACCTAGTTCCATCGTCAGCAACGTTGTCTGCAGATCTGATGTACCACCATTGGGAAGGATTCGAAGTTTCTCAGATTTCACCAACGCGGACTGCAACAAAACTTGGAAACTTGTAAGTGGAAGAGCTGATCCACGCAAGAACGGTTCTGGAGTCGGGCAAAAACATTACATCTTCAGCTTGAATCGAATGCAACTTCATCACTGTCTCTGCAACTCGCATACCAAGGACAGCTGCCTGAAGCTCCAAACGAGGCACCGAAAGCTTCTTCACGGGTGCTACCTTTGCCTTTGCCATCGCAATCGCAATCTCCACCCTTTCATTCTGCTCGAAACGCCAATAAGAAATAGCGGCGAAAGCCTTCTCCGAAGCGTCGACGAAAACTACCAGTTTTTTCTTTGCGCTGTCAGGAGAGCAGGATGTGTACGACCGAGGGATCTTGATGTTCTCTACTTGCCTCAGAATGTGCACGAAATCCAGCCGCTGCCGTTTCAGACTTCCAGATATAGGTTCATCCCATTCAAGACCTTCCCGCCAAATTTCTTGTAAAATTGCTCGACCTCTGATAATCAGACAAGAAATGAGGCCGAGGGGATCAAAAATCCTCATAATCGTTCTCAAAACATCTCTTTTGGAGATATCAGCCATAGGATCAGACACTTTTTTAAAGTTCTCGTCATCATTTAGCCGGTAAATTAACATATCCGACGAGGGCTGCCAAAATATTCCCAGAATCTTGGTGACATAGTTCTCGCACTCATTTGGATCCATGCTGACTATACTTGGCTTGACGTTGTCTTCTGGGATGTGGCTCAAAAAAAGCTTGCTATTGGATTGAAATCCCACTAGATTGAAATTCATTTCTTTACAAATTTTGATGGCATCTCTACTCACGGCGATGGATTCCTCAACTGTATCGTGGCTATTAAAATAATCATCTACGTACGTGCGATTGACAAGACCATCGACAGCTTCAGGAAACTTTTTCTTATAAATGTTCGCATGATAGTTCTAAACAAACTGGGCTGACACCGGGGAACAACGAGGACCGAACATCATGACCTGCATAATATAGACGGTCGGCTTGCGAGATGAGTCTCCATTTCGCCAAAGAATTATCTGGCATTGTTGATCAGTTTCATTTATCTTGATCCTATGAAACATCTCTCGAACATCTGCATTGACTGCAATTGATCTCTCGCGGAACTTGAAAAGCCCCGCATGCAAAGGTACTAAGTTGTCCGGTCCTTTCAATAAATGGGAGTTGAGAGAAACTCCCCCAATCTTGGCGGCAACGACTCTTGGCTTTGGTGGGAATTTGTTTTTGTTGACAACTACGAAAATGGGCGCGTACCAAACTCTATCCCAATGACGTTCCAGCTTTTTGTCCGTAGCAATTCTTACATACCCCTTTGCTAACTGATCGTGCATGTGCTCATTCATATATTCAAGAAGTTTGGGTTGTTTCAGCAAGGACTTCTCCAAACTTATCAGGCGTTTCTCCGCCAAAGGATAACTGTCAGGCAACGTAACTTCATCTCGATCCCAGAGTAGGCCAATCTCATACTGATTCTCGACTCGGCATATCGTTCGTTCTAGGACTTCTAAAGCACGGCTATCGTTCTTACTCACAAAATTGCCACTTGGAGGCCAAACGCCAAACTCCTCGGTGGAAAAATGCTTCTTGACAAGGTCATGAAGTTCCTCATCCTGCTTTCCAACGCCATGAAAATATGAAACAGAAGCAACACTCGGTGCACGGGTGCAGGATACAATGTCTCCGAATTCGTCATCCCAAAAACAGTCCATCCGAGAAGCGTCTTCACTGCGTGTGGCTCGTTGTCCTTGCCTGATCGCTGTTTACTACCTACCAGAAGCTTTGCCTGATCCAAGCCGAGCAGAATTGTTGGTTTAACTTTGTTGAGTTGGGGCAGAGGTAAATCCTTGAGATGCTCATATTTCTTCTTGAGAGCTTCAACGCTTATATCCTGACTGGGCAGTTCTAAGCCCTTCACTGAATAAATGCCCTTCAAAGTATTTTTTTTACGTTTATTTATACCTGAGACACATAAACTAGTGCGCAGAGAATCCTCAACTCTGCAAACTCCCTTTGTCCATTGCAGTGACAGCTTCTCCGGTTCGCCTTCCAACTCCAAGTAATCGAGAAACATCTTTCTTAATCATTGTTATCGCAGAACCGTCATCCAAAAATGCGAACGTGTCTAACGTTTTGTCATTATTCCCATAAAGGCGTATAGGAACCACCTTGAATAATATTGTAGCGTTAGCTTCTAAGTGCGAAGAATAACTTGAGGGGTTGGAACGAATGGCGGAGCTACTGAATTCAGTGTTGACGTCGACGTAGATGGATGAAGCAAAAAATGGTGTTGTTTCGAACACCCATTAACATTGCACCTTTTACCTTGGGAACAATTTCTCCATCTGTGTGGCACTGGGTCCAAACACTTAAAACAGATCTGTTTAGATTTCGCAAAAGTCTGTCTTTCTTCGACAGACACATTTTTGAAAACACTACACTCATATAATGGATGATCGTCACTACCACACTTCAAACAACTATGATTCACAGCGTTGACACCAGATCGATGTGTTAGCACTCTGCGCGTTGAACCAGAACCACTTGCCTTTTCATTGGCAGACGTCTTCGTGGTCTTCATTAGATCCGGTGGCAGATTATACAACTTTTCGGTCAAGAAAGCAGCGAAGTCTTCTAGGTTCACCTGAGGTTTGTTAAACTTGTAGCTTTGCCACTCACGATACAAACCAGAAGATAATTTGCTCGATAAATCTGTCAAAACGTAATTGTTATCAAGTTCCTTGTCTAAATTCATAGAGTGGATGTCTGCTACAAATCCATTCAACGATACGGCCCACAGACGAAATTTCATGTCACTGCCAGAAGTCAACGATGGTAGCTTAAGTAGATTCGACGTTTAACTATGAACTAAAACATCTTCCCTACCATAAATAGCTCGCAATGACCCCATGATCGCTTCTGCATCCGAAGAATATCTCAGCCGATCACTCACAAGCTGAAAGGCTTCACCAGTGAGTGCCTTGCGCAAGCGAGCGACGTTCTCTCTTTCGCTATACCTCCCCTCAGATGTCGTAGATCGATAAACGGACTCAAAATAAGGCCATTCGTTTCTATCGTGGCCTGAGAACGATGGAAGTTCCTGAACCTGGTTACGGTTCAAAATTGTCAGCAAATTTGCCATGTCCGATGATGTAAAGAACTGTCCTGACGGCTAGCTTTCTCTTCAACATGAACGGTCTCGGAATTGCCACTTTTGTTATTCAATGGCGTTGAATGAGAAACAACAGGTGATTTACTAACTATTTCCTTGTGTCGTTCATCAATCTGGCGAATCGCCGCTAGCCTGTCCCCTACTAACCCAAGCTTCAAAGTCCCTTTGGACTTAACCTCACTTTGAACGGGAGCTGAAGCCGCTGCAACCAGTTTCGACTTAAGCTGTTCCATCTCAGCCCTAAGTGAAAGGATCTCACTATCTTTTTGATCTACTGTCGATTGCGCTACCTTTGCAGCCTTTATCAGAGCATCAAGCGTATTCGACAATTCATCCGGATCGCTCTGAACGAGAGCATCATCCTCCTTATCGGACTTTTCCCCATTTCGACTACCAGCAACCTTATCGCAATCTTCGGAGCGACAGAACCAAGGTGTTGCGGTGTCGAATAACGAAGGGTTGAAATTAGCACATTTGTAATGCCACCATCGCAAGCATGTGTCGCACGAGACCATCTCATCATCATCTGGCAACACACATGTCGGATTCTTACAACTGTGCTCCACTTTGTCCATTCTAAAAGCACTATCAAGAAGAAAGACAATCCAAATTCCAAGAAACTATCAAATAAAATTATGTTGACCTTCGGCTTTTGTTAAATTCCCAAATGAAAATCTTTGCATTCGTTGCAAAATAAAGGGTGTGATTTTATTTGCTGTGAAATTGAAATTCATTAGTTACAATTAACAAAGGTTTCAATTACTTACATAGGTATTTAATTCCAAATTACAAAAAGAAAAAATATATATTTAACCTAAGTCAACTTTGTTTGTCTCATGGATGGTCCCTCTTCCTCTGTGGTTGATCTTCAAATGAGCAGGAAAATGACGGCAATGACTAGTTGGCATGCTTTTTCCTTTAACACTGACTGCCACCAAACGGACAATATGAGAAACAGCATACTTAATTTTTTGATGATAACTAGGAATTACATGTGACAATTTTATGAATTGAAGAGATGATTTCGAAGAGTAACTAGAGATTGATATGTGACAAATTTGGCGAGATGACACTGGTAATTTTTCAACACCTCGGAATTTACCAGTTTTCCTTAGAAATGAAATGTTTTTTGTTTCTTCATAGCATAAATCTAAAACATTTATTTTGCTCAACCCTAGTATTTCCGTATTCTCATATATTTGAATTGATACAACTGCTTTAGATACAATATCCCCCGCAGTCTATTTATTCCTTTCACGTTCAATGGGTTCTTCAAAAACTACAGAACTTTTTTAAGTTACAACTTTGATAATTTCCATATTGTGAAGAGTATTATGACCATCTATTGTACATACATTAACATCAGCGTTATCGGCTGCAAATTTTATCAAAGTTCCACTTTCAGGAGGTAATATATGAGGCGGATCATGATGCTGCTTGATATGTCGATACAAGCTGATATGATGCACACAAACCAAACAATGGAAGAATATTGACAAGACGTCTAGAACCAAATCTTCGATGAAAAAATATAGCTAGGCCGTGTTGTAAGCGTGACAGAAAAAAACTAAGACGAACTGCCGACATAATAGCATGACCAATTGCTGAACAAGTCAGTTTCAGACGATCAGTATAGCATCGCTTATAATGTAAAATGATTTTATGGAAACAAATAGACTAATAAAGGAGGGATACCGTCATTAATATTGTCGAACATTTGACTTGCTGGGGGATTACATTTGGTATCAACGACTGTCGATATTATACCATTCCTGGCTTAATATTTCATGTTGCCTGTCATTGAAACAAATAGTTGCAGAACTTCCTTTTTTTCGTTATTACAATTCAAGCACCATATTTTTCCTTTAGTTTAATTTTTATTTCCATGCCAGACTAGCCGCATCAAAGAATAAATGGAAGACAAGGCAAATGATTATGGACAAACCGGCCGAGGAAGCACCGAAGGAAGATTTCGTACCGATTTTCCGTCCTACAATTGTCTCTCAATCGTTGTCGTGTCAGGCAAAACGAACGGTCACACCAAAATGGGTACCAGGAAGCAAGACACCGCCGTCAAAGACGTAGCAGCGGTAAGCTCCTCTAACATCGCTTCAACCAGCCCACAAATAATAGAAGATCCCTGTGTAGGGATAGATATAAGGACTCATCCCTGTTTCCTACCTTATTATCGACGGCAATGTTTTTTTTTATAAAACGCGCCTTTGGTAGCATTCCTGTCTGGATACACAAACCAGACACAGTAACATTGACTTTTGAAGGTCACTCTAAAATTGTGAGTTTTCCGGTCCAGTTGGAGTCAAGGAAGATTAAATTAACGTTGTTGGAGGAGTTTTAAATTAGAATTATTTCCTTTTTGCTTTTTTTTTTAAATTATGGAATTATATTTATTTCGTTGTTTTTTTTTATGAAGAATTGTTATTTTTTCTGAATTATATAGAAGTTGTGATGTTAGCTGGACTTAATCAAATGAATGGACTAGAGAATGAATTCTTACATCACCTTGACCTTTTCTTTACTGATTATCCTGCTTATTGTGAAGTCTTAGGCGTTAATGATTGACTTTTGTAGAAAGTTCCACATCATAAGGCATTTCAATGTTCTATCTCTTTCTGCAAGTAAAAATACGAAATATATAACTAAATTCTTCATATAAAGAGTATAAATTAAAAAAACAATTAATATGACAAAATTTGAAGTTTTTTTTCAAACCTTGACTGGACAAGTGTTCTGAACTCTAAGGACGTAAATATATGTGTTACAAACTCTTATGCCATTTTAAGAAATTGTCTTAATTACTTAGTTCCTGTTAAAAGTACTCGTGAAGTCCGTGTTTCTTCAGTTTTTTCGCTGAATATAGACTTAAGACGTGTACGAAATCTGAAGAATTTATTCAATAAAAAATTTAAAAAACCCATAAAATAATATTTTATAATCAATTTTCTTACTACAGAAAATTTTTAATAATTTATTGAAAACGACTTATAAAGAACACATATTTAAAAAAAAGTGCAATACATTGAAAAATCCAAAGCTATTTTGGAAGATCATAAGCTCAAAAAAAAAATCATTAAATTTACCAGCTGTCGTGCAGTACATCCTCTTCCTGTGTTAAAGAAATAAGTGATTTATTTGGTGATTTTTTCCAATGAACTTATACATCGTGCAATACTAAATACTGTGATACCACATTCCAAAACCGATTAAACTGTGATATACCTTTATTAAGACTGACTGAAGAAGAAGTTGTGCAATATATTGACGATTTAAAAAGTACATGTTCGTCCGGTTCAGACAGTATTCCGTCCATATTTGTTAAAACTTCTAAGTCTTATATTTGTTCTGCAATCACCTACATATTTAATTGTTCGCTGTCGTCTGTTGTTTTTCCTGATTTGTGGAAATCTTCTTTTATTACACCACTTCACAAGTGTGGTAGTAAGAATAGAGCTGAGAACTATCGAGGAATTGCGAAACTTTCATACTTACCTAAGCTTTTTGAAAAAATAGTAACCAAATACATTCAATTCTTCTGCCAATCAATAATTATTTCTGAACAGCATGGGTTTTGCTTGCATTAATCCACGTCAACAAATCTCCTGGAATTCACAAACCAAATAAATATAAATATGCAAAAAGGACTTCAGACTGATATGTATTATGCTGATCTTAGTAAGGCATATGATAGAGTAAGTCACTCTTTACTTTTAATAAAATTAGAACGATATGGTTTTTCGGAGTGGATTATTGCTTGGATAAAATTATATGTAAATAATCGTACTCAGCATGTTTATTACAGAAAGTGTATGTCAAAAACAATAAAGGTATTATCGGGAGTACCTCAAGGAAGCCATATCGGACCACTACTGTTTTTACTATTTAAAAATGACATTGCGGTATACGTCCGACGATCTTAAGCTTTTTTTATGCATTTACAAATCCAGGTGGGTACCTGTTCCTTCAACATGATATTGACAGAGTCTGTGAATGGTGTAATGGTATGGAACTCAACAAAAACAAATGCAAAGATAAAAGTTACAAGTTAAAAGAAGAAGAGAACCTTTACTGTGTTCATATTTTATCGATGAAAGTATTGTCAACAGAATCCGCACATTTAATGACTTAGAAGTTGTATTTAATGTTAAACTTTCATATAATTCTCATATAGACGTCATAACAAGTAAGGCAAGAAGTCGCTTTGGATTAATCAAGAGGTTCGCAAAAGAATTTAATGACCCGCATATACCAAAAATTCTCTATTGTTCGCTTGTTTGTCCCATCTTGGAATATTGAAGCTGTGTATTATGTCCTTCCTATGACGTTTCTATTAATAAAATTGAAAGCGTACAAAAACAGTTTTTGTTATTCGTCCTCCGTCATCTACTATAGGATCCAAATCAACGTCTCCCGCATTATGAAGATCGTTTGAAGCTGCTTAGTTTATCAACGCTGAAGAAAAGGAGGGAAGTGAATAATGTCATTTTCCTCTTTCAACTTTTATCTGAAAAAATTTGTTCTGCACACATCCTGACTTTGCTGAATATAAACTCTCGTCCCAGATTAACCCGAAATCCAGCTTTTTTTTATTTACCAATTGCCAGAGTGAATTATGCCTTAATGGAACCAGCAACTGTAATGTGCCAAGATTTTAATGAAATGCATCATCTTATTGATTTCAATATGTCTAAAAACAGTCTTAAAAAGAAATTATTATCTTATTAAACACTTTTTTTTTTACTTCCGTTTATATTTTGTCCTCTGTAAAATTTATTGTTATTTGGCATTTTTACATATTCATTTATTGTTAATAATAAAAATTGTAACATTTTAAACAACTGAGACATCAGTCCGTAGTTAAAATAAATAAATAAAGAATAGAGAAGACCCCGAGTTTAATAGCATATCTGCCTATAAGACAGTGTCCACCGATTAAGAAGCTAAGGTGAGATCTACCAAGAGATAACAAACACTTTTAACGTTTTGGATCTAGTTTTGGCCAGATCTGTTTTGTCGCCTGGCAGGTGGTCAATTTTGACCACCTTAGATTTGTTTCACTTATGACATCGTGTTTTATCATAAGTTTGCATGAAGCGATAGGTAGCTATACCAATATTCAAGGTTGGGGTCGAAATACTGTATGGTCAAAATTCTGTTTACAAAATACTGTATTTCAAAATACTGTAATTCAAAATTTTGGTTACACTAAATTCTGTATTTCTAAATTCTGTATTTTAAAATTCTGTATGGGCGAAATTCTGTATTTCAAAATTCTGTATTTAAACAAAATTTGTTTTGATAATGTACAGAAGTGCTCACTTTTGTACATTATCGAATCAAATTTTGTTTAATTTGAATTTTAAAAACCGAACACCAAAATAAATTATATGAACAACATTTAAAACATAAACAACAACAAAAACAACAGCTACATGTTCACAAAATGTTTGCGGCACGTAAACCTCAAAATATTAAATATTCGAATCAATTAAGATTTCAACCTCTTTTAGGTATTGATTCATACGCTTATGTTTGAAGAGAGGACATCAAGTTAGCTTACATATACTTATCTTTCTCTTAACAAATGCTGGTTGTACTCGCACATGCTTAGCTGTGGTATTATAAAAAAAAAAAAATTTATACTAACAGCATTTTTGAAAAACTGATATTTGGCTTACACGATTTTGAAATACAGAATTCTGAAAAAAAGAATTCTGAAATACAAAATTTTGGTCATACAGTATTTTAAAAAAAAAACCAGAATTTTGGTCATACAGAATTTTGACAACCGGTATTATGACCAACTTGTTGCAATATTATTTATGTTAACAATATAAGCCCGAATTGAAAATTAATTTAAGATGAAGAAATTATTAAGACGAAACAAATAAACCGCGTAACTTTGGATTAATTCGAATCCAATATTAATTAATTATTAAGAAGAACAACGAGTAAACAAATGTGCAACCGGCACCGCGCAAAGAAATTTCGTTATTGACGAAATGTCAAAATAAAAGAGAGAGAATGAGTTAGAATTCATACTACACTACCAAAAGATAGAAGTCAAGCGACAGAAAATGTGTTCAGGGGTTAAGAGCCGAAAGGCTCACATACTTTTAGGATTACAGTCCACTGAGCGAATATGGGAATAATATGAAAGATGTTTTACATTTGGGTAGACACACACACAACAGATAACGTGCGACTGAGACAGCGCGTATGAAGTAAACACAGAGCGAAGAAACCGGAATGACCAGGGCAGGATAGCGAGCGACATGAACAACAGCAAGTTAGTTGTTACACATACACAAGCGACGAAACCACTGTGCGAAGGAAACAAAAATCTGCCACAGCGCTCTGACTACTGAAGAGCGACGGCGACAGCGACTGCGTGACATCTGCTTGGTTTGAACGAACGCAATGGAATGAAGGAAGCCGTCCCTATTGTATGCTGAGCGAACAGAAGAGAATGAAGGAAGCCGACTCTTTTTCATAGCAGACGCAGCTGCAACTTTTCAACTTTATGAATTATTGTAAGATTTTGTAGGAATATTATGATTGAATAAAAATTATTTGATCACTTCTGATCTGAGCGTCAACGAGTGAAGTTGTTTATTTTTAACCTTGAATACATTTGTGGTCCGTGCGAACCGGAAAGGAAAAAAGCATTAATTGAGCGAGAGAGCGATTTTACATTTTGATTCAAAGATATCTGGAGCGTTTAGAAAAAGTAGAAGTTTTAGCCATGAATAGCTTTTCTTTTAAGCAAACAGCATTGCAAATTAATAAAGAGATAAATTCGATTTCTGTTGAGCGATAAGATTTTGTGGTGCGTTGCGTTTTGTATCTATACAAGATATAAATTCGATTTCTGTTGAGCGATAAGATTTTGTGGTGCGTTGCGTTTTTTATCTATACAAGATATAAATTCGATTTCTGTTGAGCGATAAGATTTTGTGGTGCGTTGCGTTTTTTTATCTATACAAGATATAAATTCGATTTCTGTCGAGCGTCAGCATTTTGTGGTGCGTTACATTTTTTTTTATCTATACAAGATATAAATTCGATTTCTTTTGAGCGAAAGGACTTTGTGGTGCGTAGCCAATTTAGTTTCTCTATACGAGAGTTTTTTTGAATTTTGAGCGAATATAAGTTACAATAGAAATTGTATTGCACATTTTACATTAAGGTATGGACGGTTCTTGCGTTATTGGGCGTTGTTGATTTTTTAAATAATTTTTTAAGCCCTTCATTCAAGATGGAATTAAATCGTTGCACGGCGCAGCGTACAAACATTTTGAGAGCGTTGGAATTCGGGAAAAGCGCGAGTTATGGTTTCATTTCCGAGGTTTCGTAAAAAAAACAAATTTCTACCTTTTAATTAATACGACTTGGTCGGTTTATTCATAAAATCAAACTCAAAAAAATGATACAGAGTATAAAGGTATTTATAATGATTATTTTGCTTAGTGTGAAAAAATGAAAAGTGAACAACAATGCTGACTGAAATTGATAATAATGTTTACTGGGAAAATGAGTTTAATGGAATGTGAGATATGACACTTTTGTTGATGGCTTGTTGCTGCTTTATGCTGACTGGACATCTAGTGTCAACGGCCGGAGGTTTGCCGGTTGGTTTGTGTAACTACGGCTTGTTGCTGCTTTATGCTGAGTGGACATCTAGCGTCAACGACCGGAGGTTTGCCGGTTGGTTTATGTAACTCTTCCCCCCTCAGATAGAGGCATGGGTGCTGAGGTTGAAGCTGGGGTCAATGTGACTTGTTTGCTGTCGTCTGAGAATGAGTGGTGTTTCCAATAGATAATTGCGATTATGATGATAAGTGATAGAATTGTTGCTGTTGATCCCAGGAAAGTATTTTGATGTAAGTTACTTTGAGTTTTCAGGATTTCAATGCTCTTCCAGTTTTTAAAATGGTATGTTTCCAGCTTCTGAAGGTTGATTTCTTCTATTGTTTTTGATGCATTTATTGGAATAAAAGAGGAGGGTAAGATGTTGATGCTATCCCATTGGATGTGTGTTTTGCTATTGTATTCGACGTTGTTGATTATGACTTGGTATTGTTCATAGTGTATGAGTACTGTACCCACTATGGATTTGTGTTCCAGTCCGCAGGTGGGTGGGATATCAATGAGAATAATATAGTGGTCTTCTGGTTGGAGTATTTGATGTTGTTTTTGATATTGAGGTCATTCCGTAAGTTCACATGTTGTTGGCCTGTTTTTAATTAGGCTGGGGATGCAGCTGTTGCTTGTTATAGGATCTAGTCTTTCTTTCTTGCAATAGAATTGTTTTTCGACGAATAGGCATGGTTTGTCGATAAATTGCATATTTAGATCACTTAATAGGATGTAGGGTTTGGGTAAATAGATATTGTGGGTCTGGTTTACGGGTATGGTTATAAGGTGATTAAGTGAAAAATTTTCTTTAGATGGTATTGGTAATTTAACATTAAATAAAATATTTGAGTTATTATAGTAAGCTTGTAACTCTAAAAAGCTATATATTTCCTCGTTAGAGGCTGTTTTAATGTTGTATTTTTCAAAATGAGTATGTATGTAGTCAAGTTCAAGAGGACTCAGAATTTGCTTAGAAATTATATTTAGTTTAGCCATAGTTATCGATTCTGCTATGTCTTGAAGATGGGTCTTGAGTGTATCGATATTGAAGTTTGTCTGGTGAATGTACTGGATATACTGGAAAGTTTCTTGCTCTGTGCGAATTTTGTTTTGTATAGTTAAATGGTATCTGTTGAGAAAATTTTCTAACATGCCCTGTTGTTCGTTTATATGCTTTGTAATGTTTTCAAATCTTTCTGCCATTTCTTGGTTAATTGCTGTTTGTAGACTTAAATGTTTGTCTAAAGTGTTTTGGTTACTTTTAAGGGTTTCAATATCTCTGTTAATGGCAATTGCATCACTCTCGTCCATGTTCCCAGTTATGCTTTTTATTACTGTGCCTAGGCCATTTATTAATCCCCTCTTCCTTCTTGTTTTTGGTGTGATTATGTCTAATTGTCTATTGAGTTCTTTAAATTTGAAATTTGTTATTTCGATCATTAGGCTAAAATTTTTGTTCCTATTGATTATTTCAACTGATGTTTGTATCTTTTTGATGCTTTTTTCATATTGATCTAAGTTGACTATGTGGAGAAGGTTTGTATAAGATTCGACTATTCTTGCTGGTCCAAGACCAAGTGGTAAAACTCCTTTACTGTTCGTTAGGTCCTGAATTTCTATTTTCTGGGCTGATGTTAGTAGGAATCTGAAATTTACGTTTTCGTTTTATTTTAGATTTGTGCAATTTTTTATTTTTTGAAGTAATTAATGTAACCCTATTATTTTTGGTAACAACCTGTTTACTAAACCTAGGGGTTATTTTATTTCTCCTACATTCTCTTCGAAATATAATTGAACCTTCTTTAATACTTTGTGGACTTATTCTGTTTCTATTTAGTTTTTCTATATTTTTCGAAACTTGCTTATCTATCTGTTCTTTGAATGAAGAATATAGCTTGGTTTGGAATTCATTCAATTTTTCTAAATAATCGTGTACATTGTCTGAACCTATGTTTTTAAATTTGTATTTTCGGCCATAAAATAACTCGAAGGGGGTTAATTTTGTGGCTGAATGAATAGCGTTGTTATATGTTATAAGTGTTTCGTGTAGAATATCTTTGTGGGATCTGTTTTTATTTTTACTGAAGATAATTCTATATATTTCTGTTAACGTAGAATGCATTCTTTCTACGGGTGAATCACTGCTGCTTTGTTGGTATGAAGTGATATGATGTTGAACATTGAATTGTGTACAAAAGTCTTTAAAGATAATAGAGGTGAATTCAGTTCCTTGGTCTGTAATGAGTTTAAGTGGTATGCCGTGAAGGCTCATAAAATGTTTTAAGGATGTTATGACTGTTAAGCTATTTCGGTCAGGTATGGTAAAAGCGGCTCCGAATTTCGAAAATTTATCTATTGTAAGAATTTGTTTATTATTGATGGTGTAAATATCGGCATGAACAATATCTAGAGGTTTTGTTGGGTTCTCTGGAATTTGGTATTCAATTTTTTGTGGTTTTCTGTCATACCTAGAAATTTGGCATATATTGCAATTATTAATGATTTTGGTGGTTTTATGTTTTAAATGTGGAAAAAAGTAATCTCGTTTCAAATGCTGTATGGTTTCATTTATGCCTCTATGGTTAGAATTTGAATGATAATCATTAATCAATTTGTCCTGGTCGTCATCATTGGAAATGTCTTTTAGTATTTCTGTGCATCTTATTAATTTAAAGACCTTAGATTGTGAAAAAAATTTTGAAAATGTGGATTGAATGAGGCGAAAGACATCGTCATCTTTTGTGAAAATTGCTGTTAATTTATTGGGTGGAAGATATTGTTTGAAAATCTTTACGATACTGTTTTCTGTAAATTCTGGTGATCTTATGGTACGTCTTTGTTTATTGCGAAATGGAACAGAAAGGGAGATTGGAGGGGTTTGGCTTGATTTCTCAAGAATTGATTGAAAATTGAATATGTTTAGTGGTTGTTCCGAGATTGGTATTCCGTCATCTAGATTCTCTTGGCCGGAATGAACAGTTGAGCCTCCGGTAGCTTGTGCAGAGGATGATTCGTTGATATTGATTTCAATATCTGTTTTGTCTTCTAATTTCACTCTGCTTAGAGCATCTGCATTTGTATTTTCTCTACCTTTTTTGTAGAAGACTTCATATTCGAATTCTTCAAGCTTAAGTCGCCATCTGATGAGTTTTGTATGTGTATCTTTTAACGAAAACAGCCGCGTTAGAGGTTTGTGGTCTGTGACAATCTTTAACTTCCTTCCAAAGAGGTAAGGACGAAAGTATTTCGTAGCCCAATAGATAGCTAACAACTCCTTCTCTGTTGTGCTATAACGAATTTCTGTGTCTGATAGTGTTCTAGATGCATAGCATATGGGTTTATCGGATCCTATGGATCCTTGGCTTAGGACTGCTCCTAAAGCAAAATCACTTGCATCTGTTGTGAGTACAAAAGGTTTTTCAAAATCTGGGTATGGAAGTAAAGGATCATTCATAAGAATGTTTTTTTTTTTTTTTTTTATAATTTACGCGCACTCAAGGGGTTATTAATACCCTTATGATGAATTAACACAGTGCGATCGGTTAGGAAAGTAGGATAGGAGATAAAAGGAGATATCGATGCACATTGGTTTTGAACGTCTGAATATCACAATGGGAGGGAAAAATCGAGCCGGGTAAAGCATTCCACATTCTTGTTGTGCGGCTAAAAAAAGAATCTCTATACTTAACAGTACGTCCGAAGTTAGGCTCGAGGGTAAATTGATGGGCATTCCTAGCGATGCGAGTGTTACGGGGAAATTGTTTAAGGGGAGGAATGCATCTGGCTATTTCGCTAGAGCACTGTTTGTAGAAGTAGCGATAAAACAAGGTTAGACAAGAAACATTACGGCGATGTTCAAGAGAAACAAATGTTTTGGTAATGGTACTTTCTCCTATTAGTTTTAAGGCCCTTTTTTGGATCCTATCCAGGAGACGCAAGTGTGTGACAGGAGCACCTGCCCAGATATGCGAATTAAACTCAAGCTTTGGGCGAATGTATGCCTTGTATATTGTAGCCAGATCAGAAGGGGAAAAATATTTCTTACATCGATTTAGGAAACCTAAGCATTTTGCGGCATTTTTGGCGACGTCAAATATGTGATCGTTCCACAAGAGGTGGTTCATAATACACATACCTAGAACGCAAAGCTGTTCGGTTTCCTCAATGCTAGTGCCACTCATGGATAGTGGCATAGGGGATAGGTTATGCTTTAACGACAGAAGACAGCATTGAGTTTTTGAAGCATTAAATTCCACACGGTTGATAATTCCCCATTGTACAATGCTGTCCAGATCGGAATTTAATGAGCTTATCATACGCTGCCGTTGCAGTTCCACGTCCGAAGAACATGGACGTGAATCTGGAAACGAATATGAGAAGCTGAGAGTACTGTCGTCAGCAAAACAATTTAGTGGATTAGAAGTATTAGACAAGAGATCATTAATAAAAATGAGAAAGAGTGTCGGAGACAGAACAGAGCCTTGGGGCACACCAGCATTTATTTTGTGGGTAGCAGACTGAAAACCGTCCAAAACAACGCGAATTGAACGGTCCGAAAGGTAATTTCTAATCCATCGAAGAAGGGTTTCATCGATGCCAAATGCACGCATTTTCGATAAAAGAGCCTGGTGCCAGACTCTATCAAATGCTTTTGAAATATTGAGCGCAATAATCTTACTTTCTCCAAAACGATGTAAAGATTGGTTCCACTGTTCGGTGAGATATACCATCATATCACCAGTGGATCTATTGCTACGAAAACCGTACTGCCGGTCATTAAGAAGTTTTCGTTTCTCAAGATATTTCTTGATCTGAAAATTGATCAGAGTTTCCATGACCTTGGAAAGAAGGGACGTAAGTGCAATTGGTCGGTAGTTTGAGGGAGATGAAGATACGCCTTTTTTTGGAACGGGCTGGACAAATGCAGTTTTCCATCCACTCGGAAAGAGACCTGTAGAGTAGGACAGATGGAAAAGCTTACACAGTGGTTTTGCCAGCGTGGAAGCACACCTCTTCAGAACTATTGGGGAGATACTATCCGGACCAGCGGATTTGTGTATATCGAGATCTTTTAGAACTCTTGCGACTGATCGAGTGCGAAAGGAGATTTGTCCCATAGAACCATTTACGCTCTCAAGAACAGGAGGAGTCATGTCACTCTGTGGTAGTGTCGAATTGGCTGCAAACTGCGCTGCGAATAAGTCAGCTTTTGCTTGAGAGGATACCACAGGAGTGTCATTGTTGACAAGCGTCGGAACCGAGGACGTAGTGGAGTTGCGAACGTTTTTTACAAATGACCAAAAATTCTTACTACCTTTGGGACATTGTAGTATTTTTTGCCGTAATTTTTGCTCATGTAAAAATTTGGTTCTTTGAATATGAGCATTGCAGGACTTCCATGCTTGTTTGAACTTATTCCGGTTTTCCTCAGAAGGGTTGGCTTTATAACATCGGAAACTTACTTCTCTCACCTCGATAGCCTCTTTACAGCTCAAGTCGAATCATGAATTCACTTTTGGTTTGATACTTTTTGTCCTATTCGGAACGAAATTTCTCATCCCGGAGAGAATAATGTTTGTAATCATTTCAGCGCTGGAGTCTACGTCACTATCGAGGAAACATAGTGACCAGTTAAAGTTACCGAAAAAATTGTTAAGACCGTCCCAGTTGGCTTTCTCGTATTGCCATACGGTTCTTCTTGGGGTTTTTTCTTTAACTGGACTGTTGGAGTACGAGAAAATAGCTGAAATGATACAATGGTCCGACGTGCCTAGGGGCGATAATACATCAATAATGTATTTATCAGGATGAGATGTAAGAAACAAGTCAAGGGTGTGTGGCGTGTGGCCTGCAATGTCAGGGATTCTTGTCGGCTTGTCAATAAGCTGAGTTAAGTTGTTGACCTCAGCGAAAATCTCATCATACCTTCCTTCGGGTGTTGTCTGGCCAGAATATCGAAGCCACGTAGAATTGTGTACATTGAAATCGCCCGTAACAACGATTTCAGTGCGAGGATAATGGGAAACAATTCTTTGGATTGAGTCCGACAGCGCATCGAATTCGTTAAAAGTCGAGACACTGTCCAGACCCGGGCTTCTATAAATAAAACATATATGGGTGATGTGCTTTTGGACGGTGAATTTAAACCACATGAAATTAAAGTCAGTGTTTGAACACTGACCATATTGTGGTAGAAGCTGGTAAGCAACATCATTTCTAACGTATACAGCTAGGCCGTGATAAGCGAAGAATAATGGCAAGTTGTACCCGTGTAGATTAAATTCCAACGGATCAGAATTTTCACCTATTTGGGTTTCACTCAATGCCAAAACAGCTGGCCTGTATTTTGCAGTATGAACGTATGCTGCATAAAAATTCTTTCTCAGCCCCCGAATGTTACTGTAATCAACACGAAATTTACCTACCATTATGAAAAAACAGACATTGAAAAAAACCAACCCGTACGAATATCTAAATTCAATATTTTTCAAATCTCCAATTTGAACTTTTCAATAACACACTTCCATCAGTGACTGCGCCTTCATGGAAATGTGCCTTGATCCGCTCCTGGTTTAAATGTAAATATAGAATTATACGTTACGGGATAATTTTGATTAAGCAGTGCATATACCTTGCAAACAAGTTTGACTCAGCATATGCAGTGCTTAAGCAAGATTTACTGTGGTGATGCTGGGGTGGAAAGAGAAGGATTTACCGCTCGCTGTTGGTGTCATGTTATTGTTTTGAATTTAATGTACAGCGATTTATTTTTGTTGTTACTTATTGTGTTACACTGATAGATTATGGATTTTTCTTTATTAATTTTTTTTTTCGATTAATGGGTGAGGGAGATAACTTTAATTTGTTCACTATTTCACTAATAGGGAGTATTGGATTTATTGAACTTTTTTAACTTTTTTTTTTTTGTTTTTTTTTTTTGACTGATTTTTAATTTGGATTTGGGGGTAATGGGGCACAGCAACAACAACGGGCGAGTAAGCTTAGCTTCCGACGCGACCAACACAGAACGCGTGCGTTGCCGATGGGAGGCAAATCGACACTCAATGTCTTTACAATGTTTGAAGCAATTAACGTATCTGTCGTTAAGAACTATACGTTTGCCTTTTTTTAAGCATTCGGTAAGAGGTTTGGTTATTTTAGCAAAATCTTTTACGAATTTCCTATAATAACCGAATAACCCTAGAAAAGATTTTATTTGTGTGGTTGTTTTAGGAATAGGGTAATTTTTTATTGCCTTGATTTTGTCGGGATTTGGTCTGACACCTTGTGGTGTAACCACATGTCCAAGGAAGCTAACCTCTTTCTTAAGAAATTCGGACTTATCGAGCTGTATTTTTAGGTTTGAATTGCGGAGTCTTGTAAAAATGTTTTGCAAATTTTCAATATGCTCCTGAAGGGAAGTTGAATAGATAATGATATCATCCATATAGACTAAACAGGTTTTCCCTTGTAAATCTCTTAAAACGTTGTCCATCACTCTTTGAAAAGTAGATGGTGCGTTTTTAAGACCAAATGGCATCCTTATGAACTCATAATGGCCATGGTCAACCGTAAAAGCTGTTTTGCTTATGTCTCTAGGATCGATTTCAATCTGATGAAAACCAGATGCAAGATCCAAGGTTGTGAAGTAATTAGATCGACCTAGTTTGTCGAGGATGTCCGTGATATTTGGGAGTGGGTAGCGATCACCAATGGTTTTATCGTTTAGTTTTCGATAATCGACCACTAATCGCCATTTTTGTTTGCCCGAGGCGTCTTTCTTTTTTGGCACGATCCAAATTGGGCTACTCCAAGGGGAGTAACTTGGACGTATAATGCCTTGTTTTAAGAGGTCATGAATTTGAGATTGAATTTCGGTTTTATGTATTTCCGGATATCGGTAAGACCTTGTATATACAGGTATATCATCTGTAGTTCTTATGCGGTGTTTGACTTCATTCGAAAACGTTAAGTTTTCTCCTGGTTTAAAAAAAATGTCGTCAAATTTTCGACAGAGTTTTATCAGGGCTTTTTCTTCTTCGATGTTAAGGTGGTTAGTTCTTATGAGATTTTTTATATCATTAGTCTCTAGAAGCTCTGTGTCATTTGTGGGATATTGAATGTTAACATTGTGAACCTCTTGAAAATTATATTGTTGAACTTTAAGTGGTTGTTCCAAGAAGAATTTCTGGTTCTCGTTAGTTAAGTTAATAACTTCTATGTAGTAGTAGTAGTAGTAAAATGTGAATTTTATTAATATTTATAAGATATGATAGAACACTAAGTATATAATTTCACAAAAAAAGCATTGGCGTTTGCCGTCAGCCGAAAAAAGAGTGCTTTATATAAAATAAGTTCTTATTTTAGTACATTTAACATAAACTAGATAAAGAGTACAAAGCAATAAACGTATCAGAATGATTCATTTATGATTTGTTGGCGATATTTGAGAGCAGATTTTAAAAAATTATAAAGCAGATTCCAATTATCTCCATTAAGCGTTCGTAGAATATCATCTTCCGAGAGGGTACTTTTTTGCCAGATCGATCTTCTGATCGAGTTCAGTATCGGACGGATACCAATAAAATGGCATAAATCTTCTCTGGATCTCAGATTGCAAAGTGAGCAATCAGTATTTTCTTCGCTAATATAAGGAACGTAGTTAAGTCGCAGAATTTCACCTCTAGCTTTGAAGATAGTGCTTATTTGATCCAAACTGTTTCGGTCATCAAAGTAGTTTCGTTCTCCAAGGTTATGATTCAATAATTTGTATATGTTTCTCGTTTGACTTCGTTGGCTTTGATCTTCGAAAGCTTTCCTAGATGACTCTTCAATTTTTAGAAGCAGCGCCTGAAGGTTCTTTTCTAGCGCTCCATCATTTTGTTGAAGGAGAGGAATGTCGTGCATTTGATTCAACCTCGTCCATTCCGAGAATAATTGTAGGTTTCTATTTTTAAGGTGTGATGCAATTTTATTCGTGAGGCGATGGCTTGGATGTTTTAAGGTTGTTAAAACGTATTGAAAGTGTAGTCTTAGTGTGTGCGTGAATAACGTAGGCAGACCAGTTTCTAGATGCAACATGTAAGTTGGTGTATTTTCTGGGAGTCTGAAAATTCTTTTTAAGAAAAATCGCAGCAGTTTTTCCACTTCTTCAAACTCGAAGACACCCCAAACTTGTGCTGCATAAAACATGATTGACTTCGCTACTGAATCAAAGACTTGATACTTTACACTTGGGGCGACATTTCTGTTTGAAAAGACGTTTTTCCAGTTAATGTTTATTGCGCGCTTAGATTCTTTGAGTTTTTCTACCAAGTGATTCTTAAAACATAGCGTTTGAGAGAGAAGAACTCCAAGGTACTTGTATTCCTTAACAGTCTCAAGCTTTTCGTTTTGCCAAGTCCAATATTCGTTTCTTGCTAGGCGACCGCTCCCGTTTCGAAAAACCATGATTTTCGATTTGTTTGTATTTATTTGTAAGTTCCATAGATAACAGTATCGTTGCAATTTATTTATCATAAGTTGAAGCATGTTTGGCGTTTCTGCTAGTATGACAATATCGTCAGCATATAGTAACAGTTTTAATGTAAGACCAACAAACGATATACCTCCAGGTAAAAATGCATACAGGTCATCTAAAAAGCATGAAAAGAGCAGTGGACTTAAGAGGCATCCTTGTTTTACCCCTGTTGCTGGTTCGAACCAGTTGGATATGATATTGCCATCCCAAACAGCTGTTTTATTCTCCTTGTACAGATTTTGAATGACTCTCAGCATTTTCGTTGACACACCTAGGTTGCTCAATTTGAGAAACAGGGCTCTTCTATCGATACAATCGAACGCCGCGCCGCTTTAAAATCGACGAAGAACACGTACAGTTTTTTACCTTTATCCAAGTACGTTTGGGCTATGCTTGTCAAAGAAAAGATATTATCTACCGTTGAGTAGCCTTTGCGGAATCCGGCTTGGAATTCGCTTAGCAGGTCATTTTCGTTTATCCAGTTTGTTAATCGATGCAGTAAGATTCCCGTGAAGATTTTTGTTATGGTATTGAGGAAGGAGATACCCCTGTAATTACTAGGATCGACTGGGTCGCCTTTTTTGAAAATTGGTAGAATAATAGACCTTTTGAAGCTTTCAGGTACCTCTCCCGTTGACCATATGAAGTTGTATGCTACCGTTAGTTTTTGGAGGAAATCGACTGATGCATTTTTGAAAAATTCATATGAGATACGATCTTCACCTGGGGCTTTGTTCGATCCGCATCGGCTTATGACGTAGATGACCTCATGGTATTCTATAGGGCGGTCTAGAGATTCAACATGTTGGTGAGGGAGCGCATATTGCATTGTACTTTGGCTAAGAGCTGGAGTCAGTAGATTTTGAAAGTGGGCAGCTAATGTTTGAGCTTCTACTTTAATGGTTCGGACGAATAGTGTTCCGTTTAGCATTTTGGCATTTTTCCAGAAAGTTCTGCTATCCTTAATGTGTATGAGCATAGACGATGTGTTTTGTGAATGTCGCGTTCGTTTTTGTGCGCATAAGGTTTTGTATGTTTTGTTGGCTTCTTGATACATGGTTTTAGCGTTAATTGAGTTTGTCGTCCTAAGAAGTCGGAGGAAGGCAAATGATTTTTTCCGTGCCGCTTCGCATTCCCAATCGTACCATGGTTGTTTGCCCTTATTAGTTGGCCTGGTTTGTAGAGGTGTAGCGGATTCTATAATAAACGAGGTAAGGAAATCCGTCCCATTTGTTGATCTTAAGTCCGCATCATTAACAAGGTTGACATTATAGTTGAGATTCGTTGTATATCTCTGAAGGTATTTCTCATTCCATCTCAGCTTTGGTAGTAAACATTGTTGCTCAGGAGACGATTCCTCCAGAGCTCTATATGCTTGCACAGAAATTGGTAAGTGATCCGAATAGGGTAACTCATCCACTCTGAAATCTGTTATATGATTAAACCAATTTCCTTTAACCAGACAATAATCAATTGTAGAGCATGCTAAACCTCGAATAAATGTTAGATGGCCGTTTGCGTCACCGATTGTTCGCCCATTTAATACCGTTAGTCCGATAGTTTCGCAAAGTTCGATCAGCTTTTTTCCTCTTCCATCGATTAATTGATCCGTTGCATTTCTTACAAGTTTTAATGAAGCGGACAAAGAACCTGGTTCCTGGTTTAAAATTTGTGAGTCTCCAATTCTACCGTTCATATCGCCAATTACCATTATGTCTTCTTCTCCGAATTCCAAGAGGAAGTTTTGTAAGCATCCAAAGTCTTGTAACCATTTGTTGCAGTTGAGGTACACCGGTACTATATACATTTTATGTTGTTCAAAAACCAGTTCAATCAAATCTCTTTCAAGAATTTTGACAAAACGACAATCAATTTTTAGGCTTTTCTTAATACCATAAAGACTTCCTCCACTGGCTCTTCCTTGTGTAGACGTCCTGCTTGCTGGTAACCACAAAAGTTTGTGATTTATAAACATGTTTTCAAATCTTTCAATATTCTTATCAATAAAAGTTTCATAAAGAGCAAAAATATCATAATTATTAATAAATTTAAAAAAATCGTTGAAAAGGAATTTATTTCCAAGACCAGCAACATTATACGATATAATACTAAGGGGAGAGTTATTTAAATTATTTTTAATTTTTGTACTGCTAAATTTAGAACGGCTGACGACATTAGTGTTAAAAGTGCTGAACGAATTCATTTTGGTTCACAGTTTGGGGTACACTGACTGTTGGTGCATTGCTCCTGTCAGTTGTTGACGTTTCGAGGTTGACATTTAGCAGCTGCTCTATGAGTGACATTCCATCTTCAGCATCGCTCGATAGCTTGTTGTTTACGTCGTAAAAGAAAGTTTTTCCTTGGATAAGAAGTGTTTCCCCGCGTAATTGAACTTTTGTTCTGGGATTCCTTGATGTTATTTCGTTTTTTAATTGTATTGCTCGTCTACGTCTCTCGCGTGCCGCAGCCGGGTAATCTTTGTGCATCGAAATGCCCGTCCCTCTTAGCTTCTTCGCCGATTGTAAAATGCGACCAACATCTTCTCGATTGTGGAGTTCCACAATTACATTTTCAACCTTTGGGTTGTTGGATTTGATCAATCTTGAAGATGAAATCGCCGCCGCATTTTCGGTTTCGAGCAAATCGAGGCATACAGATTTTGCTTTGTCAGAAGCTATTATTCCGTTTATCGCTGGGACGTGCACGATAATGTTTTTTTCGTTTGCTTTTTTTGACAGCCACTCCACATGCCTTTCAAGCGACATGCAACGCGATTCCATTTTTTGTAGTTGGTCTATGTGACAATACCAATTTGATGCCTTCGCGACTCCTTCTGGGATTTTTAAGGTGTCGCCTATTTTAGTTGTTGGAATATAAATGTCACCATTTTCAATGTCTACAGGAATTTTAGCAACTATTTTTGAGTTAGGTGGGATGTCTTCAACTTGAGACACAAAGTTTGGTTTAAAGATAAGTGGTATTTTTGCATGCTTTGTTTCTAAAATTTTGTCTTTGAGGTTAACTTTAGCTTCAAGCATTTGAAGTATTTCTAGTCCTATAAGCCCATCAAAATAATTATGGAACTTAAAGACTAGGAAATGGTATAAAGCCTTTGTGTTGAATTCTGAAAATGCGGTTAGTGTTACCTTAGTTTGGAGTTGGTGTTTACCAAGAATTGTCGAGATTGTAACTGGTGGTATTTTCTGGTGAAACTGGGGGTTTGTATATTCTGGATTTATGAAACTAGTGGAGGCACCAGTATCAATGAGAAATTTAAGAGTTTTTCCATATGGAAATTGTATGTTTATATATGGTAAGCTACTTGAGCCATGTTTATTTATATCTAAATATCCTATTTGTTTACCGAGGCTTGTTATGGAGAATTTCCGTCATCGATTTCATTAATGTTATTAGGACTATTATTTATGACGCTGGTGTAATGATCTAATTGTAAATAATTATTTTCATTTAATTCTGGTACATCTTCTATTGTATGTTCTTGGAATGGTATATATTGTTCTGTGATATATATTTCTTCATCTGTCGGTTCTACATTATAGGCTTCCCTCATTATTGGTTTATAGTTATTTCTATTAAAGGTGTTTTGCCCGTGGGATAATTGGGTGTTTCTAGTGTTTCCGCTAGCACTGGATATGGACATCGGTGTGGGATTGGGTTGGGGTTTATTAAAGGTTTTAGGAGTAAAATTATTCGTATTTGGTGTTGGATAATAATAATTGTGTGGGTTACTGAAATTCTGATTCCTTGGGTTAAATGAATTATGCAAACTATTCAGATTTTGTTTAAAATTTTGATTTCTCGGTGGAAAAGGTTTATATGTGGTATTAAAATATTTGTTAGGATTTTGATTTGGGGAAGGTTGGTTTTGGAATGGCCTTGATAACGTGTTATTCGCGAAAAAGTTATTGGTGGATGGGTTAGTATAGCCCGTAAAAGGTTGAATAGGTGTGATTGGATATTGTTTTCGATAAGAATTATTTATTCTTGGTATGAACTGCGTTGAGTTAGATATTCTTGTATTCATAGCACTAAACTTCATATAGAATGTGTTTTGTTCCTTGATACAGAAACTAAATGCTTCAGGAAGACTACTGGGCTTCATTGCTCTAATAGTTGATCCTGTTGGTTCTTTTATTGAGGTCAAGAATGCATTTAGACATGTGACTAAAGTTGGCCCCGCCATTTTTTATTTTTTATATAAAATTTATTGTGCTGCTTTGTGCTACACTTGTGCTACTATGTGCCGTAAATATAAAAGTTGTATCTTTAAAGCTCTAGCTTTTATAGCCAAAACACGATTTTATGACTAAAGTTAGCCCCGCCATTTTTTATTTTTTTTTTAAGATTTGTTGTGCTGCGTTGTGCTAAGCTTGTGCTGCTATGTGCCGTAAATATAAACTTTTTATCTCCAAAGCTCTAGCTTTAATAGCCAAAAAACGATTTTTACACTAAAGTTAGCCCCGCCATTTTTTTTCTTTTTTTTAATATTTCTTGTGCTGTGTTGTGCTCCGTTTGTGCTACCATGTGCCGTAAAGATTATTTTTTTATTTTCAAAAGCTCTCTGTTTTATAACCAAAAAACTTTTGTATGAAAAACAAGAAAAAAACCACAGCCATTTTTTTTTTTTTTTTTTACTTGTGCTGACTTGTGCTCCTCTTGTGCTATCATGTGCCGTTAAAATAGAAAATTTATCTTAAAAGCTCTAGTTCTTATAGCCAAAAACCGATTTTATGACTAAAGTTAGCCCCGCCATTTTTTATTTTTTTTTTAAGATTTGTTGTGCTGTGTTGTGCTAAGTTTGTGCTGCTATGTGCCGTAAATATAAACTTTTTATCTCCAAAGCTCTAGCTTTAATAGCCAAAAAACGATTTTTACACTAAAGTTAGCCCCGCCATTTTTTTTTTTTTTTTAAGATTTCTTGTGCTGTGTTGTGCTCCGTTTGTGCTGCCATGTGCCGTAAAGATTATTTTTTTATTTTCAAAGCTCTCCGTTTTATAAGCAAAAAACTTTTGTATGAAAAATAAGAAAAAAACCACAGCCATTTTTTTTTTTTTTTTTTTTACTTGTGCTGACTTGTGCTCCTCTTGTGCTATCATGTGCCGTTAAAATAGAAAATTTATCTTAAAAGCTCTAGTTTTTATAGCCAAAAACCGATTTTATGGCTAAAGTTAGCCCCGCCATTTTTTTTTTTTTTTTAAGATTTGTTGTGCTGCGTTGTGCTAAGCTTGTGCTACTATGTGCCGTAAATATAAACTTTATATATTTAAACCTTTCGTTTATATAAGCAAGAAATGATTTTATGACTCAAGTTAGCCCCGCCATTTTTTTATTTTTATTTTTTTAAGATTTGTTGTGCTGCGTTGTGCTAGACTTGTGCTGTCATGTGCCATTAAGATAAAGTCATATCTTCAAAGTTTATGTTTTTGTAACTCATGAAATGATCTTTGAAAAGAAAGCTAGCCCGCCACTGGCTGTGCCTACCTATCTTTCTATATATATTATATGGTTATATATGTAACTATATATAAAATAGCCTTTATATTACCATCATATAATATAGTTTATATGAAAGTCTGCACATTTTTTATAACGAATTCATTAATCGTACCAATATGTACTGGTATGTATTCCTTAATTTTGTGGATCACGTAGTAGGTGTAAGAATATGACATGTCTATTGTTCTGAAATTAATTTTCTAAGCAATTTTACTATGCCAGGAGTTCGTTTTACCCCCCACCAAATATAACTTAAGTACCTGCTTTTAGTAAAACCAGAATGAATATCTTACTCATTCATATTTTTTCCTGAACTACCCTAATAAATCATTTTCTAACCAACACCCAACCAAAAAAGGAAAAATATCTCACAATTAAAATGCAAATGCAATCGCATATATACTGTAGATACATTGTACAATGTACCGACATAGTATATCTTATCTACCTACAGAATGTCCAATAGTTCATCAGAGGATAAAGCAATTTTTTTTCTCCTATCTAGGTACATGGATTCAAGTCACACACTATAATAGATCCATATGCTCGTACCTACCATTTTTTTAAATATAAAAGTCAAAAGCACTCCTAATTATCATTCATGCAACCTATTAAAGTTCATTGGACACCTTCTTCACCTCCATATTCGTACATATTGTACATAGGTACATAATGTATATAAATTTTGTGTAGGTATTGCGTGCGAAAATTTAATAGGTATGTATGTATGTAGGAGTAGGTACCTAAATCTTTAAAATTGCAATTTTTCCCTTCGATTTGAAAAGGATCGGATTTGGGTAGGTAGGAAATATGGCAGGTAAGAAAAATAACAAACCAATCAGAACATTTGTTGCCATATCATCATCAAACAACCACGTTTCTTAGTTAGTTGAAGTTGTTGTTGGTTAAATGTATAAATTTCCAATTGGGAAAATCCACAGATTGCTAGTGTGAACAACTATAAAAAAAAAACTCAGCTTTATGTAAGTTGTATAAAAATAAACCAATCAGAACATTTTTGTTATCATTTAACTTGTAGGTAGTTTCGTGGTTACCAACTTGGTTTCTACTTGCGATTATAGGTACTATAAGGCAAGTTATGCATTCGTAAAAAAAAAAAAATTCTAACAATCAAACATGACATTACGATGATAGAGAAGTCGAAAAAAGTGGGTGCGACAATTCTGTCTGTCTGTCTGCCTGTCTGTCTGTCTGTCTGTCTGTCTGTCTGTCTGTCTGTCTGTCTGTCTGTCTGTCTGTCTGTCTGTCTGTCCGTGTGTCTGTCTGTATAGTTACCTACAGCCAAAACGGCTGGACCGATTTGCTTCAAATTTGGTACATAGTATTATTATGACGTCCTACAGAGGGGTTTTTGGAATTAGCATCCTAGGTCCAAAACTAACGGTACCTGCCATACGATTTTTTGTGAAAATTAAATTTTCTCAAAAACGGCTCCTACGATTTTGATAAAACTTTCTGAGTGATGTTTTCTGTGCAAACTTTATGTTTTGGTTGGAATAGATTTTTCAGGAAAAGTCTTATAACGGTACCTCCCATAGGACCGGTTTTTTTAAATCCGATTTTCTCGTAAGCCACTTGACGGATTTCGATGAAATTTTTAATGTAGAAGCCCTTTTATAAACAAAATAGTATAAATTCTTAAATTTTCCAAAAAAATGTTTTTTGAGTTTTTACAAAAAGTTTCAAAATTTTTTTTTAACTTTTGTCTTTTCCAAAAACGGTTTAATCTATATTTTTTTAATTTTATTTTTCTGATAAAAACTACAAAGTGCTAGAAGTTGGAATACTCAAAAAAAATTTGGAATATATTTTCGAAAAGTTTTTCAAAAAGAACTGTTTTTTGAAAAAAACTATTGATTTTAAAGTGATTTATAAAATTTCATATGATTTTTTCAACGCTTTTTTCCCAAAATATCAAGCACCCAAAACCATTTGAACACATTAGAGCAAGTTTGTACGACCCAGTCGTGCACTTTATTTTTTAAATCTTAGGAATAACAAATAAAGTCAATTCCAATAAATTTACAGAAAGATATCTTTTTTTGCATTATTTTCTATTTTTTGTTTTGCAAATGGAACAATAATAATTGTTGCTAAACTGTTAAGGTTGTTTTGCATGTGTAATGGTCATGAGTGGAAATAGTTTAAAAGTACTTCTCTTTCTATTTCTCGTTCACTACTATGACGGCGCGCGGTGTTTTGCAACGAAACTGGTACCGCCGACCAAGAAGGGTTGCTCATGTGTTTGTTGTTGGTTGTTATGATGGTCAAAGATGAATAATATTATGCCGCCGCTCGCTGATACCGTTGATTGTGACCTAGAATCGATCCTTGTATTGGTCACCATTACGGTGCGGTGGTGTTTTGTATCGAAACTGGTACCGCGGACCAAAAAGGGTTGCTCATGTGGTTGTTGTTGGTTGTTATGAAGGTCAAAGATGAACAATATCCTGCCGCCGCCGCTCGCGGATACAAATGGTTGTGACCTAAGTTCAATCCTTTAAATGGTCACAAGCTATTTTGTTGTTGCATTTGTTGATTTTTTTGCGCTCTGATGATGGTTTTGCATCGGAATTATGGCTGGTCCGCAAAAAGGGACAGAAGGGTTACGAATATCCTGGCGCCGCGCCGCGCCGCTCGCGGATACCGCTTTATTTTTTTGCTATTACGATGCATAGATGTTGCCCTTTTTGTTGTATATATATAAGATAGGTAGGCACAGCCGGTGGCGGGCTAGCTTTCTTTTCAAAGATCATTTCATGAGTTACAAAAACATAAACTTTGAAGATATGACTTTATCTTAATGGCACATGACAGCACAAGTCTAGCACAACGCAGCACAACAAATCTTAAAAAAATAAAAATAAAAAAATGGCGGGGCTAACTTGAGTCATAAAATCATTTCTTGCTTATATAAACGAAAGGTTTAAATATATAAAGTTTATATTTACGGCACATAGCAGCACAAACTTAGCACAACACAGCACAACAAATCTTAAAAAAAAAAATAAAAAATGGCGGGGCTAACTTTAGTCATAAAATCGGTTTTTGGCTATAAGAACTAGAGCTTTTAAGATAAATTTTCTATTTTAACGGCACATGATAGCACAAGAGGAGCACAAGTCCACACAAGTAAAAAAAAAAAAAAAAAATGGCTGTGGTTTTTTTCTTATTTTTCATACAAAAGTTTTTTGCTTATAAAACGGAGAGCTTTGAAAATAAAAAAATAATCTTTACGGCACATGGCAGCACAAACGGAGCACAACACAGCACAAGAAATCTTAAAAAAAAAAAAAAAAATGGCGGGGCTAACTTTAGTCACATATTTAGACACATATCTGAGTACAACTGAATTTTTGCTTGTATAACGTTAACATCCTTTTCGTGGATGTGTATATGGTTATTTAATGTAGAAAGTATTTCAACAATCTTCGAATAAAATTGTTCAATTGTTTCGTTTCCTTGTTTCAAAGAATGCAAATCTCTGATCAGGGATGTTTCATTTATCTTATCAGAGTAATGTAAGATAAGGTTATTACTTGCGATTATAGGTACTATAAGGCAAGTTATGGATTCGTGCAGAAAAAAAAATTTGAGATAACAATCACACATGACATTACGATGATGGAGAAGTCGAAAAAAGTGGGTTTGGGAATTCCGTCCGTCTGTCTGTCTGTCTGTCTGTTCGCGCCTCTGGAGGCTGAACGGGTGGGCCGATTTGCTTCAAATTTGGTATTTAGGATTTATTTGGCCGTCCCTCGGAACTTATTTTTTATTTTTGCTCTAGGTCCAAAAATAACGGCACCTGCCATACAATCTTGAAGACAAAAATTGATTTTCTCAAAAACGGCTCTAACGATTTTGATAAAACTTTCAGAATGCTATTTTTGCAAGAAAATCTATCTTTTGGTTCGAAATTTTTTTTCAAAATTTTTCTAATAACGGTACCTCTCATAGAACCAATATTTTCAAATCAAATTTTCTCGTAAACTATAGATTCGATTTCAATAAAATTTTGGCCACAGGAAGTCATTCATAATTTTATTAATATGGCATTGCAAAATTTTCAAAAAATTTTTTTTTTGATTTTTTATAATTTATTCAAAAAAATTTTTGGTTTTCAAAATATGTTGGAAACGGGTACATTGATTTTTTTTTAAATTATTTTTCAAATGTAAACTACAGATTGCCATATATTTGCATACTCGAATAAATTTCAAAATATTTTTTGAAAAAGTTTTGCAAAAATAACCTTTTAAAAAAAAAAACTGGTCCAACGATTTTCAATATTTTATTTTTCCTAGATTGCCGTATAGCTTTGAAATTTTATTGCATACTTAGTTTTTCCGAGAAAACTCTTAAACTAATTTAAAAAATAAAAGAATTTTCGAAATTATTTAATTTTTTTTAATATCCATATATGCAGCCACTACGAAATTGCTTATCATAAGAGCAAGTTCGTGCGACCCAGTCGTGCATTTTATTTTTTATTTCGCTCCAATCTAATGGTGTCCCAAACATGTTGAGCACCTCGTTTGCTTCATCTATTATCTTATTTCGAATTGCTCTAAGTATTACATTTGCGTATGGGGTATTGCTAACGTGTTTCATTAAGTGAAGTATTTCTTCAATGTTTTTTATAAATTCATGTAGAAGTCGAGGATTTCCATCGAATTTAGGAAGATCCTTGATGGCATCCGGAATTTTAAGTGAATTAAGAATATTATTAATATTAAGTAAATTTATTTCCTGACTTTGTTCAGATTGTTTCTCAGACCCTTGTTCAAGATTATTGCCATTGGTTCCGTTTGCTGCGGCGCTACCATTGGCGTTGTTTAATGTTTCATTTGACTTCATTGTGTCATATGAATTAGGTATTCCAAAAAGGTTTATTGTACCATTTTCTATACTCATATTTAAGTTCTCTTCACTACTACTTTCTTCTATTTTATATAATTTACTAGCGGTACCCGGCGCGCGTTGCTACGCCCAAAAAAACACTTGTGTATTTAATGTGAAACTAAATTTATTTATATGTATATTTTATCTCAATGTTAGCGGATAAGCAATATTTTTGGTCGTTTCGGTTGGTGTATAAATATACAAATTTTTTGGCATACACACAAAGTGCAGTTAATTTGATTGTTAAACTGAACATGATAACATTGATAAATTGTGGCTTGAATATTTTGCTGCATTTGACAAAAATTTGGGAACATAAAATGTCATTTGTTGTGCGATTCAATTCCTTTTCCTATGTTTAAAAGTTGTTTGGAAAATTTTTGGGTGGACGATTCTTGCACCAAATGGACACGCACGTTCGTTCAGAGTTTGATTTTTCGACTCAGTTCCATTAATATGATGCTTTTATTCAACGAAAAAAAATTAAAACAAATCTATCCCACGGGAACCATACATTTTACCGGGATAAAAAGTAGCCAATATGCTATTCCAGACTATAATCTATCTCTGTGCTAAATTTCATTCAGATCCGTTCAGCCATTCTGGTGTGATTTCAAAAATTAAAACAAATCTATCCCACGGGAACCATACATTTTACAGGGATAGAAAGTAGCCAATATGCTATTCCAGACTATAATCTATCTCTGTGCTAAATTTCATTCAGATGAGTTCAGCCATTCTTGTGTTATTTCAAAAACTAAAACAAATCTATCCCAGGGGAACCATACATTTTACCGGGATAAAAATAGCCAATATGCTATTGCAGACTATAATCTATCATTGGGCTAAATTTCATTCAGATCCGTTCATCCATTCTGGTGTAATTTCAAAAATTAAAACAAATCTATCCCACGGGAACCATACATTTTACCGGGATAAAAAGTAGCCAATATGATATTCCAGACTATAATCTATCTCTGTGCTAAATTTCATTCAGATGAGTTCAGCCATTCTGGTGTGATCTCAAAAATTAAAACGAATCTATCCCACGGGAACCATACATTTTACAGGGATAGAAAGTAGCCAATATGCTATTCCAGATTATAATCTATCTCTGTGCTTAATTTCATTCAGATGAGTTCAGCCATTCTTGTGTAATTTCAAAAACTAAAACAAATCTATCCCACGGGAACCATACATTTTACCGGGATAAAAAGTAGCCAATATGCTATTCCAGACTATAACCTATATCTGTGCTTAACTTCATTCAGATCCGTTCAGCCATTCTGGTGTGATTTCAAAAATTAAAACGAATCTATCCCACGGGAACCATAAATGTAACAGGGATAAAAAGTAGCCAATATGCTATTCCAGACTATAATCTATCTCTGTGCTAAATTTCATTCAGATGAGTTCAGCCATTCTTGTGTAATTTCAAAAACTAAAACAAATCTATCCCACGGGAACCATACATTTTACCGGGATAAAAAGTAGCCAATTTGCTATTCCAGACTATAATCTATCTCTGTGCTAATTTTCATTCAGATCCATTCATCCATTCTGGTGTAATTTCAAAAATTAAAACAAATCTATCCCACGGGAACTATACATTTTACCGGGATAAAAAATAGCCTATCTGCTATTCCAGACTATAAGCTATCTCTGTGCCAAATTTTATCCAGATCCGTTTAGCCGTTCTGGCGTGAGTTAGCAACAAATATCCAAACATCCAAACATCCAAACATCCAAACATCCAAACATCCATAAATGTAACAGGGATAAAAAGTAGCCAATATGCTATTCCAGACTATAATCTATCTCTGTGCTAAATTTCATTCAGATGAGTTCAGCCATTCTTGTGTAATTTCAAAAACTAAAACAAATCTATCCCACGGGAACCATACATTTTACCGGGATAAAAAGTAGCCAATTTGCTATTCCAGACTATAATCTATCTCTGTGCTAATTTTCATTCAGATCCATTCATCCATTCTGGTGTAATTTCAAAAATTAAAACAAATCTATCCCACGGGAACTATACATTTTACCGGGATAAAAAATAGCCTATCTGCTATTCCAGACTATAAGCTATCTCTGTGCCAAATTTTATCCAGATCCGTTTAGCCGTTCTGGCGTGAGTTAGCAACAAATATCCAAACATCCAAACATCCAAACATCCAAACATCCAAACATCGTAACTTTCACATTTATAATATTAGTAAGATTATACGGAGCTACGAGTTTACTTTTATTTTTCTTTCTTAATATACAATATTTATTCATAAAGAAATATTAAATGAAAGGTAAATTTGATTCGCACAAAAAAATTTTTCACTTTATGTTAAGGGTTTGGGATAGGGTATGTGATCAAAGATACAATTTAAGAGACTTACATGCAACTGGTCAAAATTATTATCATTATTGCCTTTTGTTTCTTTCTTGTATTGGATGTTATTTGGATGTTTGATTGTTGTTCGTTTCCAAGGTAAAGGATTGAAATCCACCACCTATTTGTGTTCCTTGGTCCTTTGTTGAGTTTATTTTCCGCCGATATTCTTTCGATGGTCGCGATGCTTTTCAAGTTTAATGATGCTGCTTCCAAAACTCACACTTTTTACCAATGTTCTTTTGATTTATCTTTAATTGGATCTGTTTTATTAAGATAACACTTTTACATTTAATCAATATTCTTTCGATTTATGTAAACATGTTAGTAATAATCAATGTTCTTTTGATTTGTATATTGCTTTAAATTAGTATTCGATAAACAGCACCAAAAAAAAAAAAAAATTCTTTAAAACGATCGCGAACTCAACTTTCGACTGCGCCAGTTATGGTTTCATTTCCGACGTTTCGTAAAAAAAACAAATTTCTACCTTTTAATTAATACGACTTGGTCGGTTTATTCATAAAATCAAACTCAAAAAAATGATACAGAGTATAAAGGTATTTATAATGATTATTTTGCTTAGTGTGAAAAAATGAAAAGTGAACAACAATGCTGACTGAAATTGATAATAATGTTTACTGGGAAAATGAGTTTAATGGAATGTGAGATATGACACTTTTGTTGATGGCTTGTTGCTGCTTTATGCTGACTAGACATCTAGTGTCAACGGCCGGAGGTTTGCCGGTTGGTTTGTGTAACTAAGGCTTGTTGCTGCTTTATGCTGAGTGGACATCTAGCGTCAACGACCGGAGGTTTGCCGGTTGGTTTATGTAACTTGCGCAATTGGCAGAAGCAAATATTTTTCAGCTTCGTGAGCTTTTGAGGTTGCTTGAGCATTATTTTGAGCGATTTAATACGGAACACTCCAATCTATTGGATGTGGAAGGAAAACAACAAGAGGAAGACCAATATAATCAGCTAGCAAAAGAAGTTGAGGGTTCTTACCTAGAAGCGATGGGGTTATTGGTGACGCGACTAACAGAGTTGGAGTTGATGCAACAGAGCGAAGAGCGTGAGCGTACCGAAAGACCAGTGGAAACCCTTGGGCCACCAGGAGAAGGGAGCGTCGAACAGGAACAAAGCCAGCCGGCTGCAATAACGAACAGCGTAATAACACCGGCCATGTCACCACGCACATTTGCGGCGGCACCGGCGGAAATTCGTTTAGAGCGCATATCTCCAGGCATTTTCAACGGAGAATATTCCAAATGGAGCGAATGGCGAGCGATGTACGATAGTTTGGTCCATAAAAATATGGCCTTATCAGATACACAAAAAATTCATTATCTGAAGAAAGCGTTATTTGGGGCGGCAGAAAGAGTTCTTTGTGGTTGGCGAACCATTGGAGAAAACTACCAAGCGGCATATGATCAGCTGGTAGAGGTCTATGAGAATCATTATCGAATCATCATGGCACATCTAGATGAGCTAATAAAAATTGAGAAGAGCGCGAAAGAAACATACGAGTAATGCGACAATTAGCGGTGGTGGACTGCCCCGTTACAGAATGGAACCATGTGCTTGCGCACATATAAATAACTCGGATGGCTCCACGTACGCTTGAGATGTGGGAGACGAGTCAGGATTTGCGCGAAATGCCTAAAGCGAGCGATGTATTAAAATTTCTAGTGCGACGAGCGAGAGGTATGGCGAATCTGTCTCAAAGTCAGAATCAGCAGCTGCAATCAGAGCGACAGCAGACATCGAGAGCATATGAAAAACTGCCTAGCAGTACAATGGCGACATCAAGGCAGTTTAATCAAAAACAGAATGCGATATCACCATTACAAGGAATTGAATTGATATGCTTTCATTGCAAGGGAAGGCATACACTTTACAAATGCGATGCGTTTAAGAAAATGAGCAGAAATGAGCGGCGTGAGCGTGTGAGGAATTTACAATTGTGCTACAATTGTTTAATGCCGAATCATCGATCGGGATCTTTGAGCTGTAAGGGAGGACCTTGTAGAAGATGCCCACATGAGCGACATAATAGTTTGTTGTGCCACAAATCGTCCATGAATAGTGCCATGGGTGTTTTAAGTAATCGACGAGAAGGTGTTCAGTTTAACGTAGCGGCTCCATCGTATCAATCGGCTACAGCCTCACAAAAAGCACCAGCGCGTCAGAATTTTCAGTAGAGCAGCATAACCAGCCAACACCAGTGCTTGCAACTGGTTATGTACAGCTGCAAACTGAACAGGGCATTAAATATCAATTACGAGCGTTATTCGATACCGGCTCCGAAGTTAATCTAATTACGGAGAAAGCAGTGCGGACGATGAAATTCAAGAGAGAGCGTTTTACGGTGCAGATTATTGGGATCTCAGGCAAAAATTGGTGCAATGGAGGTTTGATTTACGCGTTAATCAAGCCTTGGTTTAATTCGACAAACGAACAATGGACAGATTTGGTCATTCCATTATTGATCGTAGAGAGCATACCCCAGCCAAAAGGGTTACTGCGCATTCACAAGATACCAAAATTTGAGGGCATTATTCTGGCAGACCCAGAATTCGACAGAGCGAGGCCAGTAAATCTGTTGCTAGGAGTTTCGATTTGGGCAAAAGTAATTAGAGGCCACATTATTCAATGCCAGAGCGGGCTAGTGGCACAATCATCGTTGTTCGGTTACACTATCTTCGGTGCGGTAACCATGGGCGACACAAATTTGAAGAAAACTCATTCACTAATGATGAGCTTGGGCGAAGAAGAAATTGACACTATCGATCAGTTAGCGTTTTCGATTTCATCGATTTGTGTTGGCGACAGATGTGCGTAAAATGTTCAGACAATTTCTCATTCATCCTGAGGATGTGAAATACCAGAAGATCTTATGGCGTTTCAACGAGATGGAGCGGCCTATAGATTATGTGCTGTTGACGGTGTCATACGGTCAAAAGTCAAGTCCGTTTTTGGCCATTCGGACTATGATAGAAATAGCCACGAGATACAAGCATAAGTATCCGTTGGCATAGAGAGCAACGGTGCGTGAGCGTTATGTAGACGACTATTTTTCTGGTGCAGATAACATACAAGAGGCGATGCAACTGTATCACGAATTGAGCGACATGCTAGGCCAAGCTGGTCTTGAGCTAAGTAAATGGCGAACAATTTCGATAGAGCTGAATGAACACATTCAACAGGAAACCTCAGACGTGAGTAACTTGGTTGAATTAAACGATGAATATACATCCGTGTTGGGTTTGAAATGGGATCCAAAGAGCGACCAATTTTTGTTTTGCGTACACATTGACTTAGATGGAGATGACAAAATAACAAAGCGCGTAGTGGCGAGCGAAGTAGCGAAATTATATGATCCAAATAGTTATTTGGCTCCAGTCATCGTTAGAGCGAAACTCTTCATTCAAAAACTTTGGCAACAAAAGTTAGACTGGGATAAAGAGCTGCCATTCGAACTCAGAAAAGAATGGAAAGAATTCTACAAGCAATTGCAATTTTTACACGACGTGCGAATTTCCCGTTGGCTGCAGACATCGGTAGGAAGAACGATTGAACTTGTTGGCTTTGCTGATGCTTCACAGAAAGCTTATGGTGGTATCACGTTCAAGAGTGGCACCAGTTAAAACAGTATCTATTCCGCGTTTGGAATTGTGTGGGGCTGAAACATTAGCAACCCTAATGGAACTTGTGCGTAAGAATTGCAACGTCGAGTATGCACGTTATCATTGCTTCTCTGACTCAACGATAACAATATCTTGGATCAGGAAGGAATCTACACTGTTTAAAACCTTTGTCTCAAATTGTGTGGCGACTATTCAGCGAAGTACCGAAATAAAATGTTGGAAGCACGTTCCGACCAACCAGAATCCTGCGGATTTATTGTCACGAGGATTACCAGCGAGCGAATTGTCAAGAAGTGTTTTTTGGTGGAGCGGGCCAAAATTTCTAAGGCAACCGTACGAGTGTTGGCCTAAGGACGAAACAGAAGTATCAACGAATCAACTAGAAGAATTCCACAGTGAATTTAAACCTGTTGTATGTGCGCGAGCGT
This sequence comes from Platycheirus albimanus, assembly GCA_916050605.2. Classification (NCBI taxonomy): domain Eukaryota; kingdom Metazoa; phylum Arthropoda; class Insecta; order Diptera; family Syrphidae; genus Platycheirus; species Platycheirus albimanus. Next base: position 159,857,402 of record OU696696.1, on the reverse strand, counting down.
CTGTGAAAAGTTTTTATTGGCTTCAAATCAAGGACCAATATCTAATAGAGCGTTATTCATCGTTGAACAAAGTGATACGCATCACTGCATGCGTATTCTCATGGTTACACAATCATCGAGAAAGTTATGATAGAGAAGATATGGGATACTCCAACGAACTGCTCAATAAGGCTCTGGAGTATTGGATAATATTCACTCAACTGAGCGCCTTTGCGAAGGAAATCGATTTAGTACGACAGGAGAAATCATTAAGCAAACAGAGCGTATTATTTAGATTCAATCCATTTCTCGATGAGCGATCTATACTGAGACTTCGTGGGAGAATAGCGAATGCCAATGTGAGCTATGATATGCAGCATCGAATTATCATACCGGCTCATTCACATTTTGTGCGTTTATTGATGCATGAGGCGCATGAAAGAACACAACATGGCCATACTCAAGTCATGTTACATTATGTGCGTTCAAAGTATTGGGTAATACAAGCGAAACGAGCGGCTTTAAGAGCGATCAAGACATGCGTAACTTGTCTTCGTTATGCGCATGAAGACAGAGTGCAGCTAATGGCAGACCTGCCAAAAGAGCGTTTGACATTCGCACCAGCATTTACTTATTGCGGTGTCGATTATTTTGGACCCATTTCATTGCAGAAATGGGAAGGGCGCTGCAACACTACGATAGTAGCGTATGTAGCTATTTTTGTCTGCATGACTACTAAAATTGTGCACATGGAATGCTGCACAGATTTAACGGCAGAGCGTTGTCTTTGTTCATTGTCCAGAATGTCATCAATTTACCGAACACCAATTAAGATGTTCAGCGATAACGGGCGAACATTTGTGGGTGCAAATAATGAACTCCATCGAATATATGAATCATGGAATTCAAATGAAGTGCGAAACTATCTTTTGATGGACCATATACAGTGGTCATTCATTACTCCAAGAGCGCCTTTCCATGGGGGATTATGGGAAGCAGCCGTCAAGTCTGCTAAGTTCCACCTTAAGAGAGTCATTAATGGACAACGTTTTACATTTGAGCGGTACCAAATTATTTTAATGCGAGTTTCAGGTACATTAAATAGCAGACCGTTAGTGCGATTATCAGATGACCCAATGGATTTGAATTATCTTACACCATCTGGCATTCACCATGGTGGCAGAGCGGTACAACCACTAACCAGAGAGATGAGTGACGTAAAACTGAAACTACTAAATTATAATAAGCGGATGAAACTTATTCATCAAGATTTTTGGAACGGCTTCAGGAAGGATTACTTGAGCACTCTTCAGACTCGATATAAATGTAATACGGTTGAAGAGAATTTAAAAGTGGGCGATTTAGTGTTGAATTAAGAAGACGGCACCCCACCCAACGCTTGGTGTGTGGGACGGGTCATCGAAGCGTATCCAGGAAAAGATGGGCTTGTGCGTTCAGTGAATCTGAAAACTGCGACTTCTGAATTAAAACGACCGGTTCAGAAGCTAGTGCGATTACCAATTTTGGATGAAGATCAAGATAACTAAGCTAATTGAGAGCGATATTCTTTCACTCCGTGCAGGGGGGGAGGATAATAGAATTCATACTACACTACCAAAAGATAGAAGTCAAGCGACAAAAAATGTGTTCAGGGGTTAAGAGCCGAAAGGCTCACATACTTTTAGGATTACAGTCCACTGAGAGAATATGGGAATAATATGAAAGATGTTTTACATTTGGGTAGACACACACACAACAGATAACGTGCGACTGAGACAGCGCGTATGAAGTAAACACAGAGCGAAGAAACCGGAATGACCAGGGCAGGATAGCGAGCGACATGAACAACAGCAAGTTAGTTGTTACACATACACAAGCGACGAAACCACTGTGCGAAGGAAACAAAAATCTGCCACAGCGCTCTGACTACTGAAGAGTGACGGCGACAGCGACTGCGTGACATCTGCTTGGTTTGAACGAACGCAATGGAATGAAGGAAGCCGTCCCTATTGTATGCTGAGCGAACAGAAGAGAATGAAGGAAGCCGACCCTTTTTCATAGCAGACGCAGCTGCAACTTTTCAACTTTATGCATTATTGTAGGATTTTGTAGGAATATTATGATTGAATAAAAATTATTTGATCACTTCTGATCTGAGCGTCAACGAGTGAAGTTGTTTATTTTTAACCTTGAATACATTTGTGGTCCGTGCGAACCGGAAAGGAAAAAAGCATTAATTGAGCGAGAGAGCGATTTTACATTTTGATTCAAAGATATCTGGAGCGTTTAGAAAAAGTAGAAGTTTTAGCTATGAATAGCTTTTCTTTTAAGCAAACAGCATTGCAAATTAATAAAGAGATAAATTCGATTTCTGTTGAGCGATAAGATTTTGTGGTGCGTTGCGTTTTTTATCTATACAAGATATAAATTCGATTTCTGTTGAGCGATAAGATTTTGTGGTGCGTTGCGTTTTTTTATCTATACAAGATATAAATTCGATTTCTGTCGAGCGTCAGCATTTTGTGGTGCGTTGCATTTTTTTTATCTATACAAGATATAAATTCGATTTCTTTTGAGCGAAAGGACTTTGTGGTGCGTAGCCAATTTAGTTTCTCTATACGAGAGTATTTTTGAATTTTGAGCGAATATAAGTTACAATAGAAATTGTATTGCACATTTTACATTAAGGTACGGACGGTTCTTGCGTTATTGGGCGTTGTTGATTTTTTAAATAATTTTTTAAGCCCTTCATTCAAGATGGAATTTAATCGTTGCACGGCGCAGCGTACAAACATTTTGAGAGCGTTGAAATTCGGGAAAAGCGCGCAATTGGCAGAAACAAATATTTTTCAGCTTCGTGAGCGTTTGAGGTTGCTTGAGCATTATTTTGAGCGATTTAATACGCAACACTCCAATCTATTGGATGTGGAAGGAAAAAAACAAAACGAAGACCAATATAATCAGCTAGCAAAAGAAGTTGAGGGTTCTTACCTAGAAGCGATGGAGTTATTGGTGACGCGACTAACAGAGTTGGAGTTGATGCAACAGAGCGAAGAGCGTGAGCGTACCGAAAGACCAGTGGAAACCCTTGGGCCACCAGGAGAAGGGAGCGTCGAAAAGGAACAAAGCCAGCCGGCTGCAATAACGAACAGCGTAATAACACCGGCCATGTCACCACGCACATTTGCGGCGGCACCGGCGGAAATTCGTTTAGAGCGCATATCTCCAGGCATTTTCAACGGAGAATATTCCAAATGGAGCGAATGGCGAGCGATGTACGATAGTTTGGTCCATAAAAATATGGCCTTATCAGATACACAAAAAATTCATTATCTGAAGAAAGCGTTATTTGGGGCGGCAGAAAGAGTTCTTTGTGGTTGGCGAACCATTGGAGAAAACTACCAAGCGGCATATGATCAGCTGGTAGAGGTCTATGAGAATCATTATCGAATCATCATGGCACATCTAGATGAGCTAATAAAAATTGAGAAGAGCGCGAAAGAAACATACGAGTAATGCGACAATTAGCGGTGGTGGACTGCCCCGTTACAGAATGGAACCATGTGCTTGCGCACATATAAATAACTCGGATGGCTCCACGTACGCTTGAGATGTGGGAGACGAGTCAGGATTTGCGCGAAATGCCTAAGGCGAGCGATGTATTAAAATTTCTAGTGCGACGAGCAAGAGGTATGGCGAATCTGTCTCAAAGTCAGAATCAGCAGCTGCAATCAGAGCGACAGCAGACATCGAGAGCATATGAAAAACTGCCTAGCAGTACAATGGCGACATCAAGCCAGTTTAATCAAAAACAGAATGCGATATCACCAGGACAAGGAATTGAATTGATATGCTTTCATTGCAAGGGAAGGCATACACTTTACAAATGCGATGCGTTTAAGAAAATGAGCATAAATGAGCGGCGTGAGCGTGTGAGGAATTTACAATTGTGCTACAATTGTTTAATGCCGAATCATCGATCGGGATCTTTGAGCTGTAAGGGAGGACCTTGTAGAAGATGCCCACATTATGTCGCTCATAATAGTTTGTTGTGCCACAAATCGTCCATGAATAGTGCCATGGGTGTTTTAAGTAATCGACGAGAAGGTGTTCAGTTTAACGTAGCGGCTCCATCGTATCAATCGGCTACAGCCTCACAAAAAGCACCAGCGCGTCAGAATTTTCAGTAGAGCAGCATAACCAGCCAACACCAGTGCTCGCAACTGGTTATGTACAGCTGCAAACTGAACAGGGCATTAAATATCAATTACGAGCGTTATTCGATACCGGCTCCGAAGTTAATCTAATTACGGAGAAAGCAGTGCGGACGATGAAATTCAAGAGAGAGCGTTTTACGGTGCAGATTATTGGGATCTCAGGCAAAAATTGGTGCAATGGAGGTTTGATTTACGCGTTAATCAAGCCTTGGTTTAATTCGACAAACGAACAATGGACAGATTTGGTCATTCCATTATTGATCGTAGAGAGCATACCCCAGCCAAAAGGGTTACTGCGCATTCACAAGATACCAAAATTTGAGGGCATTATTCTGGCAGACCCAGAATTCGACAGAGCGAGGCCAGTAAATCTGTTACTAGGAGTTTCGATTTGGGCAAAAGTAATTAGAGGCCACATTATTCAATGCCAGAGCGGGCTAGTGGCACAATCATCGTTGTTCGGTTACACTATCTTCGGTGCGGTAACCATGGGCGACACAAATTTGAAGAAAACTCATTCACTAATGATGAGCTTGGGCGAAGAAGAAATTGACACTATCGATCAGTTAGCGTTTTCGATTTCATCGATTTGTGTTGGCGACAGATGTGCGTAAAATGTTCAGACAATTTCTCATTCATCCTGAGGATGTGAAATACCAGAAGATCTTATGGCGTTTCAACGAGATGGAGCGGCCTATAGATTATGTGCTGTTGACGGTGTCATACGGTCAAAAGTCAAGTCCGTTTTTGCCACGAGATACAAGCATAAGTATCCGTTGGCATAGAAAGCAACGGTGCGTGAGCGTTATGTAGACGACTATTTTTCTGGTGCAGATAACATACAAGAGGCGATGCAACTGTATCACGAATTGAGCGACATGCTAGGCCAAGCTGGTTTTGAGCTAAGTAAATGGCGAACAATTTCGATAGAGCTGAATGAACACATTCAACAGGAAACCTCAGACGTGAGTAACTTGGTTGAATTTAACGATGAATATACATCCGTGTTGGGTTTGAAATGGGATTCAAAGAGCGACCAATTTTTGTTTTGCGTACACATTGACATAGATGGAGATGACAAAATAACAAAGCGCGTAGTGGCGAGCGAAGTAGCGAAATTATATGATCCAAATGGTTATTTGGCTCCAGTCATCGTTAGAGCGAAACTCTTCATTCAAAAACTTTGGCAACAAAAGTTAGACTGGGATAAAGAGCTGCCATTCGAACTCAGAAAAGAATGGAAAGAATTCTACAAGCAATTACAATTTTTACACGACGTGCGAATTTCCCGTTGGCTGCAGACATCGGTAGGAAGAACGATTGAACTTGTTGGCTTTGCTGATGCTTCACAGAAAGCTTATGGTGGTATCACGTTCAAGAGTGGCACCAGTTAAAACAGTATCTATTCCGCGTTTGGAATTGTGTGGGGCTGAAACATTAGCAACCCTAATGGAACTTGTGCGTAAGAATTGCAACGTCGAGTATGCACGTTATCATTGCTTCTCTGACTCAACGATAACAATATCTTGGATCAGGAAGGAATCTACACTGTTTAAAACCTTTGTCTCAAATTGTGTGGCGACTATTCAGCGAAGTACCGAAATAAAATGTTGGAAGCACGTTCCGACCAACCAGAATCCTGCGGATTTATTGTCACGAGGATTACCAGCGAGCGAATTGTCAAGAAGTGTTTTTTGGTGGAGCGGGCCAAAATTTCTAAGGCAACCGTACGAGTGTTGGCCTAAGGACGAAACAGAAGTATCAACGAATCAACTAGAAGAATTACACAGTGAATTTAAACCTGTTGTATGTGCGCGAGCGTCTGTGAAAAGTTTTTATTGGCTTCAAATCAAGGACCAATATCTAATAGAGCGTTATTCATCGTTGAACAAAGTGATACGCATCACTGCATGCGTATTCTCATGGTTACACAATCATCGAGAAAGTTATGATAGAGAAGATATGGGATACTCCAACGAACTGCTCAATAAGGCTCTGGAGTATTGGATAATATTCACTCAACTGAGCGCCTTTGCGAAGGAAATCGATTTAGTACGACAGGAGAAATCATTAAGCAAACAGAGCGTATTATTTAGATTCAATCCATTTCTCGATGAGCGATCTATACTGAGACTTCGTGGGAGAATAGCGAATGCCAATGTGAGCTATGATATGCAGCATCGAATTATCATACCGGCTCATTCACATTTTGTGCGTTTATTGATGCATGAGGCGCATGAAAGAACACAACATGGCCATACTCAAGTCATGTTACATTATGTGCGTTCAAAGTATTGGGTAATACAAGCGAAACGAGCGGCTTTAAGAGCGATCAAGACATGCGTAACTTGTCTTCGTTATGCGCATGAAGACAGAGTGCAGCTAATGGCAGACCTGCCAAAAGAGCGTTTGACATTCGCACCAGCATTTACTTATTGCGGTGTCGATTATTTTGGACCCATTTCATTGCAGAAATGGGAAGGGCGCTGCAACACTACGATAGTAGCGTATGTAGCTATTTTTGTCTGCATGACTACTAAAATTGTGCACATGGAATGCTGCACAGATTTAACGGCAGAGCGTTGTCTTTGTTCATTGTCCAGAATGTCATCAATTTACCGAACACCAATTAAGATGTTCAGCGATAACGGGCGAACATTTGTGGGTGCAAATAATGAACTCCATCGAATATATGAATCATGGAATTCAAATGAAGTGCGAAACTATCTTTTGATGGACCATATACAGTGGTCATTCATTACTCCAAGAGCGCCTTTCCATGGGGGATTATGGGAAGCAGCCGTCAAGTCTGCTAAGTTCCACCTTAAGAGAGTCATTAATGGACAACGTTTTACATTTGAGCGGTACCAAATTATTTTAATGCGAGTTTCAGGTACATTAAATAGCAGACCGTTAGTGCGATTATCAGATGACCCAATGGATTTGAATTATCTTACACCATCTGGCATTCACCATGGTGGCAGAGCGGTACAACCACTAACCAGAGAGATGAGTGACGTAAAACTGAAACAAAATAGCTTTTTATGGCCTTTAGTCCAACAAAAATTGGCGTTTCATCCAGGAATCTCACTTTGGAATCATCAGTTGACATACAGTGAAAGAAACCTTGTCAATACGCAATTTTTAAATTTTTCTAGTACAACTTACATAGAATTTTTGACAAAACTCTAATGTGAACTATATCCAACAAGATTAAGATTTTAATCATTAAGAAGGAAGTTTAAGCCCGTGGCCTGGCTCAGAAGTAGTTTTTAAATGTTTTCTTAATACAAACTCTATATACTGCATTGATAAATTAAATAAAATAAAATCAACCAAGTAGAAGACTCAGCACTAATAATGGACTGTTGAATTATTGATTCAAAATAGCTTTTTATGGCCTTTAGTCCAACAAAAATTGGCGTTTCATCCAGAAATCTCACTTTGGAATCATCAGTTGACATACAGTGAAAGAAACCTTGTCAATACGCAATTTTTAAATTTTTCTAGTACAACTTACATAGAATTTTTGACAAAACTCTAATGTGAACTATATCCAACAAGATTAAGATTTTAATCATTAAGAAGGAAGTTTAAGCCCGTGGCCTGGCTCAGAAGTAGTTTTTAAATGTTTTCTTAATACAAACTCTACATATATACTGCATTGATAAATTAAATTAAATAAAATCAACCAAGTAGAAGACTCAGCACTAATAATGGACTGTTGAATTATTGATTCAAAATAGCTTTTTATGGCCTTTAGTCCATACAACTTCTATGGAAGTTGTACTAGAAAAATTTAAAAATTGCGTATTGACAAGGTTTCTTTCACTGTATGTCAACTGATGATTCCAAAGTGAGATTTCTGGATGAAACGCCAATTTTTGTTGGACTAAAGGCCATAAAAAGCTATTTTAAATCAATAATTCAACAGTCCATTATTAGTGCTGAGTCTTCTACTTGGTTGATTTTATTTTATTTTATTTATCAATGCAGTATATAGAGTTTGTATTAAGAAAACAATTAAAAACTACTTCTGAGCCAGGCCACGGGCTTAAACTTCCTTCTTAATGATTAAAATCTTAATCTTGTTGGATATAGTTCACACTAGAGTTTTGTCAAAAATTCTATGTAAGTTGTACTAGAAAAATTTAAAAATTGCTTATTGACAAGGTTTCTTTCACTGTATGTCAACTGATGATTCCAAAGTGCGATTCCTGGATGAAACGCCAATTTTTGTTGGACTAAAGGCCATAAAAAGCTATTTTGAATCAATAATTCAACAGTCCATTATTAGTGCTGAGTCTTCTACTTGGTTGATTTTATTTTATTTTATTTATCAATGCAGTATATAGAGTTTGTATTAAGAAAACATTTAAAAACTACTTCTGAGCCAGGCCACGGGCTTAAACTTCCTTCTTAATGATTAAAATCTTAATCTTGTTGGATATAGTTCACATTAGAGTTTTGTCAAAAATTCTATGTAAGTTGTACTAGAAAAATTTAAAAATTGCGTATTGACAAGGTTTCTTTCACTGTATGTCAACTGATGATTCCAAAGTGAGATTCCTGGATGAAACGCCAATTTTTGTTGGACTAAAGGCCATAAAAAGCTATTTTGAATCAATAATTCAACAGTCCATTATTAGTGCTGAGTCTTCTACTTGGTTGATTTTATTTTATTTAATTTATCAATGCAGTATATAGAGTTTGTATTAAGAAAACATTTAAAAACTACTTCTGAGCCAGGCCACGGGCTAAAACTTCCTTCTTAATGATTAAAATCTTAATCTTGTTGGATATAGTTCACATTAGAGTTTTGTCAAAAATTCTATGTAAGTTGTACTAGAAAAATTTAAAAATTGCGTATTGACAAGGTTTCTTTCACTGTATGTCAACTGATGATTCCAAAGTGTGATTCCTGGATGAAACGCCAATTTTTGTTGGACCATCAATGCAGTATATAGAGTTTGTATTAAGAAAACATTTAAAAACTACTTCTGAGCCAGGCCACGGGCTTAAACTTCCTTCTTAATGATTAAAATCTTAATCTTGTTCGATATAGTTCACATTAGAGTTTTGTCAAAAATTCTATGTAAGTTGTACTCGAAAAATTTAAAAATTGCGTATTGACAAGGTTTCTTTCACTGTATGTCAACTGATGATTCCAAAGTGAGATTCCTGGATGAAACGCCAATTTTTGTTGGACTAAAGGCCATAAAAAGCTATTTTGAATCAATAATTCAACAGTCCATTATTAGTGCTGAGTCTTCTACTTGGTTGATTTTATTTTATTTTATTTATCAATGCAGTATATCGAGTTTGTATTAAGAAAACATGTAAAACTGAAACTACTAAACTATTATAAGCGGATGAAACTTACTCATCAAGATTTTTGGAACGGCTTCAGGAAGGATTACTTGAGCACTCTTCAGACTCGATATAAATGTAATACGGTTGAAGAGAATTTAAAAATGGGCGATCTAGTGTTGAATTAAGAAGACGGCACCCCACCCAACGCTTGGTGTGTGGGACGGGTCATCGAAGCGTATCCAGGAAAAGATGGGCTTGTGCGTTCAGTGAATCTGAAAACTGCGACTTCTGAATTAAAACGACCGGTTCAGAAGCTAGTGCGATTACCAATTTTGGATGAAGATCAAGATAACTTAGCTAATTGAGAGCGATATTCTTTCACTCCGTGCAGGGGGGGAGGATAATAGAATTCATACTACACTACCAAAAGGTAGAAGTCAAGCGACAAAAAATGTGTTCAGGGGTTAAGAGCCGAAAGGCTCACATACTTTTAGGATTACAGTCCACTGAGAGAATATGGGAATAATATGAAAGATGTTTTACATTTGGGTAGACACACACACAACAGATAACGTGCGACTGAGACAGCGCGTATGAAGTAAACACAGAGCGAAGAAACCGGAATGACCAGGGCAGGCTAGCGAGCGACATGAACAACAGCAAGTAAGTTGTTACGCATACACAAGCGACGAAACCACTCTGCGAAGGAAACAAAAATCAGCCACAGCGCTCTGACTACTGAAGAGCGACGGCGACAGCGACTGCGCGACATCTGCTTGGTTTGAACGAACGCAATGGAATGAAGGAAGCCGTCCCTATTGTATGCTGAGCGAACAGAAGAGAATGAAGGAAGCTGACCCTTTTTCATAGCAAAACTTCCTTCTTATCTTTTTCAAATCCAGAATTGAATCGTCATTCAAAATGGAGGCTTGGCTTGTCCACTTCACCACGGCCATATAGCCATCCTCTTCGGATTTTTTGCGTGGTGGTGTTCTTGTCTCGGTCATACAGCAGCATCTTGCCAATATAGGCTGAGAAGTGCGACCGAGAGCAGTGATACAACCATTGCACGCGATCCGTTGAAGATGCGATCTCCATTATCTCACTGGACGTGTTCATCCGTATGACATCAATTATATTTTATTTTTAACAGGCAAGTGAAAAACTACGACCCAACGCGCAAAGTCCCCAGCACAAACCGGCCCAAACTAATTGCTTTGAGAAGAATATTTTTGTTGGAAAGAATCATAACCATTTTCCAACTAAAATGGTGGGATAATCTAAATTCCATAGACTGTAACGTAGCATTACACGCTCACCCATTTAAAGGACAAATATTAACATAATATTAATAACATAATATTAATATTTTTATCCGCACCAACCGACCAGTGCAGCTGCCTAAGAATAAAAGATCGGCTCATTTCATACCCACCGACCCAGTGCCACCACCACACCAGATCACACCCCTGCTATCCGCAGATTTAATCAAAACCATCGACCGCCTGTCTACCTACAGTGAATATACCAGACACTGTATTTGCCTGTTAAGCAATTCAATGCCTACCACCGTTCTATTTGTAACCACCAGTCACCGACCAAACCAGACACTGTATTTGCCTGTTAAGCAATTCAATGCCTACCGCCCCTGCTACCCACCGTTCTATTTGTAACCACCAGTCACCTACCTACCTTGCCGAACCAGTTTGTGTCACAAGTGTATCAATGCAAACTGCCCCTGCTACCCACCGTTCTATTTTCAACAATCAACCACCAACCTACTCGTAGTTGATATTTGCTGAACCAGTTTGAAGTGTATAATGCAATCAGCATAGTGTTCCTGTCAGCCATATGAGTTATTGTATTACGTTTTACAACTCACACTTAGTAGCTGTAGGATAATAGGACATAGGGAAGCCAATTTAGTAGCAGAAATTGTCTTCCGCCTTCCAGTTGAAATAAAAGTACCAATCCAGAGTACTGAAGAAAGAAAACCAGGGAACTAACAGAGTACCTTTTTTAACTTAAGGGGTACATAGTTAGTTATCCAAACTTTTTGGTGTATCACCGTAAAAAGGAGCCTCTCTCCAACCGATTTTTCCCTTGCTCTACTTTAGTAAGTACAGCTTGGGCCGAGAAGCTATTGCCGGCTGATCAACTGATTTTTCCCTGGTGTGAATTGCCAGGGCCGGAGCCTCACTCCAACCGATTTTTCCCTCGCTCTACTTTAATAAAGTATAGCTTGAGCCGAGAAGCGATTGCCAGCTGATCAACCGATTTTTCCCTGGTTTGCATTGCCAGGGCCGGAGCCTCACTCCAACCGATTTTTCCCTTGCTCTACTTTAGGAAGTATAGTTTGGGCCGAGAAGCTGTCACCAGCTGATCAACCGATTTTTCCTTGGTTCGAGTTGCCAGGGCCGGAGCCTCACTCCAACCGATTTTTCCCTTGCTCTATTTTTATAAATATAGCTTGGGCCGAGAAGCTATTGCCAGCTGATCAACCGATTTTTCCCTGGTTTGCATTGCCAGGGCCGGAGCCTCACTCCAACCGATTTTTCCCTTGCTCTATTTTAATAAATATAGCTTGGGCCGAGAAGCTATTGCCAGCTGATCAACTGATTTTTCCCTGGTTTGCATTGCCAGGGCCGGAGCCTCTCTCCAACCGATTTTTCCCTTGCTCTACTTAAGTAAGTATAGTTTGGGCCGAGAAGCTATTGCTAGCCGATCAAAACGATTCTTCCTTGGTTTGAATTGCCAGGGCCGGAGCCTCTCTCCAACTGATTTTTCCCTTGCTCTATTTTAGTAAGTATAGTTTGGGCCGAGAAGCTATTGCCAGCCGATCAAAACGATTTTTCCTTGGTTTGAATTGCCAGGGCCGGAGCCTCTCTCCAACCGATTTTTCCCTTGCTCTACTTTAGTAAGTATAGTTGGGCCGAGAAGCTATTGCCAGCCGATCAAAACGATTTTTCCTTGGCTTGCATTGCCAGGGCCATATATGAAATACCTTGTTATGTTATTATTAGTATATTTTTTAAGACAAGAGTAAAAACAGAGTTGTATATATGAAATACCGTGTTAATTAATATTTGCTTTACGAAACAAAACCCCGAATAAAAAATATCCTGTTATTTTGATTATTTAAGAATAATAATTTGAATTATATAAATTTAAAGTAGATTCCATTTTTTTTGAAATAAATGAATGTATAAAACAAAAGAAAAAGGAAATTGTAATAACATTGTAAAATAAAATACCAGCAAGACAAATAAAAAGATTTTAAACGGAGTTCTGAACTTCCTACCCAAGTTTTTATTGCTTTTCATTGGGAACACCTTGGACACCGGCGAGCTCACCTCAGCCTTAGTATAAAAAGCATCACATTGGCGCCTGAGCAGGGACCTGAGGAAAGTTCAACCGAATTCCGACCGCCGACCGACCAGGAATTTCCCGAAGGTACCACCGACCGCGACCACCGACCACCCGCCATGAAGTCCAGCAACCCTCTCCCTGCAATAAATACGGAAGACTTCTCCAACGAACAACCTCCAGCAGAGACCGCCGAAATGGATAACAAAATTTCAAAAGCCGCCAACCAACACCAACTCCTGATACCGACCGATACCAATCACGACATGTCCGAATCCGAGGGCGAAGACCAAGCCGCTGACGAATGCAACCCATTTAAAAATCTTGGGTTTATTTCCTTTTTAAGAAAGGATGAGCTGATCACGATGCTAAGCTCACAAAACTTGGCTACGGGCGGAAACGTACTCGACCTCCGAAAACGCCTGAGGAGATACCTGAAAAAAATCCGAAACCACGGATCGACCCAGGATTTATGTAACCAGTGGGCAGAGCACGTTGAACAAAGGGTCGAAAGAGTCTTATCTACCAACGAACCCGAACCACTTATGGATGATTCACAACCACTGACTGAAGAGAAGGCCCAGGAACCAGACAAAAAAGTAGTCTCGCCCCCCGATCCCCCCAGAGTTTCGACGAACGGGTTGGCAAGTGGTTCGCCACCGAAATTTCCGTTACCGGGATTTTGTCCACCAGGGAGCAGTGTTTCGTTCCTTCCCAATAACTACAATCACTATACGGCCGACCGGGTTGTTGACCCCGCGAACGGCCAGAATAGACGAGACCAATACACACCGTGTACCGCATTCGCAGCCAACCGGTTTGTTGCCCCCAGATATGGCTCCTCTGGCCAGGAACCTTGTGCACCGCCCAGCGGCCGACTCACGTTGAGTTACGAAGCCGAGATCATGAATACCGTGAGGAAATGGGGCCTGCGGTTTGACGCAACTGGGAACCCTCTAGAATTTATGGAGAGAATAACCGAACTAACGCGGTGTTACAATATACCGCCTGATGATGTATTACGAACCTTGCCAGAGATCTTTAGAGGTACCGCGTTAGAGTGGCTACGGATCAAAAGCGACAGCTTGCAGACATGGGAGCAGTTTCGGAAGTCATTCCTCCAACACTTTCTGCCAGCGAGGTACCACCAGAAGCTAGGGGAGGAGATTTTTCACCGGCGCCAGGGCCCGCGAGAAAAGGCAAAGGAATATTTGTTCTCTATCCAGTATCTCATCCGGCAACACCCTTTCATGTCTATAGACGATAGCATTGATCGTATATTCGACAACCTCCGGCCAGAATACCGATTTTACATCCGCAGAAAAGACTTCACTACCTTAGACGAATTGGCCCTTTTAGCCGAGGAGTTTGAGTCCATCAAGAGTGACGAGCGAAACGTACGCCCACTACCAGCTCCACCTACCCACCCACTTCCTCGCGCAGGCCCATCAATAGACCGCTACGACCGACGAACCCATTGTTGGAACTGCAAGCAGCGGGGACACTCGAAGGAGAACTGCCACAGGCCATTTAGGCTGTTCTGTTCATTTTGCGGGGAAGATGGTAGGCTATCGAAAGACTGCCCATGTCATAGGAACCCTGTCGCCGTAGTCAACACTCCGCCCGGACAAGACCCCCGATATTTTATCCCGATGATAATAGAAGATCAAGAGTATCAAGCCCTTGTTGACACTGGATCAACAAAAACATTTATTGGGCAAGTTTTACGGGACAAATTCTTAGAACTTGAACTCCCAGTTCAAAATCAGTGTCAACCTATACATTTGGCAAATGGCGAGCGGGTCGTCACGTCCGAGCATTACTCGGCAACTTTCTTTGTGGGTAATACATGCGTAACTGGCGAAATGACGTATTTGCCTTCCCTGGAAGAAGATGCTCTGCTTGGTATGGACGTGATGAATAAGGCGAATCTGCAAATCTTCATGGGCGGAAAACTAGTTACAAGTAAGAAGCCGCCGCGTGGTTCCGAGGGCCAAAATTCTTGCTCAGTAGCTTGCCATTTACCCAAGGTTCACCAAGAAAGCCTGAACCGATTTTTAAAAACCGAATTACCGAAATTTGATGAGACCTCGGGTATATCAAATGTACCCCCACATCGAATTCGCCTCAAAACCGACGAACCATTCAAACAGCGGTACTACCCGCGTTACCCTGCCATGCAAAAAATCATCGACGAAGAGGTCGACGATTTGTTAAAAACCGGCAAAATAAGTCCATCTAAGAGCCCATATAGTTCACCCATAGTCTTGGTACGAAAGAAAGGGGGATCATGGAGAGTGTGCGTAGACTTTCGCCAGCTCAACGAGGTTTCATACAAGGATGCCTACCCACTACCATTCATCACATCCATCCTAGATAAATTAAGAGGAGCAAAATTCATGTCAACCATAGATTTAAAACAAGGGTATTGGCAGATCGCGCTGGAACCGAAAAGTCGTCCCTACACTGCTTTCACCGTCCCTGGAAGGGGCTTATTCGAGTGGAACGTAATGCCCTGCGGATTACACTCGGCTGGTGCGACTTTTCAAAGGGCAATGGATTCCATTTTCGGCCCAGATATGCACAACCGTGTGTTCGTATACTTGGATGATATTATTATCATAAGCGACACGTTCGAAAAACACCTACAACACTTAGCCGAGGTTTTCTTTAAGCTCCGAGCCGTAAACTTGAAAATTAATATTGAGAAATGCAATTTTTGTCGGGAAAGTTTAAAGTATTTGGGACACGTGGTGTGCAAAGATGGGATACAGACGGACCCCGACAAAATTACGGCCGTACAGGAATTAAAAGCTCCGTCAACGATTAAAGAAGTGCGTCGCGTTTTGGGAATTTGTTCCTGGTACCGCCGATTCATAAAGGATTTTTCCACGGTAGCCGCACCGTTAACAAGCTTACTTAAAAAGAACGTTAAATGGAACTGGGGCCCTACTCAGCAGACAGCTTTCGATGCCCTGAAAACTAAACTTACCGAAGCCCCGATATTGGCTTGTCCGAATTTCGACCTCCCCTTTACATTGCAAACCGATGCTAGCCATTACGGATTAGGGATCGTGCTAACCCAAACGTTCGATGGGCAGGAGAAGGTAATCGCGTATGCTAGTCGCACCCTTACGGAAGCTGAACAGAAATACGCCGTAACTGAAAAAGAATGTTTAGCGATACTGTGGGGCATCAGAAAAATGCGCCCATATCTGGAAGGCTATCATTTCAGAGTTATCACCGATCACCATTCATTAAAATGGCTACACTCTCTGGAGAACCCTTCTGGCCGATTAGCCCGCTGGGCATTGGAGCTCCAACAGTACGACTTCGACATCCAATACCGCAAGGGGGCAATGAATGTGGTGGCGGATGCGCTATCGAGAGACCCCCTTCCCCTCTCAGACGTTGACAAGCTGGCAGCCACCAGAGACGCTAAGCCCGAGTGGCCGTTAGCAAAGAAGTACCAAGTAGAGAAGGAACCGACGAAATTTCCGGAATATAAAATTATCGAAGACCGCCTGTATCGCCGTTTCCAAACCGTCCACCCGCTGGCCGACGCTCAAGAGTTCGAGTGGAAGTTGTGCGTATCGTTGTCCGAACGAGACCAGTTGCTTTATGAAAATCATGACGCCGTCACCGCCGGACATTTAGGCATCGCCAAGACCATTTCTCGCATCGCTAAGCGGTATTACTGGCCTGGAATGTTTCGGGACGTAAGTAAATACGTTCGGAAGTGCCAAGTGTGTAACCGTTTTAAGACGTCACAACAAAAACCAAGCGGCCTTATGCATACTTCTTTTGCGCGAGAGCCTTTTGAGATAGTCTGCGCAGATTTTGTTGGACCACTACCGCGTTCTATGAAGGGGAACACCGTCCTATTGGTATTAGTGGATAAGTTCAGCAAGTGGGTCGAAGCCGTCCCTCTTCCAGCCGCTACAACCCCTAGTCTTGAGAAAGCGGTTCGCGAGCGGATAATTACTCGGTTTGGGGTCCCGCGTGTTTTCCTATCCGACAACGGAGCTCAATTTACGAGTCATCGGTTTAAGGAATTTTTAGCTGATTGGGGGATCCAGCAACGCCTGACCGCTCCTTACACCCCGCAGGAAAACCCCACCGAGCGAGTTAATCGGGGTTTCAAAACGATGATTGCGCAATATACCGAAGGAAACCATCGCACTTGGGACGAGCATATCCCTGAATTATTATTCGCAGTAAACACAAGCCGCCATGAATCTACCGGATTTTCACCAGCCGTACTAAACTTCGGGCGGGAGTTACGAAGACCTAAGGAATTTTTAACCCCCACCTCTTTGGAAGGCCCTGATGAGGATATCCATTCACGACAAGAACGATTGCGAGCCCTATATGAATTGGTTCAACTAAATCTCCACAAAGCTAGTGAAACCCAGGCCAAGGCCTACAATTTGCGAAGGCGCCCCTGGCGTCCTGGTATCGGAGAACTGGTTTACAAAAAAGCACGAGTACTTTCCTCCGCTGTAAATTATTTTGCAGAAAAATTAGCCCCTAAGTACGACGGCCCATACGAAGTTGTCAAGTTATTATCTCCCGTCATCGTGGCATTAAAATATAAGGGCAACCAAGGACCGCAAAAGAAGGAGACAGCCATACGTGCCCACGTAAGAGATTTAAAAGGTTTTTACTCTGAACAGGAGGTGGATGAGCTAAACCAAACTGCAGCGCTTATCAGTCAAAGTCAAGCTACCGACCAAGGCAGTCATCAGTCCGCAGTTTCAATAATTAATTTAAAAACCAAAAGCAGAAAAAAAGTCAGTCGAAGAAGAGCCGCTACCAGAGAAGGACCGGTAAGCAAACCCAAAAGTAACAATATTAAGTATGCAGATAAAAAAATAAAATTTCTTAGTGCTAACGCAGACATCGAACGGAGTAGTCGAACTCAAATAACGAGATCTCATAGCCCTCTTATTTTTTATTTGTCCACTATGAAGCGCGGACGCAGCACCACCATGAGGAAACAAGTAGATAGACCCCAACCCGACGTCCGTCGTAGTCCACGAAACCATCAGGGGCAGCGGTCACTTAGCCCGAGGTTTCACCGTTTATCTTCACCGGAACGGGTAGCGTTCACCGACACGGAGTTCGTACCACTAAGGACCACCGGCCAGAGGAACCGCCAGGCACCCCCCGCTGCTAGCGGTGGACCCAATCCCTCCTCAAGCCGAACCAAGCCAGAAACGATAAATAGACCGCTACCATCGACATCCATCCGGTCAATCGAAACTACTGGCGAGCCATGGGTGCGACAAAGGACGGCCCCAAGTAAAGTGCCTACTCCGGGATGTGAGATTGAGCGTCTTACCTTCCAAATGAAGAAGGTTAAACGGGTTAGCCAGGTAAAGGGACCTTCCAGCATCGCCGAGGAAGCGATTCCCATACCCCCAAGACAACCGTTGTCTTCTGACATGTTCGACATTCGCGCTCGTCGCTTGGAAGCCGAGGAACGATGGTTCCGTCGCAACACTCCTCTACCTTCCACGCAGCAAGCAGCTCCAGCACCACGTCAGGCACGGTTGGATGCCCCGCCGAACCAGATACCAACAAGTTTACCAGATGCCCGAGACCAGACAGCTCTAGTAGCCGCGGCTTCATCACCAGCGGACGTGCCATTACCACCCCTTACCGCAGGGCCTGTTTTTGACCCATTTCGTGGCATCGTTTTACGGGGTACGCATCATTACCGTACTTTTACGATTCATCGCCCGTGGGGGCCTATTTCGGTGCGGATGAATAAAAAAGGAACCCAGGCGGACCTTAAATTTAAAGGGCTGCGAAAAATTATCGACGTAGCGAAATAAGCTATTGGTATATTTTGAGATGTTATGAATTATTTTTAAGTTCTTTTCGTTAAATAAAAATTGAATTTCTAATAAGTTGATTTTTGAATGGGAAAAAAAAAATATAAAAAGAAGAAAAAAAATAATATAAAAAGAAGAAAAAAACATAATAACAAAAAAAAAAAAAAAATATATAAAAAGAAGAAAAAAAAAAGAATATAAAAAGAAGAAAAAAAAAAAGAAAAAAATAAAAATATATATATAAAAAAAAAAAAAAAAAAAAAAAAAAAAAAAAAATATACAAAAAAAAAAAAAAAATACAAAAAAAAAATAAATACAATTCCAGACGAGAAGGATCCCGTCTCCGAAGAAAGAGGGGAGTGTAACGAAGCATTACACGCTCACCCATTTAAAGGACAAATATTAACATAATATTAATAACATAATATTAATATTTGTATCCGCACCAACCGACCAGTGCAGCTGCCTAAGAATAAAAGATCGGCTCATTTCATACCCACCGACCCAGTGCCACCACCACACCAGATCGCACCCCTGCTATCCGCAGATTTAATCAAAACCATCGACCGCCTGTCTACCTACAGTGAATATACCAGACACTGTATTTGCCTGTTAAGCAATTCAATGCCTACCACCGTTCTATTTGTAACCACCAGTCACCGACCAAACCAGACACTGTATTTGCCTGTTAAGTAATTCAATGCCTACCGCCCCTGCTACCCACCGTTCTATTTGTAACCACCAGTCACCTACCTACCTTGCCGAACCAGTTTGTGTCACAAGTGTATCAATGCAAACTGCCCCTGCTACCCACCGTTCTATTTTCAACAATCAACCACCAACCTACTCGTAGTTGATATTTGCTGAACCAGTTTGAAGTGTATAATGCAATCAGCATAGTGTTCCTGTCAGCCATATGAGTTATTGTATTACGTTTTACAACTCACACTTAGTAGCTGTAGGATAATAGGACATAGGGAAGCCAATTTAGTAGCAGAAATTGTCTTCCGCCTTCCAGTTGAAATAAAAGTACCAATCCAGAGTACTGAAGAAAGAAAACCAGGGAACTAACAGAGTACCTTTTTTAACTTAAGGGGTACATAGTTAGTTATCCAAACTTTTTGGTGTATCACCGTAAAAAGGAGCCTCTCTCCAACCGATTTTTCCCTTGCTCTACTTTAGTAAGTACAGCTTGGGCCGAGAAGCTATTGCCGGCTGATCAACTGATTTTTCCCTGGTGTGAATTGCCAGGGCCGGAGCCTCACTCCAACCGATTTTTCCCTCGCTCTACTTTAATAAAGTATAGCTTGAGCCGAGAAGCGATTGCCAGCTGATCAACCGATTTTTCCCTGGTTTGCATTGCCAGGGCCGGAGCCTCACTCCAACCGATTTTTCCCTTGCTCTACTTTAGCAAGTATAGTTTGGGCCGAGAAGCTGTCACCAGCTGATCAACCGATTTTTCCTTGGTTCGAGTTGCCAGGGCCGGAGCCTCACTCCAACCGATTTTTGCCTTGCTCTATTTTTATAAATATAGCTTGGGCCGAGAAGCTATTGCCAGCTGATCAACCGATTTTTCCCTGGTTTGCATTGCCAGGGCCGGAGCCTCACTCCAACCGATTTTTCCCTTGCTCTATTTTAATAAATATAGCTTGGGCCGAGAAGCTATTGCCAGCTGATCAACTGATTTTTCCCTGGTTTGCATTGCCAGGGCCGGAGCCTCTCTCCAACCGATTTTTCCCTTGCTCTACTTAAGTAAGTATAGTTTGGGCCGAGAAGCTATTGCTAGCCGATCAAAACGATTCTTCCTTGGTTTGAATTGCCAGGGCCGGAGCCTCTCTCCAACTGATTTTTCCCTTGCTCTATTTTAGTAAGTATAGTTTGGGCCGAGAAGCTATTGCCAGCCGATCAAAACGATTTTTCCTTGGTTTGAATTGCCAGGGCCGGAGCCTCTCTCCAACCGATTTTTCCCTTGCTCTACTTTAGTAAGTATAGTTGGGCCGAGAAGCTATTGCCAGCCGATCAAAACGATTTTTCCTTGGCTTGCATTGCCAGGGCCATATATGAAATACCTTGTTATGTTATTATTAGTATATTTTTTAAGACAAGAGTAAAAACAGAGTTGTATATATGAAATACCGTGTTAATTAATATTTGCTTTACGAAACAAAACCCCGAATAAAAAATATCCTGTTATTTTGATTATTTAAGAATAATAATTTGAATTATATAAATTTAAAGTAGATTCCATTTTTTTTGAAATAAATGAATGTATAAAACAAAAGAAAAAGGAAATTGTAATAACATTGTAAAATAAAATACCAGCAAGACAAATAAAAAGATTTTAAACGGAGTTCTGAACTTCCTACCCAAGTTTTTATTGCTTTTCATTGGGAACACCTTGGACACCGGCGAGCTCACCTCAGCCTTAGTATAAAAAGCATCACAAGACCTTCGCGCAGATGATATTTAAAAGAGAAAAACACATCATTACGATCTTTCTTTGATATCCGACACTTTACGATGGGCACGCGGCCATTCTAAATGTACGTCGCTGTGACTATAATTCACACTTTGTTGTGTTGTTGTGGGCTCCTCTTTCGTTCTCGTTGGAAAGCTTGTCAATTGTTAGCTTCCTCGCTTTCTTTACTATGCGTGTGAGTCTCCAGCCCGTCCGCTGGCTCGACACGATAGGATAGACTGATTCGTGTGAGTCTCCAGCTCATCCGCTGGCTCAACACGAAAGACTGTTGCGAGTGAGTCTCCAGCTCATCCGCTGGCTCAACACGAAAGATGAGGACCTGTTTTGTTATCCTCTCTGAGTTACTCTCAAAACTCTTAGAGGACAACGGACTCAAAATGTGGGTCGAAAAATAGGAATGTATAGGATGGAGCAGAAAACAGGTTTTAAGAGTCAACCCTTGACCAAAAACAACACGATCAGAAAGAGGTTTTAAGAACCACAAAGGAAAAGCTTTTGTTGCGGTAAATCTTACCGTAACAAACTCCCCAATATTCATCCTGTTGGGTGAAAGTGGTGCAGTTGTTCCATTCCTGGCGAGTTCATCGGCTTAGCAATTGCCTGGAATATCTTGTAACGAAGTTACACCTTTCCTGCCGCCCCCTCCGCATCTGACCACAATAACCAATTAACCGGCGCCACCAACCCCCGCAATAGTTGCAACACCGCCACCGATCTGCACGATGATTCCATATAATTATTCATCTACGATGAATAATAGAACCATCATTACGTGACGTAACAACCACACAGTCTCCCAAATAACCGCCGCCACCGACCGACACTCTAATTCCACCACCGCCACCGAAATCCAAGAAGATTCCATAAATTTTTTCATATAATGAATAATCGAATCACCATCACGTGACGTAACACCAACACTGCATACTATTAAATAAATTCCGCCTGCCCCTCCACATCGCACGTTCAAGAGTTCTCACTCGAAGGTACGCTGCGGGGAATACCAGCAGTAACCTCACCAAATTTTGAAGCAAAAGTTTTTTGTCAGCTTTCCCCTCCGGTGGGTCGTTGACCGGCGTTTAGGCCACTCGATTATTGTCGTGGAGCTCTTCCTTTCTAGAGGAACCTCTACTGACCTCCGTTTATTGTCGTGGGGTTGCTGCTTCGTAAGCTTCTCCGTATACCTAGTTTGGGGAACTACCAGTTTTTTGTCGTGGCTACTCCTTTGCCTAGGGGTACCATAGACCGAGCCTTGCTCAACCGTTTTTTGCCAGCTTTCCACTTCGCTGTTGGTCGTCGTGGATCGTTGACCGGCGTAAGGCCACTCGTTTATTGTCGTGGAGCCCTTCCTTTCGAGAGGAATCTCCACAGACCTAGTATCTAAGGTATCATAATAAATGAATTGTAATTTTTATTTTAAGAATATCAATAAGAATATGAAATAAACTGTTAAGAATATTAAGATTAATAAAGATATTGTTGTTTCGGAGTTCGACACTCTTCAACCCTGAGTTTTTGCTTTCTTTTGGTAACAACCCTGGACATCCATGAGCTAACATCAGCCTGAGTATAAAAAAAGCATCACAAATTGGCGCCCGAGCAGGGACCTTTAGAAGACTCAACCGAACTCCGACTGCCGACCGACCAGGAGCCTTTGAAAGGTACCACCGATAACCGCCGACCGAACTTGGACCATCAACTTGTTACAACGTACAGCAGAGTCATGTTCGGAACCGATGACAACACTAAGGAAGATGACCAGAACATCCTCAAGAATCTCGGCTTCATACATTATATGAAGAAATCCGAGTTAGTCGAGACATTAGGAACACTAAGTCTAGAAACAGACGGGAAAGTGAAGGATCTTCGTCAACGTCTAAGTACCCACCTCAAAAAGGTACGCTCGCATGGTTCAATGCAAAATCTGTGCGAAAAATGGGAAGACATTGTGGAAGATTAGATGACGAACCGCCCGTAGAGCCTTTACCCACCCAGAAACCGCAACCGCCGAAGGAACCCACCGACCTGGAATCTAGCCGCACCGCAGGGGGACCCGTTTTCCCAATATATATAGAAACACGCTTTGAAGTCCCACCGCTCATACCGCCGACCCAGCCACCGAACAAGAGCATAACACCAGCCGACGCGCCCATAGCCGCCACACATCCCGGACCAAGCCATCGCCAGCATGCACCGACTGAACGAGAACATAAAGAGCATGAACCGGGACAGCATTTCCTCCCCCCAAACCGGCTCACACTCAGCTACGAAGCTGAGGTAATGAACACAGTCCGTTAGTGGGGCTTGAGGTTCGATTCATCTGGGAATCCTCTTGAATTTCTAACGAGGTTATCCGAATTGCCGCAGTGTTATAACATTCCTCCAAACGATGTGCTACGGACATTACCGGAAATATTCCGAGGGACCGCCTTGCAATGCTTAAGGATAAAGAGGGATAATCTATCCACCTGGGAAGATTTTCGAGAAGCCTTCATCAGTCATTTTCTACCCGCCCGATACCTGCACTAGTTGGAAGAGGAGATAATAAGGAAACGTCAGGGCCGCGAGAAAAGGCCAAGGAATATATCTTATCCGCCCAAGTTATGTATAAGACACATTCCTCTCCATCATTGCTAGATATCCGGTTAGCGGATACCTTCAATTATTTGCATGGGAAAGATTCTATTCCCACATTATAATTATTCATAGTTTGCACATTCCTTCACGGAGCAGACTGCAATATGAATATCACTTTAATGTTTGGTCATTTTTGCTGACCTAACACAATAATAAATGAATAAGGTATCTTGGAAAATTTCTGGGAGTTGCTTTTAATCCGCAAAACACATCAGACGTGTTTTTGTTTTTGACACTAAGAAAATTATGAAATAAATAATAAACGATTAAATAAATTTTGGTATTTGTGTAACTTGTTATTTTGTTTTTTTAAAAAACCATTCGGTACGCGATAATAGATAAATGGCGCAGTCGGTAGGATAATTAAATAAAAATAAATAAAAATATAATTATCCAGTGATACGAACCGTACCTACCATAAGTGACACTAATACGAAAAAAAAAAAAAAAAAAAAATTTTGAATTGTGAGTGAAAATTGTAAAGTAAAGCAGTGAACCCAATAATAAAATCGTCCAAGAATAAGTTGTGGTTGCTTATACTAAACAAAAAATATTGATAAACACGAAAAGTGTAAAACAATACCTAAAAATAGTTAATATTGATAAACACGAAAAGTGTAGAACAATAACTAAATACAATTAATGTTGACAAGAAGTCAATCAAAAACAAAACAATTCGACGAAAATCGTAACTTAGAAGAAGTCAAAATGGAACAACTCCAAGAACAGCTAAGACAAAGAGAGGAGCAGATTATGTTGAGAGAACAACAATTGGAACAGCTTAACACAGCTTTTCAAAACCTCCAAATCAGAGAAACAGCCCGACTCGACAAGGAAAGAATATCAAGAGAAGTAAAGCATATGACAACGTTCACCGGGACAGGCGACGTAACGGTCAACAGCTTCATAAAAAATGTGGAATATTATATTGGGGATACGACAAGCCTTACGTTAAGAAAATACATGGTGAGGACAATTTACAACGAGAAAATACAAGGACAAGCGAAGGAAATATTGATCAACCTACCAGATGCAGGGAACTGGGACGAAATCAAAAGGCAGTTGAAGTTGCACTACAAGCCGGACGTTGAACCCAGCCAGATTTACAGGATGGTAAACAGCCTCAAAGTAAATACAGTAAGTGAACTTTTATTAGAAATTCAAAAAATTTAATACAAAAGTGATGAATTAAAAGAATATTATAAAGGCGATAGCGCCATAGACTTAAGTACTGTAAATTCGATGTTGGTCAATATAATTAAAGAGATGAGTCAAGGTGTTTTGTTAGACAAAATATATGAAGAGAAAAATCTAGATAAAGTATTTGAGATAATGATAAAGAGAAGATATGAAGACAGCTGTATTAGGGATGAATTTAAGAAAAATAATAGTGCCAATAAAATAGATAATAGACAAATTAAAAATCAGAACAAGATAGGATTTGCTAGAAATCAAAATAATTATTACAACAATAGTCAACAAAATAATAGAAGTTCAGAAAATTTTAGGCAGTTTAATCAAAGCAATAATTATCCTAATAATAGAAACACTAGTAATTTTAACACTACAAACAGTAGAAACACTTATAATACAAATAATAGAAATGCAAGTAACTACAATAACTTTAATAGAAGAAATTCAGGTAATTTTAATGGTTATAAAAATTCAGGAAATTATTATGGACATTCAGGTCAAAATCGTTCGCACAACCAAAATTATCAAAGACATGAAGAACCCATGTCTATAGGCAATATAGAGGCAAATAATTCACAAAATAACAGTGAGATAAATAATGTCGAGTTTTTTATCAACTAGCCTCGGATGAATTACCTACGATAGAAATTACCATACAAAACAAAAAAATATTTAGCTTTAATAGATACGGGGTCTACCCTTAGTATTATCGACGATAGGATTGGTGTTTTTAAGAGGGTCAAAATAAAACCAATGCATTTTACAACCATAAATGGTAAGGACGCAATTGAGTTTGAAGCGCATACACCAGCGCCTGAAGAATTTCAGTTTCCTAAAGGAGCTTTTATAAGATGGAAAGTTAAAAACTTACCCAATAGACGATACCAATTTATAATTGGAATCGACATTCTTAATAAATTAAACACCTTAATCGATTTAGAGTCAGGAACAATAGTTCTCAACGAACAACGAATAAAAATTCTAGGAAAACCTTATACATATGACGAAATTTATACATTAGAAACAATAAACGATAGTGACATAATTAATCGACTTAAACTTGATTATTTAAATAAAGAAGAACATGTAGCTGTAACCAAAATAATACAGAGATTTCAAAATTTATTTTTTAAAGAAGGAGATAAGCTAACGAGCACTCCAATAATTAAACATGAAATAAAGACAACTACAGATTGTCAAGTCAATGCGAAATTATATAGGTATCCTCCTAAACATGAGGAAGAAGTGAGAAGACAGATAGCTGAAATGGAAGAGCAAGGAATTATTAGAAAAAGTAGATCTAAATACTCAAGTCCGTTAATAGTCGTTCCGAAAAAAAATGATAATTCGGGAGTTCAAAAATTTCGTATAGTTATAGACTATAGGAAATTAAATGAAATACCTATAGATGACAAACAACCACTTCCTAATATGGACGCCATATTAGACAAGATGGGAAGGTCGAACTATTTCACAACTTTAGATTTAGCTAAAGGCTATTATCAAATTTTAGTAAAAGAGGAAGACATTCCAAAGACAGCGTTTGTAACACCACAAGGTTTATATGAGTTTGTTAGAATGCCGTTTGGTTTAAAGAATGCCCCAGCGACATTCCAAAGGCTAATGAATGACATTTTAAGAGATTTCATAAACATTTCATGTGTAGTATATCTAGACGATATACTTATTTTCAGCACATCACTTGAGGAACATATACAATCTATAACTGCAATATTTAAAGTACTTGAAGATAAAGGATTAAAAATTCAGATTGATAAATGCAGCTTTATGAAAAAAGAAACTCAGTTTCTGTCTCATGTTCTTACAGAAGATGGTTTTAAACCAAATCCTGAT
Source organism: Platycheirus albimanus (assembly GCA_916050605.2). Classification (NCBI taxonomy): domain Eukaryota; kingdom Metazoa; phylum Arthropoda; class Insecta; order Diptera; family Syrphidae; genus Platycheirus; species Platycheirus albimanus. The sequence continues at coordinate 159,830,523 of OU696696.1, read as the reverse complement.
AAGATTAAAGTAATTGAAAACTTAGAATTACCTCAAACGCAAAAACAAATCAAAAGTTTTTTAGGTCTTAGTGGATTTTACAGAAAATTCATTAAGGACTACGCAAAAATAGCGCAGCCTATGACAAAGTATCTTAAGAAAGATACTAAACTTACATCACTTACATTACTACAGATCCAAACTATATAGTTGCTTTTGAGAAACTTAAAAGCCTTATTTGTTCCCATCCTATTTTAATATTCCCAGATTTTAAAAAATAGTTTCAATTAACAACGGACGCATCAAAATATGCGCTAGGGGCAGTTCTGTCGCAAGAAGGACATCCAGTGTGTTTTGCTTCTAGAACACTAAATAAGCATGAAATTAATTATTCCGCAACGGATAAAGAATTTCTGGCTATAATGTGGTCAGTCAGTTATTTTCGACCGTATCTGTACGGTAATAAATTTAAAATCTATACGGATCATCAACCGATAAAATACTTACATGCTAAATACAAGGGAAAAGATATGTCAGCCAGACATCAAAGGTGGCTTCTAAAATTAGGAGAATATAATTTTGAAATAGAGTATTTGCAGGGAAAAGACAATAAAGTCGCAGACTTTCTTAGCAGAATTGAAATTAACGAGGACGTTAAATCTGAAGATGGAGGGATGAGTATGTATAACAACTTTTCAAATATATATGAAGACGAAGTTTCAGATGTAGGTTTACTATTTAATTTAGAAGATGATGAGAATGAAACCACCATGGCAACAATTCATTCCGCAGAAGAAGAATTGTTAGATCATATTCCGATAAAGGAAGAAATTGTAAACAAGTACAAAACTCAAATAATTTTGACGAATAATAAAGTCCAAGAAATAGAAATAATTCATGGGAAAAGAATAATATACATTGCAGAATGTGATTTTCAAAATCTAAATGGTATTTTTAGAAGATTTATAAAAAAAGGATTAACGGGTATATATTCAGAACTAAGCGATAATAAGTACAACATAGTACAAGAAAAATTAAGAGAATTATTCTCAAACGATAGTCAGATAAAATTTATAAAGTGTTCATTCAGGGCACAAGATATAAGAACAGAAACAGAAGCAATTAAACAAATTTCGATTAACCATGTCAAGGTAAGCTTACATTCAGGTATTCAAGAAACTTTCAATCAAATTAAAAACAAAATATACTATCCAAATTTATTAGAATTAATTCAAATTGTAATTAATCAATGTGAAGTTTGCCAACAAGTGAAATATGATCGCAGACCAATTAAACCAAAACTTAATTTGACAGAAACACCATCAGAACTAAATGAATGTATTCACATTGATACATTCGTAATTTTAAAATGTAGTTTTTTAACAATAATTGATAAATTTTCAAAATTTGGTTTTGCATACTATTTAAATGATAGAAACCATTTGACTTTGGTTGAAGAACTTGAAAGTCATTTTGCTAAGGCAGGAAAACCACGCAAAATAATTGCAGATAATGAATTCAATTCAATACACATAAAAGAATTTCTCCAAAATGAAGGTATAAACATCCATTTTACTAAACCGAATTCCCACACAGGAAATTCCGACGTGGAAAGGTTTCATAGTACTTTGTTAGAGAAGTGTAGAATTTTAAAATTAAATACAGTAAACGTATCAGTTAAAAGACTAGTTCAAAAAGCAATTAGAAATTATAACGAGAGAATTCATTCAACTATTAAAACAGGTCCTTCTGACGTACAATTTCATAAAGTAGAATTCGATAAGATAAGAAATAATTTACAAACTATTAAGAGAAACAACATTACAAAAGTAAACAAAAGAAGAGAAAATTATGAGGAAACAAGATCCACAGGATTTATAAGAAATTACAAAGCAGTTAGGCATAAGCATCAGCCTAGATTTAGGAAGAGTAAACTTTCCAATAGATGGTTGGGTGCTGTATGAATAGGGTAGGCCCTGATTGGTATCAACATGGCGATGCCCAGCGTTGCAACTGTCTCATACGCATCAATTGTGCTTATTTTACCAAGTGGTAGCCATCGGGTACTGGTCTTGTCCACCCGGACTTGACTTGCTGAACTTATAAGCGCGAGTGTTGATCACAGAAAAATAGCAACACTATAATTGCCCTGCCATAAAACTCCTCTGTTTCTCTTGTTGGGTAGCAGTTTACTCTGTACGAACCCCTCAGAAAGCAAGCGAGCGGCGGATGAGCTTCCAATTAAGTGAACCAACGGCGACGCTTACAGACAATATGGTAGGCACCCCATTGAGCTACTTCGACATATTCGGAGCTCAGGTCTTTGGGTCCTTTCACTACTATTAGTCAGGGTAGTGAAATAGAGAAGGTGGCGGATGAGCCCATATAGGACCAACGGCAGCTCTCAAATCCCCGTAGTGGGTTACTGACTCTGGATTTCTCCAGCTCCTTTTGTCCAAGGAGAGCAGCATAGGGCCTGGTCCCCCAGGTTGGGGGTTGTGCGTCGGGGTAACTTCCCTACCACGTAAAAAAAAATAGTTCCGAAACAACCAATTGCCTTGGATATGGATGACCCTACTGATGACGACCCTAGCAAACTAAACAAGGACAACGAATTTCGGTTCTGCACGTGGAATGTCCGGACCCTTAACAGACCACGTGCAGCCGAACAATTAGTGGAAGCCCTAGATGGTGTCAAAGCCGACATCACAGCCATCCAAGAAGTGCGATGGGATGGTGAAGGCACAAGGAGGATGAAAAACTGTGACATCTACTACGGCAAGTGCTACAGGACAAGAAACCAGCGGCTATTTGGATGCGGATTTGTGGTAAGAGGAAGGCTTAGGCAAGAAGTCTTGGGGTTTCGTGGCATAAGCGAACGCATTGTCACAATCCGCATTAAATCCAAATTCAACAACATCTCGCTGATCTGCGTCCACGCCCCCACTGAGGAAAAAGATGACACGACCAAAGAAGAATTCTACGATCTTCTCGAGAAGACGTATGATGAAAGCCCGAAGTACGACACTAAGTTTATTCTTGGTGACTTCAACGCCAAAATCGGAAAGGAGGGTAACTTTGGCTCGACAGTCGGAAAGCATAGCCTGCACGACAACACTTCCGGTAACGGACACAGGCTAATCGACTTTGCTGCGGGGCGAAGTGTCATCTTAGCTAGCACATACTTCCCACACCTCAATATACACAAGGGGACCTGGCGGTCTCCTGATCAAAATACCGTCAACCAAATTGATCACATTGCGATTGATAGCAGACATGCCTCCAATGTCATGGATGTCCGCACTTTCCGAGGGGCCAACATAGACTCGGACCACTACCTTGTTGTAGCTAAAGTGCGAATGCGGATCTCCACCAGACCGCAGAACCGAACATCCACTGTAAGAAAGTTCGATGTTGCTAAGTTACAATCGCAAGAGACCGCCACAACCTTTGCCAATCATGTCTCCTCTTATCTCTTGACAAGCCCGGCGCCTGCGCCAAACCCAGAGGCCCAGTGGCAACATTGCAAAATGGCCATCAAAACCGCTGCCACGGATGTTTTGGGTTTCATTAGGCGACCACAACGAAACACCTGGTTCGATTATGAGTGCAGGCTCGCACACTTGGCCAAAGACGAAGCCTATCATGCAGTTCTGAATGCCCGAACTAGAGCTGCCAAGAGCGCTTCCCGTGCGGTATACCAGCAAAAGAGGAAAGAGGAACATCGGCTTTTCAGAAGAAAAAAAAGAGAACTGGAAAAACGAATGGTTGAATCTATTGAGGGGTGCTACGGCAGAAGCAATGTTCGAAAGTTCTACCAAAGGGTAAAGCATTCGTCCAAGGGTTACAAAGCCCGAGCGGAAGCATGTAGAGACGAGGGTGGGAATGTCGTTGTAGATACACAGTCGGTGCTGAGAATTTGGAAAGAACACTTCTGCAGACTGTTAAACGGCGAAGGCAGCCAACTAATCGCTGTCAGGCAGAATGATCCATTCGATTTGGATGATGATGAACAAAATTTCCGTCCTCCCGACCAAGAAGAAGTTCGGATAGCAATATCTAAACTAAAGCCCAACAAGGCTGCTGGAGCTGATGGCCTTACGGCTGAACTCTTCAAAGCAGCGGGAGATGACTTGGTGAGGAGCATACACCAACTCATCTGTACAATCTGGTCGGATGAAAGTATGCCTGACGAATGGAACCTCAGCATTGTGTGCCCTATCCACAAGAAAGGAGATACTCTAAACTGCGCCAACTACAGAGGTATAAGTCTCCTAAATGTCGCCTATAAAATCTTGTCGGCCATTCTGTGTGAACGTCTGAACCCTTTCGCACGTGAACTGATTGGCCCCTATCAGTGTGGTTTCAGGCCCGGTAAGTCAACCGTCGACCAAATTTTCACACTTCGGCAGATTTTGGAAAAGACCCAAGAATTCCAAATCGATACTCACCACCTCTTTATCGATTTTAAAGTCGCCTATGACAGCGTAAACAGGAACGAGCTATACAGAGCCATGTCGCTTCTTGGCATCCCTGCCAAACTCGTTCGATTGTGCAGGATGACTATGGAGAACTCGCGCTGCTCCGTCAAGATTGGTAAGAACACCACCGACTCATTTAATGTCGAGAAAGGCTTACGACAGGGTGACGCGCTGTCATGTAACCTCTTCAACATCATTCTTGAGGCAATCGTACGCAACTCGCATGTCAACACCAGCGGTACGATTTTTTTTAGATCCGTTCAACTACTTGGCTATGCTGATGATATTGACATTATTGGAAGAACGAAGCGCGCTGTCAGTGGAGCATTCGCAAGTATTGAAGTGGAAGCGGCTCGAATGGGTCTGGCTGTAAATGAAGATAAAACAAAGTATATGCTGTCCTCGGGTGAAGTAGATCATCACCGTAGGCTCGGACAAAACGTCACAATGGACAGATATAACTTTGAGGTTGTCAAGGACTTTGTCTATTTGGGTTCCACTATAACCTCTCAGAACAACATCAGTGAAGAGATCAGTCGAAGAATCACTCTTGCCAATCGCTGTTTCTTCGGGCTAAGAAGGCATCTTAGTAGTAAAGCCCTCTCTCAAAGGACCAAGGAGACACTATACAAGACCCTTATCATTCCAGTCCTGCTGTATGGGGCAGAAGCGTGGACACTGACACAATCGGATGAATACAGGCTGGGGTGCTTTGAGAGAAAGATTCTTCGGGTGATATTCGGGCCTGTATGTATCAATGGAGTATGGAGGAGAAGATTCAATGACGAACTGTACGGGCTATACAGCGACATTGACTTGGTTAAGAAGCTGAAAATTCAGCGGCTTAGATGGCTGGGTCATGTGGAGCGTATGGACGAAAACGCTCCTGCCCGACGAGTCTTCAATTCCAACCCGGAGGGCCGACGCAGTTCTGGAAGACCCCATCTAAGGTGGCGCGATCAAGTGGTAAACGACCTCAACCAACTTGGTGTGCGCAACTGGAGGCCACTGGCTAGGGACCGGCCTAGCTGGCGAGGAATGTTGGTTGAGGCCGTGGTACACAATGGACTGTCTGCGCCACCTTAAGTAAGTAAGTAAGTAAACTTTCCAATATACATGTCACTAATATAAAAAGACAACCTAAATTTTCAGCTCTTCATGACAATCTTCCTTCTTCTACTGGTATCACCAGCTAAAGGTAGACTAAATATTAACGAAATAAAGGAACAGAGCGGATTCACGGAGATAAAATTAAATAACGTTGATTTGATAACAAAAACCGATATTATTATTCACATTATAAATCCAAACGAAATTATTAACATTCTAGACAACATTTCAATAAATATTAAAGGATTGGATATAGAACATATAGAAATTATTCAAACCGAACTTAAACATCTTAAATATAAAATACAAACGCTTATTCCAATTGAAAAAAGGCATAAAAGAGGATTGGCTAATATTGTAGGCAGTGCATCTAAATGGTTGTTTGGAACCATGGATGAAGAAGACAGAATTAATATAGAAAAACATTTTACTGATATAGAAATAAATAATCATAATGCTATAGGGAATATTAATCAACAGGTAGTTATAAACGATCATTTTAATAGAACTTTTCAGCAATTAAAAACAGTTTTAGAAAAAGATAGAGTAGTCATATTGGGACAATTAAATAGTGTATCAACTAATGTTATTAAGAAAAATTTATTTTATGACCAGTACTTTAAACTTCAAATTGTAAAAGAAAAAATTGATCATATTCAAAGTAATATAGCTTCGGCTAGATATGGGCACATAAATCCAAACATGTTAACTGATATTGAAACACAAAAATATGAAATTGATTTGAATATTAAGATGGGTGTAATTAAATTTAAAGAAAATTTATTGTTATTTGCCATAAAAATTCCCAAAGACTTTGAACAAATTCAACTTAAAATTATTTTACCAATTCCAAATTTGAATAAAGAAGAAATTGATAGCCCAAAAGAAATCATATTTAAATATAATAATGTAACATATAAATATGAAGAAAATAAATATTTAAATGAACTACAAACAAGTAAACATTGTGTATTCCAAGAAAATTGTAAACTCATAAAAAATAATCACACTGATATTTTTACTATTGATGATGAAACTATAATTATAAAAAATGCGGAAAATATGAATATAACACAAAATTGTGATGACAGAAATTTAAATGTAACAGGAAATCTGTTAGTTAATTTCAATAATTGTGAACTAAGAATTTTAGACCATTATTGGACAAATGTAAAAGAAATTTTTCAAGATCGATTCTACTATCCAATGAATACAAGTTTTACCAATTTTAGCAGCAAAATAACTTTAGAAGATATAATATTTGAAAACGAAAATAACATCGAAAAAATTGAAGAATTACAGTATCATAAGAATATATCTTATGGAATTGACTTCACGTTAATTGTTTTATTAATTGTTTCAGTTATTTTCAGTTTTATGTTTCAAAAGAAAATCAAAGTTAAAATTAATAATAAAATTCAGGAGAATTTTAAACTAAAGGGGGAAGAAGTTATGTATAAGACACATTCCTCTCCATCATTGCTAGATATCCGGTTAGCGGATACCTTCAATTATTTGCATGGGAAAGATTCTATTCCCACATTATAATTATTCATAGTTTGCACATTCCTTCACGGAGCAGACTGCAATATGAATATCACTTTAATGTTTGGTCATTTTTGCTGACCTAACACAATAATAAATGAATAAGGTATCTTGGAAAATTTCTGGGAGTTGCTTTTAATCCGCAAAACACATCAGACGTGTTTTTGTTTTTGACACTAAGAAAATTATGAAATAAATAATAAACGATTATATAAATTTTGGTATTTGTGTAACTTGTTATTTTGTTTTTTTAAAAAAACCATTCGGTACGCGATAATAGATAAATCCCAGGTCTTATTGCACCAGCACCCACGCATGTCGGCAACCGAAAATATCGACCGGATTTTCGACAACATGAGGCCGGAATACCGGTATTATATACGTCGCAAAGACTAAGATAATCTAGATGAGCTGGTTCACTTAGCCGAGGAGTTTGAAGCCATAAAGAGCGACGACCGCCACTCACGCCCGTTACTCGCAGCCTCCAGCCAGCTTCCTCCTGTAACCCGACTACCACCGCCACCAGCGCCGTACGACCGCGATACGCACTGCTGGAATTGCAAACAGCGGGGCCATCGAAAGGAATCATGCCACCGACCGTTCCGGATGTTCTGCTTCTTCTGCGGAGAAGATGGCAGACTAACGAAGGATTGCCCATGCCACCGACTGGCCGTAGCTGTAGTGAACGCCCCGCCCGAACAAGACCCCCGATTTTTCGTCCCTCTCAGAGTGGGAAACCAAGAATAACTGGTTCTGGTCGACAACGGTTCGACCAAAACTTTTGTCGGACACCCGTTAAGACAAGTATTCCGAGAGGTAGGATTTCCTATGCGGGAGAGTCAGCAGGTCATTCATATGGCGAATGGAGCACCTGTGGTAACGACTGAGCATTACACTGCTACCTTTTTACTGGGCGAAACTTTTTTTACCGCCGAAGTGACGTATTTTCCTTCTCTCGCCGAGGATGCAGTGTTGGGAATGCTTTTACTGAACAACGCAGGTTTGCAAATATTCATGGGAGGCAAACCACTCTCTGGCAAGCAACCGTTGCCTTCCGATGTCACCAATAGCCCCATAACGACCGTGCACGCAATTCGAATTCCGTACTCAAGTAGTTCCAGTTGCCCTCCCACAGCTAACCGAAGAAAGTACCAGCCGAAGTTACTTGCACCGCCCCAGCCACCGTTTATTTTTCCGATGGATCCCGGACCCACCTTGTTAAAAAAAAGGAATTTCCCGGAGCCTAACATCGCTTTGCACCGCAGCCCGATACAGAAGCTCGTTTATCCCGACAATGAACCGCCTGACTTCGTCCGAGAGTGTCACCCACAATATTTCCGCACCTGCACCTCAGGTCAAGAAAGTGAAGCCACTACACCGCCGCCGCCAAAGCACAAGTCAGTCTGTCACTGACCCTAGGATGCAACAGCCGACCGAACCACGTAAAATAAAGCCGTCAACCAGAAGCCAACGCTCAGCCGTATTTCACCGAACCAAGTGTCGAAGGAGCCCCGTCAACACTCCGAACCATGATTCGGAAGCCAGTCAGCCGATCTTACCAAAGCCTCCACCTGCAGTAGGCTTAGGGAAGGTGCGCATGCGGCACAAACAGGCCGAAAGAACTTGGCAATCTCGAAACCGACCAGCCGAAGAACTGACTCGAAACTTTCCCCTTCCGATCCGACCCGAAAGGAGCCAACACTCCAGCAGAGTATTGTACCCATTCAGAGGCATCAGGTTGAGAGGGAGCCGACACTACCGGACGTTCAGCATTCAACGCCCGTGGGGCCGAATCAACGTGCGAATGAATCGAAAAGGTACTCACGCTGAGCTGCGATTCAAGGGGCAGCGAAAAACCATCGAAGTCGAACTAGACTAGAAGTTAAGAAGAAGGAAGACCGAGCTCACAATGAATTTTTTTTTTAGTTTTTCTTTTCGTATTGAATACGTTTTTCTTAAGTTTATATTGATCGAACTATTTATAAGCCTTTTTTTTACTCAATGTTACGTTGAATTACCGAATTAAAAAAAAAAAAAAAAAGATATTTACAGCCACTGCTTTCAACGAGAAAGTATTCGTCCCGTAAGCAAGGGGGGAATGTAACGAAGTTACACCTTTCCTGCCGCCCCTCCGCATCCGACCACAATAACCAATTAACCGCCGCCACCAACCCCCGCAATAGTTGCAACACCGCCACCGATCTGCACGATGATTCCATATAATTATTCATCTACGATGAATAATAGAACCATCATTACGTGACGTAACAACCACACAGCCTCCCAAATAACCGCCGCGACCGACCGCCACTCTAATTCCACCACCGCCACCGAACGCCAAGAAGATTCCATAAATTTTTTCATATAATGAATAATCGAATCACCATCACGTGACGTAACACCAACACTGCATACTATTAAATAAATTCCGCCTGCCCCTCCACCCCGCACGATAAAGAGTTCTCACTCGAAGGTACGCTGCGGGGAATACCAGCAGAAACCTCACCAAATTTTGAAGCAAAAGTTTTTTGTCAGCTTTCCACTCCGCTGTTGGTCGTCGTGGGTCGTTGACCGGCGTTTAGGCCACTCGATTATTGTCGTGGAGCTCTTCCTTTCTAGAGGAATCTCTACTGACCTCCGTTTATTGTCGTGGGGTTGCTGCTCTCGTAAGCTTCTCCATAGAACTAGTTTGGAACTACCAGTTTTTTGTCGTGGCTACTCCTTTTCTTATGGGTACCATAGACCGAGCCTTGCTCAACCGTTTTTTGCCAGCTTTCCACTCCGCTGTTGGTCGTGGTGGATCGTTGACCGGCGTTAGGCCACTCGATTATTGTCGTGGAGCTCTTCCTTTCTAGAGGCACCTCTACTGACCTCCGTTTATTGTCGTGGGGTTGCTGCTCTCATAAGCTTCTCCATATACCTTGTTTGGGGAACTACCAGTTTTTTGTCGTGGCTACTCCTTTGCCTAGGGGTACCATAGACCGAGCCTTGCTCCACCCTTTTTTTCCAGCTTTCCACTTCGCTGTTGGTCGTGGTGGATCGTTGACCGGCGTAAGGCCACTCGTTTATTGTCGTGGAGCCCTTCCTTTCGAGAGGAATCTCCACAGACCTAGTATCTAAGGTATCATAATAAATGAATTGTAATCTTTTATTTTAAGAATATCAATATGAACATGAAATAAACTGTTAAGAAAATTAAGATTAATAAAGATATTGTTGTTTCGGAGTTCGACACTCTTCAACCCTGAGTTTTTGCTTTCTTTTGGGAACAACCCTGGACATCCATGAGCTAACATCAGCCTGAGCATAAAAAAAGCATCACAATCTCTATGTCCTGGCACCCAAAAAAGGTGAATGTTAAACTGTTCTGCCATCTCCATAAAAGATGAGCGGCAGTTGCGGGCTGTTGCTGAGTTCGTGGAAAGCGCCTCGAATGATTTAAGGACAGCTTGGCTGTCTGAGAAGATGCGCATATTCGACGTGGATATCACGTTTTCCTTGAGCCACGATAGAACCTCTTTTATCGCTAGAAGTTCCGTTTGGAACACGCTACAATAGTTAGGGAGTCGTAATGAGAGACTAAGATCTAGTACTTCTGAGTACTCACTGCCCCCAACCCCATCTTCGGTTTTTGAATCGTCAGTGTAGAAATGAATTGAATCATCTCTCAAAAAATTTTCTTCGTCCCAATCAGACCGCGAAGGAATGGAGACTTGGAAGTTGTTTTCAAAAACCAGTTGGGGTATAGTGTAGTCATAGTGACTTGGAATTGATCTCAATGAATTCAGAATAGTAGTGTGTCCAATTGAGTTATTGGTCCATTGAGAGGTGGCTCTGAGACGGATTGCTGTACTCGCGGCCGTTTGTTTACTAAAAACGTTGAGGGGTGTAAGATTAAGAAGAATGTCTAAGGCAGCTGAAGTTGTCGTGCGCACTGCTCCAATGACACATAGACACGCTAATCTTTGATTTTTGCTTTTTTTGTCCCGGTAGGAGACTTTATCCAAAACAGTCCACCATACTGTTATCCCATAAGTGAGTATCGGTCTTATGACCGCTGTGTAGAGCCAGTGGGTAATTTCTGGGGATAAGCCCCATTTGTTCCCTATTGCTTTTTTGCAAGAAAAGAGAGCCACAGTGGCCTTTTTTACTCTTTACTGAATGTTGGGTTTCCATGTGAGCATTTAGTTGTGCAATTTTATATTTTCTTGTGAAGAGGACCAGTTCAGTTTTGTGAGGGTTTACTCCTAGCCCACATTTTAATGTCCATTCAAGAAGCTTGCTAAGAGGTTTTTGCATTATTTCACTAAGAATATCAAAGAATATCGCAATGGCGACGTCATCAGTGTATGCAATCACTTCGAAGCCCTCTGCTTCCAGGTCAACTAGAAGTTTATTGACAACTTAATTCCATAGAAAAGGGGAAAGGACTCCAACTTGTGTAATACCTCTGCTGACTGATCTTCTTAGGGAGACGCCTCCTAGGGTTGAGTTGATTATCCTTCTTTTAAGAATACAGCTTATAAGCTCACCCAGGGAGCAGTCCACTTTGAGATTGTCCAGTGCCGTTGTGATTGACTGGCTGCTGACGTTTTTAAAAGCACCCTGCATATCTAGGAATGCTACCAGAGTATACTCTTTGTGATGTAGGGAATATTCGATAGTGCTTACTTAGGTATATAAATCAGTTTCTATAGATTTTTTTGTATTTGTATTTATTTTTATTAGTAACATAAGTATGCTAAAATTAACATTTTTTGAAATAATACTTATTGAATAAGGTTAACATAAACGGAAATTGTTGTTATGCACAGTATTTAAAAGAGATAATAATAATAATTTCTAAACTAAAATATTTTAAAAGATTCTTGAATCAAAATTATGGAAATAAGGAAAAAAATAGTGATAATAGAGAAGAGGAAGAGATATTAAATAAGAAGTAAAGAAAAATGTTGTTAGCACCTAAAATAAGTATTAAGAGCAGTTTTAAAAGCGTTGCAGTTGTTGATTCTCCTCACATTGGCAGGTCATGAGTTCCACAGACCAACAGTGTACACGAAAAATTGGCGCTTGGATGTATTATACTTATGAGTTGGTACAATAAGAACTCTGCTTCTTTTAGAGGAAAAACGAGTTTTTCGTAAAGGTATTCAGGGGTCTCCGTTTGTACCAGATTGAATAGAAAAATTAACATCTTTTTGTCAAGATAGCTTTGAAATGACATGCCATAGAAGCGATTCACGTAGTTGGAAATGTGATCAAACCGACGAAGAGAATAAATGAAACGTAAAACGTTGTTAAATGCTACTCGTATTTTTCTTTGGCTCGTACATCACAGAAAATCAAACTACCATAGGTTAAGATTGAAAGAACAAGCGTTCTTACCATCGTAGATTTTACTTTAACAGGAAGGCTGCCACCAATGATGTAGAGAGCTCTGAGTGCACCGTAAATTTTGCCAACAGTGCATGATATGTGATCCCCCCAAGTTAAGGTTTGGGTAAAAATAATGCCCAAGTTTCTAACCTTTTCAACGTAAAGAGCTGCCAAGTTCGTTTCTGGGAAAGCATGAAGTGTCGATCACATTTTTATTTATAACGATTGCTTGGCTTTTTTACTTGCGATTATAGGTACTATAAGGCAAGTTATGGATTCGTGCAGAAAAAAAAATTTGAGATAACAATCACACATGACATTACGATGATGGAGAAGTCGAAAAAAGTGGGTCTGGAAATTCCGTCCGTCTGTCTGTCTGTCTGTCTGTATGTCTGTTCGCGCATCTGGAGGCTGAACGGATGGGCCGATTTGCTTCAAATTTGGCATTGTATATATAAACTATAGTATTCCCACCTGAGGTGCGCCATCTATCGACGAAAAACTAAGCTCTAGAATACCATGGGAAGCAACAACAACAATTTCCACCATTTTAATTGTTGTTGTTGCTTCCCATGGTATTCTCGAGCTTAGTTTTTCGTCGATAGATGGCGCACCTCAGGTGATAGTACTATAGTTTATATATACAATGAATTTGGTATCTAGGATTTATTTGGCCGTCCCTCGGAACGTATTTTTTATTTTTGCTCTAGGCCCAAAAATAACGGCACCTGCCATACAATCGTGAAGAAAAAAATTGATTTTCTCAAAAATGGCTCTGACGATTTTGACAAAACTTTCAGAATGCTATTTTTGCAAGACAATCTATCTTTTGGTTCGAAATTTTTTTTCAAAATTTGTCTAATAACGGTACCTCTCATAGAACCAGTATTTTCAAATCAAATTTTCTCGTAAACTGTACATTCGATTTCAATAAAATTTTGGCAACATGAAGTCATTCATAATTTTATTAATATGGCATTTCAAAATTTTCAAAAAAAATTTTTTTTTTGATTTCTTATAATTTTTTCAAAAAAATTTTTGGTTTTCGAAATATGTTGGAAACGGGTACATTGATTTTTTTTTTCAATTATTTTTCAAATGTAAACTACAGATAGCCATACATTTGCATACTCAAATAAATTTCAAAATATTTTTTGAAAAAGTTTTTCAAAAATAACCTTTTAAAAAAAAACGGTACCTCTCATAAAACCAGTATTTTCAAATCAAATTTTCTCGTAAACTGTACATTCGATTTCAATAAAATTTTGGCAACATGAAGTCATTCATAATTTTATTAATATGGCATTTCAAAATTTTCAAAAACTTTTTTTTTTTTGATTTCTTATAATTTTTTCAAAAAAATTTTTGGTTTTCGAAATATGTTGGAAACGGGTACATTAATTTTTTTTTTCAATTATTTTTCAAATGTAAACTACAGATAGCCATATATTTGCATACTCAAATAAATTTCAAAATATTTTTTGAAAAAGTTTTTCAAAAATAACCTTTAAAAAAAAAAACTGGTCCAACGATTTTCAATATTTTTTTTTCCTAGATTGACGTATAGCTTTGAAATTTTATTGCATACTTAGTTTTTCCGAGAAAACTCTTAAACTTATTTAAAAAATAAAAGAATTTTCGAAATTATTTAATTTTTTTTTTAATATCCATATATGCAGCCACTACGCAATTGCTTATCATAAGAGCAAGTTCGTGCGACCCAGTCGTGCATTTTATTTTTTTTTGGGTTAAGTCGGAGTTTATTTTGTTCGGCCCATTGAAAAACCCTCGCCAAATCAGAAATAATTCTAAACGTAGCATCCTCAACCATACCTATTCGATAACTTATATACAATTGGACATCATCAGCATACATCAATACTTTACGAAACTAAAGAATCTCAGGAAGGTCATTAATAAATAAAGAGAACAGTAGAGGGCTAAGGATTGAACCCTGAGGAACATCAGCATAGGTTGGAAGAAAATCTGAGAGTTGGGAGTTAATAGACACGGCCTGAGTTCTTCCTGTAAGATATCTTTGAATGAGAGTCACCGCAGTCCCTTCAAAAGAATAATTATACTTTAGTTTTTTCAGCAGTATACCATGCGGAACTGAGTCAAAGGCTTTTGAGAAATCGAGCGATACCAGAGTGGGAGCATGTTCATTGTCAATTTCTAGGCGAATGTCATCTGCAAGTTTTAAAAGAGCTGTAGAGCAACTATGTTGTGGTCTGAAACCAGCTTGTACAGGGGAGAACAATTTGTTAACAGCTAGGTAAGCGGAAATTTGTTGGCTCAAAATTTTTTCAAATGCTTTCGAAGCAAAAGGCAGAATGGAGATAGGACGATATTCTTTGACTGAAGAGTTGGAGCTTTTTGGGATTGGGATAATTTTTGAAGCTTTCCATATTCTTGGGTAAGAAGATGTGGTTAGAATTGAATTAAAAATATGGGTAAGGTATGGTAAAATAAGCGGTAAAATTATTTTAAAAAACTTAGGATGCATGCCATCCAGCCCAATAGCTTCAGATTGAATGCTTTCAACTGCTTCTTGCACCTCAATCTCATTCACTCTGCGAAAGCTGAATTGGGGAAAGAAACCTGTTGTGCAATCATGTTGATCTTCGATAGGAGTGATAGGGAAAGATCCAGCAAATAATTTGCTGAGCTCATTTGTATCACACTGTTTACCTACATTATCTAGCTTTTTGTTGTTAATGCCAAGGGATTTAAGGTTTTTCTAAAGTTTTTGGGAAGAAAATTCGTGAAATTTGGATTCATAAAAGATACATTTTGCCTTTTTTATCTCCTTATTGACAAGGTTCTGAAGGATTTTGAACTCATCAAAGAAAAACTGTAGTCTAAAACGTTTCCATCTTTTATAGGCTGTATTTCTTTTATCAATAAGAAGCTAAATCCTGCAATTATACCAACCACATCTTGAATTACGGATAGTTAAAGTTTTAATTGGAACAAAAGTATTGAACAGATTGTTAATTTGATCTGTAAAAAATTCAATTTGTGTGTCAACCGCAGGTTGAAAGTAAATGCTTCCCCAGTTGATATTCATAACTTCAGTGAAAAGGTTCTCAAAGTTAATTGCCTTAAAATCTCTATATTAAATTTTCCTTTGCAGTAAGCGTCTTGTGCTGTAAGCAATAGGATTGGGTCTATGTCATTCCGCAAATGGATATCAATCAGACGTTCTATCGTTTTGAGAAGGAATGATGATAGACTTATAGGTTTGAGGTCTTTTGGATACACTTGGGGACATTTACCCGCTTTGTGAATGAACACAACTTTTACGTCCCTCCATAATGATGGGATGTGCTTCAACTCTATACATTCTTTCATCATTGCTTCCAGTATGAAGATAATAACATCCATAGACTGTTGAAGTTCTTCTGGTATTATACCGTCAGATCCCGCAGATTTATATGGATTGAAGCTGTTGATGGCCCATTTAAGTTTTTCCCTAGTGATCAGACCAAGTTTACTAGTTTTATTATTGTTTGATCCCATTGGATTACAATCAAATCCATCGACAGTGCTTTGTGTACTCTGTCAGCTACAGGTTAGGAAGATATGGCTTCGCAAAAAGTTTTGAAGCTGTTTTTTTGTACCTTTCCTAATTTTTTGTTGTATTTGGTAAGCTCTTAAGAATAATTTCACCACTCTCCAATTCTCTTTGCCTCATTAAAGAGTTTTCTTCCCTAGATCCTTGTTTTTAAAAGATTATTGCACCACCTTGGAGCGTCTTTCTGTTTTCTAGAAGTGTTTGTAGTGCAGCTGAGTTGATAAGACTCATTGATTGCCCTACTAAACTGCGTGACTATATTATCTGGTTCAAGGTGACTTTTAGTCGTACTAACTGGTCCTAACTGTTCAAGATTGGTTTTGGATTTTTTTTTATAAAGTGTCCAGTTTGTTTGTATTGGGTTCCTTCCAGAGTTATTCTATGTGAGAAGGTACTCTAATAGAAAACCAATAACTCTGTGGACAGACAATGAGGGTTTGTTCGAGAATCTCCAATCCCTTAAAACTTTACATAAGTTTGGTGATCCAAATGTATTGTCTAAGACTTCTTCCCTTGCTCTTGTTACGAAAGTGGGGGTGTTTCCTAGATTAAAAATATCCAGGTTTTTTTTAGAAAGCAATCTAAAAAGTATTCACCGCTTTTATTAATTAATTAATTATTTATTTACTTCTCCATATTGTGTGGTGGGCGTTCGCGTCACATCCAATCAGGATCGGTAGTCTACTACTGCTGCAGTAGTCCACCAGTTTTTGTACCTCGGTTGGTGGAATGTTCTTGCCATCACCTGCGAAGTAGGCCGATTCTATTATTATTGTCAGGGGGTCGCCCTCGATGTTTATTTCCGCTAAGATTGAAACCAAGTCCCTCGTCATGAATTCTGAAAGACGTATACAATTTATATTATTTCTTATCAGTATATGTGTTCTGGGCGAGTCTTCTCTCGTATCCCAGATTAACGTTAATATTCTCGGCGGCTGACATTCGTGGGTGTTGATGCAGCAAGTATTGGACGGCGAGAATAAAGTCCTTGGCTTTTTCACGTGGCCCTTGGCGTTTGCGTAGGATCTCTTCTTCCAAACGGTGCAAGTATCGGGCAGGTTAGAAGTGTCCTATAAATGCTGCTGAAATCTGTCCACGAAGAAAAACTATCCCTCTTTATACGCAGCCATTCCAGAGCGCTACCCCATAATACTTCGGGCAACGTTCGTTGGGTGGGATATCGTAGCATCGTGTTAACTCAGTGAGCCTTTCCATTAATTCCAAGGGGTTTCCGGGGGAGTCAAAACGGAGCCCAAACTTGCGGACGGTATAAATTACTTCAGCTTCGTAGCTGAGAGTACGTCGGCTTGAAGAGGGCGGGTGCTGGATGCTTTGTATCTCGGGCGGCGTATTCCGGGATCAGTTCGCACTGGGGGCTCGGCGCTGGTTTAAGGGATCTAGGTTTTTGTGAGTTGGTTGCGGGGCAGCTGGTGGTGGTCTAGGTGGTTGTTGTATCGGTGGCACCTTGAAACTGGTTTCCTCATACAAGCAAGTTCGACGAACACTAAGCACATCTTAAAACGGTGTTTGACAGTCTAACGAAGGCCCAGTTAAAGACAAATAATGACAAGAAGTGTGAATTCTGTAAATCAGAATTAAATTACTTGGGGCATGTTGTAAGCAATAAGTTTATTCGTTCCAACCCCGACAATTTACACGCAGTACAAGAACTGAAAGCCCCCGAATCCGTCAAGGAATTTCGACGAGTATTAGGGATTACCCCGTGGTACCGCCGTATCATCCCCAATGCTCTAATCGACACGGGAGCATCGAGGACGTTCATCAGCCTCTCGTTGCAAAACACACTGCGGCGACTAAAAACCCCTGTCCGTTACCAGAGGTATGAGATACATTTTGTCGCTAGGGAACATTATCTCATAACTCTTCAATTTGGCAACCAGTCGGTGACGGGAGAGGTCTCGTTATTTAAGGACCTTATGGAAGAAGTGGTGATCAGAATGGATTTCCTGAGGAAGACAGGGTTGATCATGACACTGGCGGTGCAACACCCGCCTTCAACACTAACAGAATGGACACTTCCAGCCCTGAGAAACTAGGACTCATTGATTGCAACCAATTAGCCCCAGCTGACCAATCGCAGTTAAAAGAATTCCTAGATAACGAGTTACATAAATTCGACCGGCTGTCACCGATCTGCAACACTGCCGTACAAACTATACGTCTCAAAAACGACCAACCGTTTAAACAGCGACACTAACCCCGCAACCCTGCAGTGCAGCAAATAATTGATGAGGAGATTGACGACCTTTAAGTTCAGGCCGAATTGAGCCGTCTAACAGTCCAAACAGCTCACCGATAGTCTTGGTAAGGAAGAAGAATGGTACGTGGCGTGTATTTGTGGACTAAAGACAGTTGAATGAAAGACCCGAGAAAGATGCCTATCTGCTCCCTCACATCCAAGGCATCTTGGACAAGTAACGACTATTTATCTTGAGCAGGGGTATTGGCAAATACCGTTAGCCCAAGAGTCCCGACAGTATACCGCGTTTACTGTCCCGGAAAGATGCCTATTTCAATGGACCGTAATGCCTTTCGGACTACATTCCACGCCTTTCACATTCCAACGAGTTTTAGACACCATCCTTTGAGAAGATCTGGCTATTATTGCTTTTGCGATTACCTCGTGGTACCGCCGCTTCATCCCCAACTTCTCCATAATTGCCACGCCACTCACAAACCTGCTGAAGAAAAATGTCCAGTGGAAATGTGGAAAAGACCAGCAAAAAGCGTTCGAAGTCCTAAGAGATAAGCTGAACAGTGCAGCTATCCTTACCTGCCCCGACTTCAACGTACCGTTTGTTTTACAGACTGACGCAAGCCAAGATGGCTTAGGTGTTGTCCTCACCCAAAACGTAGAGGAGTAAGAAAGAATCATCGCCAGTAGGCCAGGTTGTCCTTTTTTGACAACTCTTGCATTGTAAGATTTGTCCTTTTTTGTCTATAGCTGAGGTAGGTTCAGCACTTCCAGGGTCAGCCGAAGAAAAGACGTAAAACTCCGGTTAAGGAAAATAACACTTTATTTATTACCTTTAATTCAATAGGTTAAGGTTACAAACACAAGTTAATTATTTATAACAAATATAAGTTGTATAATTCAAATAATGTACATAGATTCAGTATAGCAAATATGCGTTATATAATTCAAATAATACTTTACAGGAATTCTTTAATCTTAAATCTTAACTTATAGTTATATTCACGGAACCAATGTCCGGCTGTAACATGGAACCAATGTCCGATTATACGGAACCAATGTCCAGTTAGTTACACGGAATCAATGCCCGGTTAGTTACAAGGAACCAATGTCCGGTTATTTACACGGAACCAATGTCCGGTTAGTTACACGGAACCAATGTCCGGTTAATTACACGCACAAATGTACGGCTACAAGTAAGGCATTTAATCGGCAGGAATCTACGATGGGAGGAACGGTAAGGAAAAGGGACAGGAGGAATATTCTGCTGAACTCGTGTAAGTACAGCTTTAGAATATTAGGAATCTCTCCGTACCCTGCGTAACCCTGGTTTTCCGGTAGTGGAGAAAAGTCGTTGCTTCTAAATAGTATTCCTTTATATCACCATCGAGATTTTCCTCGAACTTAAATGTACTAAATCACTTTCCCTTATGGAATATATCCACAATGACTGAGTGTGAATTATAAACACAAAATACAAATTCACATATAAAACGCTACTGGTTGGCGTATACCTAGTCATGTGACCTCAGAGACTTTATTAAACTGAAGTGTGATAGCCACTACAGGGGTGCGGGTTGGGGAATGCCTTCGTCACTGTGGCTATGAACGACTGTGTTTTATAGTAAATGATAGCGGTGGGAAGAGAAAAAGGCGTTTGTGGCTATAGTCTAAGAGCTAGTGAACCATCCGACTAACCCCTTTTTCACAAAGCTATAAAACATATATATGATGTTTCACTCTTAGCCAATTAGCATCAAGCGGTTTCGTCATTTTTTTTTTTAAATTTTTGAAAATGCTAATTTTTTTTTTTAATCTACTCCCACAAGGCTAAGATTTTAATATGTTTTAATTTGCATATATTTAAGGGTAAACAAAAATTGACAGCCTATTTTGAGGGTTGAAAGTATCTGGCAGACGATACCAAAGTTGTCATCGGGATAGTTATTCATAACCTGCTCCCACAAGGCTGAAATTTTAAGGGCATATATTTTGTGTATTCTTAAAAGTAGACTTGCACGAGTTCCTTTGTCAGAAAGAGAGGATATAATTTATAATAGCTATTGTGAAGAGGGATTCCAACGGTATTTTAATAGAAAAAATTAAGCGTGCATATGAGTTGCTGTATATGATTCATTTATGTATATGAGCGAGTGAGATGAATTAACCCCCAAGACCGCCTGTTTATTTAAAACGCAGTCAGCAACGGCCATAAGAACACAATTTTTATATTTAGCGCAACTATTATAAAATTTTTTAAATTAAAATGATGGAAACAGTGAATATAACTTGTAGGCACAAGTACGATAACTGAGGCGCCAAGATTTAATAACGGTTTTATGTAAAAGAGTCAAATGCAAGTATTTTTTACTATGGGAGGGGCCTACCTCACCCCGTTTAGGAGCTAGGGGCGATTTTCGGAAAAAATATCTTGAATGGAAAAATAAATATTAAAAAACAACGGCAACAACTAAAATACATTGCTATAATTCTATGATAAAGAAAAACAAAGGAAAAAAATAAAAAAATAATTCATATTAAAAACACCTCCAACCACTTTACTAGCTATTCTTCAGCTTCGCCTTGACCGGGATGTTTACCGTCTTCGTTTGACCTTTAAAGGTTAATGTCGCTGTGCCGGGTTTGGGGATCCAGGCATGAATGTTTCCAAAAGCGCGTTTTAAAACAAAAACTTTGCCGTCGAAAATAAGGGCGGAAGCGGGGATGAGCCCTGATGTCTATCCCTGCAAAGGGATCTTCTTGCAATAATGGCCTGGCTGTAGCGATGTTTGATGAGCTTGCCACTACCAATGTCTTTGACGGCGATACTTTGCTCACTGGTATCAATTTCGTTGTACTTGTTCGTTTGTCTTGGCACGACAATGATTGAAGGTCAATTTTAGGACGAGGAATTGGTACGAAGTGTTCTTTCATTGCGTTCTCAGCCGGTTTGTCTTTCATAATTTGCTTCGTCTTCCACTTTCTTTCTGCTGCAGCTAATCTGGCATGCACTTAGTGTTGCTGCAAGGCTTGGGGTGGACGCTCTGGAAGTTTCTCCACCTTGTGGACATCGATTCGGCATCGAAGATCAGCCACCAGTGTTGGATGATCCAGCAGCCGTTCCACACTCTGTACGACTATATTCGGCCTTCCTTCTTGTCCCGCAGTTGTTCCTAGACCTCCTTGCATGCGGTTGATAATCGTTAAAAAATCGCCCGATTTTTTAACGATTATTTTATCTGATTCTTTAAAATTTCCGAAAACAGATACTTGCAATACCCATGAGATTCATTCCCACACAAACATATTCTCATATCACCAATATCCGTTTTTGAAAATTTAAGAAAAATTAGATAAACCTCAATTCCTAAAAATCGAGCGATTTTACTCATGCACAGAAAATATTTTTCTTATACATAAAAGAAAGACAATCAAATAAATACCTTTTCAATCCGCATTGCGTTTGAAAATAGATAATGAACTCGTTAAAAGCATTTGTTGCGTTTCGTGACAACGCTTGTTGACCAATTTCCACTTTAACCAAATCAAATGCAGTTATCATGTTTTGTGCGCTCAACAACGGAAGCGCAAACAATTTTTGAAAAATTCTTTGAACATTTTGGTTGTTCCTCATTTTTAATATTTTTTCAAAACTTTAAGCACTTTACAATTAGAACCGTGAACCAAAGCCGAATTCCTAATTTTTTATTTTCGGTCTTATTTCCATTATTTTTTCGCTCTTATTTCTATTAGTGCACGGAAATAAGACCAAATTGGCTTTTTTTCGTTTTGGAAAACGAAATAAGGCCAAAATCTAAAATTTGGCCTTATTTCGTTTATCCTTATATCACGTCACCGGCTAGATGTGCCTTCTGCCATGGTTGCGCTTAAAATGATTTTATTTTCGCAATCACTCTCCTTATATATCTTCAAATCTTTCAAATGAGCCCTTATTAAGAATTCATATGTGCGTGTGTTTTTTTTGCGAGCGAAGACAGACGATTACTGGTGACACAAACCTCACCACCTCATAGGGTCCCTCATATCGTGGTGCTAGTTTCTCTGTGAAATGTTTCACTCCTGTAGAGAGCACACGATTTCGTTTATATACTTGATCTCCTATGTTCGGCCGCCAGGCTCGGCGGCGCAAGTTGTACGAGTAGTATTTGCCTTGTGTGTCTACTGCTCTCTTTAAGTTGTCTGCGACCAGCTTATACATTTTTCTTAATCTTTCGTTACGCATGTTGACTGGTTCGACAAGAGAGGCAGGGGTCTGGTCTATGGTTCCGTCTGTGTGTGACCAAAATTAAGAAAAGCTGAAGTAAAACCGGTTGATGTGTGCGTGCTAGTGTTGATGGCAAAACACAATTCAGGTAGGAATTGATCCTAGTGTCGGTGGTTGGCATTTACATATTGTGACATCATTGCTTTGATGACTTTGTTGACTCGCTTGGTCGGGTTCTAGTGCGGAGTGTACGGGGCGGTAAATTTTTGTTGTATGTTCGTTTCCTTCAAAGATTCTCGCAGCTGTTTACTACAGAATTGGCTGCCGTTGTCGGAGAGGAAAACAAGTGGTACCCCAAATATATGAATGATTTTCTCTCTTAGCCCTTTGATTATCACTGTTGCTGTTGCAGCGCGAAGGGGAATCGCTTCAACCCATTTGGTGAATTTATCTACGAGAACCAATACCATGGTGTTGCCTTTCATAGACTGGGGGAAAGAGCCGACAAAATCTGCGCATACTACTTCCCAAGCAGTCGAGACAGGCAGGGTATACAATATACATGTTACCACTTGGTTTTTGTTGCGAATGTTTATACTGATTACAGGAATGGCACTGGCGGACGTATTCGGCGATATCTTTAAACGTTCCAGGCCAATAAAAAGATTGCATTATCCTTGCTGTCGTTTTAGCGATACCCAGATGGCCAGCGGAGAAGACGTTGTGGTTATCGATAAAAATAGTAGGTCGGTCAATGATGGGTACGAACCATTTTCACTTTTGTCGTTCGGTCCAACACATTTTGGCATCAGCGCAAGGGGCTAGTAAGCCCATTTTGGTAATCGGTAGAGGATCGCGAGACAGCGCATCTGCTCCCATATTCATGGCTCATTTTCGATGAGTCACAGAAAAATCAAACTGTTGAAGCTTTTGTGCCCATCTGGCTAATCGACTATATGAGGGTGAGAAAAATCTAGAGTGCCGGAGTTAAGGAATACAATCCCGATGCAAATTTCCAATTCCGGGATTTCGCGATTTCAAAAAATTAATCCTTAATTATACTTAATTAAACTAAAATATAAACTCTTTGAATAATTACTCTTTTTAAATTGGAAATTAAACACAGAAAACAATTTATATTAAATTAGGCCTAGTATAATTCTTTCACGATAATTTAAAGCGATTTTGCAGAACTGGAGCAATTTAGAAACATCAATTTCATTCAAATTTATTATGACTTCATCGGCATCCAGAAAATCAAAGCAAAGAACACCAAGGTATTTGAACTTATTGATCACCTCAATTAAATTTTCATCGAATTTCCATTTTTCATTCAAGCTATTCCTGCCACCACCTTTCTTGGAAATCATCACCTTAGTCTTTTCTAAATTAGCAATCAGCCCCCATTGTTTGCAGTATTCATAAAGTCTATTAATCATTAATTATTGAAGTGATTCAGGGGAATATGCGAGCAAACCAATATCGTCTGCAAACAGCAATGCTTTTATAAGCGTTCCAGCATATTCAATGCCTCCAGGCAAGCAGTCTGTTATATCCTCTATAAAGAGTACAAACAGAAGCGGGCTAAGTGAGCAGCCCTGTCTTACTCCTGTTGCATAATGAAACCAACTTGATTTAACCTCACCATTCCAAACTTTAGCTTGTGTATCTTCATAAAGTTTCTCATATAGGGAAAATCAGCGCTTCCTTAAACTGATGCTTTTTTCGTTTCCCAGCTGGGGTAGCTACAGTGGGGTCCAGGGTAGAAATAAAGAAAATAGTTAAAACTTTATTTTGGATTAAATTCGACTCTTTTTATTGATCTAATTTCTCCTCCTTAACTCTAATGTACAATTTCAATGTTTTTACTAACGATTTAAATTAAACCAAAATTTTAATGAAATCAAATCTACAGCGTATGCACCCGTGGGATCCGTCCCTGTCCTGGTGGCGGCAAACCAGGAAATTTAGTTGGATTACCCCGAGTAACCCTATGTCCAAACGCCGTCTAGAGGAGAAAGCGAAAGGAAAGATTTGGTGGGAATCGTCCCTGTCCTAATGCTGGTAAATAAGGAAATTTAGTTGGATTACCCAAGTAACCCTGTGTCCAATCGCCTCCTAAAAGAGTAGGCGAGAGGAGTGTTTTAGTGGGAATCGTCCCTGTCCTAATGCTGGTAAATCAGGAAATTTAGTTGGATTACCCCTAGTAACCCTGTGTCCAATCGCCTACTAAATGAGTAGGCGAGAGGAATGTTTTAGAGGGAATCGTCCCTGTTCTGGCGGGCAAACAGTACCAGGAATAAATAATTATTGCAGGTGGAAATTCCAAACTTTGGTCTTTTAACGCGGGTAAATGGGTTCAACCCTGTCAGTACTACACCCTGAAGGAGTCGAGGACGGATAATAAAAAAAAAGAAGACGCTATTGGCTCGAGGGGATCTTCTTTCCAGTAATACTGGTAGCTTGACCCTTTTCTATCAATTTTGAGCTGATTTAACTCAATGCAGAAGACGAAAATACTACAAAAACATACTTTTATTTATAAAATATCTTACTTTGACATAGTGTTAATTATAATTTAAAAAAATAATTGCTAATATAAGACATAAATACAAATAACTAATGTGGTGTGGCGATGGTGAGGTATGTGTAATCGGGTGTTGAGAATATTATTGTAACGAAGTTTTGTTGTGGAATGCTTCGTTACAGTCCCCCCTTTCTTCGGAGGACAAGCGCCTTCTTGTCGGTTCTAATCTGGAAGATACGGATGTTAATATTTTTGCAAAAAAAAATTTTTTTTTTAACAAAAGAAAAAAAGTAGCTATAATTCAAAATAAAATCAGGTAAAAATACTTGAAAAATAAGAAAATTAAATTGGTCATGTGCTGCTTAAATTTCAGCGATGCCTTCTTTCCCTTTTATCGAGGCTCACCGAAATCGCCCCCATGGTATATAAAACTGGCGGTCAGGCTGGGGGCTTCTCAACTTAGTTCCCCTAAAAGAGTCAAATGGAGGGTGTGCATTTCCTGAGCTTCTTTGATGCGGCGCCTCTGCTGTGGTGCTGGCATGGTCCCTTGCCGGTCGATTGTGCCTAGGGCTGCATGTGTTCGCCTCTGCTGAGCTGCTAAGGGCAAGTCGAATAGTTTGAGACTAGGTGGTGGCTACCTCCCGAATGGCCGTAATCATAGGTAGTGGGGCGGGGCTGGATGGTGCTCTTAAGCATGATCTAGTCAGCGCAGCTCCAGTTACGGTTTGTTTGGAAACTGGGAAAGTCTTCGTCTAGGGGCGCTTCTCCGGGGAAACGGTGGTTTCCAAAACGATGGGCTCTTTGTTTCTGGAATATGACCTTCTGCATCAGAGCCGCCTGGATTGGCCTTGGCGGTACGGTGGTGATTGGGTCCATCTCCTGGGGCTGACTTTTGTTCTGTGACCAACTATTTGGCACTACCACTTGCATGCATACGGCTGTTGGAGCTCGAGGGGACGCATGCACTTGGTTTGGAACGGTGCGTCGTCGGATGCATGGGTCAACCGTGATTTGGGATGGCTTTCGAAAAATGTTGTGTTCTGTGGTTTCTTGGTCTCCAGATAAGGGTGCTAAGCTGTAACAAACTCTCTGAGGAGCTGATAAACGGTAAAATTGGGAGCTGGGCACTAGTACGTGTATTTCTGCGGGCTCGTTCGGAGTGACCGTGCAGATGGAATTTGAATTTAATGCCTGGGACATTTTCCAATCCGTCACAGGTATGCTCCCCAAGGAGATTTGCAAACCTGGAGATTTGCGAACCTGCTTGGTTGAGCAAGTCCATTCCCAAAATGGCATCTTCCTTGAGTGCGGGCATGTACGAGTACGTCACTTCTCCGGTTAGCGATGTCGCACCTAACACAAAAACAATTGTAAAGTGCTCTGTGGTAATCACGGGGTCTCCGTTGGTTAGCTGTATCGGGCGGTATTCTCTTTTCATTGGAATGTTGAGTTGCTGGAGTCGTTGCCTAAGTGTGCGGCCTACGAACGTATTCGTAGCCCCGGTGTCCAGCAACGCCTGGTAAGTATTGCCTTCAATACTAAGGGGTATACAAATTTGGGGTTCTTCTTCAGGAGGTGAGTTGACGACTGCCACGGTCATCCGCTGGCATGAACAGTCTCTGGACACAGTGTGAACAAAACAAACGGATAGGCTGGTGGCGGCTTTTCTTGCGGTGTCCCCTTTGCTTGCATTTCCAACAATGCGTCTGCCTTTCATACGGGACGGTTACTGCGTATATTTGCGGGTTTGGCAGAGCATTTGGCGCCCGAGCAGGGACCTTTAGGAAATTCGACCGAACTCCGACCGACCCGGAATTTTCGAAAGGTCTCACCGACCATTCCGAACGAACCCACCGCCGATGATCGATGTCCAGCAGCAGTACTCTTCCAGGCGTACACGTAGAGGACTATACTCCGAACTTACCAACTTAAGTACCCCAGACGGAACCACCAGCAATCAGCCTCTTCAGCCTAGCCACAACATGCCTGGATCCAAGAACGAAGAACAAGCAGCCGATGATTACAATCCATTTAAGAATTTCGGGTTCATCTCTTTTCTAAGAAAAGATAAGTTAACAGAGATGTTGGCTGCCTGACACTTGTCGACTGAAGGCAGGGTAGATGAGCTCCGGAAACGCCTCAGACAACACCTCAAGGAGATTCGCCACCACAAATCGACACAAAACTTGTGCGATCAATGGGCGAATTGCATTGAGCAGCGAGTCGAGGGAGTTTAAGCCGCCGAGGAACAAAAAATACCAGAACTACAACGACCGAGAACAAACCAGCCACCGAGCACGGTAACACCATTGACGAACCCTACCACTGTCCTACAACCAACCGATTCACTCCCCTCGCATATGGGTATGTTAGGCACGAACCCGCTGCACTTCCCAATAGCCGACTGACCCTAAGCTATGAGGCGGAGGTGATGAACACCATAAGGAAGTGGGGGTTGAGGTTTGATTCGAGCGGGAATCCTCTCGAATTCATGTAGAGAGTTACGGAACTCACAAGGTGTTACAACATACGTACCACCGAACGACATGCTACGAACCCTTCCGGAGTTGTTTAGGGGAACTGCGTTAGAGTGGCTACGCATAAAAGAAAACAGCTTCCGGACTTGGGAGGAATTTCGGTCCGCCTTCTTACAACATTTCTTGCCAGCCCGCTATAGCCACCGACTGGAGGATGAAATCCTCCGTAAACGTCAAGGGCCCCGAGAGAGAGCCAAGGAATATATTCTGGCCATGCAGTACCTCATCCAACAGCACTCCCGGATGACTTTATCGGAAAACGTTGACTGGATCTTCGACAGCCTACGCCCAGAGTACCGATATTATATTAAGCGTTGGACGAATTAGTGCTGCTGGCAGAGTTCAAGGCTATCAGAACTGACGAACAGAACCACCGACCTCCACCAGGACCCAACCTTAATGCTCTGCCAAACCCGCGAATACACGCAGACGAATTGTTGGAAATGCAAGCAAAGGGGACACCGTAAGAAGAGCTGACACCGGCCTTTCCGTTTGTTTTGTTCACATTGTGGCGAAGATGGACATTTTTCCAGAGACTGTTCAGTTCATGCCAGCGGACGACCGTGGCAGTCGTCAACTCACCTCCTGAAGAAGAACCCCGAATTTGTATACCCCTTGGTATTGAAGGTAATACTTACCAGTCGTTGCTGGATACCGGGGCTACGAATACGTTCGTAGGCCGCACACTTAGGCAACGACTCCAGCAACTCAACATTCAAATGAAAAGAGAATACCGCCCGATACAGCTAGCCAACGGTAACCCGGCGATTACCACCGAGCACAATACAGTTGTTTTAGTGTTAGGTGCGACATCGCTAACCGGAGAAGTGACGTACATGCCCGCACTCAAGGAAAATGCCATTTTGGGAATGGACTTGCTCAACCAAGAAGGTTTGCAAATCTCCTTGGGGAGCATACCTGTGACGGATTTGAAAATGTCCCAGGCATTGACGAGAGAGGTCTCGTTATTAAAGGACCTTATGGAAGAAGCGGTGATCGAAATGGATTTCCTTAGGCAGACAGGGTTGATCATGACTCTGGCGGTGCAACACTCGGCTTCAACACTTACAAAATGGACACTTCCAGCCCTGAGAAACTAGGACTCATTGGTAGCAACCAATTAGCCCCAGCTGACTAATCTTGGTTAAAAGAATTCCTGGATAACGAGTTACATAAATTCGACCGGTTGTCACCGATCTGCAACACTGCCGTACATACTATACGTCTCAAAAACGACCAACAGTTTAAACAGCGCCACTACCCCCGCAACCCTGCAGTGCAGCAAATATTTGATGAGGAGATCGACGAACTTCTAAGTTCGGGCCGAATCGAGCCGTCTAACAGTCCATACAGCTCACCGATAGTCTTGGTAAGGAAGAAGAATGGTACGTGGCGTGTATGTGTGGACTAAAGACAGTTGAATGAAAGACCCGAAAAAGATGCCTATCCGCTCCCTCACATCCAAGGCATCTTGGACAAGTTACGGGAAGCCAAACACATCTCGACTATTAATCTGGAGCAGGGGTAATGGCAAATACCGTTAGCCAAGAGTCCCGACGGTATATCGCATTTACTGTCCCGGAAAGAGGCCTATTTCAATGGACCGTAATGCTTTTCGGGCTACATTCCACGCCTGCCACATTTCAACGTGTTTTAGACACCATTCTTCGAGAAGATCTGGCTAATATTGCTTTTGCGTACTTGGACGATATAATAATGAAAGCCCCGAATCCGTCAAGGAATATCGACGAGTATAAGGGATTCACTCGTGCTACCGCCGTTTTATCCCCAACTTCTCGATTATGGCCACGCCACTCACCAACCTGCTGAAGAAAAATGTCCAGTGGAAATGGGAAAAAGACCAGCAAAAAGCGTTCGAAATCCTAAAAGATAAACTGACCAGTGCACCTATATCCTTACCCGCCCCGACTTCCACGTACCGTTTGTTTTACAGACTGACGCAAACCAAGATGGCTTAGCTGTTGTGCTCACCCAAAACGTGGAAGAGCAAGAAAGAGTCATCGACTACGCCAGTAGAACCCCGACCGATTTGGAACGCAGATATTCTACTACAGAAAATAAATGTTTTTGTACTCTGTGGGGTATTCGGAAAATGCGACCATATCTGGAGGGGTATCTTTTTTCTGGTCGTTGCATACTGGCCGGCGCTGGCTTGAATATTATTGTAACGAAGTTTGTTGTGGAACGCTTCTTCGGAGGACGAGCGCCTTCTCGTCGGTATCAATTTGAAAAATAAGAAAATTAAATTGGTCATGTGCTGCTTAAATTCCAGCGATGCCTTCTTTCAATTTTATCGAGGCACACCGAAATCGCCGACACGGTATATAAAACTGGCGGCGAGGCTGGGGGATTCTCAACTTAGTTCCCCTAAAAGAGTCAAATGGAGGGTGCGCATTTGTACCTCTGGTTGCCAAATTGTAGAGTTATGAGATAATGTTCCCTAGCGACAATCGGGTCCCCATTTGCTAAATGTATCTCATACCTCTGGTAGCGGACAGGGGTTTTTAGTCTTCGCAGAGTGTTTCGCAACGAGAGGCTCCCATGTCGATTAGAACATTCCACGTTTGCTCCCCGATACGGACGGGTATGAAACAACGAGGATCCGTCCAGCCCTCTGCGATTCCCTCCTTGTGTGTTTGCTCCACGATGGTAGACTGGCAACCTCTTTCACTATAATCGTGTGCCTCTGTTTCTGGCGACAGGTCGGGATTGGTTGGTGATCGACTGACACTTGGATCTTGTACCTCGTACATGGAGCTGGGATCGTACTCATCGGAATCTGGCATTGCTGGTATCGGTGAGGATTGATCGGAATTGGCCGGAATGGTTGACAGCATAGCAGACACGGCGCGGTAACAAAAGCAATCCTTTGAAAGCCGCCCGTGCTCTCCGCAAAAAGAACAAAACGTCCGGAAAGGGCGATTGCAATTTGCCTTATTGTGTCACCGTTGTTTGCATCTCCAACAATTCGTATTTCTGTCGTATGTGGTGCTGGCGGCGCGGCCGTAGGGATGCTGTGAGGCGGTGGAACGTAACTTGACTGCAGAGGTCTTCTTTCTGGTGGAGTCCATCGGGTAGGAACGGGTGTCGGTATGGCGGGACTGAGTCGGACGGTTCGGTCTTCACTCCGAATGTACTCTTACTCCTAAGCCAGTTCCATCATTTCGATTGCGTACCGTGTTCATGACTTCGGCTTTGTAGCTTTAAGCCAATCGCTCCGTGCGGTCATGCGGTGCGAGGGTTTTTTCAGCTGCGGTGGTGTATGTGGAGACGGTTACACCTCCTGGCGAATTTACGGTTATGGACGGTCCTGCGTCAGAGACGTTTTGTTGTAATGGGGTTTTGTCTGGATATGCTTATGCTCAACGGTTTTTGGTTCATGTGAAGAGTCTGGATCACCATATTCTCGGTCTTGTGTGAGCTTCTCTAGCTCAGCACACAGGTTCTGGGTTGATGCTCGGGTTCTGGCTTCCTTGACTGACTGAACAACTGTCGGAGCTCTTTTAGTTTTCCATCGACCCCCTTGCCTGCAAGTTCTCGACAAGTTCGTTTTGGGCAGCAAGTAAATTGAATGCAAATTTGCAGACGGGTCAGGATCCGTAACATCCAAGTGCTGGCCTTGATCCTCCATGGTTTTCTGGAATCGGACGGTGTTACCAGGTATACGGTGATCAGTATTCTTAAAAAAATGGGATGGTATCGGTAACGGGTCTTAAGAATAGCTGGTGAGCGGTATTCGGGTCCTGGTAACTGGTAATCGGCACGGTGATGTTTCTGGTCTTGTCGGATTTTCTGGTATAACCTCTATTGAGGTCCCTGTTCGGGTGCCATTGTAAGAGTTGTAATTTTTTGAATATAGCTGAGGCAGCTTCCGCAGTTCCAGGATCAGCCGAAGAAAAGACGTAAAACTCCGGTTAAGGAAAATTACACTTTATTTATTACCTTTAATTCAATAGGTTTAGGTTACAAACAGAAGTTAATTATTTATTACAAATGTAAGTTATATAATTTAAATAATGTACATAGATTCAGTATAGCAAATATACGTTATATAATCCAAATAATACTTTACAGGAATTCTTTAATCTTAAATATTAACCTATAGTTATATTCACAGAACCAATGCCCGGCTAGTTACATGGAACCAATGTCCGGTTAGTTACACGGAACCAATGTCCGATTAGTTACACGGAACCAATGTCCGGCTAGTTACACGGAACCAATGTCCGGTTTGTTACACGGAACCAATGTCCTGTTAGTAACACGGAACCAATGGCAGGTTCGTTACACGGAACCAATGTCCGGTTAGTTTCACAGAACCAATGTCCGGTTTGTAACACGGAACCAATGCCCGGTTAGTTACACGGAACCAATGTCCGGTTAGTTACACGGAACCAATGTCCGGTTAGTTACACGGAACCAATGTTCGGTTAGTTAAACGGAACCAATGCCCGGTAAGTTACACGGAACCAGTGTCCCGTTAGTTACACAGAACCAATGTCCGGTTAGTTACACGGACCAATGCCCGGTTAGTTACACGGAACCAATGCCCGGTTAGTTAATTACACGTACAAATGTACGGCTACAAGTAAATTGTTTAATCGGTAGTAATTCCGGAAGGTGGTAAAGGTAAGAAAAACGGACAGGAGGAATATTCTGCTGAACTCTCGTTAGTACAGCTTCAAAATATTAAGAATCTGTCGGTACACTGCGTATCTCTGGTTTTCCGGTAGTGGAGAAAAGTCTTTGGTTCTAAATAGTATTCCTATACATCACCATCGAGATTTTCCTGGAATTTTAATGTGCTAAATCACTTTCCTTTATGGAATACATCCACAATGACTGAGTGAGAATTATAAACACAAAATACAAATTCACATATAAAACGCTACTGGTTCCGTAGGTGAAACTTCTTCCAACCTTTGCTCCACTATTTCTTCCCATTTCGCAAAGGTTTTGAGTCGAGCCATGAGCTTGAATGAGATGTACGCTCAAACGCTGGCGTAAATCTTTCACCCTCCCGTCTGTGTCTAGACGAAGATGCTCTAGCGTCTCGACTTATTCAAATTTCTTCGTGTAATGGATAAATCACAGATTCTTAAGGATGTTCTGGTCTTCCATGTCGTCTCCTAGTCGGTTTTCTTCTATATCGTCCCTTGGTCGGTTCTGGTTCTCTTCTTTATCGGACATGTTGCGGTGGTCGGTTATAAATATACAATTCAAGCTGGATCGGCGGCGGTTATCGGTGGTACCTCTCGAAGGCTCCTAGTCGGTGGCAGGTGTTGGCGGTGGTTGTTTTTGTTGTGTGCGGTGGAATGTGAGATGGCTTCGTCTTTGGTGGTTGATGATGTCGCTGTGTACGGTGGGGTGTGGAATGGCTTCGTCGGTGTTGGTTGGTGGTGTTGTTGTGTGTGGTCGGAGAGTGGAAATGTGTAAGTTCGTTACAAGGTCCATGCCCTCTATGTTGCTATACACCGGAGAAGACTCCCGTTTGGCCCCTTGTTCTATTTGTCTGAAGGTTGTGTTTTGGGAGGGGAGTGGGTTGAGAGATAGGGTAGGTTTTGGAGCATCCCTATTGGGTGGTTGGGATTGTGGGTTAGAGTTTCTGGTTGGAGACGGTTTATCATTAGTTGAGGGAGGGTATAGGGTCTGGAGAGGTGGCTTGGTTTTCAGTGGGGTGTTAAGAAGTGGTTCCACTTTTGTTAATATTTTCCTGCTCTTCTTTAACTGGTGAACTAGCCCAGTATCCATCTTTCTAAGGCCAGACACGGCCACTTTTCAGAACTTTTAGCGGAGATCTTGATTTTCCTAATTCTAATTTTCCGTTTATGCCTATTACCACCAGCTGGATTCTGCCCTCGACTTTCCAACAGCTTCTTAAAAGGAATAGAGTTATTCTGTGCATTTTGTTAATTTTGTCAACCAGACATGACGTGAGTTCCACCCCTTTCCATTCACTTAGTTTTGGAGCTTTCTCTCTGAGCCACATTGCTGTGTTTGGTTCTAGGCAATCCACCACAAGCAGGCCAGTTTTATAGTCTTACCCAATTCTGGTAGTGGAGTGAGTCGGTGATCGCGGCTATAAGATGGTCTTTTTGGTTTCTTCTTCTCACCAGGTGAGGTTGCGACTTCCTCCTGTCATGCTGATGTTCTTTCACCGCACTTAACTTTTTGGGTTTTTTCAACATCTTCTACTCGACCGAGAGGTGTTCTCCCCTGACTATTAGAAGACATTCCTCGAGTCTCATTCTCCTCTTGACCAGCAGTTCTTCTCTCCTTTGCTTACCACGGTCTCAACGTTTATGTCAGAAATGATGTTGCTTTCCAATTTCTTCCACAATATGGTAAGTGTTCCAACACTGACTTTAATTGACTTATAGAAGTCCAAGTAGTGACAGTTACTCGAATTTTAATGAGTTCGATGCGCTTTCGGATTCCATCAGAAGAATTGTTTCCCATTATTCTCGCACTGAAATTGTTGTTACAGGCGATATCAATGTGCGAAATTCTATATAGCTTCGATATTCTGGCCAGACAACACCTGAAGGAAGGTACGATGAGATTTTCGCTGAGGTCAATAACTTGACTCAGCTTGTTGACAAGCCAACAAGAATCCCTGACATTCCAGGTCACACGCAAAACACCCTTGACTTGTTTCTTACATCTCATCCTAACAAATACATCATTGATGTATTATCGCCTATAGGTACGTCGGACCACTGCATTATTTTCGCTTTTTTCTCGTACTTCACCAGTCCAGTTAAAGAAAAAATCCCAAGGAGAACCGTATGACAATACGAGAAAGCCAAATGGGATGGTCTCAATTTCTTATGAAACTTTCACTGGTCACTATATTTCCTTGATAGTGACGAAGAATCCAGCGCTGAAATGATTACAAATATTTTTCTCTGCAGAATGAGAAATTTTGTTCCGAATAGGACAAAAAGTATCAAACCAAAAGAGAATTCATGGTTTGACTTGAGCTGTAAAGAGGCTATCGAGGTGAGAGAAGCAAGTTTCCGATGTTATTAAGCCAACCCTTTTGAGGAAAATCATAATAAGTTCAAACAAGTTAGGAAGACCTGCAATGCTCATATCCAAAGAACCAAATTTTTACATGAACAAAAATTAAGGCAAAAAATACTACAATGTCCCAAAGGTAGTAAGAATTGTTGGACTTTTGTAAGAAACGCTCGCAACTCCACTACGTCTTTGGTTCCAACGGTTGTTGACAATGACACGCCTGTGGTAAGCTCTTAAGCGAAAGCAGACTTATTAGCAGCACAGTTTGCTGCCAATTCGACACTACCACAGAGTGACATGACTCCTCCTGTTCTTGAGAGCGTAAATGATTCTATGGGACAAATCTTCTTTCGAACTCGATCAATTGCAAGAGTTCTAAGAGATCTCGATAAACACGAATCCGCTGGCCCGGATAGTATCTCCCCAATAGTTCTGAAGAGGTGTGCTTCCACGCTTGTGAAACTAGGTTTTTCCATCAGTCCTACTCTACAGGTCTCTTTCCGAGTGGATGGAAAATATCATTTGTCCAGCCCATTCCAAAAAAGGCGTATGTTCATCCCCCTAAAACTACCGACCAATTGCACTTGCGTCCCCTCACTCCAAGGCCATGGACACTATGATAAATTTTCAGATCAAGATATATCTTGAGAAACGAAAACTTTTCAATGACCGGTTTTCGTAGCAATAGGTCACCTGGTGATATGATGGTATATCTCAACGAACAGTGGAACCAATCTTTACATCGTTTTGGAGAAAGTAAGATTATTGCACTCGATATTTCAAAAGCATTTGATAGAGTTTGGCATCAGGCTCTCTTATCGAAAATGTGTGCATTTGGCATCGATGAACCCCTTCTTCGATGGACTAGAAATTACCATTTGATTCGCGTTGTTTTGGACGGTTTTCATTCTGCTATCCATAATATAATGCTGGTGTGCCCCAAGGCTCCGTTTTGTCTCCGACTCTCTTTCTTATCTTTATAAATTATCTCTTTTCTAATACTTCTAATCCACTAAATTGTTTTGCTGACGACAGTACCATCAGCTTCTCATTTTCGTTTCCAGATTCTCATCCATGTCCTTCGGATGTGGAAGTGCAACGGTTTCGTATGATAAGCTTATTAAATTCCCATGTTGTTAACATTGTCCAATGAAGAATCATCAACCGCGTGGAATTTAATGCTTCAAAAACTCAATGCTGTCTTCTGTCGTTAAAGCATAACATACTCCCTATGCCATTATCCATGAGAGGCACTTGCATTTAGGAAACCGAACAGCTTTGTGTTCTAGGTATGTGTATTACATACCACCTCTTGTGGAACGATCACATATTTGACGTCGCTTAGAATGCCGCAAAATGCTTAGGCTTCTGAAATCGATGTAAGAAATATTTTTGCCCTTCTGATCTGGCAACAATTTACGAGGCCGAAGCTTGAGTATATTTCTCATATCTGGGCAGGTGCTCCTGTCACTCACTTGCGGCTCCTGGATAGGATTAAAAAAAGAGCCTTAAAACTTATAGGTGAAAGAATTATTACCGAAACTTTTGTTCCACTTGAACATCGTCGTAATGTCTCTTTCCTCACCTTGTTTCATCGCTACTTCTATAAACAGTGCTCCAGCAAAATAGCCAGTTGCATTCCTCCCCTGAAATAATTTCCCCATAACACCCGCACTGCAAGGAATGCCCATCACTTCACCCTCGAGCCTAACTTCGGACGTACTGTTAAGTATAGAGACTCTTTTTTTTAGCCGGCTCGATTTTCCCCTCCCATTGTGATAAACAGACATTCAAAACCAATGTGCATTGGTATCTCCTTTCATCTCCTATCCAATTTTACTAAACGCTCGCACTGTGTTATACATTTTGAGGGTTATAATATCCCCTTTAGTGCGCATCAATTATAGAAAGAAAAAACACCGGGCGACGGTGAGACACGTCTAGCTTCCTTGTTTTGCTGCCTAGGAGGCATTCTCTTTTGACAATTATTGTTGCTTGTCGGTATCGGATCTGTGCCATGGAGATCTCAATCCATGCGATCCGCAAGTTCATTGGCGGTAACTTCCCGCGGATGAAAAAGTTTTTATAGTTTTGTTGCTTTTGGTTTTAGTTTTATAAATTTGGTTCCAACGATTAGCTAAAGAATGAAAAGTGATCTGTATCAGAGCTTCGTATTCTACAGCAAGGTCTGGCAACTCTTTGAGGCTCCTTAAGAATACAGCTGGTTTATCCCTTGGGTGCAAACATCGAATAGGCAGGGATCGCATAACATCCTGGGTTAAGGGTTTCAGTTCTTAGTTAATACCAACATTTTCAAAAGAGAGAAGTTGTTATTGCTCCAAAAGTTTGTTTCATCGTACTTTTGCCACAGAGCAAGTATACTTTCGTTTGCATTCTTTTCTTGAAGTGTTGTGGACAGCTCTCTTTTCCTTTGTGAGATTTTGTTTTTCGTAAACATCAGCACCTATCAACGTATAAATTTCCCCAGGAATATGAAGCGATGTGTCTGCTAATTCCAATTTTAAAAATGTATCCACATAATTTCTTCAAGTTTCTTACTTGGGAGCAATGAAATTAGTTTGTTGAATACAAATGCTTTTATATCAAAAGAAGAATTCGAAGAGAGAAGAAAGGAGAAGCAATCGGAAGAAAAGTCGGTTGGAGTGTTTGAGAAAAAAGTTTAGCGTACGATTAATGCTCCTGTCTGCGTAAACCGTGAAAAAAACATTTGGCGAAGAAGATACAACGACGAACTATTTGTGCTGAACAGCGGGCCTAGGTGCACCACGTTGTAAGGGAGGAGATAGTAATTTATTTATTTATTTATTTATTTATTTATTACATCATCTATCGAGTTATCCTCTTACAGATTGCTTGGCTTAACCTATATTTACATTTTCAATCAATAATAATTTAAATACATTTCTTTCAAGACTTATATCAAAATTAAATTTTAGTTCATTGATTCTCATACATCTTGAGAATGGTTTATTAGAACCATAATTGCATCTATGGAAAGGAATATAAAACAATTGTCTGCCTCGAATACTTCTATTTGGAACATAAATATTCAAAAGATTAAGCAAATCCGGGCATTTAATATGGTAAGACAATATATCATGAACAAACATCACACAATTTACAAGCCGACGATTTTCTAAAGAATTCAAACCTATTAAAGCGCATATTGCAGAGTAGCACGGCATTTCAAATAAGTTCCAGTTTAATTGTTTTACTAAAAACCTCGTAAAAGATTTTTGAACTTTTTCGATGCGATTCTTTGAAACTGTATAGTGTGGATCCCATACAACTGAAGCATATTCCAAATGAGGACGTACAAGTGAGGTGAAAACTGCTTTAATTGCATAAGGATTCGAAAATTCTGAGCATTTTTTTTAAGAAAACCTAACAAAGAGTTTGCTTTTGCAACAATAAAATCAATATGTAGGGAGAAATTCAACTTTTCATCGAAAATAATCCCGAGATCTTTAACTTCTGAAAGTCTATCTAAATTTTTATTTGAAATACTATATTCATATAAAATAATATTTTGAGATCGACAAAAAGATAAAATATTTCATTGCTTTATATTAAGTAAAAGAAAATTACGATTACACCAATCCACTACTGCATTAATATCATTTTGAACCTTTAGACAGTCATTCATGCTTTTAACTGTTGAATATATTTTAAAATCATCTGCAAATAATAAACCAGTTTTTTTTTTTAACATCAACGGAAGTTCATTTACATATATTAAAAACAGTAATGGGCCAAGATGGCTTCCTTGCGGAACGCCAGATGGGACAAATATTACTTTTGATGACTTACAGTTGAGAATTTTTACTACTTGTCTTCTATTCACCAAATAACTAGAAATCCACTTAAGAAGTGCTGAGTGAATTCCAAATTTTTCAAGTTTTTGAACAAGTAATGATATACAAATGCTATCAAAAGCTTTTTGAAAATCAGTATAAATAACATCCACCTGAAAACCTGATTCCAAAGCATCAGACAAATGTTTTGTAAAAAAGGATAAATTTGTTGTAGTGGACCTAACACTTACAAATCCATGTTGACATGGAGAAATATATTCTTTTACGTAAAAATCAACTTTCTGTTTTACAATAAGCTCCAAAAGTTTTGGTATAGCCGAAAGTTTAGAGATTGCACAATAATTTTCAATTTTATGCTTTTGACCTGCATTAAAAATAGGAATAATAAACGAAAATTTCCAATCAGGTAAGAAAATTCCCGTTGAAAGTGACAAATTAAAAATTTTATGAAGAGGTTTAACTAATGAAAAGCATTGTTTAATTAAAAAAGATGGAATACCATCTGGACCAGCAGTTAAGCTTGAACTAAGATTTGAAATTCCTTCAACTAAATCTTCAACAGATATAAAAAGATATCCTAAATTCACATTAGAAACAGATAATGGGTAAATATTATTGTCTATAACAACTACATTAGAATGATCCACATATACACTCTCAAAAAATTACGCAAATAAATCACACGTTGTTTCTCAATCAGTAGATAATTGGTTATTATATTCCATATTAGTTGAAATACCCGAGTTTTGTTTTTTAGAATTTATAAAAGCCCAAAAGGTTTTCGGATTTCTTGAAATTTGAGACTGAATATTCATTATATATTGTTTATGCAAAAATTTATTTAAAAATTCATATTCACGTCGCAACTGACAATAACGACTTCTGCCGATTTCAGATTTAGTTTTTTTAAATGTTTTGACGGCTTTGTTTTTTACATTTTTAATATTTTTGATACTTTTATTAGCTCAAGGTAATTTCGAGTCAAATTTATTAGTAGTTATTGGAATGAATTTCGAAAAACCATCAAATAAACAAGCTAAAAATTTATTATAAATAGTTTCAAAATTTGTTCCAGAAAGAAGTAATGACCAGTTCAATGACAAAAAATAATCATTTAATTTAACATAATTTCCTTTTGAAAAATTGAAATCAATATTCTTAAATTGCTTAACTGAATTTGAAACATGATTATTATAAAGTCGTAAAGTAAAAGAAATTGCTTTGTGGTAAACGGTGTTTCTTACAATCGGAAAAATTGATTCCATAACCTCATAAGCCAAATTATTATAAGAAAAAACTAAATCAAGATATCTGAATAAGATTAAATGAAAGCAATGAATCTACAAATAATATTTCATAATCTTTTTTAACATTATATGGAATCGTACATTTTTCATCATCTGAAAAGTTCCAATGAACAGTACATAGATTAAAATCGCCAAGAATACAAGGCAGTTGATAATTTAAAAGATTTTCTAATAAGAATTCTATGTTACTAACATGCATTTCATAAATTAGTGTAAGACTCCTTGGAGGTACATAACTTACAACAAAAACAATTTCTTCATACAATCCAAGAATGAACAGCAATAAGTACTCCACCCCCACGCTGAGTAGAAAGTTGACATCGATCAGAACGATAAACAGTATAAGTTGCATCAAAAATTTCAGCAGACTGTATATGAACATGAAGCCAGGTTTCAGTGAATATAATGACGTCATATTCATGCAACGATGCAGCTAGAAACACATCTTTTGTTCTAGTTCTGATTCAACCAGCATTTTGATAGTAAACAGAGAGCGAGTTCTTATAATAAAGTTTAGATGGTGTAGAGAGTAATGATAATGACGAAGAAGTAGACGGTGACAGAATTGAAGACGATGAAAGACAAGAGCGAGAAGGAAGGTCAAGATGTTGTTGTTGAGCGAGAGCGATGAATTGATGATTTAGAGAATTATTTATTTGATTAAACTGACTGTTGATGCATCTTCTTTTCTTGGAAAGAAACGGAACAATTTTACATGAACACACTGAGGCCAGTTTTCTCCCTTCAATGCATTATCAAATACAGTTGATGGTATACCAAGACGAAAGTTTATGTGTTTCAATGTGTTAACATCGGCATTAAGTTTACACAACGGGAAACAAGACAGATTTTTTTCAGGAACATTCAATTTTTTAGATGCATAAGAAATAATAGCATCAGCTTTAGTTGTTGGTGCGAAACGAGACAAACGTACCCATTTCAAAGCAGGTAAAACGTCTAAGTCCGTTGAAGAGTCATCATTGCCGACTAAACGCATATCATGTTTGCTTCTCGTTCTGGCATTTTTGCGGGGCAAGAGAGGTTTCACATTTTTTTAAAATGAAGCAATGTTCTGACTTGAGACAGGGTCAGTCACCTCCAAACCATTATGAAGAACGGTTAAGGCAGTTTAATTTTTATTTTCATCACTTATCCCGTTGATAACATCACTTTGATTTGCTTTCTGATATTTATTTACTTCATTTATTTCCGAATTGAGATGAGTTTTAAATGTTTCATTGTTATCAAAATTAGTTTGCAATATTCTGAATTCACTTGCCAAATTTAAAACAACTTTATTTAAATCATTCATCTTTGACACAAAAGCAAGAGCAGAATTGCTTGCACATGCATTGCACTTCCAGAAGCAGTTTATACGGCAAAAGTGTACAATTGTCGTGAAATTTTAAGGAACACATTCCACCACAAATTACGAAGTTTTTAGTAACAGCACATTTATCAGCCATTTCAAAAAGTAAAAAAAGTTAAACTTTGCAGAGACAAATATAAACACGTCCGTCTTTTACGTATCGTTCTGCCGCTAGTAATAATAACGAAATGATGTAAGGTTAACGTTGAGGTTTTTGCAAGCCCTGTGACTTGGGTGTGAGTTTTATCTTTTAAGTTGTAAGATTTGAACAGAGTTTTATGTAATGAATGTTGCCTCAGAGCCCTTAGAGTGTGTTGTACTAACGTTTGGGGCGAATCCATGTTATAGAATTTCTTGCAATGTCTTGTACAATGAGATGCGTTCCAAATTCTACAAGGAAAAATAAAATTTAATACGGTTTTTTGTACGTGAAACGTAATCGAATTATTTGTTTTCGATAAGAGTTAGCATGACGCAAATTTCTCGGACATTCGTCATTTATCATTCATCATTTATGTCCAAAATATTATAAAGTGAACTGAATTGATAATCTATATATAAAAGGAAAGTTTTCCAGCCTGAAGAGGTTTTGAGGCACCTTATCTTCCATATCAGTCTAACTAATTTTTAAGGGGTTGGTTTTGGAATATGACGTTTATTAAAATACTATCCTACATGTCCACCGGAATTTCTCAATTGGCTAGAGCATGAACGCATTTGACGCCAGTGTCATGTTATGATTTGAGTATAGAAGCACATTCTATTATATTTTTTTC
The DNA here is from genome assembly GCA_916050605.2 of Platycheirus albimanus. NCBI lineage: Eukaryota > Metazoa > Arthropoda > Insecta > Diptera > Syrphidae > Platycheirus > Platycheirus albimanus. The sequence continues at coordinate 159,788,619 of OU696696.1, read as the reverse complement.
TTACTAACTTCTTAATGGTGAATTGACGGTGCCGTGAAATAAGGTAGATAGCAATAAGGCCGAATGAGATTAAATCGACCTTATTTCCATCGCAGTGGAAATAAGGCCGAATTTACTTTTTCGTCATTATTGCCTAAACCGAAGGAAATAATGTCGAATTAAAAAGGTAGGCAATAAAAGCGAGGGAAATTTGTGTAATACCTGTTTTGGTGGAAAATTTGAAATTGGTAATTACATAGAAACATATGGAAATAAAACCGAAATATGTTTTATCCAAATGGTAAAAATGACGAAATAGTATGGAATAACGCTGTATGCAAACAAATTGAAATTGGTGTTGATATCTGGTCAAACATAACAGGATATTTTCCGCCCCTTCCTAATTCGTATATTAAACAATTGTTAAAGTTAATATATGTATATGATTATGGAAAAATAATTTTAGCATTATTAAGAAAGCTTGATTTAAAACTACGATTTATTACGGATTTTGGAAATAAACAGTAGGTAGTGAATTATATATTTGAGTTTGCAATCAAGCCTTTCGAATAAATTGTAGTCAAATATTCGCGTTTTAATAACACGTCCGAAGGCGAAGGCCGTGAATTATCAAACGTATACGAAAAGCTGAGGGTTCAGTCGTTAGCAAAACAATTTAATGGATTAGAAGTCACAGACAAGAGATCATTTATAAAAATGAGAAAGAGATTCGGAGACAGAACGTAGCCCTGGGGCACACCAGCATTTATTTTGTGGAGATCAGACTTGAAACCGTCTAGTACAACTTGTATTGATCGGTCCAGAAGATAGCTTCTAATCCAACGAATAAGAGTATCATCGATACCAAATGCACGCATTTTCGATGAAAGAGCTTCATGCCAAACTCTATCAAATGACTTTGAAATATCAGGCGCAATAATCTTGCTTTCGCCAAAGCGATGCACAGATTTGTTCAACTGTTCGGTGAGATATGCCGTCAGATCACCAGTGGAACGATTGCTGCGAAAGCCGTATTGCCGGTCATTTAAAAGCTACCGATCTTCGAGATATTTCTTGAGCTGACGATTTATCAGCGTTTCCATAACCTTGTAAGGAAGGGACGTAAGTGCAATTGGTCGGTAGGAGGAGGGGGAGGAGGAGTCACCTTTTTTTGGGACGGGCTGGACAAATGCCGTTTTCCATCTACTAGGAAAGATTCCTGAACGATAGGAGCGATGAAAAAGCTTACGCAGTGGTTTTGCCAGAGATGAAGAACACTTCTTCAGAAGAATAGATCTTGAATACTCTTGCTACTGTACGAGTGCGGAAAAATATCTGTCCCATAGAAGAATTAACGTTCTCAAGTACAGGAGGGGCATTGTTGCTTGCAAGCAACGTGGAACTTGCAGCAAAATGAGCTGCGAGCATATTCGCCTTCTCTGAAGAGCTGACAATAGGTTTATCGTCGACGATGAGCGTTGGAACTGATGATGACGTTGAGTTCTTGACGTTTTTTACAAATGACCAGAAGTTTTTACTGCTTCTGGGACATTGCAGAATTTTTTGCCGTAAATTCTGGTCATGTAAAAATTTCGTTTTGTGTATAACGGAGTTGCACGAGTTCCTAACTTGTTTGTGTTTCCTCCGATTTTCCTCAGTTGGGTTGGCTTTGTAGGATCGGAAGCTTACTTCTTTCAACCTGATAGCTTCTTTACACTCTTTGGTAAACCAAGACTTTTCTTTTGGTTTGATACATTTTGTTCTGTGAGGGACAAAAGTTCTCATTCCAAGAAAAATCACTTCTGTAATCATTTCAGCACTGGCATCAATGTCATTATCGAGGAAGCATAATGACCAGTTAAAGTTGCGAAAGAAATTATTCAGACCGTCCCAGTTGGCTTTCTCGTATTGCCAAATGGTCCTAGTGGGAATTTTTTCTTTAACTGGATGGTTGGAGATCGAGAAATTAGCTGAAATGACACAATGTTCCGAGGTGCCAAATGGAGAAGTTAATTTAATAGTATATTTATCAGGATGGGAAGTAAGGAACAAGTCAAGAGTATGGGTGGAATGCCCATCAATATCCGGTATACGAGTAGGCTCATCGACAAGCTGGGTAAGATGGTTATACTCAGCAAAGATCTCGGTATAACTTCCTTCGAGTGTTGTCTGGCCAAAATAGCGGAGCCAACTTGAATTGTGTACATTGAAGTCGCCCGTAATTATGACTTCAGTGTGAGTACAATGGGAAACAATTCGGGAAATTGAATCTGACAAAACATCTAACTCATCACAAGTTAACATGCTGTCAAGATTCGGACTCCTGTAAAGAAAACAGTCATGAATGATATGCTTGCGGACAGTGAATTTGAGCCACAGGAAATTAAATGTCGTATTAGAACAATGCCCATATTGGGGAAGGCTAAGGCAAGCAATATCATTCCTAACATTAACGACAAGATCATGGTGGGAAAAAAGTAATGGCACTAAGTTATATCCAAACAAACAAAATTCTCATAAATCAGTATTCTGTCCAACCTGGGTTTCACTTAATGCCAAAACAGCTGGGTTGTATTGCACAGTATGGGCGTACACAGAAAAGAAATTCTTTCCATTTTGAAAAACTAAACACAAGAAATTCAACTTTGACGAAACTACTTTCAGCCCTGCGGTATAGGGCCATATTAATTCCAATTATAAACAAACTGTCCTAGGTGTTATGCCCATAAAACAATTTGCAACGGGAATTAATATAAACAAAAAACACGATTGAAATATACATCAAATGCTACTCACCTATCCAATGCAAAACCTCTTGCGATAAGCCGCACAAGAGGCTTGCATTGCATAGAAGCAACAATTATGGGTGGCGCAGTTGGAGAGGATGGGTATTGTTGGATGCTGTGCTGCGAATGCGAGCGAGGTATTTGGTGTATTTTTTTTTTTTTTTTTCCTTTTAATTGGCACTGATTCTATTTATTTTTTTGAGTTTTTGGCTGAATTTAATTTATGGCTGTTAGATTTATTGCACTATTTATGGTATGTAAATTTGGTTTGGTTATTTTTTTTGTTATACTATTTTTTTACTTGCTCTATAGGGCAAGTATTGGTTTCGTGCAGAAAAAAAAAATCGAGGTTTTAATCAAACATGACATTACGATGATAGAGAAGCCCAAAAAAGTGGTTTTCGCCATACCGTCCGTCGGTCTGTCTGTGCGTCTGTGCGGATGTGCGGATGTGCGCTTTTTCACGTCATGCTACAGCCTAAACGGCTTGACGGATTTTCTTCAAACTTGGTATATAGCAGTTTGAAGAAAAACCATTGTCGAGGTTTTTTTTTATTTTGTTTTAGCCCGGCTCAAACTGGTACCTTTCAAGTAACGGTTTTTTTCAATTTGGATTTTCTCGAAAACGGCTCTAAAGATTTTGATTAAATTTATAATTTAGCTTACCTTAAGCATTTCTAACAAAACTGCGTTTTTTGTTTTGCCTCAAATGGTCGTAACGAAAATCAGGTTTTAACGGCTTTTTTTCAAATAGCCATAAGTTCACAACGGCTTGATTGAATCAACTAAAACTTTGTTTGACACAGTTTTTAATAGTGTTCTATAGGATGGTTTAGTAAATTTTTCACTGAAGCCTTTCTAAACGGTGGCTTCCATACAACGATCCGTTGAGTTTTAGCCAACTTTTTTTGGTTTTTTTCTAATTTTCTCGAAAATGGCTCTAACGATTTTGATTAAACTTTGTGTGTTATATTCTTTTAGTGTTTTTAAGAGAACTGCGTTTTTAGTTTTTGGCTAAAAATGCAAATAACGGAGATCTGCTCTTAACGGCTTTTTTTCAAATGGCCATAAGTTGTCAACGGTTGCATCGAATTCACTCAAACTTTGTTTAGTATAGTTCCTTACAGCTTCCTATCAGATGGCATTGATTTTTTTTCAGTTTCTCTTTTTTAAATGGTGGCTCCTATACAAAGAGCCACTAGATTTTGGCCAATTTTTTCATTTTTTCTAATTTACTCAAAAAAGGCTCCCCCGATTTTTATGAAACTTTGTATGTAACATACATAGAATACTTCAAACGAAACTGCATTTTTAGTTTTTGGCTATACATGATAATAGTGGAAATTCCTTTTAACAGTGTTATTAACTTGGCCATAAGTGGACATTTGTATCATTTATATCACCCAAAAGATAACGTCTTAATTTTAAATATTAAAGGTTTCTTAACGTTAGCTCCTGTATATCGGTTTTTCTAGTTTCAGTCAAATTTTTTTAGGTTTTACCAAATTTTTCAAAAATGAGTTGTTCTCATTGATCGAAAAGTTTGTTTTGATCCTACTATTGCACCCACAGAGCAAGTACGTGCGACCCAGTCGTGCATTTTATTTGGGTATATATACGAGTACTTGACCGACACTTGATATGTCGTTGTCCACTTGTAGCCAGTTTAATAAAACTGTTAAAAACAATTTCCCTTATTCTCAAATGTAGCCAAAAAAGTTATTTACAATATTATATTTCACAAAATTTGATAAAAATCGTTTGAGTCTTTATTGAGCATATAAGAAAAAAAACAAAAAATATTGGTTGGAGCCACCACTTAATAAAATGCACGACTGGGTCACACGAACTTGCTCTCATGCTAAGCATAAAAAAAATTTCTCGGAAAAATTAAGTTTGTAATAAAATTTCAAAACTAAATGCCTATCTAGAAAAAAAAATATTGAAAATCGTTCGACCAGTTTTGGAATACGGTTTATAGTTTACGAGAAAATTTGATTTGAAAATACTTTTTCTATGAGGGGTACCGTTATAAGACAAATTTTCAAAAATCTTTTCTAACCACAAGATAGACGGTCTTAAAAAAAACATTCTGAAAGTTTTATCAAAATCGTTAGAGCAGTTTTTGAGAAAATCAATTTTGTTCTTTACGATTGTATGGCAGGTACCGTTATTAGAGCAAAAATGAAAAACGACCACTAGGGAACTCCAAATAACTACTTAATACCAAAATTGAAGCAAATCGTCCCAATCGGCTCTAGAGGAGGGAACAGACAGACAGACGGACGGAATTTCCAGACCCACTTTTTTCGACTTCTCCATCGATGTTATGTCATGTGTGATTGTAATCTCAATAATTTTTTTTGCACCAATCCATAACTTGCCTTATAGTACCTATAATCTCAATTAAAAAAGAATAACTGACAAAATTTACACGCCAAATAAAAGGAAGCTGTGAAGAACTATACCAAACAAAGTTTGAGGGAATTCGATACAATTATTACTAACATATGGCCATTTTTTTTCAATCAAAAGACCGTACAAAGAATGGAACGATAAATACTCGTCATCAATTCCGAAAAACTGCACAAAGGTCCAACGAAGACAACATAGCACGAAAGTAGATGAATATATTTTTTCTCTCTCCTTTGATCCTCAAAATGTATTTCATTTAATAGTTTACAGAAAAGTATTTTCCTTCTTTGACTAATTTCCACTTAGAATTGTAGATTAACTGGGAGAATACCCTGCATGATAGTTTTCGGCTTATTTCTTTTCTGAAGATTTTTGTTTTTCTCGAAAATATTTGTACGTCTAGTCCGAACCGAACCCTACCTCAAAGATTCGTCAGATTTTGGGATGACACCAATAATCTGGATAATTCTGTGATATTGAGAGAGAGAGAGAGTATTACAGGATTCGTCAAGTTTTGGAATGGAAATCTGAGAATGTGTGTTTTATGAGAGAGTTCCGTAGGTAGTCGGCAACGGAGGTTCATAGAAGCCTTCCATGTTAACAAGTGGCCCGTGCCTGCATACCCCAGAAAATGTATTGCTTAATGTATTAATGTATGTAAAATGTAAAATAATTAAGCTTAACTTGTGGGACACTTCTGGTTTAACCAGCACAGCTAAGCGATTGAGACTGTTGAAAAAAAAGTAAAAGAAAAGGAAAAATTTTGAAGAAAAGTGCAAAAGTTGAAAATAATAATGAGATTTGTCGTAGAAAGAATAAAGCTTGTGGAAAATAGTGCACATTAGTGAAAGAAGGACGTTTCGTGGATTGTCTCAATGGCAACTTGAATGGAACGGGGCGACTTAAGAAAGAAATTAAGAAATTGGATATGGAAGGAGAGGAAAGGGAGAGAGGAGTTGGCCTTTAACAAATAAAAAGGAAAAGATAAGTAGAGCGTTATTTTTAATTGGTGTGCATAATACGTTAGTTTTAAAATTGTTGAATTTTTCTTGCATTCGTTTGGCCTTTGTTTCGTTTATTCAAAATCTCAAATTTGTGAGGCTCTTGACCCTATACATAGCTTTCATTTCGTTTTTCACTTTCGAGACCGAGTTTTAACTTTCCATTCTTGTGGTCTTTGATCATATGTTTGTCTCTTTTTCTTTTGACATTTTGTTCTTAGAAAAATAATATTGTACTTACTTACTTACTTACTTACTTAAGGTGGCGCAGACAGTCTATTGTGGACCACGGCCTCTACTAACAATCCTCGCCAGCTAGGCCGGTCCCTAGCCAGTGGCCTCCAGTTGCGCACACCAAGTTGGTTGAGGTCGTTTACCACTTGATCGCGCCACCTTAGATGGGGTCTTCCAGAACTGCGTTGGCCCTCCGGGTTGGAATTGAAGACTCGTCGGGCAGGAGCGTTTTCGTCCATACGCTCCACATGACCCAGCCATCTAAGCCGCTGAATTTTCAGCTTCTTAACCAAGTCAATGTCGCTGTATAGCCCGTACAGTTCGTCATTGAATCTTCTCCTCCATAGTCCATTGATACATACAGGCCCATATATCACCCGAAGAATCTTTCTCTCAAAGTACCCCAGCCTGTATTCATCCGATTGTGTCAGTGTCCACGCTTCTACCCCATACAGCAGGACTGGGATGATAAGGGTCTTGTATAGTGTCTCCCTGGTCCTTTGAGAGAGGGCTTTACTACTAAGATGCCTCCTTAGCCCGAAGAAACAGCGATTGGCAAGAGTGATTCTTCGACTGATCTCTTCACTGATGTTGTTCTGAGAGGTTATAGTGGAACCCAAATAGACAAAGTCCTTGACAACCTCAAAGTTATATCTGTCCATTGTGACATTTTGTCCGAGCCTACGGTGATGATCTACTTCACACGAGGACAGCATATACTTTGTTTTATCTTCATTTACAGCCAGACCCATTCGAGCCGCTTCCACTTCAATACTTGCGAATGCTCCACTGACAGCGCGCTTCGTTCTTCCAATAATGTCAATATCATCAGCATAGCCAAGTTATTGAACGGATCTAAAAAAAAATCGTACAGCTGGTGTTGACATGCGAGTTGCGTACGATTGCCTCAAGAATGATGTTGAAGAGGTTACATGACAGCGCGTCACCCTGTCGTAAGCCTTTCTCGACATTAAATGAGTCGGTGGTGTTCTTACCAACCTTGACGGAGCAGCGCGAGTTCTCCATAGTTATCCTGCACAATCGAACGAGTTTAGCAGGGATGCCAAGATTTTGATACTGTACTTAATAAACTTCGAAAATGCTCTGGGTGTTTATTCAGGATTCGCCACGGTTTCCCAGACATTTTAACGTTCAATTTAAATTGTTTCGATTCTCCGTTGAAGAAACAAGTTCATAATCTTTCATTTCATTATGCTTCGAATACACTTTTTTGGTACTTTTTTATTAACAAACTAGCAAAAAGTACCCGGCGTTGCCCGGGCCCCCGAGGAAAATCTTTTCATACAATATCTTTTAAATGAAATTAAAAACCAAGACACAATTTTTGTAAGAAAAAGGGTTTTTTATTTTTATTTTGCCAAATTATGTTCGTTGAGTAAATAAAACAAACAGAGATGCTATTGTTTTTTAATTTCGGGTACCTTCAAATCTTATACTGTAATTTCGTTGGGGTAAATGATGTAATTTCCTAGCACATTTCCGAATAAGATTCGAAATTACATCATTTCCTATACAAAAACACATTTCGAAATTTTCTCATTTCCACCAAATTTGGATGAAATTGGGTTACAACCGAAATCGAACATCCCTTATTTCAAAATTATTGTATTCTCGACTTTCAGCTGTTCTTAATATCTTAGTGAAGAGAAATTCAGAAATTCAATTTGCGCTGGCATCAGAATATCCTGCAGTGCAAATTTTGAACCTCAAAATTTGCAAAAAAAAATTAACACATGGTAACACTCACTTGCACCGAGGTTGATATAACATTTCCGAAATATCCAAGATGGCTGAGCTTATGAAATAGGCCAGAACAGAAGAGTTAAAATTTTACAATGTCTTCGGTATGGCCCAAGCTGTTAATTATTTGGCGCAGATGATATTTTGGACAAAGGTTATCGATTCCGTTTCTTTATTCGGATTTGGACACCATGGTTGAACCAGGGGTTGCAGGTATTTAAAATTTACATATCGCACTGATGAGTACATTCATTGTATACATAATCTATGGTTCTCTGATGGTGTCTTTCCACTAAGTTGCCCTCTGGTTCACAGCATTTGTGACAGCTAGCATGTAGCGTTTGTGATAGAAATTACTTCCTCTTGATAATACTAAAATTTGTATAGCAAAGGTTTTGCTCCTAAGGACTATTTACATAAGAACACTACGAACGATTTATAGAAAATCCGTTCATTGCTGCCGACAACTGATGGATTTGGATGAAGCTTGACAATTGACTATCAATAGGCCTAGTTTTTGTAAATTGTTTTGAGTAACTTTTGTTAGTCAACTCCATCATTTGTTGGTTTTCGGGTTTCGCTATCGCTAATATCAACGCCATCGCACTGGTTTGTGCGATGTTTCAAAAGAATGAATTGATTCATATCATCGGAGGTATAAAGTGTAAATCATTAAAAGCGCATTTGGTCTCAAAATTTTAACCCCAATCACAGCAAATTCACCTAACCCAATAAATTAAATATTGCTTTAATTTTTGAAATCACACCAGAATGGCTAAACGGAACTGAATGAAATTTAGCAGAGAGATAGATTATAGTCTGGAATAGCATATTTGCTACTTTTTATCCCGATAAAATGTATGGTTCCCGTGGGATAGATTTGTTTTAATTTTTGAAATTACACCAGAATGGCTGAACTCATCTGAGTGAAATTTAGCACAGAGATAGATTATAGTCTAGAATAGCACATTTGCTACCTTTTATCCCGGTAAAATATATGGTTCCCGTTTGATAGATATGTTTAAATTTTTGAAATTACGCCAGAATGGCTGAACGGATCTGGATGAAATTTAGCACAGAGATAGATTATAGTTTGGAATAGCATATTAGCTACTATTTATCCCGGTTACATGTATGGTTCCCGTGGGATAGATTTGTTTTAATTTTTGAAATCACCAGAATGGCTAAACGGATCTGAATGAAATTTAGTACAGAAATAGATTATAGTCTGGAATAGCACATTTGCTACTTTTTATTCCGGTAAAATGTATGGTTCCCGTGGGATAGATTTGTTTTAATTTTTGAAACTACACCAGAATAGCTGAACTCATCTGAGTGAAATTTAGCAGAGAGATAGATTATATTCTGAAATAGCATATTGGCTACATTCCCGGTTAAATGTATTGTTCCCGTGGGATAGATTTGTTTTAATTTTCGAAATCACACCAGACTTGCTGATCGGAGCTGGATGAAATTTGGCACATAGCTAGATTTGGATTATAACCTGGTATAGCACATAGGTTTCTTTTTATCACGGTTAAATGTAGTTATTAAATTATAAAGCTATAAAAGAAGAAGAAGCTAGATGACGATAGACTATACTCCTCAAGCTACAGTCTACTTCTTGATCAGCTGAAACGCGAGCGAAGGCTAGTACTTCTTAAATACATGCGAAACCTTAGCAACTACTGTTACCGGCGGCGGCGCATGAAAAGTTGGTGAGCAACAGACTCTTATTATACTTTCATGCATGTTCCCAACCAAAGCGTAAGTGTATGCTTACTCATGCTTTTTGCTTTTTGCTTTCATAAATTATTCATTCTTGTGTAAACCGCACAAATCATAGAAAAGGAACACGGCAGAAGTAAACAAAACTAAACAAAAGGCAACTGCAGAAGTAAACAAACCAAAACAACAATTTGGAAATAAATCCAAGGCAACGGCAGAAGTAAGCAAAACTAAGCAAAAGGCAACTGCAGAAGTAAGCAAAACAACAATTTGGAAATAAATCCAAGGCAAAGGCAGAAGTAAACAAAACTTAACAAAAGGCAACTGCAGGAGTAATCAAACCAAAACAACAATTTGGAAATAAATCCAAGGCAACGGCAGAAGTAAGCAAAACTAAGCAAAAGGCAACTGCAGAAGTAAACAAAACAACAATTTGGAAATAAATCCAAGGCAAAGGCATGAAGTAAACAAAACTTAACAATAGGCAACTGCAGAAGTAAACAAACCAAAACAACAATTTGGAAATAAATCCAAGGCAACGGCAGAAGTAAGCAAAACTAAGCAAAAAGCATCTGCAGAAGTAAGCAAAACAACAATTTGGAAATAAATCCTAGGCAAAGGCATGAAGTAAACAAAACTAAAGAAAAGGCAACTGCAGAAGTAAACAAACCAAAACAACAATTTGGAAATAAATTCAAGGCAACGGCAGAAGTAAGCAAAACTAAGCAAAAGGCAACTGCAGAAGTAAACAAAACAACAATTTGGAAATAAATCCAAGGCAAAGGCAGAAGTAAACAAAACTAAACAAAAGGCAACTGCAGAAGTAAACAAACCAAAACAACAATTTGGAAATAAATCCAAGGCAACGGCAGAAGTAAGCAAAACTAAGCAAAAGTCAACTGCAGAAGTAAACAAAACAACAATTTGGAAATAAATCCAAGGCAAAGGCAGAAGTAAACAAAACTAAACAAAAGGCAACTGCAGAAGTAAACAAACCAAAACAACAATTTGGAAATAAATCCAAGGCAACAGCAGAAGTACGCAAAACTAAGCAAAAGGCAACTGTAGAAGTAAACAAAACAACAATTTGGAAATAAATCCAAGGCAAAGGCAAAAGTTAACAAAACTAAACAAAAGGCAACTGCAGAAGTAAACAAACCAAAACAATAATTTGGAAATAAATCCAAGGCAACGGAGTAAGCAAAACTGAGCAAAAGGCAACTGCAGAAGTAAGCAAAACAACAATTTGAAAATAAATACAAGGCAAAGGCAGAAGTAAACAAAACTAAACAAAAGGCAACTGCAGAAGTAAACAAACCAAAACAACAATTTGGAAATAAATCCAAGGCAACGGCAGAAGTAAGCAAAACTAAGCAAAAGGCAACTGCAGAAGTAAACAAAACAACAATTTGGAAATAAATCCAAGGCAAAGGCAGAAGTAAACAAAACTAAACAAAAGGCAACTGCAGAAGTAAACAAAAAAAAACAACAATTTGGAAATAAATGCAAGGCAACGGCAGAAGTAAGCAAAACTAAGCAAAAGGCAACTGCAGAAGTAAACAAACCACAACAACAATTTGGAAATAAATCCAAGGCAACGGCAGAAGTAAGCAAAACTAAACAAAAGGCAACTGCAGAAGTAAACGAAACGAAACACCAATTTGGAAATAAATCCAAGGCAACGGCAGAAGTAAACAAAAACACACTAAACAAACAGCGAATAAGAAAAAAAGGAAAAGGAGAAACGTCAAAAATATTTGAGAAATATAAAATTTCTCATGATAGATCTAAGAGGTAAGTTCAAATATTATTAAATTAAACCTATTTAAAATAATTTATTTTTTAATTTAAATAGCCTATATCCTGGCCAGTGAATGGGGGAAGATCTTTGGATAAACTGCATTGCGAGGTAAGTGGTGTGTCATCAGTTTATCTGCCATATACAGACAAACTGACGACACACCACTTAAAAAGTAAACACTGCAAAAGTAAACAAACCAAAACAACAATTTGGAAATAAATCCAAGGCAACGGCAGAAGTAAGCAAAACTCAACAAAAGGCAACTGCAGAAGTAAACAAAACGAAACACCAATTTGGAAAAAAATCCAAGGCAACGGCAGAAGTAAACAAAAACACACTAAACAAACAGCGAATAAGAAAAAAAGGAAAAGGAGAAACGTCAAAAATATTTGAGAAATATAAAATTTCTCATGATAAATCGAAGAGGTTCAAATATTATTAAATTAAACCTATTTAAAATAATTTATTTTTTAATTTAAATAGCCTGGCCAGTGAATTGGGGAAGATCTTTGGATAAACTGCATTGCGAGGTAAGTGATGTGTCGTCAGTTTATCTGCCATATACAGACAAACTGACACACAAACAAAATTACTCTTTTATATATAGTACAGATATAACAGGCACCTACTTAAAGTAAAGTACACCCTGTACTATTATTTCAATTTAATTAACTTTTTTTATTCATCCCAGCTTTAATGTGATTATTCTTTTTGTTGGCCTTAAATTTATTCGATCGTCGATTAAGGAATTTTATCGAACCCACCCCTCGCTGAGCAGTCGGAAAGTGGTTGGTATAAAAAATACAAAACTTGTTTTGGTGCAATTTTTTTTTTATCATTCGCTCTCATTCTCTTGTTTTGATTTTTGACGTTTCATTATCATCTAATTATCGATTTTTACTTTCGGTGCGCCGCTTGCGCAAATTGCTTATTCGTTTTTGGTTTTCTGTTCTGTTTATTTTTTTTGGATTCGAATGATCCCAGTGCGCGGTGTTTAAGTTCGTCTTTGGATATATAATCAACATCAACATCAACATTAAATTTATAATAACAATAAATTCGCGGTAAAGTGCCTGTAACAACCAGACCTCTGTTATTTGCATTTGAAGCCAATTTTGTAAGTAGGAAGAGGAACTGTTTATAATGCAAGTTATGCATTCGTAGAAAAGAAAAGTTTTGAGATAACTATCAAACATGATATTACGATGATAGCAAAGACAAGGACAGATGGTTCAAAAATTCTGTCAGCCTGTCTGTTTGTCTGTCTGGCTGTCTGTTTGTATGTATAGAAACTTACAGCGCGGATGGGTGTTCCGAATTGCTTCAAACTATGTATGTAGGGTTCTTAAGGTATTATACAGAGAGGAAATCGATTCTTTTTAGCGCAAAAAATAACGGTACCTGACATATAACCTTAACGTTAAAGCTTATTTTTCTCGAAAACTGCTCTTACGATTTTGAGTTTAGAAAATCAGTGTTGCTTTTTAAATACGACCTGAAAGAAATAGATATGGCTGAAAATAAACCGTAGGTGTTCTCCATGGGACGGTTTTTTTTTACTTTTGACTATCTCGAAAACGACACATCCGAATCTTCCGAAAGCGGGTCATTCGATTCTTTCAAAATTTCACTTACATACATATAGGTGAAAGTAGCTCAGTTTTATTGGTATTTCATACAAATATTTTTTTTTTATTTTTAAAAGAATTTAAAATTTTTTTTTAAATTAATATTTTGAAAACTACTCTTTAAATGTTTTATCAAAAGTTATTAATAAGGTTTTTTGCTGAATAACTACAAATTTAATTTTTTTTTTAAATTCTTTTCAAAAAGTTCTTAAAAAAAAACTTCTTTCTCAAAAAGCGCTCCACAGATTTTTGTAAATTTATTCTCATAAATTCATTTATAAAAGAAATAAAATAGCGAACTTTTTTCAGCTCAAATTAATTAAAGTATTTATTTAAGAATTTCGAAAAATGTATTTTTATCAAAATCTCAAGCCATAAGACCACTGTCACACATTAGAGCAAGTTCGTGCTACCCAGTCGTGCATTTTATAGCTAATTACCAAGGATGTTAAAGTTTTCTCCATCGATAGTGCTTTGTGTAGTCTGGCAGCTACAGGTGTGGAAGATGTGGCTTCGCAAAAGTTTTGAAGCTGCTTCTTTTGGCCTTTCTTAGTTCTTTGTTGTATTTGGTAAGCTCTTCAGAATAGTTTTAACACTCTCCAGTACATTTTGCCTCATTAAAGTGTTTTCTGACCCTACATCCTAGTTTTGAAAGATTATTGCACCACCATAGAGTGTGTTTCTGTTTTCTAGCAGTTTTTGTAGTGCAGCTGAGTTCATTTACCTCATTGATTGCCCTACTAAACTGCGTGACTATATTCTCTAGTTCAAGGTGACTTTTAGTCGTACTAACTGGTCCTTACTGTTCAAGATTGGGTTTGAGAGTGTTTTAATAAAGTTGCCAGTTTACTTTCATTGGGTTCCTTCCAAGGATTCGTTGGAGACTGTCTAATCCCTTAAAAATTGACCTACATTTGTTGATCCAAATGTTTAGTCTAAAACTTCTTCTCTTACTCTTGTTACTAGAGGGGGGGTGTTCCCTACATTGAAAATATTCAGCGTTTTTTAAGAAAGAAATCTTAAAGGTACTCACCCCCTTTTATTAATGTCGCTACTACTCCATATTGTGTGGTGAGCGTTCACATCACATCCAATTAGGATCGGTAGTATCCTACTGCTGCAGTAGTCTACCAGTTTTCTTACTTCCGTTGCGTTGGTGGAATGTTTTCGCCGTCACCTGCAAAGTATGCCGACGCTTTTATTAATGTCCAGGTTTGCCCTCGATGTTTATTTCCCCTTGGTTTGGAACCAATTCCCTCGTCATGAATTCTGAAAGACATATAAAGTTTATATTATTTCCTATCATTATACATGTTCTGGGCAAGTCTTCTCTCGTATCCCAGATAAGCTTTGAATCCTAACAGTTAAGGCCTCTAATTTGTCCCCGGTATGCCCAGGGTTCTTGGATCAGCACTAGCCCTAAGTTTGCCTTCGTGAATTTCTTATCTATAATGGCTGACGCCGCTTTAGTATGGTGGATATTTACTTGGGCTGCCCTGGTGCCGATGCCGCATCCGGTCATCTCGCCTAAGAGATTGGGGCTTCTGCCCCTCATCAGCAAGCAGATGATCTTCTTCTTCCTCTGTTGGACGCGTTTCGTTCATTTCTTCTCCGCTATTAGAGAGTTCCATGCCCTCTATGTAGCTATCTATTGGAGAAGAAGGTGTATTTTGGGAGGGGAGTCGGTGGGGAGGTAGGGTAGGTTTTGCAACACCTCCATTGGATAGTTTGGATTTTGGGCTAGATTTGCTGGTTGGAGACGGTTTTTCAGGAGTTAAGGGAGGGTATATGGGTTTTGGTGAGGTGGGTAGGTTTTCAGGAGGGTGTTTGAAGGGGGTACAACTTTTGTTGGTAACTGCCTGCCCTTCTGCTTCGGGTAACTAGGTAACTAGCCCAGTATCCATCTTTCTGAAGCCAGACACGGCAATTTTCCGGAACTTATAGTGGAGTTCATGTTTTGCCGTCACAATGGCTTGCGCTGACTTTTCGCCAATGCCTATGACCATCAACTGACCTCTGCCCTCAACCTTACTTTTGAGGACTTTCCACGACTAGATTTTCAGTCCCTCATTTTGCGTCGATCAGAGCAAGCGATCTCTGGTCTTCTTGACCACAGCTTCTTGAAAGAAATAGGGTATGCATTTCATCACCCAGACACGACGGGAGTTCTACCCGTTTCCATGTGCTTAGTTTGGGAGCCTTTTCTGAGCCACTTGGTTCTAGGCAATCCACCACAAGCAGGCCAGATTTGAAGTGTATTCCTTCAAGTTAGAGCTTATGTTCCCACCCTAAGGAAAAAAAAATATAGATAATTTTCCCAAAAATTTTTGGATATATATCGTCGATATTTTTAATCGCGATATATCAATATTATTTATTTTAGAGTATCGAATTCGTATCAATTTCTTTTTTTTCTTTAACACAACTTTGGTTTCGTGTTTACTGTTTATGCTCCTTGTGCATCGTTTGTTTACTTTAAAAAATCCCTCCACAGTCTTCTTTTTATGAAAAAGGAAACACAATATAACAGTAATTGTCTGCGTGCATGAAAATACTGTATCCACTAAAACTATTAAGCCATCAGTGTGAGACGAATATGACCCTGAAGTTAACATACACTTAACAATTTTCTCAGCAACCAAACACATATACTGCTCATAGACTTATATAATTGAATTGCCAGCAGTTCACGCCTGTCATTCCAGAAGTCGCCCCTGAATATTAATTTGCCAGGCTTCTTCGGTGTCTTCCGAAGGAGTTGCTTCGGCCTTGAATCCTACATTAGCCGACAATAGAAACCGTTTGACAGGCGAGCACATCACAAAATATGCTTCGAATGTCCATATCTGATGACTACTGATTTGACTAATCGTATGTATACAAAATATTATTTTCTTTGTTTCTATGTTCTTTCTTGCGAGTTTTGAATGGCTTGGGAATTCGTATGAATAATCATGCGAAAACTGGAAATATCAATATTTTTCGCTCAATAATTTTCGATACTGTTTAAAAATATCGATACGATAAATATCGATATATTTTTCGCTTCTCCATCCTTACCCCAAATGAGTCTTTAAAACTTTAGCCGTCTCATTACAACAAGATGACTGCCGTCGCGAAGGAAAAATACCTAAAAAGTAATTTAAAATTGTTAAAGACATTTTAAGAAAAATTTCTTAAGAACGAAAAAAAATCGGCTTAAACTAGAAAACCCGTTAAGAATCCTTTCATATTTAAAATGTAGATTGCGCCTTTTGGTTGCTATGAAAGAAATATATAAACTCTTAATCATTTCGTTAATGTCGTTCTCCACTTAAAGCCAGTTTAATTAAACTGTTCATGCATATTGCAGTCTGTTCGATTTCAAGAAAAACAGTCAACAATAACATTATATCATTATTGATAAAAATATTAATATTTATTTTTTCACCACACTTGAATACATTTCAAAAAGATCGAACAGATTTTATGTGCATGAACCCCTTTTTTTAGTCATAAGCATTTGCAATTTTTTTTTTTTCATTCTCAATGTTGTCTGCCTGCAATCATTTGTCTGAGAGATGGTTGTATAAAAACCTAATGTTTTTCAGTTCTCGGGTTATTAGTTTCGACTGTGTACAATTGTATTTTTAAAAGAATTCCTTTGGCCCATAAGTTGGCGTATTATAAATAAATAACTAGTTAACAATTATTCACTGTTCATTTAAGTTCTTTGTCGGTAGTGAACTATTCTCTGAAAATAAACAGAAATTCAGAAACTTTGTACATAAGTGTGTTGCTTCTTTTTTTTCTTCATACACTCGCTGCGCGCTTCTCTTGTGGCAATCAAGGTCATAAAATCACCCCATCATTTTGGTCCCATCGAGCAACGGATTTCGATCGGCTGGTTCTTTTTTCGGTCCGATTGCTACCGCCAGCCGCCACAAAAAAATTTTTAATTGTTGCCATTCCGCCATTCAGCAGACCAACAAAGTAAAGTGATTTTTCTTTTGGATTTTTTTGTGTTCTGTGTAAAAAACTACCAAGCTATTTTATTGGAATACAAAATTAAACCACACCACGCTGCAACCCGCTATTGGTAGTTGGCGTTATTTTTCGATCGCAACATCTGCCTTGACCATCAAAATTCAGAAGATTTTTTTTTCATATTGTGCCACTTCGCCATTCAACACACCAACAAAGCAAATTGAGTTTTTTTGATTTTTTGTGTTGGGTGTTAAAAAACTGCCAAGCCATCTGCATCGCCATTTTTTATTACTTACTTACTTACTTAAGGTGGCGCAGACAGTCCATTGTGGACCACGGCCTCAACCAACAATCCTCGCCAGCTAGGCCGGTCCCTAGCCAGTGGCCTCCAGTTGCGCACACCAAGTTGGTTGAGGTCGTTTACCACTTGATCGCGCCACCTTAGATGGGGTCTTCCAGAACTGCGTTGGCCCTCCGGGTTGGAATTGAAGACTCGTCGGGCAGGAGCGTTTTCGTCCATACGCTCCACATGACCCAGCCATCTAAGCCGCTGAATTTTCAGCTTCTTAACCAAGTCAATGTCGCTGTATAGCCCGTACAGTTCGTCATTGAATCTTCTCCTCCATAGTCCATTGATACATACAGGCCCATATATCACCCGAAGAATCTTTCTCTCAAAGTACCCCAGCCTGTATTCATCCGATTGTGTCAGTGTCCACGCTTCTTCCCCATACAGCAGGACTGGGATGATAAGGGTCTTGTATAGTGTCTCCTTGGTCCTTTGAGAGAGGGCTTTACTACTAAGATGCCTCCTTAGCCCGAAGAAACAGCGATTGGCAAGAGTGATTCTTCGACTGATCTCTTCACTGATGTTGTTCTGAGAGGTTATAGTGGAACCCAAATAGACAAAGTCCTTGACAACCTCAAAGTTATATCTGTCCATTGTGACATTTTGTCCGAGCCTACGGTGATGATCTACTTCACACGAGGACAGCATATACTTTGTTTTATCTTCATTTACAGCCAGACCCATTCGAGCCGCTTCCACTTCAATACTCGCGAATGCTCCACTGACAGCGCGCTTCGTTCTTCCAATAATGTCAATATCATCAGCATAGCCAAGTAATTGAACGGATCTAAAAAAAATCGTACAGCTGGTGTTGACATGCGAGTTGCGTACGATTGCCTCAAGAATGATGTTGAAGAGGTTACATGACAGCGCGTCACCCTGTCGTAAGCCTTTCTCGACATTAAATGAGTCGGTGGTGTTCTTACAACCTTGACGGAGCAGCGAGAGTTCTCCATAGTCATACTGCACAATCGAACGAGTTTGGCAGGGATGCCAAGAAGCGACATGGCTCTGTATAGCTCGTTCCTGTTTACGCTGTCATAGGCGACTTTAAAATCGATAAAGAGGTGGTGAGTATCGATCTGGAATTCTTGGGTCTTTTCCAAAATCTGCCGAAGTGTGAAAATTTGGTCGACGGTTGACTTACCGGGTCTGAAACCACACTGATAGGGGCCAATCAGTTCACGTGCGAAAGGGTTCAGACTTTCACACAGAATGGCCGACAAGATTTTATAAGCGACATTTAGGAGACTTATACCTCTGTAGTTGGCGCAGCTTAGAGTATCTCCTTTCTTGTGGATAGGGCACACAATGCTGAGGCTCCATTTGTCAGGCATACTTTCATCCGACCAGATTGTACAGATCAGTTGGTGTATGCTCCTCACCAAGTCATCTCCCGCTGCTTTAAAGAGTTCAGCCGTAAGGCCATCAGCTCCAGCAGCCTTGTTGGACTTTAGTTTAGATATTGCTATCCGAACTTCTTCTTGGTCGGGAGGACGGAAATTTTGTTCATCATCATCAAAAGCGAATGGATCATTTTTTATTGGACTACAAAATTACACCACGCCACGCTGCAGTCCGTTATTTGGTAGGTAACGGAATTTTTTTTCGACCGCGACATCTGCCTTTGCTATTGGTCTTGCATTTTTGTGCATCGCTTACCGCAGGATTGCAAAATTTGAAGCACGCCACGCTGCCGTCCGTTATACGTAACAACGGGACAATATTTGCAAGTCTTTTTGAACAAGCCGCTGAGCCATCACGGTACCGTTATTACTCAAGCACTAACGGGATTAGCTGCTTTGCACACTGTGTGTCGACTGCTGAGAATCATCGAGATTATACTTCACGTGAAACCCCCTGCTGCTAAGTTGGTTCCACGCTTCATCCTTAGATTTTTTGGAAAACAGTGAAGCAACCCCCGCTGCTAAGTTGCTTTCACTCAACAAATTGGACATTACGTGGAACAACCCCTGCGGCTAAGTTGGTTCCACGCTTCATCCTTAGATTTTTTGGAAAATAGTGAAGCAACCCCCGCTGGTAAGTTGCTTTCACTCAACAAATTGGACATCACGTGGAACACCCCTGCTGCTAAGTTGGTTCCACGCTTCATCCTTAGATTTTTTGGAAAATAGTGAAGCAACCCCCGCTGCTAAGTTGCTTTCACTCAACAAATTGGACATCACGTGGAACAACCCCTGCTGCTAAGTTGGTTCCACGCTTCATCCTTAGATTTTTGGAAAATAGTGAAGCAACCCCCGCTGCTAAGTTGCTTTCACTCAACAAATTGGACATCACTTGTAACAACCCCTGCTGCTAAGTTGTTTCTACGCTTCATCCTTATATACGTTATTTTCTGGAAAATAGTGAAGCAACCCCCGCTGCTAAATTGCTTTCACTCAACAAATTGGACATCAAGTGGATCAACCCCTACTGCTAAGTTGTTCCCACGCTACAGCTTTACATTGTTCTTCGTTTCACCATCTTTTTTCTATATACCATTATATAAAATTCATCACATTATTTAAACGGTGCGAGGTAAGTATAAAGTCTTTTTTTTTATGTGAATTGGCAATTTTTTTTTTCCTATACATACATATAATTTATGTTTTTAGAGTAGTTATTTAATTATCAGTTACTATAATCTACCTAAATATCATTTTTTGTGTATATCCTCGGGGCTGTGGGTGTCGCTCCCTCACTTAGCCGTTTATTTGGTTCGAACTTATTTGAAATAACCTGAATCATCTACTCGGTCATTTTTTGTTGTTGCAATCCTCAAATACTCGCTCGCCAGAACTTTGAAGGTTCTTCGATATTCGAGGCCTCTTTGGACAGTGTTATAGGAAAGTGTTTGTTCTAACATTGAAAAGTTTTTGAGTTTTTTTTTCACTCAGCTTTTGGAAATTCTTTATCCGTGTTTTGGGAAAAAGTCGTGTGAACTTTTTCTGAAACTAAAGTTTTCTTTTTCTCAAATAATAATGTTTTTGAGTTTTTTCACTCAGCTTTTGGAAATTTTTATCCGTGTTTTGGGAAAAGCCTTGTGATTTTTCGAACATTAAAAGTTTTCGAGTTTATTCACTCAGGTTTTGGAAATTCTTTATCCGTGTTTTTGGGAAAAAGTCGAGTGAACTGTTTCTGAAACTAAAGTTTTATTTTCTCGAATAATAAAGTTTTTTTTTTTGAGTTTCTTTTTACCAAGTCTCATATTGGAATCCGTAACACTACGGCCTCTCACACTATCTGACCTTCCTGACAAAACCAGTCTCTTTTCGTTCCATCTTACAAATAGCTTCAATGACAAGTTTAGATGACCTGATCTTTTCGGCTGACTTGCTCGTCAAGTTTCATGCTGCAGCCAAAGAGATACCCGAGCAAAATCACACCTTAGCGTCTTAAGAAGCGAGGAAGACCGAGTTAAAGGATTTGTGGCTAGAGGTTAACCAAAAATATGCGGCATGTGCTCGACATAAACCCACGGCGAAAGAAGATACTTTAGATATGGAAGTACTTGAGTCAAAGTACAAGAACAGTAACGAGACTTCTGTCAGCTGTCTTGCGATGTTTTTGGAACATCAAAACAAGTTAATGCAGGGTGTTCCGAAGGATCATAAAGATTCTCTCAGTAACGTGCCCATCCCCGATGAACAGGAAGGTTCTAACCTTGACGGGTCGACTTCTAAACCTGTATCTTCACATTGTATTAAATTACCACCTTGCGATACTGACATATTCCATGGTGACTATCTTTCCTGGCCCGCTTTCCGCGATATGTTCAATGTGGTTTATATCCAGCATCCCAAATTAGGGGAAGTCGAAAAACTTTTTCACCTTCGTTGTAAGACAAGAGATGACGCGTTTAGTACGGTCAGTCAGTTCCCTCTGACTAATACGAGTTTTTCATTAGCCTGGGAAGCCTTGCGCTCCACTTATGAGAATACCCGTATCTTGGTTAACAACCAAGTCAAAAATTTATTTAATTTGCCTACGGCACATGAAGAATCTGCCAAATCTATTCGACTGCTCCAGAGAAAAATTAATGACTCGATATCTGCTCTCCAGGCACATAACATCCACACAAAAAACTGGGACCCTATCCTTGTTTTCGCCTGCTCCAATAAGTTACCTAAGACAACTCTGGCCCTTTGGGAACAATCTTTAGAAGATCCAACTAAAGTTCCAACATGGAAATTGATGAATAAATTTTTAAATACGAGATTTCAAACATTAGAATCCATTTCAGATACCATCTCTACAAAGCAATATAATTCAAATCTACAACCCCCGCGAAAACCTGTCAATCTGAGATCGAATAACGCCAATACTTTTTGCAAAGGCGGGAGGATCTAAGTGTAAAATTTGCGTTGCAGAACATTCGATATATGAATGCCCCAAGTTCTCAGCAATGCCGGTTCCCTTGCGTATTGAAACGATACGCAAGCACAAAATGTGCAATAATTATTTAGGCACCAGTCATCAGAAATCGTCTTGTGCCAGTAAGTTTTCTTGTAGTTTATGCAAGAAACGCCACCATACACTTTTGCACCTTACTATCAATCCCTCTGTTGCTCAAAGTAACATATCAAATATACAGTCCACTTCTCATCAAGCACCTGTGCAAGAGTCACAAATATCGGCTTCCTCGCCATCATTTACTCCACAGAGTTCTTTTCAAAATTATATGGTGACGTCTAGCAAAAAAATTTTACTAGCCACTGCATTAGTCAGTATTGTTGGCCGAGAAGCTGTACACACAGTAAGAGAATTCATCGATCCAGGTTCTGAGATATCCTTCATCTCGGCAGCGGTTCAAAAACGGCTTTCTTTGCCGTGCATTGAGAAAAATACCACCGTTTCGGGTATCAGTGGAAACCTTTCGGTCACATCCAAAAAACTATGTTCATTTTCAATCACTTGTTTCAATCCTCCTCAAATCACTTTATCAGCCCAAGCTATTGTGCTAAAACCCTAACGAATCATCTTCCAAGTTCTTCTTTCTCAGTTTTACAGCCAAGCCTATTGTCAGGACTCACGCTGGCTGACCCTACCTTTAACAAATCGTCGCAGGTGGATCTTCTCATAGGGGCAGATCTGTATCCATCAATCATTCGCAATGGCGAAAAACACATAGCTGATTCACTTCTCGCACAGAATACCATGTTTGGGTGGGTACTATCAGGCCCAGTTCCAGACTCCTTTCAGTCATTTAACGTATCTGTAATATCCAATGGCTCCAGTATTGAGTTGGATACTCAAATACGTAAATTCTGGGAGTTAGAGGAGTTGCCTTTTACTGCAATACGTTCCAAGGAGGACCATTTTTGCGAAGATCTTTACAAAAGATCCACATTTCGCCGCGCGGACGGAAGATTTGTTGTACGACTTCCGTTTAAACCGCAAACCCCCAAGACCAACTTGGGCCATTCAAGATTTATTGCGCTCAAGCAATTTTCAAGGACTGAACGCTCTCTATCATTTAAGGCTGGACCTGAAATCCCAATATTCTAAAGTAATTACTGAGTACCTCACTCTCAATCATATGAAGAAGGTCACTCCACTGGAGAACGTTGAAAACGGCCAAGTGAAGTCATTCTATCTCCCACACCGCGCTGTGATACAACCAGAAAGTACTTCCACCAAAGTACGTGTCGTTTTCAACGCCTCCAATGCCTCTTCCACTGGTGTGAGTTTAAATGATTTACTCTATCCAGGACCAATCTTACAACAAGATCTTTCTTCACTTATCATTCGTTGGCGTTTTTACAGATTTGTGTTCAATGCAGACATAGAAAAAATGTACCGACAGATCTTAATTAACCCATTAGACACTCCATTTCAACGTATCCTTTTTCGCACTTCCCCTCACTTAGAAATTGAAGACTTCGAACTGCTAACCGTCACCTTCGGCGTTAATTGTGCTCCTTACTTGGCTATCCGGACCCTCCTTGAGTTGTCCAAAGCAGGTAAAGGTGAATTCCCGTTGGCTTCTAAAATCCTCCAGTCTGAGTTTTATGTAGACGATGTTTTGTCAGGAGCCCATAGCATTCACTCAGCAAAAAAGGCCCAAACAGAGCTTATTAAACTCCTTAACTCAGCGGGTTTTCCACTTCGTAAGTGGACCTCTAATACTCCGTGTCTGCTTGAGGATTTACCTCGGGAGCACATTCTTTATGAAAGTTTTCTGAAGCTAGACGTGGATAGGAACACCAAAACCTTAGGGATCCGCTTGAATGCCAAGGGAGATAAATTTTACTTTACCATCCAACCACTCACTATATCAAAACAACCCACTAAACGGGAAGTTTTTTCGCAAATAGCACAGATCTTTGATTCAGCGGGTTGGTTACCTCCTGTTGTCATAATTGCAAAAATGCTAATGCAACGTGTGTGGGCGGAACGGACTGCTTGGAACGAACCTCTTAACTCTGACACCTTCCAAATATGGCAAAATTTTGCGGAATCCCTAACCGACGTACAGAAAATTGAAATCCCGCGTTGGGTTGATTATTCCCCGTCGGCAGAAATCCAATTCCACGGATTTTGCACCTCGTCAGAAAAGGCGTACGCTGCCGCGTTATATATACGCGTTCGTCAATCCGACGGAACTCTCACTTCTCACCTACTCTGTGCAAAATCAAAAGTTGCACCTATCAAATCAGTGTCCTTACCACGCCTTGAGTTGTGTGGAGCACTTCTTCTCTCAAAATTAATAAAACTTTATGTCTCAACCTTTCCAGTTAACTCCTATCAAACCTTTTTATGGACAGACTCTTCAATTGTTCTGGCATGGCTAAAAAAGCCACCCTGTGTATGGAAGACCTTCATTGCGAATCGTACTATACTCTATTCGAGTGATTTGTTCAGCATATGCCTTATGAGGGAGCTTTTTATCTACCAATGATGCCTGCAGATAATCCTAATGGCAAACTAAAACAGAAACTGCCTCTGAAATTAAACCCAAACCACTGAACACACAAGAATTGTTGTTGTGATTTTCGTTAAATTTGGCAGCACCCATAACCTTTCAGTTTGACTGCAAAAAGCAGACTAATTTTTGTTTCTTTTTGTTCAGTATAACAAAAACAACCCTCATCGTCATCGCACAAAGCACATCTCAAAGGTGTTGCCATGATTTTAAAAAAGGGATCTCGCTACTGCATTTCTATGTTGAGATTTGGATTTTGTAGCTTTTTCAGCTTTTGATTGATAGGGAGGTGTTGTCATTTGTTTTTGTTTTTGTATCCTTTCTGAATAAACGCTTGGTGGTGTGGAAGAAGATAAATAATTTTTGATTTTTTGTTTTAAATCATAAGATGGTAACCCTAATGTATAATTTACTCGATTTGCGGCAATTTACTATGCAAAGTATGGAAACCCTGTGAGAGCTTTAACTTGAGACCGATGTATGCAAGCCAATATAGCCAGACTGAGAGGCAAACGTCCTATCTTCCTTGTGCTGAACAAATCACTCGAATAGAGTATAGTGAAATTTTAGACAATGTGGGAAATGTCCACTATAGACATGTTAAATCCGCTGACAATCCCGCAGATCTAGCTACTCGCGGTGTTTTACCTTTAGATTTAAAGCTTAACAAGTTTTGGTGGAATGGTCCTTCATGGCTCTGCCACCCAATCTCTCAATGGCCCGAAACACCCATAACAGCTCCGTGTGTTGAAGATCTCGAAGAAAAACCCATCGTTTCTTTGATGGTGCAGCAAGTTTCCGAAGACATTCTCGAGCGTTTTTCAACATTACCCCGGGCAATGCGTGTCATTTGCTACATATTCCGTTTTTATTCAAAAATTTCTAAAGGAAAACATCATCAGTATGACTCGCCCAATTTAACTTTCCATGAGATGCCGTTTGTACGTAATCGATTGGTACTGCTCGCTCAAATGCAACATTATTCAAAGGAGCATTCACGTTTGTTAGACGGTCAAACCATTCCATCCAAAAGTACCATAATTTCCTTTAATCCATTTCTAGATTCAAATAATCATCTTAGAGTTAATGGGCGTCTGTCTCAAACAGATCTGTCATATAACGAACGTCATCCCCTCTTACTTCCTCATAAGTCTCGGTTGTTTTATCTACTCACACTCTTTACTCACGAAATTTCACTACATGGAGGCAATTCCCTAATGCTCCGTCTCATACGACAAAACTTCTGAATCCATAAATTAAAGAATCTCGTCAAACTTTGCATACGACAATGTAAGACCTGCATCATTTATAAAAAGGAGCTTAGCAAACAAATGATGGCAGCTTTACCCCCTGAAAGATGTACATTCTCTCCCCCCTTCACTTTTACAGGAATCGATTTCGCTGGTCCCTTTACTATTAAAAGTTTCAACGCAAGAAATTGCCGTCTGACTAAAGGTTATGTATGTGCATTCGTCTGCTTTTCCACTAAGGCCATACATCTTGAAGTCGCAAGCGATTTGTCATCCGAATGCTTCTTGGCTGCCTTTGCTCGATTCGTAGCCAGACGCGGGTTACCTTCTGAGATATATTCAGACAACGGCACTAATTTTACCGGCGCCGATGCCCTCCTCCGAAAAGATTTTAAAAAATTTCTCGCTTCCATTCCCCAAGAAGTCCGCGCTGCATATAGTGTTCAGGGTCTAAAATGGAATTTCATTCCACCAGGTGCCCCTCATATGGGTGGCCTCTGGGAGGCCGGTGTAAAAAGTTGCCAAATGCATTTGAGAAAACTAGGGTCCAATATAAAGCTCACTTACGAAGAATTCTCTACGGTCCTAGCGCGTATCGAAGCGTGTTTAAACTCACGCCCCATCTCATCTATGTCTAACGATCCCTCAGATCTCTTAGCTTTAACCCCCGGTCATTTCTTGCGGGCTTTTAACATTCCCTGAGCCCAATCTGGCTGATGCCAATTTGTCCATACTCAATCGATGGGAAAAAGTTAAATGTCTTCAACACCAATTCTGCCAAAGATGGAAGGACGAATATCTGAAGGAACTTCATCAAAGACATAAATGGCAATCGCCTCAAGAGGATATCAAAATAAATGATTTAGTCGTCATAAAAAATGAAAATCTACCATCTACAGACTGGCGTTTAGGACGTGTGATAAATGTACACCCCGGCGTTGACGGTAGAGTTAGGGTAGCGACACTCAAGACCAAAAACGGCGAGATTAGTCGTCCAGTTGTGAAACTTTGCCTTTTACCTTAGATTTAATTACTCACTTTACTATTTTTTGTACCTCGATTGCCATTCACATAATTTAAGCTTTATACCTACTTTCCACTTATCATATTATTACTTAACTTAGACTTTTCTGATACTTAACATTTGTCATCATGTACTTTATATATGAAGAATATTTATTTTTGGCACTTCTCGACAAGGGGGGGCAGTAATGTTCATGCGTATTGCAGTGTGTTCGATTTCAAGAAAAACAGTCAACAATAACATAATATCATTATTGATACAAATATTTATATTTATTTTTTCACCACACTTGAATACATTTCAAAAAGATCGAACAGATTTCATGTGCATGAACCCCTTCTTTTAGTCATAAGCATTTGCAATCTTTTTTGTTGTCTGCCTGCAATCATTTGTCTGACAGATGGTTGTATAAAAACCTAATGTTTTTCCGTTCTCGGGTTATTAGTTTCGATTGTGTACAATTGTATTTTTAAAAGAATTCCTTTGGCCCATAAGTTGGCGTATTATAAATAAATAACTAGTTAACAATTATTCACTGTTCATTAAAGTTCTTTGTCGGTAGTGAACTATTCTCTGAAAATAAACAGAAATTCAGAAACTTTGTACATAAGTGTTTTGCTTCTTTTTTTTCTTCATACACCCGGTGCGCGCTTCTCTTGTGGCAATCGAGGTCATAAAATCACCTAATCAAAAACCGTTAACCGATTTCTGTTATTATCATTTGTAACGAAAAACTTAAAATGCGGCTTTCTTCAAAGCTTTCTAAGTATTAAATCTACACAAAGTTTAATAAAATTGTTAGAGAGTTTGTTGACCAAATTAGAAGAAAAGAAAAAGTTGGCCAAAACCTAGTGGATAGTTGCATGGGAGCCACCATTTTAAAAACAGTAACTGGAAAAAAGCAACGCCATCTAATAGGAAGTTATCAGGAACTATACCAAAGCTTGAATGAATTTGATGCAACCGTTCTCAACTTATGGCAATTTGAGAAAACCCGTTATGTCCAGATCTTCCTTATTTGCACTCTTAGCTAAAAACTAAAACGCAGTTTTCTTAAGAAAACTGAAAAAACATATCACATAAAGTTTAATCAAAATCGTTAGAACCGTTTTTGAATAAATTAGAAAAAAAACCCAACAAAAAAAATTGGATAACACAGAACTGATCCTTGTATGGGAGCCGCCGTTTAGATAGGTTTCACTGAAAAAATTGCAAAGCCATTCTAAAAGATATCCTGAAAAACAAAGCCAAACAAAGTTTAAGTGAATTCGATCAAGCCGTTGCCAACATATGGCCTTTTGAAAAAAAGCCGTTAACACCTGATTTTCGTTATGACCATTTAAGTCAAAAACTAAAAAGCCAATTTTATCAAAATTTCAATAGCTTAGTTAAATTTTGGGTAAGCAAAATCGTCAGAGCCTTTTTGGAGCAAATCTGGTATAAAATAAAGTGCACGACTAGGTCATACGAACTTGCTCTGATGTGTTAAAATGGTCTTGGGTGCTTGTGATTTTGGGAAAAAAGCGTTGAAAAAATCATATGAAATTTTATAAATCACTTAAAAATCAATACCTAAAACGTTTTATGGAGAAAATGAAGTGAGCCATCAGGTTTCTTTTACTTTTTTGAATGTTTACCGATATTTTTTTCAAAATCGTTCGACCAGTCAAAAAACTGTTTTTTTTTTTAAACTTTTCGACAATATATTCCAATTTTTTTTGAATATGCTTACTCTAGCACTTTGTAGTTTTATCAAAAAAATAAAATAAAAAAATATAGATTAAACCGTTCTTGGAAAAAAACAAAAATTAAAGACAAATTTTGAAACTTTTTTAAAAAACACAAAAACTTTTTTTTGGAAATTTTAAGAATTTGTATTATTTCTTTTATAAAAGAGCTTCTATATTAAAAAATTCATCGAAATTCGGCATGTGGCTTACGAGAAAATCGGATTTAAAAAAACCGGTTCTATGGGAGGTACCGTTATAAGACTTTTTCTGAAAAATCTATTCCAAACAAAACATAAAGCTTGCACATAAAACACTATTCAGAAAGTTTTATCAAAATCGTAGGAGTAGTTTTTGAGAAAAATTAATTTTTCACTAAAAATCGTATGGCAGATGCCGTTAGTTTTAAATCTAGAATGCTAATTCCAAAAGCCCTTCTGTAGGACGTCAAAGTTATACTATCTACCAAGTTTGGAGCAAATATGTCAAGCCGTTTAAGCTGTAGGTGCCGATACAGATGGACGGACAGACAGACAGACAGAAAGACAGACAGACAGACAGACAGACAGACAGACAGACAGACAGACAGACAGACAGACAGACAGACAGAAGACAAACAGACAGACAGACAGACAGACAGACAGACAGACACACACACAGACAGAATATTCGGACTTTTTTCGACTTCTCTATCATCGTAATGTCATGTTTGATTGTTAAGCTACCATTAGTTGGTCCTTGTTATGGTCCTTGCAAGGACAGTCTGACGTCATTATGACGTATTTATCTGTCCTAAAATCGACATGTCGTGTAATGGACATTGTAAAATGCTGTCCTTGCAAGGACAACCACAATGTCACAATGTCATGTGTCCTTGCAAAGACAAATTACAAGGACCGTGTAATGGTCCTTCCATTGTTGATGGGACACAAGGACACATTTTTTTTGACATCTGGTCCTTGCAAAGACCATGTCCGAACAATGCAACACCACGAATTTCTGCCGGGACATTGTTGCTTGGAATGTCCACTTTTCAGGGTGGATTTGTTGTTGTTAAATTTCAATGAGCTGCCAAAGTGACATCCTTGATAACCTTGCGTGCATTTGCTCTGTTCCCACTCTGAACTTTCTTTTGGACCACACAGAACGAATTCTTCGTGTTGGCCCTTGGTTGTTGTCGTCGTCGTCGCTACTCTCCAATATATATGTGCTGCGAGAATCGCCATCTGCAACATTCGATTGTAGTACGACATACCTTCCTGTTATAACTATAATTTTATTATATTATATTTAATTGAAATTATTTTATCGAAAAACTTCACACACATACCTCTCGTGAATATTTTCTAGAGAAAAAAAAGACGATCCGATAGTCACTCAATTTATAAATGTCCCCGAAACGTCAAATTTACTTTTAACAATTACCAATTTATAAAATGTCGTGTAATGGTCATTGCAAAAAATTGCATTCTTCAGCGCGGTTTCGTTCACTACCAACTGTCAAAATGGTCATGTCGTATAATGGACATTGTTATGCTTGTCCTTGCAAGGACACCGAATTGCAAAAGTAACAATGTCCACTTTGGTTGACATTGTACTTTGGGACAAGAATGCCGAATTTGTTTCATTCGTGTAATGGACATTCTTACTAGCAAAGACACGGTGAAGAATGTCCATTTACTGACAGCGCAAGGACACATTTTCTGTGACGTCAGACTGTCCTTGCAAGGACCATATACAAGGACCGTCTAATGGTAGCTTTAGAATTTTTTTTTTACGAATGCATAACTTGCCTTATAGTACCTATTATTGCAAGTTAAAAACAGTTACTTGAAAGGAACTAGTTTGTGCTGAAACGAAATAAAAAATCATCGACAACCGATTTTCTTTAAACTTTTATATGTGAAGTTTGAAGAAAATCTGTCAAGCGGTTTGGACTGAAGCTTGACGTGATAAACCGCACAGACAGACCACCAGACGGTATGGCAAAAGCCACCTATTGGACTTCTCTATCATCGTAATTTCATGTTTGATTTTTTTTTGCACGAAGCCAATACTTGCCCTATAGAGCAAATAAAATTCAGGTATATATATATATATATATATACATATATATATTTATATATACTAGCCTTTACCTGCGGCTTCGCTCGCGTTTCAGCTGATCAAGAAGTAGACTGTAGCTTAAGGAGTATAATAGTCTATCGTAATCTAGCTTCTTCTTCTTTTATAGCTTTTTAATTTAATACCTACATTAAACCGTTATAAAAATAAACCTATGTGCTATACCAGATTATAATCTAGCTCTGTGCAAAATTTCATCCAGATCCGTTCAGCCATTCTGGTGTGATTTCGAAAATTAAAACAAATCCATCCCACGGGAACCATACATTTTACCGGGATAAAAAGTAGCCAATATGCTATTCCAGACTATAATCTATCTCTGTGCTAAATTTCATTCAGATGAGTTCAGTCATTCTGGTGTAATTTCAAAAATTAAAACAAATCCATCCCACGGGAAAAATACATTTTACCGGGATAAAAAGTAGCCAATATGCTATTCCAGACTATAATCTATCTCTGTGCTAAATTTCATTCCGATCCGTTCAGCCATATTCTGGTGTGATTTCAAAAATTAAAACATATCTATCAAACGGGAACCATACATTTTACTGGGATAAAAGGTAACCAATGTGCTATTCTAGGCTATAATCTATCTCTGTGCTAAATTTCATCCAGATCCGTTCAGCCATTTTGGCGTGATTGGAAAAATTAAAACAAATCTATCGCACGGGAACCATACATTTCACCGGGATTAAAAGTAGTCAATGTTCTATTTCAGCCTATAATCTATCTCTGTGCTAAATTTCATTCAGAGCCGTTCAGCCATTTTGGTGTGATTTCAAAAATTAAAACAAATCTATCCCACGGGAACCATACATTTTACCGGGATAAAAAGTAGCCAATATGCTATTCCAGAATACAACCTATCTCTGCGCTAAATTTCATTCAGATGATTTTAGCCATTCTGGTGTTATTTCAAAAATTAAAACAAATCTATCCCACGGGAACCATATATTTTACAGGGATAGAAAGTAGCCAATATGCTATTCCAGACTATAATCTATCTCTGTGCTAAATTTCTTTGAGATCCGTTCAGCCATTCTGGTGTGATTTCAAATATTAAAACAAATCTATCCCACGGGAACCATACATTTTACCGGGATAAAAAGTAGCCAATATGCTATTCCAGACTATAATCTATCTTTGTGCTAAATTTCATTCAGATCCGTTCAGTCATTCTGGTGTGATTTCAAAAATTAAAACAAATCTATCCCACGGGAACCATACATATTACCGGGATAAAAGGTAGCCAATATGCTATTCCAGACTATAATCTATCTCTGTGCTAAATTTCATTCAGATGAGTTCAGCCATTCTGGTGTAATTTCAAAAATTAAAATAAATCTATCCCACGGGAACCATACATTTTACCGGGATAAAAAGTAGCCAAAAGGCTATTCTAGACTATAACCTATCTCTGTGCTAATTTTCATTCAGATCCGTTCATCCATTCTGGTGTAATTTCAAAAATTAAAACAAATCTATCCCACGGGAACCATACACTTTACCGGGATAAAAAATAGCCTATCTGCTATACCAGACTATAAGCTATCTCTGTGCCAAATTTTATCCAGATCCGTTTAGCCGTTCTGGCGTTAGTTAGCAACAAACATCCAAACATCCAAACATCGTAACTTTCACATTTATAATATTAGTAGGATATATATATATATATAAGTGCCGTGATTACAAATCTTAATTTTTCTCAATTTTTTTTTTCTGTTATGGAACCTCGAATAACCCCGCTAACAATTGCATTAAAAAATTTAAACACACCTTCATCAGTTTTGAAGAAAATGTCACTTTTTTGCCCAACTAAATACTCAAAATTTTTACATGACCCTAATTCAATGGGCTGTAGTGTAAAAAAAATGTACTACTAAATTTTGGCAAGTTACCTTAAAAGTTGGCGCGTTCAATTCTCCTTCCAAATGGTTTAAGGTTTTTTAGAATATTCCATAAATAACGGAGAAAAAAAATGTTTTTCTCAAATAAACAGGTTTTAAGATAATTCTTTTTCATTCATTAAAAAAAAAAAATCTGAATGTACTCCAGGCTTTCTCGTCCAAGTTTAAGTTCGAAGAGAGTGACCGTTATTATTTAGAAGTAACTACTAGCAGGCCCAGACTTCCAAGGGCTATCAGATAGTGATTCATTTCTATTTTTGGGTTTAAGTTTGAAATAAAATTCAATTTTTCAAAAAAAAAATTACATCAAAGTTTATTTCGATTAGTTATAATTATAACAAATGTTCAAATTATTTGCCTCCAACAGCAATGCAAGATCTACATCTTCTTAAATAAGATCGTTTAATAAGACGAGCGAATCTTCTTGAGTAGATGTCTGCAACAGCCTCCGTGATTTTTTGGCGCAGCTCTGCTAAATTTTGGATTGGTTTTGAGTAGACTTTTTCTTCTTTTTTTTTAACTTTGAAGCGATACTGCGATTTGTCTTCCCGTATAAAATGTGGATTTTCTACATGCCGATGCCACTCTTGCAAATTGTGAAGGTTCATGTATCCATCCTTTTTAAATGTTGATTCATCGGACCACAGAATTTTGTCCAAGAATCGCGGATCTTCCCTGTACCGTTGCAGTATCGTTCGACAAAATGCAACTCTTCCAGGGTAATCTCGGGGTAGTAGGCCTTGCACTCGTTGAACATGGTATGCATGGAGCTAATTTTTCTTCAAAATGCGATGTGCTGTACTTTTGGGAACTCCTGTTCTTGTTTGAATTCCACGTACTGAGGTACTTGGGTCTTGATTGACTTCTTGTAGCACTTGGTTCTCGTAGGGCATGAGGGGCCTGCCTTCACTAGTTCTTTGGTATGGAAATCGACCTTCTGAGAATGACTGGTGCAAATTCACAAAAACCCGATGATCCGGATAACGCTCAGAATTTGGATATTTCTCATGGTAAAGTCTAGCTACAGCACTAACATTGCTTCTGCATTCTCCATAAATAAGGTGCATGTTCGCATATTTCTTCGCAGTGTACAAAGATGGCATCGTGATTTTATTAAGTGAGATTATAACGCACTTAAATCCAAAGGACAACAAAAATATTCGAAGGACCGGATCAGTTTTACTAAACGACAAGAAATGAATCACTATCTGATAGCCCTTGGAAGTCTGGACCTGCTCGTAGTTACTTCTAAATAATAACGGTCACTCTCCTCGAACTTAAACTTGGACGAGAAAGCCTGAAGTACATTAAGATTTTTTTTAATGAATGAAAAAGAATTATCTTAAAACCTGTTTATTTGAGAAAAACATTTTTTTTCTCCATTATTTATGGAATATTATAAAAAACTTTATACCATTTTGGAAGGAAAATTAAACTTTGATGTAATTTTTTTTTTTGAAAAATTGAATTTTATTTCAAACTTAAACCCAAAAATAGATATGAATCACTATCTGATAGCCCTTGGAAGTCTGGGCCTGCTAGTAGTTACTTCTAAATAATAACGGTCACTCTCCTCGAACTTAAACTTGGACGAGAAAGCCTGGAGTACATTCAGATTTTTTTTTTTTTAATGAATGAAAAAGAATTATCTTAAAACCTGTTTTTTTGAGAAAAACATTTTTTTTCTCCATTATTTATGGAATATTCTAAAACACTTTATACCATTTTGGAAGGAAAATTGAACGTGCCAACTTTTAAGGTAACTTGCCAAAATTTAGTAGTACATTTTTTTTTACACTACAGCCCATTGAATTAGGGTCATGTAAAAATTTTGAGTATTTAGTTGGGCAAAAAAGTGACGTTTTCTTCAAAACTGATGCAGGTGTGTTTAAATTTTTTAATGCAATTGTTAGCGGGGTTATTCGAGGTTCCATAACAGAAAAAAAAATTGAGAAAAATTAAGATTAGTAATCACGGCACTTGAAAGGCCGTCAGAGGGTGAGCATTTTTTCGATTTTTTTTCGAATGCCCCTAACTCACAAAATACATTTCAAAGATTTTTTTTATTATTTTTCTGATAACTGTCACCACCTACCCTATCACCCGTTTTCGTTTTGACGTTGACTTTTGGGACACCCTGTATATATGGTGGGCAAGTCGCATCGGCACCTTCACGCGGTGCCTGCTTGATAGCCAAAAGGTGAACTAACGACGAGCATTAGATCCATCGGATCCTTAAGGTTGTAGATACCTGAGTTCTCTTCTCAGGAACTAGCAGCAATAGGAAGGATCCGCTCTGAAGATCCAACCTCCAACACGATCTATGCGTCACGCACAATCCTCACAAGCCAATCATTAAAGGGAAAATATGCTGTGATGAAAAATCCAAAGTATGCCTCGGATTACCAAACCAAAAATGTTGACGACCTCCCCTCCTCCCCCCCCCCCCAAACGAAAAACGGAGAAAAATGTACGCTTGTACACGTGGAATTTGCGAATGCTAAACAAGCCGCGGTAAGCCGAGCAGCTAGCCGAGACCCTCGCCAATCTCAACGCTGATATAACAGACCTCCAGAGGAAATGCGATGGGATGGACCGGGCCTGAGAATGGGAAATGCCACCTGGATGGGAGATCTCCCTTGTTTTTGTGTGTCATGTCCCTTAAGAAGAGAAAGATGACGCTACCAAACAAAGTTTCTACGAGCTCCTCGCCAAAACCTATGAGCACTGCCCAAAGCATGACATTAAAGTCCTCTTGGGAGTCTTTAATGCCAAAATTGGAAGAGAGCACATCTTTGATATGACGATCCGAAAACACAGCCTGCACGACACCACTTCCGATAACGGACTCAGGCTTATCGATTTTGCAGCGCGAAAAAATATGGTACCGAGCAGCACATGATTCCCACGTCCCGAAATCCACAAGGGCAAATGGCGATCCCTAGATGGTCAAACCTGCAACCAAATCGACCATGTTGCGATTGACGGTAGGCATTCCTCCAGCATTCTGAATGTCCGTACATTCCGAGGAGAAAACATCGACTTCGACCTAGTCGGTGCAAAGCTTGGAGTACGGATTTCCATGGAAGCTCTTAGGCGAACATCAGCTACGCCGAGGAAATTCAATGTTGGACGCCTTCAATCGGAAGAGACCCCCGCTGCCTATGCTGACCGCGCATCCCTTGAGCTTGCAAGAAATCCTTCGACCGATGATATGCACCCGGAAGAACAATGGCAGCAATGTCAACAAGCCATAAGAAGTGCTGCGTCAGAGGTATTGGGCTTTTCATAGCCTCCCCTAGAAACCCCAGGTTCAACTCCCTATGTGATCTTAAAAAAAGCCAAAACGAAACCATACAAGTCGTGGCTCCACAGAGGTACTAGAGGTACAGAATATTAGAATAATATTAATTATTTGTTAAGTAGAATATTAATAATAAACTTTTATTAAATAATGAAAGTAACGAGTTAATTATTTCTTCTAACAATAGGATAGCCCTGGAATCTTTTAAAAATAATGTACCTGAGCCCTCCAAATCTATTGTACTCAGTTGAAATCCAAAAACACTAAACGACGCCTATAAAGTCATCTTAGAAATCGATCACCAAAATTTAGGACATCAAAATTTTGTTCAAAACCTTAGACAAAATCAGATCTATTCTAACCGAAGCCGGCAAATTAACTGTGCACAATTCACTGTGCACAATTCACTGTGGGGACACTTCACTGTGCACAATTCACTGTGGTACACAATTCACTGTGGCGGGCAATTAACTGTTATGGACAATAAATTTACAGTGGTGGACAACTGTGGTGGGGTTATTCACTGTGGCAAAAGTTGAATAAATTCCACCTCTATAGTGATGAGCAGACATTGAAATACATCAAATGGAAGATGATTTTGCTTATGTTGTGTTCGTTTTATTTTCTGAATATGACCTTATGAAACTAATAAAAATTTTAAGTTTTCGACATCTGACAATTTTCAACCTGGTTTCAATTTGTTTCAATAACTAAGAAAAATATTACAATTGGAACCAAAATCTGTTAGATTATTGTTCTCTGTTTATTGATTTAATGAAAAAACTTTGTAAAGAATAATACTAAACCGTTTTAAGATTTAGGCATTGGGGACAGTTCACAGTGGTGGAAAATTAACTGTGTGCATTTCATTGTGGTGTACTATTCGCGCGCGCGAATAGTACACCACAATGAAATGCACACAGTTAATTGTCCACCACAGTGAATTGTCCGCCACAGTGAATTGTGTCAACAGTGAATTGTGTCAACAGTGAATTGTGCACAGTGAATTGTCCCCACAGTGAATTCTGCACAGTGAATTGTGCACAGTGAATTGTGCGCAGTGAATTAGCCTAGACCCTTTCTAACCAGGACAATTATTAAAATCAAAGTTATAGTTAGAGAAATACCAGTCAAAGTAATAATTCATATTTTAGAAACAGTAACAATTACAGAAACAGTTATTCAAACTGCAGGAATAATAATTATAACAATGCAAACAATAACAACGCATTTAATAATAATGCACACAATAGTTATTCATACAACTCTTATTCGCAAAGCAATCAAACACCAAGACAAAATAGAAATAATAGTTATAATACACCACAACAAAATCAAAATGATACTAGAAGTGACCAAACTATGCGTAGTAATGGAAACACACAAAGATGTCAACAAGGTCAAAGCGGATACACACGTCAAAGTCCTAGAAATTCAAGAAATAACAATATTATGGAAATTGACCATATTGCAAACGAAGAAAATTTTCACATACCTACCTCAAATCCTTACCCTGCACAGTAGTAAAAACTAAATCTTCTCCAATTAAATTATTGATAGATTCTGAAGCAGCTACATCTGTAATACAGAAAGGACTGTTTCACAATAATTTTAGAACCTTACTAAGTAAACTTTTATCCTTAAAAACCCTAAATTCAAATATAACAATCGATTCGAAAAAA
Organism: Platycheirus albimanus; assembly: GCA_916050605.2. NCBI lineage: Eukaryota > Metazoa > Arthropoda > Insecta > Diptera > Syrphidae > Platycheirus > Platycheirus albimanus. Next base: position 159,751,028 of record OU696696.1, on the reverse strand, counting down.
AATTCCTCTTTTTAATGAATTCGGTTACCCGTCCAATATGATGGAGTTATTTGAAACAAATATAACTTCTGATTTCGATGGTATTTTGGGATGTAATGTATTAAAGCCATTACAAGCAAAAATCGATTTTAAGAATTCAAGAATTGTAATGTAACAAATAATAGAATCTTGCCCACTGGCGGACTAAGGTAGGGGCGGGGGGGTGGTCCGCCCCGGGCCTCCGGTGTCCGGGGGCCTCCAAATCAACCTCATTCAAATTCTTTCATATTTTTGAATTTTATTAACAATAACACTAAATAGGTATGGGTAGAACGGATGAAGGTTTATTATAAGAAAACTATGCACCTTTGCCTACTCATAATACTTTGTGTCATAATGTTTTATGTTTCTACCTAGTCCTACATCACCCACGAAGCAAAATGTTATGGGGCCCCCAGCCCCAAACCAAAACAAAACTGTACCTATACAAAGGTTCGAAAAACAACGGCAGCATCAACAAAGTCATGCTGCTATTAAGTTCTTAAGGAACTTAAGTAAAAAGAAAAAAAAAAAAAACAATCCCTAATTTAGTTACCTATTTGTTGTTTTCTGTTTTTATAGTAAATAGAATTTCCACTCCATGGTTGGCGTGGAGGGAAAATAGATTTGAGATAAAATGATAATTGATAGAAGAAAAGAAGATTTCGTTGGGGGAAAAAATAATAATTTATTCAATTAACAACACAAGAAATCAAATATAGGAGAGAGAAGCATTATGGAAACATTTCCATCCCTTGAACATCGTCGAAATGTTTCATGTCTTTCCTTATTTTACAGATTCTTTTACAAGAAATGCTCACTCGAGGTAGCCAGCTGCGTTCCACCCCTTAAACATTTCCCCCGTAATACTCGTCTTGCTAGGAACGCTCATCAGTTTACACTTGAGCTAAATTTCGGACGTACCGTGAAATATAGAGATTCTTTCTTTAGCCGTACAACACGAATGTGGAATGGATTGCCTGGCACAATTTTTCCTTCCCATTTTGATTTTCAAACATTCAAGATCAATGTTCATCGACACCTCCTTTCCCTTCCTTCCTAACTTCCTATCGCTCGCGCTGTGACTTATCATTAAAAGGACTATAACAAACCCCTTGAGCGCGTGTGCATTATATAAAAAAAAAAAAAAAATATATATTTTCTTCAATCTTTGCAAGAAACAAATGAATGAAACTTATCTAAACAAAAACACAAATTTATCGAAACACTTGATAAAAAACACAAAGGCTAAGAATTCGCCGCAAATTTTAAGCTTTTATTTTTGTTATCAAGTGTTTCGATAAATTTTTTTTATTTATTTAGATAAGTTTCATTCATTTGTTTCTTGCATATATTGAAGAAAATATATTTGATTTGTTATTTTGCTAAATAAATCAACTTTTAATTTTTTTTACAACGAAATCTTCCTTTCTTCTATCAATTATCATTTTATCTCAAATCTATTTTCCCTCCACGCCGACCATGGAGTGGAAATTCTATTGTTTGACATTGGCCTTATTTTCATTAATAAACTGGAATAGATCCAAATTTGAAATTTAGTCTTATTTGAAATGTAAATTTGGCCTTATTTCGGTTTGAAAATAGAAATACAGACAATGCGGCCTTATTTACACGTTAAAAGCGAAATAACGCCAAATTTAAAATTTGGCCTTTTTTCGTTGGGCCTTATTTCACGTCACCTATGTCAATATAGGGCAAGTAGGTACATATGAGTTCTTTAAGCTTGTTAAAGGAGTCTATATACTGTTTGTCATGGATGTTAGTTTTGACATTTTTCTTTAGGCATTTAGTCAATGGAAGGGCTACCTTTGAGTAGTCCTTAATAAACTTCCGGTAGAAACCGGTAATGACCAAAAACGATTTTATCTGTTTAATTGTCTGAGGAATCTTTATATATTTTATTACTTCGATTTTTGAGTGATTGGGTTTAATACCATCTACAGAAATTACATGACCAAGATATTCTGTTTGCCGTTTTAGGAAATTACACTTGTCTATTTGTACCTTGAGCTTAACCCTAGCTTACAAATTGGGGTTCGCGCGAACCCCAGCACATGTTTGAGTGCTTATATCGTTTTTTCAAATCACATTTTCGCCTGGGACAAAAACTCAGTCAACGAAATTCATTTTTTTTTTAGGTTTCTTGTCTTTTTTCCATCACAGCGGCTTCAGAAAATTTTCTGGAGTTTTTTTCTGAAAAAAAGTCACAAACCAAACTTGGGGTTCGTACGAACCCCAATGCTGAAAATGGTATACAACAAATGCGATTGAAAATAACTAGAAGAGACGCATTTTGCCACAGGGCCAATAGTTCCACCAGGTCTGAAAACATTACTACCTTGGATACGAGAAAAAACTACTGCCTCCGGCTCTTTCGTCCATTTTCGACCACTGATGGCAAGAAAAAACTCTTCATTTGACGCCGACGTCGAAGGTTCCTGATCATGCTCACTTCCAAATTTATCTGGTTCAGGCAAATTTTCTAATGGTCCTAATGCCTCTGCCGCAGCTTGGTCAAAGTCATCATAATCCACTTAGAAGTAAAACCATATATGTATGTACCTACCTAACTAAATACAAAACATCATAACATAAAATACTGTCAGTCGTCAAATGCGTCATTTTGCACATAGTCTGGATCATTATCAATCTCGCCATCTTCATCAGATTTTATGTCTAGCATTGCCCTCAACGCCGTTGCCCTTTCTTCTTCGTTGCCTCTACTGTATTGTCTCAATAATCTATTTAAATAAGACACTGACAAATTAAAACAATGTGAATAAAAATAATAAAACTCGACATTTTAATATTACAACTTACTTTTTGCTAATCTTCAAACTTTATTTTGCACAAATTTAAACAATATTTACTAAATTTTGGGAAAACCAAACACGTTTTTTAGTTGCAACACACCTCAACTGTCAACTCAATGAAGAAGAAAAATGCGTCACCTACTTAATAATAAACAATTAGAAATGATTAAAAACTGTGGGGTTCGCGCGAACCCCAAGTTTTTTTATTCACGTATTTTGTGTGTCGTAAGCTAGGGTTAAATTCTTGAAGCCATTTTAGTATTTTATTCAAAAAATCAATATGTTCCTGTAGAGATGTTGAGAAGATAAGTACATATATCGTCAAGATATACGACACAAATTTTATTAATGAAGTCATGAAGGACTTCATTCATCATGCTTTGAAAGGACGCAGGACCATTTTTTACACTGAATGGCATACGAGTAAATTCGTAATGTCCATCTGCCGTTGAAAAGGCAGTTTTATGTCTATCATTTATATCTATAGGAATCTGATGAAAGCCTTTTGCCAAATCTAATGTTGAGAAATACTGTGCGTTCCCAAGCTTTGAAAGTATTTCAGTAATATCGGGTATTGGAAATATTTCATCAACTGTATTTGCGTTAAGCTTTCTGTAGTCTATTACAATGCGCCATTTTTGTAAACCTGAGTTATCAGATTTTTTTTGGCACTATCCAAATTGGTGCGTTGTATGGACTATTTGATTTAGTGATAATTCCCGAACGAAGCATTTCTGCTATTTGTTTATTCACTTCCTCCTTGTGCGCTTCAGGATATCTATATGCTTTGCAAAATATAGGGATATCATTTTTAGTTGGAATCGTATGCGTATATCCAACCATTGAAGACAAATGATCATCTTTACTATGAAACACACTTTGGAATTCTTTGATAGACTTAGTTAAGTAAAAAATTTATTCCGCATTCAAATCGTCAAGTATAAATTTTTTAGTAATTTAATCAATGTCTGGATTTTCAAAATCTATATCTTTTTTTTCTTTAGCTGAAATATTCAATTCGCGGCGAATTTTAAGCTTTTATGTTTTTCTGTCAAGTGTTTCGATAAATTTGTTTTTTTGTTTAGATAAGTTTCATTAATTTGTTTCTTGCATATATTGAAGAAAATATTTATTTGATTTGTTGTTTTGTTAATTGAAGAAACTTTTATTTTTTTCCACAACGAAATATCCTTTCCTTCTATCAATTATCATTTTATCTCAAATCCTTATCCCTTCCACGCCGACCGTGGAGTGGAAATTCTAATGCTTCACATTAACACGTACTTCATAATATCTTTTCTACCTCAATTCCCTCCTGATGATAAACTTTGAGACCCCTTATTCAACAAAAGAAGTAACGTCATCATCAGTTTTAGTGTTTTCAATACTAAACGAAATAAAGCCAAATTGGCTTTTTTTCGTTTTCTAAAACGAAGTTAAGCCAAATAGAGATTTTGGCGTTATTTCCAGATTTAAAACGAAATAAGGATAAATGGTTGATTTTCGGCTTTATTTCGTTGGCCCTTATTTCACGTCACCTTGACATATCCCGATTTAACAAAACTGTTTACCTTGACTACTGATGCTAGTAATGCAGTACTAGGAGCTGTTTTGTCCCAAAACCAACATTCAATCGCTTTTGCATCAAGGACATTGAATAAACACGAATTATACTACAGCACAGTAGAAAAAGAACTTTTGTCTATACGAGTAGTATGGGCATCTAAATACTTAAGACCCTTTTTATTTGGGCGAAAATTCAAAATACAAACTGATCATCGACCACTCGTTTGGTTAAATTCCTTAAAAGAAACGAATATAAAATTACAGCGTTGGAAAATAAAACTAAACGATTTCGATTTTGACATTGAGTACTATAAAGGCAAGGAAAATTGCGTAGCTGTTTTTCTAAGTCGTATACAAACAAACCATATGTACACGAATGATATTTGTGACGCCCGATCCGATATCGCAACAATTGTTGTATGTGGGATTGAAAATTTAAATGACTATATTTACATCCCAGAAAATCCATTAAATTTGTACAAACAGCAAATAATTTTAGAAAAGCAAACACGAATTCTTATAAAACATAAATTTTATTCAAAAAAAGAGAAGATCTATAATTTCACAACTAGAATATAATGAAACTTACATATTTAACATACTTCAAGCATTATTGCCAATTAAAGGAACGCTAGGTGTTTATTGCAAGGATGACGATATGTTTAATAAATTTCAAGGTACTATTGTAAATTATTTTTCAAATGCCCCAAAAATGAAAATTTTAAGATGTATGAATTTTATTGCTGATATTACAAAACAAGGAATATCTTCTAGAACTGATAGAAAAAATTCATGTTAGTAAAAATCATAGGGGAATAGAAGAAACATATTCAGAACTTAAAAGTCAAATCTATTTTCAAATTTAAGACTAGAAATACAGAAATTTATAAATAACTATGTAATATGTGTAAATTCGACCGCAATCCAACAAAATCAAAGTTAATGGTATCAGAAACTCCAGACAAACATAGATATTTGCTTTTTAAATAAAAGTAATATGTTTTTAACCTGTATTGATAAACTAACTAGACATGTCTCAATCCACTCTGTTACAGATAGAAACTCCATAACCATAGTCAGCTTACTTAGACAAAGATTCGCTTATTTAGGAAAGCCATCCAAAATTGTCGCAGATAACGAATTTAACACTGCGTACATTAAAAACTTTCGTGATGGAGAGGGTACTTTACATTACCAAGTACACACACAGGAAACGCAATTTTAGGAAGGTTTCATCTAACACGTAATGAGCACATAAGATTGCTTAAACTTAGTAATGGAGGAAAAGAAACATTAAACAATAATGATATGGTCTTTTCAAGCAGTTGAAATATATAATAATACAATTCATTCTTCTACAAATTTTAAACCAATTGAACTTTTGCATTCAACCTTAAATAAAAAGCAATGGGAAGATCTTAAAACAAAGATTAAATCAGATTAAAGAAAAACAAATAAGAAAATTAAAAGAATCACGAACAGAACGGCAAGATTTTATGGATCATGAATTAGTAAAAAATTTAGGCTTTTATAATAATAATAATAATTACTTACCAAGATATTTAATAAAAAAAAGTAAAATCAAAAAAAAAAACTCATTTTACCGACGAACAAGGAAATAAACGTGACGGGCAAATAGTTAAAAGAAAATTTGAATACCAAAATTCAGTTCCAAGCATTAAATTCGATAGAAATAAAACTAGAAGAACTTACTCAAAAAAAAAAAAAAAAAAAAAAGTACGAAATAAAATAAAACAAACATATATTTTAAAGAAATAAGTTCGTAATATAGAAAAAATGGATGAAGAAGAAATTAATGTTATAAACGATGGTTAATAATCTTGAAAAATACGAAAAATGCTCAAATAATGCAAAATTGTAACGATATAAATTACACTGTTTTTAATAATAATATTATAAGATTTTCAAATTGCTCTATTTAAATTTTTTCAAATACATAATTTTAAATTTTCAAACGAAATTACAATGCAAATAAATACATACAATGAGTTATTAACCTTGCCAAATAGTTATAAAACTGAGAAAATATCTATCTATGAAACGAATTTATTGTTGAAAATTTTAAAAAAAGAGCATTTTAAAAACATAAAAGAAATTAATTATATTAAGACTATGCAAATTGTAAATCACCCATTAAGTTTTTTGTCAATAATTTCTATTGGTTTTGTTATCATTATGATTTTTATTTTACTCAAAAAAAAAAAAAAACAAAAATATAAAAAAGGAAAATATAGAGTTAAATATAATGCCTGCAACAGTTTCAACTAGGACTGTTGAAAGTAAGGCGGGAGGAGTGAAGGGATACACCTTTACTCCCTTTAAATTTTAAATAATAAGAATCTTGCATTCTCAGATTGCAAGACTGCATTCTGAGACTGCATTAGATAAAATGTATACATGATGCTTTTCTATCCGACCATGATAGCATGCATTCGTGGAAACCGACACTACGTCAGCATTTTATGCTTTCGATGTTGTTTCCACTATCATGCTCTGTGTTCGTGATCGCAATAGAAAGGTATCTATCAAAATAAAATTAAGAGACAATAAAGTTCAGTTTTGATTTCAACACATAAAGAGTCTTAATCCATTTTATTCGAGGATTGTTGGTTGAGGCCGTGGTCCACAATGGACTGTCTGCGCCACCTTAAGGTAAGGTAAGGTAATCCCTTTCGGTTGAGGTTGCAGGCTTCCACTTCTAGCTTCGGTTTTTGGATTCTAACATGGGTGCAGTCAATTGCACCAATTACCCCAGGGAACCCAGTTTCTTCAAAAAACCTCAAAAAATCAACAGGTGACCTTGTATAAAATATTTGTTCAAATAAACCAACCTTTGTTTAATGGCACCGTATTCTTTTTCAGTGGGAAACCTTATTCATACGCTCATAAGCTTGTCTTGAAGAACCTCAGATACCTCAGCTCTGATACGTGAGAATATGGTCCTACTCATTGAAGCCGTAAAATCCTGCTTAATGTCCCTCTGATACGAACTGCTCACAAAATGGTGTAATGCAGCACAAAGACGTATGGGAATCGGGATAAAAGTTTTCCTTTGTCCTTGCATCATGTGCGGATGTATTTCTTCAAGCTAAATCTGTGCTGCACTTCCACTAAGCCGGTAAAGTTCACGGAACCTTTCTTCTGGTATTTCGATAGGGTTCGATAAATCCCGTTATCTTCGACGAATAATTCTCATTGAATTGCGGCGGTGGTGGTGCAATTCAGAAATAAATAAAATGCTCGACTGGGCCGCACGAACTTGCTCTTATGCTAAGCAATTTCTTTGTGGATGCATTATGTAGGTATATTAAAAAAAAGTGAAAATTCGTTTATTTTTGTAATAATTAGTTAACCTAAGAGTTTTCTCGGAAAATCTAAATATGCAATAAAATTTCAAAACTATATGTTTATCTAGGAAGAAAATATTAAAAATCGTTCGACCTGTTTTTTTTAAAAAGGTTGTTTTTGAAAAACTTTTTCAAAAAATGTTTTGAAATTTATTTGAGTATGTAAATACATGGCAATCCGTAGTTCACACCTTAAAAAATAATGTAAAAAAAATCAATAACCGTTTCCAACGTATTTTGAAATCCAATTTTTTTTTGAAAAAATTATTAAAAATCAAAATAAAAAAGTTTTTGAAAATTTTGAAATTCCGTATTAATAAAATTATGAATGACTTTCTGTGCCCAAAATTTCAGCAAAATCGGATGTATAGCTTACTAGAAAATTTGATTTGAAAATACTGGTTCTATGAGAGGAACCGACGAATTTTGTAAAATATTTTCTAACCAAAAGATAGACTGTCTTATAAAAATAGCATTCTAAAAGTTTTGTCAAAATCGTTAGAGCCGTTTTTGAGAAAATCAATTTTTTTCTTCACGATTGTATGGCAGGTGCCGTTATTTTTATCCCTAGAGCAAAAATAAAAAATATGTTCTGATGGACGGCCAAATAAATCCTAAATACCAAATTTGAAGCAAATCGGCCCATCCGTTCAGGCTCTAGAGGTGCGAACAAACATACAGACAGACAGACAGACGGAAGGAATTTCCAAACCCACTTTTTTCGACTTCTCCATCATCGTAATGTCATGTGTGATTGTTATCTCAAAACTTTTTTTTGCACGAATCCATAACTTGCCTCATAGTACCTACCTATAATCGCAAGTAAAAATAGTGGGAACATTTGTTTTACGTAAATATGTTTGCTTACAAAAATATTGAAAAATACATATATGTATTTATTCAATGAGTATCTGCTCATTGAAATAAACAAAGTATTTTTGTCGCACTTAATATGACATTTCAACTTAACGACTTTCAATGGAAATTCCAATCAAAAAAGAATGGAAGATTGGATTATCGCATCAACAACTTACAGAACACCTTTTTTCCAGTGACGATATGGATGGAATTTTTCGTTTCGTATCGTATCGACTCGAAAAGTTATCACCAAAGTTACAGAACATTGGTACAGGATAAACCTCATCTTCGCTGGAGGGACTGGGTGGAGGCCTCAGACTTGGAGTTCAAAATTGGAGACGGCAGGCTAGAGATTGGGCCGGCTGGAGGGGCATACTAAGCAAAGCCTAGGAGAAGCACACTCCATCATAAGTACGTAAGCAAGTAAATATAAATATATTTACTTACTTAGTATTAGTAAATACATATATAAATATATAGATATAAATGTGTGAACCTATATGTATATATCATTATGTTTTTCTATAGCACGTTGAAATTTTTCTAAGGGCACAAAAAACTAACTTTAAGGCAATTTTGAACTTCAGATTCAAACAAACAATGGTCGTTTCAGATGTTCTTATACTTTTATCAAATTTCTCAATGAAAATGAAATCCTACAAAGGTCAACACTTCTTCATTTTCATGTAACTATATAGTAACCTGTTCATCTGAGTGAGATAATTATTCCACGCCGTATGATAAAAAAAATTGCTTATAGTTTGTAGGTATATCTGGGAGCGGGTCCAAATTCTGGTTAAGAAATACTGCTTTTCAAAATTCTGCTTTTAAAACGAAAATTATGCTTTTCTAAATTCTATTTTTTTTCATTCCGGTTGACTGCTGTTCAAAATTCTGCTTCGCAAAACTCTGACTATAAACAGTGGATAAATTCTGCTGTTTTTTTTTTTTTTATTTACAAATCAAATTATTATATTTGTTGTGGATTTCACAAAATAAAAAATTCTCTAAGAAAAAAGAGTGGCTAAAAAAATAAATAAAACATATAACAAAACAAACCAAAAAACTTAAGCAAAACTAAAAACTTAAAAAAAACATATGTACCTACAAGCAGGACAAAACAAAAAATTATTTTAGAGCGCCTATAAGAACACATAATACAATTAGGGTTAAACACTGAACCTCCTTTTTAAAATCTTGATTCGTAGATCAACTTTATTTAATCAGTGGAATTCGTTGGGTTAACTCATAAAGATGGTTGGGTGCTGTATTAATAGGGTAGATGATGCTCTTCTAGATCCCTTTCCTTGTTCCTTCCGTCCCTTTTTTTTCTTTCATACAGGTGTCTTTGTATTTTATTGGGGAGAACCAATTTTAGAACAAAAATCGCATTAATCCATCAGACAGGCGATCAGAAAATAATATCTACGAAACTACGACCACCTTAATCCATCAGACAGGCGGTGTGAAAATAATACCTATAAAATTACGACCACCTTAATCCATTAGACAGGCGGTCTGAATCATGGAACCAACATGTTGATGAAGCCACGAGGATATGAAGATTTCGCAGATGCCATCTACCTCTACCAACAGCAAAGGGTTCGTAGTGCAGCTACAATTAATGGCTCAACTTCTACTTGTAAAAGATGAACCGTTTTTGATATTCCCTCTTACTCCCTTTAATCGAACGAAAGCCCAACGAAGTCACTCGTGAAATATGGAATTTCTGCCAAACTCTCCTTCCATAATAATTAAAGTGAGAACTACCAAAAGCTTCGCTCCAAAGTCTTCACAGTTTTCGTATTTATTTTGTTGTTTATTCGGTGGGGAAGATTACACGGTGTTGAGTCGAATTTCTTTAGTCTGCTAAAAACTTTTCTTTTCGAAATATAAATATCACATTATTTGGATGTATGCGTTCATCGAACTCCCGCCCACTGGAAATGATACCAGAAGCCGGCGAATTCGATGATGACAACGCATAAATTGGTGGGAGAGGGTGAGTGAGCGAGACCGTGGGATTCCATCTCCGTTCACTTACTGCCTATATAGGATAGCTGACTAACAACGGGATCCGAGACTGCATTCTCTGATTGGCTGAAAACCAAAAAAGAATTGAAAAATGGACGAGGCCATCCAGGACCATGAAAATCCTGGAAGGTCACTTCTGTTTTGGAAGAGAAAGCGAAAACTAGTTAAGATTGGGGAAGAAAAGAAAAGTTTTGAGTTGAGTTGAGTGGTTTTGGAAAAAAGAGCTTAAAAATAAATTATTCAAAAGATAGAAGTGAAATTGATCAAAAATTGTGAGGAAGTTGGAGCATAGCAGCAAGGAAAAAGAATGATGGAAATTTCGTCAGAAAAGAAATATAAAAGCTAAGTATTCTGTTTTAGTAATATCTAATTCATCTGTTAGTGAATTAGTCTTTTTAGCTATAGTTCGTTCGTTGTTTTTTCCTCGACAGACGGAAAAACACAAAGAAATTTGAAAGATTTCATTTTTGTACGTTTGGCTTTCGTTCATCTATTTTCCGAAACTCGTGAATTTTTTTTTTTTGTCATTCGCAACAATGCTTTGTCTCGTTATTGGTAACGGTCCATCTTATTTTATTTCAGAACTTCATTTTGTTAAATTAAAATTATTTGAAAGGATTTTGGGGCTTATCCCTATAATTAAAGGTTTCCCAAATAAATAAATAGTTTTAAAATCCGAATTCGGGAGCTAAAATCCTGTCTTCTTATTTCTCGTTTTATTACTTCAGTTGCACCGCTGGTTTTATTACAGGTTTGTAAATACATACCTTAAAAAAACGCACCTTGTCAGTTCCAATTGTCATTAAATCGAAAATTACAACCATCGCGTGCACATCGGCTTGTGCTTTTATCTTTTTAGATTGATATAAATCGTTTGTTTTTACTGTGGTGGATACGAATATCCAAAGTCGCGTTTTTCTAGTTTTCGTTTCGTGATTCATTCATCCTTACACGAATGAGCTTCCAATTAAGTGAACCAACGGCGATGCTCACAGTCAGCATGGTAGGCACCCTATTGAGCTACTTCGATATGTTCGGAGCTCAGGTCCTTGGGTCCTTTCACTAATTTTAATCGGGGAAGTGAAATAGGGAAGGTGGCGGATTAGCCCTTATAGGGCCAACGGTAGCTCTCTCATCCCCGTAGTGGTGTACTGAGTGGATTTCTCCAGCTCCCTTTGTTCAAGGAGTGCAGCATGGGGCCTGGTCCCCCAGGGTTGGAGTTGTGCGTTGGGGTAACTTCCCTACCACGTAAAAATCAACTAGTTCCGAAATAATCAATTGCCTGGGATATGAATGACCCTACCGATGACGACCCTAGCAAACGAAATAAAGTGCACGACTGGGTCGTACGAACTTGCTCTAATGTGTTACAGTGGTCTTGGGGCTTGAGATTTTAGAAACAAAAGCAAAAAAAAAATCATATGAAATTTTATTAATCAATTAAAAATTAACGTAAAATCGTTTTTTGGAGAAAATGAAGTAAGCCATTAGATTTCTTTTACTTTTTTGAATTTTAAGAAATTTTTTTTTTTAAATCTTTGGAGCCGTTTTTTTTTTAAACTTTTCGGAAACATATTCCAAATTTATTTTGAGTATGTCAAAATCTAGCGGCTTAAAGTTCTTATCAGAAAACAAAAATTTTAAAAAATTTTGAACAAACCATTTTTGAAAAAACCAAAAGTCAAAAAAAAAATTAACTTTTTTTTAAAAAAACTCAAAGAATTATTTTTTTTTAAATTAAAGAATTAATGTTATTTCGTGTATGACAGAGCTTTTATATTAAAATTTTCATCGAAATCCGTGAAGTGATTTACGAGAAAATCTGATTTAAGAAAACCGGTCGTATGGGAGGTACCGTTATAAGATTTTTCCTGAAAAATCTGTACCAGGCAGAACATAAAATTTACTTAAAAAATACCATTCAGAAAGTTTTATCAAAATCGTAGCAGCCGTTTTTGAGGTAAATGCGTTTTTCATTAAAAATCATATGGCAGGTACCGTTAGTTTTGGAGCTAGAATGCTAATTCCAAAAACCCCTCTGTAGGACGTCATAATAATATTATGTACCAAGTTTGAAGCAAATCGGTCTAGCCGTTTAGGCTGTTGGTGCCGATACAGACAGACGGACAGACAGACAGACAGACAGACAGACAGACAGACAGACAGACAGACAGACAGACAGACAGACAGACAGGCAGACAGAATTGTCGGACCCACTTTTTTAATCTTCTCTATCATCGTAATGTTATGTTTGATTGTCCAAAAAAATTTTTTTTTTTTTTACGAATGCATAACTTGCCTTATAGTACCTATAATCGCAGGTAAAAAGGACAACGAATTTCAGTTCCTTACGTGGAATGTGCGGGCTCTAAGCAGACCACGTGCAGCTGAACAATTAGTGGAAGCCTTAAATGGTTTCAAAGCCGACATCACAGCCATCCAAAAAGTGCGATGGGCTGGTGAAGATACAAGGAGGATAATAAACTGTGACATCTACTACGGCAAGTGCTATAGGACAAAAACACAGCGGCTATTTGAATGCGGATTTGTGAAAAAAGGAAGGCTAAGGCAAGACGTCTTAGGGTTTCGTGGCATAAACGAACGCATTGTCACAATCCGCATTAAATCCAAATTCAGCAACATCTCGCTGATCTGCGTCCACGCCCCCACGGAGGAAAAAGATGACACGACCAAAGAAGAATTCTACGATCTTCTCGAGAAGACGTATGATGAATGCCCGAAGTACGACACTAAGATTATCATTGGTGACTTCAACGTCAAGGAAAGGAGGGTAGCTTTTTCTCGACAGTCCGGAAAGCATAGCCTGCACGACAACACTTCCGGTAACGGACACAGGCAAATCGACTTTGCTGAGGGGCGAAGTGCCATCTTAGCTAGCACATACTTCCCACACCTCAATCTACGCAAGGGGACCAGGCGGTCTTTTCATCAATATACCGTCAACCAAATTGATCACATTGCGATATATAGACATGCCTCCAATGTCATGAATGTCCGAACTTTCTGAGGGGCCAACATAGACTCGGACCACTAACTTGCTGCTAAGTGCGAATGTGGATCTCCACCAGACCACAGGATCAGGCATCCACTGTGAGAAAGTTTGATGTTGCGAGGTTAAAAAATAAACTAATTGTTGACACAACAGCTCCAAGCGGGGCCGGGGCCTGTGACTTACACTCTCCACCATTAATCTGTGTGCGTTGATATTCTGCAGGAATGGAAGGGACCTACAATTTACCGCCGAATCCGAACGGCGAACAGAGCAGCAATTTCTATGACATTAATTACTCTTATAGGATTTGTCACTTCCTCGCAAGGGGCAGTACCCCGTAAAACAACTTTTTTAGGTGGAGTCGTCAGGGATCGAACCTAGAACCTTCGGCGTGGCAGTCCGACACACTAACCACTACGCCACGGGGTACTACACCTGTTGCGAGGTTACCATCGCAAGAGACCGCCACAACCTTTGCAAACCATGTCTTCTCTTATCTCTTGACAAGCCCGGCGCCTGTGCCAAACCCAGAGACCCAGTGGCAACAATGCAAAATTGCCATCAAAACCACAGCTCCTGATGTTTGGGTTTCATTAGGCGACCTAGTTCGATGATGAGTGCAGGCTTGCTAACAAAAACGAAGCCCATCAGGCAGCTCTGCAGGCCAGAACTAGAGCTGCCAAGAGCGCTTCCCCTGCGGTATACCTGCAAAATAGGAAGGAGGAACATCGGCTTTAAAAAAAAAAAAGAGCAATGGAAAAACGCATGGTTGAATCTATTGAGTAGTGCTACGGCAGAAGCAATGTTCGAAAGTTCTTCCAAAGGGAAGGACATTCGTCCAAGGGTTACAAAGAGCGAGCGGAAGCCTGTAGAGACGAGGGTGGGGATTTCGTAGTAGATACGCAGTCGGTGGTGAGAATTTGGAAAGAACACTTCTGCAGACTGTCAAACGGCAACTAATCACCGTCAAGCAGAATGATCCATTCGGTTTGGACGATGATGAACAAAACCTCCGGCCACCCGACCAAGAAGGCGTTCGGTTAGCAATATCAAAACTAAAGTCCAACAAAATTTGCTGGAGCGGATGTCCCTACAGCCGAAGTCTTCAAAGCAGCGGGAGATGAGTATACACCAACTCATCTGTTCAATCTGGTCAGACGAAAGTTTTCTTGACAAAATGAACCTGAGTAATATGTGTCCTATCTACAAGAAAGGATATAAGTAAATTTAAAGACTGTTTTTTAAGGTCTTAACTCAGACCAGCTTTATTCTTTATTATAAAGATTCTTAGTTTTTTTAGAATTAAGATCAGCTTCACGATCGAAGTTTCCAGCTTATCACTCGATTACCAACTAACTTGGACTGCTAACATCAGCATGAGCAACAGTAGTTTTTTTTGTTGAAAACTACTGAACAGCGAATATTCCTCTTTCTGATGGGCAACGGTATTTCTCAATTTTTGACCATTCGGTAATGCGGTTAATAGACAATTGGTGGTTCAACGGTATTCTGTTTACCATATTGTGCTCTTCTCGAGAACAATTTTTTTTTTGAGATTGTCGTCGTACAGGGTGTTAACTGCTCCCGCTTCAAATTCTGCCGTCCTCGGTAGATCGAAGAGATTGTTTGTCGTTCTATCGTTAACTTCTTAACATAATTTTTTTATAATATAATTTTGCTTACATTATACAGTGGAGTACCAATATTGGTATTTCAATTGATTTTAATTATTATTAAAAATAAATAACATAAGTACAGTATTTTTTTTAGAAAGAAGGAAACAATAATTATACATAGTGATTATAGAGAGAAAGTAAATACGATGATTATTTTCTTAACGTATTCAAGTTTTAATGTGTTTTTTTTTTATTATTATTAGGTATTTTATTTTAATAAATCTTCTATTAATTACAGTAAGAAAGAAAATTATGAACTACATAAAAACAATATATAACGAAAAAAAAAATAAAGTTGCTTGCATCAAATAATTAAATTATTAATTTCTCTTATTAGGAAATAAATAGTTCAAAATACAAATTATTAAAATATTTATTCTATTTGTTTATATATAAAGAGCAACATTAAGTGCATAGTTAATATTTTTCATTCAGACATTTCTACAATTTACATTTAATTTTATAATAGAAAGCAAAATTAAGTACATATTTATTATTCAGGTTCAGGGCAACAAAAAAATTGTTAGATATTAGTGTTTATAACTTATAGGTAACGAATCTTTCATCAGTAAAATTAAAGAACAATTTTATCTCAGGTTACTTTTATGAACTTTTCGATTGTCAATAATCACTTGAGTTCCCAGATCTTGTTGTACTATTTTTTCAACAAAAGCTTTCTAAATTTGTTTCCTATTCGCTTATTGGTTATCACAAACACTTTTAGGCCAGGTTCGTATGATCTTGTTTGCCTATTTCTGTTATGGAACCCTAAATCTTTCTCCTGTGTTTGAATGATTTTAGTTTTTATGTTATTATGTAGTTCTAATGAGGTTGAATGTATTGTATCTATTGGTTTTTGATTTGTGATTGAATGAATGGTTCTGTGATGCTTTTTTATACTTAGGCTGAGGTTAGCTCATGGATGTCCAGGGTTGTTCCCAAAAGAAAGCAAAAAACTCAGGGTTGAAGAGTGTCGAACTCCGAAACAACAATATCTTTATTAATCTTAATTTTCTTAACAATTCATTTCATACTCTAATTGATATTCTTAAAATAAAAGATTACAATTCATTTACTATGATACCTTAGATACTAGGTCTGTGGAGATTCCTCTAGAAAGGAAGAGCGCCACGACAATAAACGAGTGGCCTAAACGCGGGTCAACGATCCACCACGACCAACAGCGGAGTGGAAAGCTGCCAAAAATCGGTTGAGCAAGGCTCGGTCTATGGTACCCCTAAGAAAAGGAGTAGCCACGACAAAAAAATCCGGTAGTTCCAAACTAGGTCTATGGAGAAGCTTACGAGAGCAGCAACCCCACGACAATAAACGGAGGTCAGTAGAGATTCCTCTAGAAAGGAAGAGCTCCACGACAATAAACAAGTGGAATAAACGCCGGTCAACGATCCACCACGACCAACAGCGGAGTGGAAAGCTGGCAAAAATCGGTTGAGCAAGGCTCGGTCTATGGTACCCCTAAGAAAAGGAGTAGCCACGACAAAAAACTGGTAGTTCCAAACTAGGTCTATGGAGAAGCTTATGAGAGCAGCAACCCCACGACAATAAACGGAGGTCAGTAGAGATTCCTCTAGAAAGGAAGAGCTCCACGACAGTAAACGAGTGGCCTAAACGCCGGTCAACGATCCACCACGACCAACAGCGGAGTGGAAAGCTGACAAAAAACTTTTGCTTCAAGACTTTGTGAAGTTTCTGCTGGTATTCCCCGCAGCGTACCTTCGAGTGAGAACTCTTATCCCGGTTTTCTATTTGCAATACTTCTTCCAATGGCTGGGAGATCGAGTCTGATTTTCCCTGCAAATTTCACCTCTACTTATGGAAATTCTCTGAAAGAAGAGACTGTGAATTATAAAGTTAAATGTTAGAAATACTTGCAAATGAGTAATTCATTTGGAGTGATGCATTCATTTGGCTGTTCTTCTGGTTTAGGTCCTAGTAAGTGGTTGGCAGTCCAAATCAGCGGTGCGGGGTGGAGGGGTAGATGTAATTTCCTTAATAGTATGCAATGTTGGCATTGCGTCACGCGATGGTGATTCAAATATTCGTTATATGAATAAATGTATGGAATCTTCTTGGCGTTCGGTGGCGGTGGTGGAATTAGAGTGGCGGTCGGTGGCGGCGGTTATTTGGGAGGCTGTGTGGTTGTTACGTCACGTGATGATGGTTCGATTATTCATCGTAGATGAATAATTACATGGAATCATCGTGCCGATCGGTGGCGGTGTTGGAACTGTTGCGGGGGTTGGTGGTGGCGGTTAATTGGTTATTGTGGTCGGATGCGGAGGGGGCGGCAGGAAAGGTGTAACTTCGTTACATTCCCCCCTTGCTTACGGGACGAGGACTTTCTCGTCGAAAGTGGTGGCTGTAAGTTTTTTTTTTTTTGGTATATATATTTTTTTTTGTATTATGTATATTTTTTTTTGTATATATATATATATATTTTTTTTTCTTCTTAATTAAAAAGTTCGTGTTTTTTTACTTGCTCTATAGGGCAAGTATTGGTTTCGTGCAGAAAAAAAAAATCGAGGTTTTAATCAAACATGACATTACGATGATAGAGAAGCCCAAAAAAGTGGTTTTCGCCATACCGTCCGTCGGTCTGCCTGTGCGTCTGTGCGGATGTGCGGATGTGCGGATGTGCGGATGTGCGCTTTTTCACGTCATGCTACAGCCTAAACGGCTTGACGGATTGTCTTCAAACTTGGTATATAGCAGTTTGAAGAAAAACCATTGTCGAGGTTTTTTTTATTTTGTTTTAGCCCGGCTCAAACTGGTACCTTTCAAGTAACGATTTTTTTCAATTTGGATTTTCTCGAAAATGGCTCTAACGATTTTGATTAAATTTAAAATTTAGCTAACTTTAAGCATTTCTAACAAACTTGCGTTTTTTGTTTTTGCCTCAAATGGTCGTAACGAAAATCACGTTTTAACGGCTTTTTTTCAAATAGCCTTAAGTTCACAACGGCTTGATTAAATCAACTTAAACTTTGTTTGACATAGTTTTTCATAGTATTCTATAGGATAGTTTAGTAAATTTTTCACTGAAGCCTTTCTAAACGGTGGCTTCCATACAACGAGCCGTTGAGTTTTAGCCAACTTTTTTTGGTTTTTTCTAATTTTCTCGAAAATGGCTCTAACGATTTTGATTAAACTTTGTGTGTTATATTCTTTTAGTGTTTTAAAGAGAACTGCGTTTTTAGTTTTTGGCTAAAAATGCAAATAACGGAGATCTGCTCTTAACAGCTTTTTTCAAATGGCCATAAGTTGTCAACGGTTGCATCGAATTCACCCAAACTTTGTTTGGTATAGTTCCTTACAGCTTCCTATCAGATGGCATTGATTTTTTTTTCATTTTCTCTTTTTTAAATGGTGGCTCCAATACAAAGAGCCACTAGATTTTGGCCAATTTTTTCATTTTTTCTAATTTACTCAAAAAAGGCTCCCCCGATTTTTATGAAACTTTGTATGTAACATACATAGAATACTTCAAACAAAACTGCATTTTTAGTTTTTGGCTATACATGATAATAGCGGAAATTGCTTTTAACAGTATTATTAATTTGGCCATAAGTGGACATTTGTATCATTTATAACACCCAAAACATAACGTCTTATTTTAAATATTAAAGGTTTCTTAACGTTAGCTCCCGCATATCGAGTTTTCCAGTTTTAGCTAATTTTTTTTGGTTTTTACCAAATTTTTCAAAAATGAATTGTTCTTATTGATCGAAAAGTTTGTTTTCATCGTACTATTGCACCAACAGAGCAAGTACGTGCGACCCAGTCGTGCATTTTATTTTCTTTAATTCAGTATTCAGCTTAACATTGTGTAAAAAAACAGGCTTATAAATGAAATTAAACTTTAAAAAAGA
Source organism: Platycheirus albimanus (assembly GCA_916050605.2). Taxonomy (NCBI): domain Eukaryota; kingdom Metazoa; phylum Arthropoda; class Insecta; order Diptera; family Syrphidae; genus Platycheirus; species Platycheirus albimanus. The sequence goes on along the minus strand of OU696696.1, from coordinate 159,731,771 downwards.
AAACGTATTCAATACGAAAAGGAAACTAAAAAAATTCATGGCGAGCTCTGTCTTCCTTCTTCTTCTTCACTTCTCATCTAGCTCGACTTCGATGAGTTTTCGCTGCCCTTTGAATCGCAGTTCAGCTTGGGTTCCTTTCCGATTCATCCGCACGTTGATCCGGCCCCACGGGCGTTGGATACTGAACGTCCGGTAATGCCGGCTCCCTCTAAGCCTGATGCCTCTGAATGGGTCGAAAGCGACCGGGCGAACGAAGTTGCCCATCGGCGGTGTAGGAGCAGCAACTGCTGCGGAAATTTGGACGGAGTTTGGCTCTGGAAAGCAGATTTGACCGCTATTATCCAATAGTACTGCGTATCGTGGTGTGACCTGGCTCGCAATTTGCGTTGCTGGCAAGGAACTGTTGGTGCTAACTTCTGGAGCGGCGATTGGGTGGCCACTGACATTAAGTCCAACGTCCCTAGCCATGCGCGGGGCTTCGAGCTGCCGTAGATATCCCTTCCCTCCGGAATGTGGACTAGAGCTGGGTATAAATGTCTCATCTGGAGTCAAGGTTCGTGTTGATTTATCCGGTGGTGGCGTTGGGTTCGTCTTCTTGGCTGGTTGAACTCGTGCGCTCCAGGCTTCTTCTGCCTTATGTCGCTGCCTGCGCACCTGTTCCAATCCGGCCTATAGTGGGGGCCTAGGTAGAGTCAGTACGACTGCTTCTAAATCGTGGATCGGGCGCGAGCCACGATTTGCTGGCCGACGGGTGTCTAGCTGTAGAGCCACCGGTTCCTCGGTCCGGTTTGGCGCCTTCATCTTATACGGTCGAGTTGGCTGTCGTGTCCAGGGGTCGGCTAATGGTGCTACGGGTTGGCACGGTCGTGATTTTTCCTTCTCGGTCCTCGGAGCAATTCGTTCGGGCGATGACAGCCGGTGGAATCTCGGGCTCGGTGACAGTGACGCTCGTTGTCCCTTCTTTGGAGCTGGTTGTCTGCTGGTGATACACCTTGGCTTGGTCACCTTTTTTATGGTGGGTACGCACTCCATGACCAGGTTATTTATAAAATTTAATTTGGGACGACGTCTGCTTCGGCTGGTGGTCGCGTGAGGACTGATCCAAAGGTCTTGTTTCGTTTAGTCACGGCTCAACTCAGGGAGAAATAATTGCGAACAATTCCGGTCAGGTCTTCTCCGTTTGGCGATCGGTTGCCTACTGAAAGGCCCTTCTGGCACTGCTGAATTGGTAACTTTCGTTGTTGTTGGCCCGCATCTGCCAGTTGCTGCTTTCCAGGCCGGTAGAGTTCGTGCTCGGTATGCGTCTTGCTTTAAGGTCGGTGAGGCAAGGGTAAGGGCGGCGGCTCGGTTGTCTCCTTCAGAGTTGTCGATGACTGGGTCTGAGTTATATCCCTTAAGGTCTCGCACGTGTGCGCGAATCTGGGTTTCCTTCTCCCTGGCGTGTGTTCCCCCTTTTCTTCTTAGCATGACGATGACCGGAGAAAGGAATCTTACGACTTCGAATGGACCACCGAAGCGAGGAGCCAGTTTCTCGGCGAAGTAGTTCACCCCTGAGGACACGACGTGTGACTTCTTGTAAACCTGTTCCCCTATGCTGGGTCGCCATGCCCGTCGTCGCAAATTGTAATACTTTGCTTGTGTTTGTCTGGCCGTTTGGAGGTGTATGCGGGTTAGCTCTTGATTTCCTTGCGGCGTGTATGGGGCGGTTAGACGGTGGTGGACTCCCCACTCGGCGAGGAATTCCTTAAATTTATGGCTGGTGAATTGGGCCCCATTGTCGGAGATGAAGAGTCGAGGAAACCCACAACGCGTGAAAATCCGTTCTCGCACTGCTTGGATCAAGCTCGGCGTTGTTGCAGCTCGTAACGGTACGGCTTCTACCCATTTGGTGAACTGATCGGTCATAACTAAAAGAACGGTATGCCCTTGCTTAGAATGGGGTAAGGGTCCGACGAAGTCCGCGCAGACGTTTTCCCATGGTTCTCCCACAGGGGTCGAATACATAAGACCACTGGGCTTAAGTTGCGAGGCTTTGTACCGGTTACAAATGTCACAGTTCCGCACGTACTTGCTCACGTCTCGGATCATGCCTGGCCAGTAATAGCGCCTCGCTATGCGAGAGGAGGTCTTGGCTACCCCAAGGAGTCCGGCGGTGACTGCGTCGTGATTTTCCATCAGGATACGGGTTCGGTCGGCAGTTGGCACGCAGAGCTTCCAATCGTGCGCTGGCGGTGATGCGGTCGGCGTAAATTTTCGGTACAGGCGATCTTCCACAAGGTTATAATCCGGATGGCGGGCCGGATCTCTTTTTACTTGGTCCATCTTCTTTTGCCACCAGTCGGGTTTAGCATCCCAAGCAGCCGCGAGTAGGTCGATCTCGTCCAAGGGTAACGGGTCCCGGGACAATGCGTCGGCGACCACGCTCATGGCCCCTTTTCGATACTGGATGTCGAAATCATACTGTTGTAATTCTAGTGCCCAACGGGCTAACCGGCCTGACGGATTCTCTAACGAGTGTAACCACTTGAGCGAATGATGGTCGGTTACCACGTGAAAGTGATACCCTTCGAGGTAAGGCCGCATCTTTCGGATGCCCCACAAAATTAATAGACACTCCTTCTCAGTCGTCGCGTACTTCTGCTCCAGATCGGTTAGGGTACGACTGGCGTACGCTATGACCTTTTCGCTCCCCTCTGAACTCTGCGTGAGCACTACTCCCAAACCGAAATTACTTGCGTCAGTTTGTAATGTGAACGGCAAATCAAAGTTTGGGCATGACAACACCGGTGCCTCTGTGAGCTTCCTCTTAAGCAGATCGAATGCTTCTTGGTGGCTTTCGTTCCATTCCCATTTGATAGCCTTCTTAAGCAGACTGGTTAGCGGTGACGCAATCATTGAGAAGTCTTTGATGAACCGCCGGTACCACGAACATATTCCTAGTATTCGGCGCAACTCCCGGATGTTTGCTGGAGCGCTTAGCTCTTGCACGGCGGACACTTTGTCAGGGTCGGTGTGAATTCCGTCTTTGCTTACAATGTGGCCTAAAAACTTGAGGCTCTCGCGGCAGAAATTACATTTTTCCTAGTTCAGTTTGAGGTTGGCGGCGCGCAACCTTCGGAACACTTCGGTTAAGTGCTGGATATGCTCGTCGAACGTCGCACTGATCACGATAATGTCGTCCAAATAGACGAATACACGATCGATCATATCCGTGCCAAAAATAGCGTCCATCGCCCATTGGAAAGTGGCCCCCGCTGAGGGCAGACCACACGGCATGACGTTCCACTCATAAAGTCCTCGGCCCGGTACGGTGAAAGCAGTATAGGGGTGGCTTTGGGGTTCCAACGCAATCTGCCAATACCCCTGTTTCAAATCAATAGTAGACAGAAATTTGGCTCCTCGTAACTTATCTAATATAGCTACTATATAGGGCAGGGGGTACGCGTCTTTTACTGACAGCTCGTTAAGTTGACGAAAGTCAACGCACACCCTCCAGGATCCGCCTTTCTTCCTTACCAGCACTACGGGTGAGCTTTTCGATGGGCTGATTTTACCAGACCTCAGTAAGTCGTCCACCTCCTCATCGATAATTTTCTGCATAGCCGGATTTCTGGGGTAATACCGCTATTTAAAAGGTTCGGTGGACTTGAGTCGGATTCGGTGCGGGGGAACCTTTGCCAATTCTTTAATCTCTTCGAATTTGGGCAACTCGGTTTTGAGAAATTCCTCCAGCTTCTCTTGCTCATGGACGGGCAAATGCGATGCAGCTAAGCACGTCGGATTACTGGCTGGTGTGGTCGGCGGCGGTGGTTTCTTGCCGGTAATAGGTCTACCACCTAAGGTAATTCCCAAACCTGCTTGGCTTAATAAGTCCATCCCCAGTAGTGCGTCTTCTGCTAGAGAGGGAAGATACGTTACTTCCGCCGTCAAGGAAGTTCCCCCTAGGAAGAAGGTAGCGGTGTAATGCTCGGTCGTTACCACAGGTGCCTCATTTGCCAAATGAATAGCTCGGCGGTATTCCCGCATCGGGAGGTCCAGTTCTCGGAAAATTTGCCGTAGTGGCTGCCCAACAAAGGTTTTAGTCGAGCCATTGTCGACCAGAGCTTGGTACTCCTGGTTTCCCACCTTGATGGGGACGAAATAGCGGGGGTCCTGTTCAGGCGGGGCGTTTACTACGGCTACGGTTTGTCGGTGGCACGAGCAATCCTTTGTAAGCCGGCCGTCTTCTCCGCAGAAAGAGCAAAACATACGGAACGGTCGGCGGCATGATTCCTTTCGATGGCCAAGCTGTTTGCAATTCCAGCAGTGCGTATCGCGGTCGTACGGTGCTGGTGGCAGTGGTAGTCGGGTTACAGGAGGAAGCTGGCTTGAGGCTGCGGGTAACGGGCGTGAGTGGCGGTCGTCGCTCTTTATGGCTTCAAACTCCTCGGCTAAGTACGCCAACTCGTCCAAGGTGTCAAAGTCTCTCCGCCGGATGTAATATCGGTACTCTGGCCTCATATTATCAAAGATCCGGTCGATGTTTTCGGTGGCCGTCATGCGTGGGTGCTGGTGCAACAAGTACTGGGCGGATAAGATACATTCCTTCGCCTTTTCTCGCGGCCCCTGGCGCTTTCGCAATATCTCTTCTTCCAACCTATGCAAGTATTGGGCGGGCAGGAAGTGACTGATAAAAGCCTCCCGGAACTGTTGCCAAGTGGTTAGACTACTCCTTTTAATTCGCAACCACTCCAAGGCGCTTCCTCGGAATATTTCCGGTAGTGTCCGCATCACGTCGTCTGGCGGGATATTGTAGCACTGCGTCAACTCTGTTAACCTCTCCAAAAATTCAAGGGGATTTCCCGAAGAATCAAACCTTAAACCCCACTTACGGACCGTATTCATTAGCTCAGCTTCGTAGCTTAGCGTGAGCCGGTTCATGGGGAGGTTTGGAGGGGGGAGTTGCTGTCTTGGTTCGTGCCTGTGATTTTCGCGTTCGGTCGACGTACTCTGGTTACGGCTAGGTCTAAGGTGCGTGTCGACCACGGGCAGGTAGGCTGGTTTCATGGTCTTGTTCGGTTGCTGAATCGGCGGTGTGAGCGGTGGGACTTCAAAGCTTGTTTCTATATATATATTGGGGAAACGGGTCTTCCTTCCGTGTTGCTAGATTCCAGGTCGGTGGGTTCCTTCGGTGGTGGCGGTTTCTGGGTGGATGGAGGCTCTACGGGCGGGTCGTCATCTAATCTCTATTCCACAATGTCTACCCATTTTTCGCACAGATTTTGCATTGAACCAATGGGAGCGTACCTTTTTGAGGTGGGTACTTAGACGTTGACGAAGATCCTTCACTTTCCCGTCTGTTTCTAGACTAAGTGTTCCTAGCGTCTCGACTAACTCGGATTTCTTCATATAATGTATGAAGCCGAGATTCTTGAGGATGTTCTGGTCATCTTCCTTATTGTTTTCATCGGTTCCGAACATGACTCTGCTGTATGTTGTAGCAAGTTGATGATCCAAGTTCAGTCGGCGGTTATCGGTGGTACCTTTCGAAGGCTCCTGGTCGGTCGGCGGTCGGAGTTCGGTTGAGTCTTCTAAAGGTCCCTGTTTGGGCGCCAATTTATGATGCTTTTTTATACTCAGGCTGAGGTTAGCTCATGGATGTCCAGGGTTGTTCCCAAAAGAAAGCAAAAAACTCAGGGTCGAAGAGTGTCGAACTCCGAAACAACAATATCTTTATTAATCTTAATTTTCTTAACAATTCATTTCATACTCTTATTGATATTCTTAAAATAAAAGATTACAATTAATTTACTATGATACCTTAGATACTAGGTCTGTGGAGATTCCTCTAGAAAGGAAGAGCGCCACGACAATAAACGAGTGGCCTAAACGCGGGTCAACGATCCACCACGACCAACAGCGGAGTGGAAAGCTGCCAAAAATCGGTTGAGCAAGGCTCGGTCTATGGTACCCCTTAGAAAAGGAGTAGCCACGACAAAAAAAACCGTTAGTTCCAAACTAGGTCTATGGAGAAGCTTACGAGAGCAGCAACCCCACGACAATAAACGGAGGTCAGTAGAGATTCCTCTAGAAAGGAAGAGCTCCACGACAATAAACGAGTGGCCTAAACGCCGGTCAACGATCCACCACGACCAACAGCGGAGTGGAAAGCTGGCAAAAATCGGTTGAGCAAGGCTCGGTCTATGGTACCCCTAAGAAAAGGAGTAGCCACGACAAAAAACTGTTTTATGTTTAAATACAAATCAAAAAACAAATTTATTTTATTTTAATTTATATTTATTTGTTGTTTTAACTTTAATTGTCACAATATATTTTTTTTTTTTTTTATTTTTTATTATTATAAATTGACGCGACGCGTTTCGGACAATATGTCCATCTTCGGGCGTTTGGTGTTGACTGCAATGCCGATGATCTAATAATCTTGTTGTTTCTTCTGTTTTTTATTGTAATTGTTGTTGTGATTTATTAATTAGTTTTATTGTTATGTATTTGTCTCCCTTTAACTATTGTTTTTGTTTAGGTAGTTTATTGCAGTGTCATAAATTATGTTTCCTTTTTGTTTAAACCCCAACAATTATATAATAAATTATTCGAAAACACCCTATCTAAATCTAGAACACCCTATTCCCAACTAAATACACATTAAATTCCCAATTCCATAATTCACACCAAAATGTAACTTCAGCACTTTATTCAGGTGCGCGATATAAAATATCTATCCTATTACAATTATTTTCTCACCAAATCGTAGTATTATTTTCCCACATTGTAAATATTGCTGACATGCATTTATGTAATTTAGTATAAATAAGCATACAATTTAAGAATAAAATCACTTTTCACTCAGAAGTCAAATCGTCATACTGTTTTTATTTATGATTGCTACTCCCCACCCGAGGTAAGGAGCAATTTTAATTCAGTCCGCCAAATAAGTTGGGATACCAAATATTTCCAACGACAACTTTAAAAAGGTTGAATCAAAGTCGAATTCAAAGGAGTTTTCGACTGTAAACATTGGTGACCCCGACGTGATAAACACGTACAACATATCAGGCTCCGACGCAACCCGCTCACTGGCCTGCCGAGATCCAGGAATCAAGAGTTCCCGTGTTCCGGTGTCCCAAAGACTGAAAGCAGAAGACGTAGTCAACGTGTACCTGCTTCCTATCTGGTTGAACGAGCAGTCATCATCTCATCGTCTTCGTATTTGACGCAGACAATTCACAGTTGCATCGAAGCCGTGACGCAACTCATCTAAAATACAAAATGGATGAAATGGATGTATTCCGGATTATAGCTAGACAGAAGACTTTAACTGACGAACTATTAAAGTTAAAGTCCAATGTTGGCAAAGACAGTCCCGACCGAAAAACGGTCGAATATAAAGAAAAAAAATTACGATCATTAGAAGCTCTCTGGCTAGAGTTTCACAACAATCATGATCAAGTAAAGGCGTATGTCAAGGCTGACACTCCGTATATGCAAGCTAACTCATACGAGGTAGTCAAAAGGGCATACGCTGATTTAAAGAAAATTCTGGAATCAATTGTGCCTAAAAAACTCGACGCTTCCGAGAAAGCAGTTGGGGCGGCTAGCTTAGCAGCTCCAGTACAAAAAGAAACCGAGGAAAACCAGCCAGTAGATATAAAAGTCCAAACTTCGGATATAGCTAGAATTATCAGAAGACAGAACACAACCACACAGTCTCTACAGCGGTTACTCTCTAGTATTAAAACCACTGCAGCAGACATTTGGAGTTCTACGTTTTGTAGCGTAAAATTAAACGCGCTGCAAAAATACTGGATGGAACTAGAAGAAACCCATCGTTTGATACATGAGCTCTCGGAAGACCCTATCCAAGATGGATACGACCTGAACAAATTTTTCCAGCTGGAAGACGAAGTCCAGCAATTCCTGATATCATTAACTGCCAAATTGGAAGAATTCACAACTCAAAGCTCATCATTATGTCGTCAAGCCAGGAATCTTACTCCAGTTAATACACCCAAGCATACCCTAGAATTACCGAAGGTAACATTGCCCAAATTTGATGGGAATTATACAAAATGGAAGCAGTATAGTGATTTGTTCACCGAGCTTGTTGATAAACAAGATATAGCAAAATGCCAAAAGCTGTTTTACTTAAAAACAACATTAACCGGTGAAGCCGAAAATCTTATAAGGCATTTTACGACATCCGATACCAACTACGATGCAGCCTGGAAGGTAGTTAAAGATCGATATGACAGCACAGGTGCAGAGATTACTAATGCAACCTGTAATCCAAAATGAAACTCCAAAGGCAATAAAAGCCTTACATGACACCACACAAGAATGCATGCTGAGTTTGAAGGGACTTAATATTGACACCACCAATTGGGATCCTCTGCTTATGAGTATCCTGATCAAGAAACTTGATAGAAACACTTTAACCCTCTGGGAGCAGTCGCTTAAGAAACCGAAAGCATTACCATCCTTAAGCGAGTTTTTATCGTTCTTAGAGTTACGGTTCCAATCATTAGAAGCCATGGGACCAAAGGTAGTGAGATTGAGTTCAGAAGACTTTAGTAAAAGAACAAAAGTAGCTCTTGCTTCAACAAACGGAACAAACAAATGCAATGTTTGTGGACAGAAAAGACATGCCATGTTTTTGTGTCCCAAGCTTCTTCAACTCTCACCACAGGAAAGACTTAACACCATAAAATCGCTCAACCGCTGCATAAATTGCTTGCGCTTTGGGCACCAAGCTCCATCATGTCGAGAAATACATTGCACTAAATGCAACAAATCTCATCACACCTTGCTTCACTTAACGACAGACAATCAGAAGCAACAACCTCCAATGATTGACAACAGGACAAGCCTTTCAGCAACATCCAAGAGCACCAAACCATCCAAATACGTTTTGTTGGGAACAGCCATTGTAAACATTCTCAACCGTACAAACAAACCAGTTAAAGCAAGAGCCTTGCTCGACTCCGGTTCTCAAATGAGCTTCATAACAGAGAAGCTAGCTGCGAAATTACATCTTATTACAAAATACGAATCCCTAGAGGTCTCAGGAATGGGAAACAGACCAATCAAATTAAGCAAAAGTGTCGACGTATGCATTCAATCCCGTGTTAATGGTTATAATACACAAATTCAAGTTTTTGTGCTTGAGACGATAACCACCCAACAACCCAGTGATTTCATTGATACCAGTCATTGGGAAACGCCTCAGAACATAAAATTAGCTGACGAAAGCTTCCATCAACCGCAGGAGATTGATCTTCTTATTGGAGCCGAGCTCTACCCTGAACTTCTGTCAGTAGGCCAGATTAAACTTAATAACAGTGGGCCCACCTTACAAAACACCTTACTGGGATGGATAGTAATGGGAAAGATGGAAACGAATATTCCATCATCACTATTTTGTGGCATAGGAGTAAACACTTCATCTCCTAACTTGGAAAGTCTTGTCGAACGTTTTTGGAACTTGGAAGAAAACTTAGCTGCTCCTTCACAAACGACTCAAAAGATGCTTACCAGTGCTGAGCGCCAATGTGAAGAAATATTTCTAAAAACAACATCACGATTACAATCTGGACGTTACATCGTGGCTCTACCTTTTTCAAATGACCCTAAAAGCCTAGGGGAGTCAAGGGAAATAGCTGTGCGAAGATACCTTAGCCTGGAAAAAAGGTTACACAAAAATCCAGAAATTCATAAGCAATACATTGAATTCATGAGAGATTATATTGCCTTAAAACATATGGAAGAGATTAAAAACACTCTTCAAAGGCCGCACTATTTTCTTCCTCATCATTGCGTCCTGCGCCCAGAAAGTAGTTCAACAAAGTTAAGAGTGGTATTTGATGGATCATCAAAGACATCCACCAATATATCACTTAATCAAATACTGCACACTGGGCCAGCGTTACAAAATGACCTATTTTCCATTTTATTGCGGTTCCGGATTCACAAGTATGTGTTTACAGCCGATATTTCTAAAATGTATCGCCAAATACTTGTAAACGACTACAGTAAACGATTTCAGTGTATCGTTTGGCGAGAATCCATCAAGGATCCTCTCAAGACATACCAATTAAATACTGTAACTTATGGTACCAAATCTGCACCCTACCTCGCTATAAGATGTCTTCATGATCTAGCAGAAGGAGCAGGCAACCAGCAGTTACTTGGCGCAAATATAATCCGTCAAGATATATACATGGATGATATCTTAACTGGGAGTGACAGTCTTAAAACCGCTACTCAAATGCAGTCAGAACTGATACAACTTCTGGCTCACGGTGAGTTTCATCTAAGGAAATGGTGCTCCAATATACCTTCTCTCTTGAAAGGAATCCCACAAGAAGATTGTGAAACTGAAACGATCCTTCACGACCAAGAAGAAGGTTCCATAAAAACGTTAGGACTGACCTGGCTACCATCATCAGACCAATTTCTCATCAAAACAAATTGGAATGAAATAACGAAGATTTCAAAAAGATCTATACTATCCGACACTGCTCATATTTTTGACCCACTAGGAATAGTGAGTAGAGTAGTGGTCTTGGCAAAGATATTTATGCAGGAACTATGGGCGCTGAAACTCAACTGGGATGCCGCATTACCAATGGAGATGAATACAAAGTGGAAAACCTTCCGAAAAGACCTTCTTAAATTGGGCAACTTGAAAATTCCACGACACATCATAATTAACAACGCAACATGTATTGAACTTCATGCGTTCTCAGATGCTTCCCAACGAGCCTATGGAGCGGTGGTTTACCTCAAATCAACAAATCTCAAAGGAGAAGTCAAGGTCCAGTTGGTGTGCTCAAAAACTCGAGTTGCACCAATAAAGCAACAAACGATTCCTCGTTTAGAACTATGTGCTGCCAAACTATTGGTCCAGTTAGTAAAATTTGTGAAAGAAAGTCTTCCGATCAAATTTAAAGAAATAATGTACTGGACCGATTCACAAATAGTATTATCTTGGATAAATACAACATCTCCACTAAAGACCTTTGTGGCTAATCGTATAACAATGATCCAAGATGAAACCACAAAATCTCAATGGAAGTTTATAAACTCAGAACTTAATCCAGCTGACCTTCTATCTCGAGGGGTTTTTCCGGAACAACTTTTGAAGTCAACGGTTTGGTTCCAAGGTCCAGCATTTTTGAAGCAACCTAAGTCAGAATGGCCCAAACAACCATCAGGAAAAGAAGAAGGACAAATCTTAGAAATAAAAGTTATGAAAACTGTACTACTAGCAACACCGAACAGGAAGTACCATTTTATTGAACAGATTAATCACAAAAATTCGTTCAAATTTCTGCAAAAGGTTACAGCGTATGGTATACGATTCATAAGTAACTTAAAACGAGCCAAAAATTATCGACTTGTTGAACCAGTTCTTTCTCTACAAGAACTGAAATCAGCAACGTGCGCTATAGTAAAACATATTCAAGAAACGGCTTTCCCAGAAGACTTAAAGGCTCTTGCTAAACTTGGTTGTGTGTCTCAAAGTAGCCATCTAAATCCTCTCTCACCATTTCTGGACAAGAGAAATATAATCAGAGTAGGAGGACGATTAGATGCATCCCATCTACCATACGAAGCAAAGCATCAGATGATCCTTCCAAGTTCACATGTGTTTTCCAAACTATTGATGTCTGAATTACACAAGGAGAATAAGCACGCTGGACCTCAAGCTCTACTGTCAATTTCAAGGCAAGCTTATTGGATTATCGGAGGAAAACGATTGGCGCAGTCAATTGTAACTAACTGCATGAAATGCTTCAAGGCCAGACCAAAGAGTATTGAACAGTTAATGGGAAATTTACCACCAGAACGAGTTCAACCCTCAAGACCATTTATGAATGTAGGCGTTGACTTCTTCGGGCCAGTCTACATTCACTATAGAATACGTGGTAAGCAATCAACAAAGGCATATGTTTCCGCCTTCGTATGCTTCTCAACAAAGGCAGTGCACCTAGAACTTGTAACCGATTTAACTACTCAGGCGTTTCTGGGAGCCCTGAAAAGATTTGTGGCAAGGCGAGGCTGTCCAGCTAAAATCTTTTCTGATAATGCTACAAACTTCGTAGGTGCTCGAAATGAATTAACCGAACTCAACTCAAAGGTTTTTTCTGAAGAAGGTCATAAATCAATTAAGAATTATTGCACTGGCAGAACCATTGACTGGAAACCTATTCCTCCTCGTTCTCCTCACTTCGGAGGTTTATGGGAAGCAGCAGTAAAATCTGCCAAGCACCATATGAAGCGGATATTTGCGAGTGCATCTCTAACCCAAGAAGAACTTACAACAGCTCTTGCACAAATAGAAGCAATCCTTAACTCAAGACCATTGACTCCAATATCCAATGATCCTAATGATCTTGAAGCCATCACACCTGGCCATTTTTTGATTGGAGCACCTTTGATTTCAATGGTGGATCCCGAAGCAGCAAAGGCTCCTCAACTTACTCATGTTGCTAGATGGAATCTAGTAACTTCTATTCATCGGGAGTTCTGGCGCAGATGGACAAGCGAATATTTACAAGAACTTCAACAAAGGTATAAATGGAAAAATCCTCAAGCGGATATACAACCAGGCACACTAGTTCATTCCCGGACCAGACAAATACACAAGAGTAGTAGATATTAAAACTGCTTCAGGGGAACTAAGACGATCCATTGCTAAGGTGTGTCCTCTTCCTACTGAGGTCCAACCAGACAAAAGAGACCAAATAAAGGAAACAGCTCTAGCATCTACTAGGGTTCAACTAACAGCACTTCCTGAAGCTACTAGTTGGCCGCCTCGTCTAAAAATCAAAAGTAAGGTTGAACACCCACTTAAAGGTCGTTTCATTCCAATACAAGAACGCTGCAATCGAAAACGAAGAAATCAAGAGCCATCTTCCGTGCCATCTCAAAAATTGAAAATAAGTCCAATCAAAACATTATTGGTTTGCTTATTTTTCCTGGCCACCGCATTAGGACAAACAACCAAACGAAGTGCAGTAGATGTTGAGCACTTTGACAATAGCCCTGGACTATATTTTGAAGATATTGGAGAAGCAAGACTCATAACTGATGAATGGAACCTCTTTATTTTCTTCAATATGACAAGTTATTGGAATGAATTCCAAGGACTACAAAAGGGCGTCGCCCAACTAAAGGCCAGATGCGAAGAACAACGGATTCAGAAGCCGAATAATCTCTGCAAGGCCATCATAAATCACTTAGAAATGCGTCTCCTGGAATCAGAAAACTTAAATGACATTCTAAACTACAGAAATGGTATTGCAATAAGAAAGAGAAGATCTCCATTTGACATCATAGGCACCGTCGCAAACAAATTATTCGGGGTACTTGACCAAGAATATGCGCAATATATTGAAGATAACATCAGGATGGCCCAAAATAATGAACAACACCTACTGGACTTAAGCAAAAATCAAACATCTATAATTGAATCAACAACAAATATTCTCAACAAGTCATTATCCTCAATAAAGGAACAGTTTAGTGAGGTGAAAGAGCAATTAACAATAGCTTATGATTCCATTGACATTCTAAATAAAACTGTACAGAGAACAGAAGTTCTCAACTACGTAACAATCTATGTCACTCAAATAATGGATAGTTTTCAACGAACTCAAATAGCAATCCTCGAAGCTATTTCAGACACTCATCAAGGAAGACTTAATGCTTTACTTCTTTCTCCAAGACAACTTTTGACAGAATTGGATAAAATTCGTACAATGATACCAAGTTCATTAACTCTTCCAGGATACGATGAACATAATCTTCCAAAATTGTACGAACTTCTTCGAGTCAAGGCACGAGTTACAAAATCAGCAATTGTATTTCTTGTAAAATTACCTTTAATAAATAGACAGATGTTCCAGCTATTCAAACTAATCCCATTACCAGTTCAGCAAAATATATCGTTCATCTTCATCCAGCCATCAACAGCGTTCTTAGCGGTGACTCAATTCAGAGATCAGCATTTCGCACTTTCACAAGCGGAATATCAGGACTGTATACATATCGATGACAAAAAATATCTATGTAAACAACGACATCCAATATTCAATACACACTCAGTTGAAAACCAATGCGAAATTCACATGCTCAATCATAATAAACAGCTCTCATCATATTGCGAACTAAGGTCTACTAATGTTGACAGGATGTGGATTCAACTTCATAATCCTAATTACTGGATTTTCGCCTTTCATCATGAAGAAATACTTTCGATAGTATGCGGTTCTGAGATAAAAACTACAAAACTACAAGGGGTAGGACTTATGAAGCTGGCAACCGACTGTGTCATTAAACAACCAACCATGACTATCAATGCTCATAATTTCTATACGTCAAAGTCAACTATGCCATTTTTGCCGACACATAACTTAAGTCTATTTTTCGATACATTTCCCATCGAGCCACTACAATCCGAAATCCAGAAGAAAAAAGAAATTATCATTCGAGGAGTAGATGACTTAGCATTACTTAAGAAGCGAATATCCTATCAAAAAACACAGGAGACATTGCCTAACAAAATCTCTCATCACGATATCCATCAATATGCTATTGGGTATCTGTCACTCTTAACTGGTTTGATCCTAGGCGCCGTATTTCTACTTCACCGAAGACAGAAGAAGACAGCACCATCTCCGAACGATATAGGTTTTGAGCTCAAAGATCTCAAAGCCGGGGAGAATGTTTAAACCCCAACAATTATATAATAAATTATTCGAAAACACCCTATCTAAATCTAGAACACCCTATTCCCAACTAAATACACATTAAATTCCCAATTCCATAATTCACACCAAAATGTAACTTCAGCACTTTATTCAGGTGCGCGATATAAAATATCAATCCTATTACAATTATTTTCTCACCAAATCGTAGTATTTTTTTCCCACATTGTAAATATTGCTGACATGCATTTATGTAATTTAGTATAAATAAGCATACAATTTAAGAATAAAATCACTTTTCACTCAGAAGCACGCTGGACCTCAAGCTCTACTGTCAATTTCAAGGCAAGCTTATTGGATTATCGGAGGAAAACGATTGGCGCAGTCAATTGTAACTAACTGCATGAAATGCTTCAAGGCCAGACCAAAGAGTATTGAACAGTTAATGGGAAATTTACCACCAGAACGAGTTCAACCCTCAAGACCATTTATGAATGTAGGCGTTGACTTCTTCGGGCCAGTCTACATTCACTATAGAATACGTGGTAAGCAATCAACAAAGGCATATGTTTCCGTCTTCGTATGCTTCTCAACAAAGGCAGTGCACCTAGAACTTGTAACCGATTTAACTACTCAGGCGTTTCTGGGAGCCCTGAAAAGATTTGTGGCAAGGCGAGGCTGTCCAGCTAAAATCTTTTCTGATAATGCTACAAACTTCGTAGGTGCTCGAAATGAATTAACCGAACTCAACTCAAAGGTTTTTTCTGAAGAAGGTCATAAATCAATTAAGAATTATTGCACTGGCAGAACCATTGACTGGAAACCTATTCCTCCTCGTTCTCCTCACTTCGGAGGTTTATGGGAAGCAGCAGTAAAATCTGCCAAGCACCATATGAAGCGGATATTTGCGAGTGCATCTCTAACCCAAGAAGAACTTACAACAGCTCTTGCACAAATAGAAGCAATCCTTAACTCAAGACCATTGACTCCAATATCCAATGATCCTAATGATCTTGAAGCCATCACACCTGGCCATTTTTTGATTGGAGCACCTTTGATTTCAATGGTGGATCCCGAAGCAGCAAAGGCTCCTCAACTTACTCATGTTGCTAGATGGAATCTAGTAACTTCTATTCATCGGGAGTTCTGGCGCAGATGGACAAGCGAATATTTACAAGAACTTCAACAAAGGTATAAATGGAAAAATCCTCAAGCGGATATACAACCAGGCACACTAGTTCATTCCCGGACCAGACAAATACACAAGAGTAGTAGATATTAAAACTGCTTCAGGGGAACTAAGACGATCCATTGCTAAGGTGTGTCCTCTTCCTACTGAGGTCCAACCAGACAAAAGAGACCAAATAAAGGAAACAGCTCTAGCATCTACTAGGGTTCAACTAACAGCACTTCCTGAAGCTACTAGTTGGCCGCCTCGTCTAAAAATCAAAAGTAAGGTTGAACACCCACTTAAAGGTCGTTTCATTCCAATACAAGAACGCTGCAATCGAAAACGAAGAAATCAAGAGCCATCTTCCGTGCCATCTCAAAAATTGAAAATAAGTCCAATCAAAACATTATTGGTTTGCTTATTTTTTCTGGCCACCGCATTAGGACAAACAACCAAACGAAGTGCAGTAGATGTTGAGCACTTTGACAATAGCCCTGGACTATATTTTGAAGATATTGGAGAAGCAAGACTCATAACTGATGAATGGAACCTCTTTATTTTCTTCAATATGACAAGTTATTGGAATGAATTCCAAGGACTACAAAAGGGCGTCGCCCAACTAAAGGCCAGATGCGAAGAACAACGGATTCAGAAGCCGAATAATCTCTGCAAGGCCATCATAAATCACTTAGAAATGCGTCTCCTGGAATCAGAAAACTTAAATGACATTCTAAACTACAGAAATGGTATTGCAATAAGAAAAAGAAGATCTCCATTTGACATCATAGGCACCGTCGCAAGCAAATTATTCGGGGTACTTGACCAAGAATATGCGCAATACATTGAAGATAACATCAGGATGGCCCAAAATAATGAACAACACCTACTGCACTTAAGCAAAAATCAAACATCTATAATTGAATCAACAACAAATATTCTCAACAAGTCATTATCCTCAATAAAGGAACAGTTTAGTGAGGTGAAAGAGCAATTAACAATAGCTTATGATTCCATTGACATTCTAAATAAAACTGTACAGAGAACAGAAGTTCTCAACTACGTAACAATCTATGTCACTCAAATAATGGATAGTTTTCAACGAACTCAAATAGCAATCCTCGAAGCTATTTCAGACACTCATCAAGGAAGACTTAATGCTTTACTTCTTTCTCCAAGACAACTTTTGACAGAATTGGATAAAATTCGTACAATGATACCAAGTTCATTAACTCTTCCAGGATACGATGAACATAATCTTCCAAAATTGTACGAACTTCTTCGAGTCAAGGCACGAGTTACAAAATCAGCAATTGTATTTCTTGTAAAATTACCTTTAATAAATAGACAGATGTTCCAGCTATTCAAACTAATCCCATTACCAGTTCAGCAAAATATATCGTTCATCTTCATCCAGCCATCAACAGCGTTCTTAGCGGTGACTCAATTCAGAGATCAGCATTTCGCACTTTCACAAGCGGAATATCAGGACTGTATACATATCGATGACAAAAAATATCTATGTAAACAACGACATCCAATATTCAATACACACTCAGTTGAAAACCAATGCGAAATTCACATGCTCAATCATAATAAACAGCTCTCATCATATTGCGAACTAAGGTCTACTAATGTTGACAGGATGTGGATTCAACTTCATAATCCTAATTACTGGATTTTCGCCTTTCATCATGAAGAAATACTTTCGATAGTATGCGGTTCTGAGATAAAAACTACAAAACTACAAGGGGTAGGACTTATGAAGCTGGCAACCGACTGTGTCATTAAACAACCAACCATGACTATCAATGCTCATAATTTCTATACGTCAAAGTCAACTATGCCATTTTTGCCGACACATAACTTAAGTCTATTTTTCGATACATTTCCCATCGAGCCACTACAATCCGAAATCCAGAAGAAAAAAGAAATTATCATTCGAGGAGTAGATGACTTAGCATTACTTAAGAAGCGAATATCCTATCAAAAAACACAGGAGACATTGCCTAACAAAATCTCTCATCACGATATCCATCAATATGCTATTGGGTATCTGTCACTCTTAACTGGTTTGATCCTAGGCGCCGTATTTCTACTTCACCGAAGACAGAAGAAGACAGCACCATCTCCGAACGATATAGGTTTTGAGCTCAAAGATCTCAAAGCCGGGGAGAATGTTTAAACCCCAACAATTATATAATAAATTATTCGAAAACACCCTATCTAAATCTAGAACACCCTATTCCCAACTAAATACAAATTAAATTCCCAATTCCATAATTCACACCAAAATGTAACTTCAGCACTTTATTCAGGTGCGCGATATAAAATATCTATCCTATTACAATTATTTTCTCACCAAATCGTAGTATTTTTTTCCCACATTGTAAATATTGCTGACATGCATTTATGTAATTTAGTATAAATAAGCATACAATTTAAGAATAAAATCACTTTTCACTCAGAAGTCAAATCGTCATACTGTTTTTATTTATGATTGCTACCCCCCACCCGAGGTAAGGAGCAATTTTAATTCAGTCCGCCAAATAAGTTGGGATACCAAATATTTCCAACGACAACTTTAAAAAGGTTGAATCAAAGTCGAATTCAAAGGAGTTTTCGACTGTAAACACTTTTATTGTTAATTTGTCGTTTAAAATGTTGTCTCGTTCTGTTTTGCTGGCTATGTAAATCTCAAATTCTTCTAGCGCGTCCAGATTTCTCCCTTTCTTGCAAAAATGTAATGGTGTAAGGTTTGATTCAAAGTTAGTGTATGTGTGATTATTGTCCATTAAATGAAGAGCGAAATTCGATTTTGTGTTGTGTTTGGGTAAATGTTCTGAAAATCTATCTTTGAAAGTTCTGCCTGTTTGTCCGATATAGAATTTATCACAAGCGTCACATTTGATTTTATAGACACCTGAACAGTTTTTTGTGTCTTTTGTTGTTTTTTGTTTTAATATTTTGGCTAGGTTATTATTTGTTTTGAATGATACTTGTATGTTAAGTTTGTTTAGTTCGTTATGGATAATGTGTGGGAGTATATTAGTGTAATTGATTGAAATGTATTTTTTATCTGGACTATTGTTATTCTCTTTTGTGTTGTTTTTGTTATTGGTTTTATTTCTCTCTCTCTTTTTATGAATTAATTTGTCTATTATGTTTGGTGTGTACCCGTTTGACATTGCAATTTGTTTAATTATTTTGACTTCGTTGTCATAATCTTTTCGGTCCATAGGCACATTGAAGAGGCGGTTAATTAAGGCGTTAAATGCTGATATTTTCTGGGAATATGGGTGGTGGGAATCTTTATGAATGGTGATATATGTGGTTGTAGGTTTTCTATATATTTTGTATTTAAGTTTATTATTGTGTTTAGTGATGGTCAGATCTAAGAAATTTATTGCGTTATTGTTTTCTATTTCTGTTGTGAATTTTATTTTGTTGTTTATTTTATTTATATACTTCTGCAGAATATCGATTTGTCTGTTTGTGTCGTCCACGTATCTAGCATAATATATTATTTTATTATGTTGAGGATTTAACTCTGATAAGATATATTTGTTTTCGTAGTAGTTGAGATAAATGTCTGCCATTAGTCCGCTTAATGGGGATCCCATTGCAAGTCCTTCGTTCTGTGTGTAATATTTGTTGTTAAAAGTAAAGTAGTTTTGTTTGAGTGTTATTTGTAATAATAGTATTAGTTCAATAATTTGTTCTTTATTGATTTTTGCGGTTTTATATAAGTTTTCTTTTAATATTTTAACGGTGTCATCAATGGGTATGTTGGTGTACATGTTGGTGACGTCAAGAGATATAAGTTTGTATTGGGGTAATATGTTCAAATTTTTAGTTTTTTCTATTAGTTCAGTATAGTTTTGTATGCTTTTATTGTGGTTTATGGTAATGTTTGTTTTAATGATTTTTTGTAGTTCCTTAGCCACTTTATAGCAAGGTGCTGTGGTATAGTTGATAAGTGGGCGTATTGGGGTTCCATTTTTGTGTATTTTCGGTAGTCCTGTGAAAATTGGTGCTTGTGCGTTAGGCTGTTTGAGTTTTAGTATATTAGTGTTATTGAATATGTATTGGCATTTGTTAAGGGCTTGGTTTATTTCTTTTACATATATTTTAGTGGGGTCTTTAGGTATGTTTTGTATGTCGTTATTAGTTATAAATGTGTACACCAACATACCCATTGATGACACCGTTAAAATATTAAAAGAAAACTTATATAAAACCGCAAAAATCAATAAAGAACAAATTAATGAACTAATACTATTATTACAAATAACACTCAAACAAAACTACTTTACTTTTAACAACAAATATTACACACAGAACGAAGGACTCGCAATGGGATCCCCATTAAGCGGACTAATGGCAGACATTTATCTCAACTACTACGAAAACAAATATATCTTATCAGAGTTAAATCCTCAACATAATAAAATAATATATTATGCTAGATACGTGGACGACACCTTGATAATCTTCGACGGCACAAACAGACAAATCGATATTCTGCAGAAGTATATAAATAAAATAAACAACAAAATAAAATTCACAACAGAAATAGAAAACAATAACGCAATAAATTTCTTAGATCTGACCATCACTAAACACAATAATAAACTTAAATACAAAATATATAGAAAACCTACAACCACAGATATCACCATTCATAAAGATTCCCACCACCCATATTCCCAGAAAATATCAGCATTTAACGCCTTAATTAACCGCCTCTTCAATGTGCCTATGGACCGAAAAGATTATGACAACGAAGTCAAAATAATTAAACAAATTGCAATGTCAAACGGGTACACACCAAACATAATAGACAAATTAATTCATAAAAAGAGAGAGAGAAATAAAACCAATAACAAAAACAACACAAAAGAGAATAACAATAGTCCAGATAAAAAAAAAAATACATATCAATCAATTACACTAATATACTCCCACACATTATCCATAACGAACTAAACAAACTTAACATACAAGTATCATTCAAAACAAATAATAACCTAGCCAAAATATTAAAACAAAAAACAACAAAAGACACAAGAAACTGTTCAGGTGTCTATAAAATCAAATGTGACGATTGTGATAAATTCTATATCGGACAAACAGGCAGAACTTTCAAAGATAGATTTTCAGAACATTTACCCAAACACAACACAAAATCGAATTTCGCTCTTCATTTAATGGACAATAATCAACACATACACTAACTTTGAATCAAACCTTACACCATTACATTTTTGCAAGAAAGGGAGAAATCTGGACGCGCTAGAAGAATTTGAGATTTACATAGCCAGCAAAACAGAACGAGACAACATTTTAAACGACAAATTAACAATAAAAGGAAACATAATTTATGACACTGCAATAAACTACCTAAACAAAAACAATAGTTAAAGGGATACAAATACATAACAATAAAACTAATTAATAAATCACAACAACAATTACAATAAAAAACAGAAGAAACAACAAGATTATTAGATCATCGGCATTGCAGTCAACACCAAACGCCCGAAGATGGACATATTGTCCGAAATGCGTCGCGTCAATTTATAATAATAAAAAATAAAAAAAAAAAAAAATATATTGTGACAATTAAAGTTAAAACAACAAATAAATATAAATTAAAATAAAATAAATTTGTTTTTTGATTTGTATTTAAACATAAAATATTAACACAATATGGAGACAAACACACAATTTTATACAAAAAACTGGTAGTTCCAAACTAGGTCTATGGAGAAGCTTATGAGAGCAGCAACCCCATGACAATAAACGGAGGTCAGTAGAGATTCCTCTAGAAAGGAAGAGCTCCACGACAGTAAACGATCGGCCTAAACGCCGGTCAACGATCCACCACGACCAACAGCGGAGAGGAAAGCTGACAAAAAACTTTTGCTTCAAAACTTTGTGAAGTTTCTGCTGGTATTCCCCGCAGCGTACCTTCGAGTGAGAACTCTTATCCCGGTTTTCTATTTGCAATACTTCTTCCAATGGCTGGGAGATCGAGTCTGATTTTCCCTGCAAATTTCACCTCTACTTATGGAAATTCTCTGAAAGAAGAGACTGTGAATTATAAAGTTAAATGTTAGAAATACTTGCAAATGAGTAATTCATTTGGAGTGATGCATTCATTTGGCTGTTCTTCTGGTTTAGGTCCTAGTAAGTGGTTGGCAGTCCAAATCAGCGGTGCGGGGTGGAGGGGTAGATGTAATTTCCTTAATAGTATGTGTTTATAGATAGTACTCTTTTGTATTATCTTGCTGGACAGGGTACATAAACCTTGACCAGCCGTAGTAATAAATACACCCGGTTCTATGTACCGGTGTATTATCGTCGAATGTGTTCTTTATTTTATACCAATGCCCCTTACCTCTGGTGGGGGAAGCAATTGCAGAAATAATTTTAAACCAATGCCCCTTACCTCTGGTGGGGGGAAGCAATAGCAGAAATAATCGAAGAGAGTTTGATCGTGAATGATAATTTTTATTTCCTTACAATACTATTTATACACAGCTTTTTGCAAACTAAGCTAAAATTAATTAACAATAACAATAGTCACTTAATGCTGACTTCTAAAAAATAAACAAAAAAACTCATAAAGTTCAATAACCATATCCAATATTCGAATGCAATAATTTTGCTGACAGATGCACAAAATTATTCATTCTATGGGAATTGGCTATTGAATGATACAAGATACACACATTGGCTACGAAAATGAAAGCAATGCAAAAGGCGTTAAATGAAATAACATGCAGAGAAGCTACATGACTAATGTTGATATGCAAATGCGTTAAATGAAATTAAATGAAATGACATGCAGAGAAGCTACATGACCTATGTTGGTATAATAATATCAACATTCTCCGCGCGTTGAACTATGTTCGAAACTATACCAAAACTTCGAATGTGACGGTGTTGGGGTCCTCAATGTTGGGTTCTTCCTCTTCAGTTTTCATATTCTGCCTTGTCGGAGCTGTCTTGTTGGTATCAGAGCGGTACATGCTAAACAATTTCCACAGTAGCAGGATCAGTGCCGTGATTGATATGAGAAGTCCCATATAACCCACTGCAAATTGGTGTGTATCGTTAGAGGATGTGGAGAACGACAAATTTTTGGTTATGTTTAACAGTTGCTGCCTTAGCTCATCAAGCTCTAGCAAATGGTTTTTGTAGCTCGAGGATTGGTGAACTACCGGATTGAATTTGTCTGGAATAAAATAATCCGAAAGGTTTGCTAGGGGCGACAGTGAAATTCTTGAGTAAGTTGAATGTATTGAGTAACCACGCAGCGTCATTAGGTCATCCTTGATTACACAGTTGGGTTGAATTTGAAGTATTCCTGAGCCCTCTAAAATGCTCGGTGTTGCAGTTCCATTGCAGACGACGTTTAAAGTAATTCTTTTCTTTAGTACGTAAATCCATTCGTTTGGAGAGCAAAGCTGAATCCAATGAGGTCCTTCGATTGTCTTCGTTATCTTGCATGATGGAGATTGTTGATTATGGCTCAGGTAATGGATTTCGCAAGAACTTATTTCTGATCCCTTAGTGTATATTGGATGACGTTGATTACACAAGTGATTTTCGTGAGTAAGTGAAAAGCAGTTTTGAAACTCTCCTTCTGACAGCGGATAGTACTGATCACGGTGCAATGTTACCATGATACTGTAGTGTATCTATACTCATCGCAAAACCTACCTCAACAATAACAATGAAACTTAACTCATCAATGACAACGACCTACCATTCACCCAAAACAATAACAATGAAACGTAATGCATCAATCCAAGACACGATGACGACGACCTAACATTCGATGAAATTCGATGCAACAATCAATCGAGGCTACTATGAATCGAAGCTACTATGAATCGAAGCCACTATGAATCGAAGCCACTATGACGAAGACTACGACCGAAACTGCTGAGTTAGGTAAGTTAAGTAAGGTAACTTTAAGTAGCCCAAAATAAAGTACAAAGTACAAACAAAAATAAAAATAGAAATAATATTAAAGTAGGTTATTATTAGAATTATAGATTCACCGTAGGTGAATGAAATTAATATATAAGGCGTACATTTTGGCAATAAAATTCAGATTCAATTTTGCATTCAAAACAAGTTGTTTCTCTCATATGGCAGATCCCTATGGCATTCGTGCCCTGCCCGTCGATTAGCACTTAGAAATTTTTAAACCATTCATGGCATCACTGCCGGTTAGAAAACCCACGGTCCATTGTGGTAGTCAAACTTTACATGGCGATCCTGCACAAAACCGAACATCTGGATTAATAGAAGAAGAAAATGGTATTCTGAGAATCGAAAGAGTTCAAAAACGGTTTACGAGCTATGCACTGAGAAAACTGAAGTGGGTTGACTACTTACCGAATTATAATGCAAGATGTTTGCTTATTGATTTAAAAACGCTTAAAGGTCGCAGGCAGGTTCAATGTGTCATGTTTATAAAAGATATTTTAGATTCTCGCATATCTTCTATGGATTCAGTCTCGTTAATTCCTTTTATATGTTCCTTCGAGAGCACTTCGAAATAGAAACGAATACTTTTGCATTCCTCCCCACAGAACAAACAATGGGTTGAATGAACCAATAACGCGTTCCTTAAAAATATATAACACTATGTGCAGTGAAATCGATTTTTTTTGCAAAAAGAGATGTTCTTAAAAAAGAAGTATTAAAACTATGTAAATCTTTTGTCTTATTTTATTTTTTTTGTTCATTATTAAATTATGTAAACAAAAACATAATAGAAAGAAATAATACATAAATACTTACTTAAGGTGGCGCAGACAGTCCATTGTGGACCACGGCCTCAACCAACATTCCTCGCCAGCTAGGCCGGTCCCTAGCCAGTGGCCTCCAGTTGCGCACACCAAGTTGGTTGAGGTCGTTTACCACTTGATCGCGCCACCTTAGATGGGGTCTTCCAGAACTGCGTCGGCCCTCCGGGTTGGAATTGAAGACTCGTCGGGCAGGAGCGTTTTCGTCCATACGCTCCACATGACCCAGCCATCTAAGCCACTGAATTTTCAGCTTCTTAACCAAGTCAATGTCGCTGTATAGCCCGTACAGTTCGTCATTGAATCTTCTCCTCCATACTCCATTGATACATACAGGCCCGAATATCACCCGAAGAATCTTTCTCTCAAAGCACCCCAGCCTGTATTCATCCGATTGTGTCAGTGTCCACGCTTCTGCCCCATACAGCAGGACTGGAATGATAAGGGTCTTGTATAGTGTCTCCTTGGTCCTTTGAGAGAGGGCTTTACTACTAAGATGCCTTCTTAGCCCGAAGAAACAGCGATTGGCAAGAGTGATTCTTCGACTGATCTCTTCACTGATGTTGTTCTGAGAGGTTATAGTGGAACCCAAATAGACAAAGTCCTTGACAACCTCAAAGTTATATCTGTCCATTGTGACGTTTTGTCCGAGCCTACGGTGATGATCTACTTCACCCGAGGACAGCATATACTTTGTTTTATCTTCATTTACAGCCAGACCCATTCGAGCCGCTTCCACTTCAATACTTGCGAATGCTCCACTGACAGCGCGCTTCGTTCTTCCAATAATGTCAATATCATCAGCATAGCCAAGTAGTTGAACGGATCTAAAAAAAATCGTACCGCTGGTGTTGACATGCGAGTTGCGTACGATTGCCTCAAGAATGATGTTGAAGAGGTTACATGACAGCGCGTCACCCTGTCGTAAGCCTTTCTCGACATTAAATGAGTCGGTGGTGTTCTTACCAATCTTGACGGAGCAGCGCGAGTTCTCCAGTCATCCTGCACAATCGAACGAGTTTGGCAGGGATGCCAAGAAGCGACATGGCTCTGTATAGCTCGTTCCTGTTTACGCTGTCATAGGCGACTTTAAAATCGATAAAGAGGTGGTGAGTATCGATTTGGAATTCTTGGGTCTTTTCCAAAATCTGCCGAAGTGTGAAAATTTGGTCGACGGTTGACTTACCGGGCCTGAAACCACACTGATAGGGGCCAATCAGTTCACGTGCAAAAGGGTTCAGACGTTCACACAGAATGGCCGACAAGATTTTATAGGCGACATTTAGGAGACTTATACCTCTGTAGTTGGCGCAGTTTAGAGTATCTCCTTTCTTGTGGATAGGGCACACAATGCTGAGGTTCCATTCGTCAGGCATACTTTCATCCGACCAGATTGTACAGATGAGTTGGTGTATGCTCCTCACCAAGTCATCTCCCGCTGCTTTGAAGAGTTCAGCCGTAAGGCCATCAGCTCCAGCAGCCTTGTTGGACTTTAGTTTAGATATTGCTATCCGAACTTCTTCTTGGTCGGGAGGACGGAAATTTTGTTCATCATCATCCAAATCGAATGGATCATTCTGCCTGACAGCGATTAGTTGGCTGTCTTCGCCGTTAAACAGTCTGCAGAAGTGTTCTTTCCAAATTCTCAGCACCGACTGTGTATCTACAACGACATTCCCACCCTCGTCTCTACATGCTTCCGCTCGGGCTTTGTAACCCTTGGACGAATGCTTTACCCTTTGGTAGAACTTTCGAACATTGCTTCTGCCGTAGCACTCCTCAATAGATTCAACCATTCGTTTTTCCAGTTCTCTTTTTTTTCTTCTGAAAAGCCGATGTTCCTCTTTCCTCTTTTGCTGGTATACCGCACGGAAAGCGCTCTTGGCAGCTCTAGTTCTGGCATTCAGAACTGCATGATAGGCTTCGTCTTTGGCCAAGTGTGCGAGCCTGCACTCATCATCGAACCAGGTGTTTCGTTGTGGTCGCCTAATGAAACCCAAAACATCCGTGGCAGCGGTTTTGATGGCCATTTTGCAATGTTGCCACTGGGCCTCTGGGTTTGGCGCAGGCGCCGGGCTTGTCAAGAGATAAGAGGAGACATGATTGGCAAAGGTTGTGGCGGTCTCTTGCGATTGCAACTTCGCACCATCAAAC
This sequence comes from Platycheirus albimanus, assembly GCA_916050605.2. Lineage (NCBI taxonomy): Eukaryota > Metazoa > Arthropoda > Insecta > Diptera > Syrphidae > Platycheirus > Platycheirus albimanus. The sequence goes on along the minus strand of OU696696.1, from coordinate 159,704,913 downwards.
TTTCTCACAGTGGATGTTCGATTCTGCGGTCTGGTGGAGATCCGGATTCGCACTTTAGCTACAACAAGGTAGTGGTCCGAGTCTATGTTGGCCCCTCGGAAAGTGCGGACATCCATGACATTGGAGGCATGTCTGCTATCAATCGCAATGTGATCAATTTGGTTGACGGTATTTTGATCAGGAGACCGCCAGGTCCCCTTGTGTATATTGAGGTGTGGGAAGTATGTGCTAGCTAAGATGACACTTCGCCCCGCAGCAAAGTCGATTAGCCTGTGTCCGTTACCGGAAGTGTTGTCGTGCAGGCTATGCTTTCCGACTGTCGAGCCAAAGTTACCCTCCTTTCCGATTTTGGCGTTGAAGTCACCAAGAATAAACTTAGTGTCGTACTTCGGGCATTCATCATACGTCTTCTCGAGAAGATCGTAGAATTCTTCTTTGGTCGTGTCATCTTTTTCCTCTGTGGGGGCGTGGACGCAGATCAGCGAGATGTTGCTGAATTTGGATTTAATGCGGATTGTGACAATGCGTTCGCTTATGCCACGAAACCCCAAGACTTCTTGACTAAGCCTTCCTCTTATCACAAATCCGCGTCCAAATAGCCGCTGGTTTCTTGTCCTGTAGCACTTGCCGTAGTAGATGTCACAGTTTTTCATCCTCCTTGTGCCTTCACCATCCCATCGCACTTCTTGGATGGCTGTGATGTCGGCTTTGACACCATCTAGGGCTTCCACTAATTGTTCGGCTGCACGTGGTCTGTTAAGGGTCCGGACATTCCACGTGCAGAACCGAAATTCGTTGTCCTTGTTTCGTTTGCTAGGGTCGTCATCAGTAGGGTCATCCATATCCGAGGCAGTTGGTTGTTTCGGAACTATTATTTTTTTACGTGGTAGGGAAGTTACCCCGACGCACAACCCCCAACCTGGGGGACCAGGCCCTATGCTGTTCTCCTTGGACAAAAGGAGCTGGAGAAATCCAGAGTCAGTAACCCACTACGGGGATGTGAGAGCTGCCGTTGGTCCTATATGGGCTCATCCGCCACCTTCTCTATTTCACTACCCTGACTAATAGTAGTGAAAGGACCCAAAGACCTGAGCTCCGAATATGTCGAAGTAGCTCAATGGGGTGCCTACCATATTGTCTGTAAGCGTCACCGTTGGTTCACTTGGAAGCTCATCCGCCGCTCGCTTGCTTTCTGAGGGGTTCGTACAGAATAAACTGCTACCCAACAAGAGAAACAGAGGAGTTTTATGGCAGGGCAATTATAGTGTTGCTATTTTTCTGTGATCAACACTCGCGCTTATAAGTTCAGCAAGTCAAGTCCGGGTGGACAAGACCAGTACCCGATGGCTACCACTTGGAGGTAAAATAAGCACAATTGATGCGTATGAGACAGTTGCAACGCTGGGCATCGCCATGTTGATACCAATCAGGGCCTACCCTATTCATACAGCACCCAGCCATCAATACATAAATAGAACAAAATATATTTTTTTTTTAAATGGAGGAAAAACTCAAGGCTCTCGATAATATATATACAAATATAAAAAAAGTGGAAGTAGAGAATACAAAGAAAATACATGGTTAGGTAAATAAGAAGAAATAAAGCCACTTAAGAAGGAATTTCTAGATCTTGTAGATAACTCAAAATTAGATACAACAAGCACTTCACTTATAGACACATTCACACAAACATACAGAACAGTAAAAAACATTATAGAAACAAACCTTACATGGATAAACAAACAGGCGAAAATGGCGGATTTTAACATTGAGACTACCATGAAAATTGTCCCAATTTTCACGGGAAATTTCAAGGAACTCGATGCATTTGTGACGATCTTAACAATCCTACATGATAGCTTAAAAGAAACCGCAAAGACAGAATATTTGAATTTCATTTTTCATGTTAAACTTTCACAAAACGTCAAAACCACGTTAGGGTTTGCAACAAAATTTGAAACATTAGCAACACTTACTAAAAGTTTAAAAGAAAAATACAAAAACACAACTACGATATCGCAAGTCCACACAAAGCTAGCACAAATCTTACAGAAGAACCAAAGCATAACATCTTATAAAGATAGGATAATCTCTCTGATAACAGACCTTAATAACTTACAAATAGAACAATTACCAGACACTGCGACAAATGCAGAAAAAGAAGTTATAGGAAAAATTAACGAAAGCTATGCTCTCACTATTTTCAAAAATGGCATCAATGAAAGCATAAAGACAACATTATTTGCTGCTCAACCGAAAACTTTATCAGAAGCCGTCAACCTTTCACTCGAACTGGAAAGAGAAACCGATTCTAGCCACATGTTATTTATGAAACAAGGAAACAACAACCGTTTTGGCAACAATAGGGGACGCACAAGCAACTTCACACATAGTCTCATAGTCTAAATTCCCTTCTTAAAAAGAATCAACCTTTCATTTGGTCAAACGAATGTGACACAGCTTTTAAAGATTTAAAACAGAAATTAATTAACCCACCAATTTTACAATACCCAAATTTTGATAAACCTTTCATACTCACCACTGATGCATTAGATTTTGCATTAGGCGCGATACTCTCACAAGGTGAAATAGGACATGACTTGCCAATATCTTATGCGAGCAAAGCTTTACAAAAACATGACATAAATGAACCGATTATAGAAAAAGAATTATTGGCTATCCATTGGGGTATAAATTTTGTCCGACCTTATCTCTACGGAAGAAAATTTATAGTTGTAACTGAGCATAGACCGTTAGTCTCACTGTTTTCACATAAAAATCCATCTTCAAAATTAACGAGAATTAGAATAGACTTATCAGATTATGATTTTGAGATAATCTACAAACAAGGTTCAGCAAATACGAATGCCGATGCACTCTCAAGAATTAAAATTGACAGTGATATTCTAAAATCCATGTTGGTAAATAATGACAATAATAATTTCCAAAGTGATTGCGACTCCAAGGAGCGGATCATGGCAATAACAAGGGGTATGGCAAAAAACTTTGCCAATAAAAATATTAATATAGAGGAGAACTACACGTCTCAGCAGAAGACTAGCTACCTTCATATGTGGGACTGTACGTCCATAACTTACGTCAGAAATATGAAAAAATTAAGATTTGAAATAGCGAGTTGTAATAAAATAAAAAATGATACTAGTATTGAGATGAATAAAAATGAAATTATTGTGAGATGCAGCGATAATCCAGCGAAACACGTTTCGACCCTGGAGAAGCTCGTATCAGTTTTAAAAAGGGTACCCATAAAAGAAATAGCGCTTAGTGAAGAAGATTTAATATTCACATATATTGAAAAAGAAAAATTAAAAGATATTTATAATAGGTTGCTAGGTTAGATGATAAACACTCGCCCACGAAAATACTTATATATAAGCCCCCTCAAAGAATAATTACAAATGAAGAACAATTAAACATAATAAAAGATTACCACAACACACCACATGGAGGACATTTAGGTATTCGAAAAACTATAATTAAACTCAAGCAAAAATACGTATGGAAAAATATGAGACAAATGATAAAGAAATTTATAAACACTTGTGAACTATGTACAAAAAACAAACAAACGAGACACACTAAAGACAAAATTACTATAACTGATACGCCTACAACTAGTTTTGAAACCATACAGATCGAAACAGTAGGACCTCTTAGAATATCAAACGGATATAGATATATATTGACAATGCAATGTGAACTCACCAAATATGTTGTTGCACACCCTATCGAAAGTAAAGATGCAAAAACCATAGCCAAAACATTAGTAGAACAATTTATCTTAAAATACGGATGTTTCAAAATTCTTAAATCAGATAACGGAACTGAATTCAAAAATGAACTAATGAAAAATATATTCGAATTGTTAAAAATAAAACAAGTTTATTCAGCACCTTATTATCATCAAAGCATAGGTTCTATAGAAAGAAACCATAGAGTTCTCAATGAATTCCTTTTAAATTTTACTGAAGACCATGAATGGGATATTTGGATTCCATACTACACATTTTCATATAACACTACACCACATATTGACACTAATTATACACTATACGAACTTATATTCGGAAAACTATGTTATTTACCTAATGATGTAATAAATACTAATACAAAAATATATAATTTAGAAAACTATGTAAATGAAATAAAAACTAGACTTAAGTACGCAATTACAAAAACTCATTCAATTATTGACAATGTAAAAAGTAAAAGAAAATTAGAATACGATAAAAATACAAATATTTCAGATTTTAAAATAGGAGACTTAGTATTTGTAAAACTAGAAAGTAGGAAAAAATTACAAAGTCCCTACCATGGACCATATAAAATAATTGAAACAAATAATGTAAACACAATAGTAGACATAAAAGGAGAACATAAAAAACTCCACAATAATAGCCTTAAGAAATATACTATAGATGAATGAAATAAGTAAAAAAAAAAAAAAAAAAAATTAAGATATTAATGTATATATAAAACTGCACTTCCATAACTACATAAGCACGAGACGTGTTCTGCACTTGCGACCACTCCAATTTAAAATGTATCTTGAAAAATTATTCTCAAAATAATAAACTATTCTTCTAATAATTTTTCGCTTGAGGGTGAGGGTTTAGTGTATCTATACTCATCGCAAAACCTACCTCAACAATAACAATGAAACTTAACTCAATCAATGACAACGACCTACCATTCACCCAAAACAATAACAATGAAACGTAATGCATCAATCCAAGCCACGATGACGACGATGACGACGACCTAACATTCGATGAAATTTGATGCATCAATTAATCGAGGCTACTATGAATCGAAGCTACTGTGAATCGAAGCCACTATGAATCGAAGCCACTGTGACGAAGACTACGACCGAAACTGCTGAGTAAGCTAAGTTAAGTAAGGTAACTTTAAGTAGCCCAAAATAAAGTACAAAGTACCACTGTACCACCTTTCTTTCCTATCTTTCTATTCCTTCTCTTTCCTCGCTCGCACATGTTAATTCATTATAACCCTTTGAGTGCGAGTGCATTATAAAAAAAAAAAAAAAAAAAAACAAACAAAAATAAAAATAGAAATAATATTAAAGTAGGTTATTATTAGAATTATATATTCACCGTAGGTGAATGAAATTAGTATATAAGGCGTACATTTTGGCAATAAAATTCAGATTCAATTTTGCATTCAAAACAAGTTGTTTCTCTCATATGGCAGATCCCTATGGCATTCGTGCCCTGCCCGTCGATTAGCACTTAGAAATTTTTAAACCATTCATGGCATCACTGCCGGTTAGAAAACCCACGGTCCATTGTGGTAGTCAAACTTTACAATATACTCCGTGGATCGACTTATGGTGAAGAATGTACCATTTACAGATACTGGAACTGGCGTCACCTTGAATAGCTCAAATTCATCAAGGCTTAGTAATGGCAATGTGAGCTTAAATATGATATGATCGGAGAGTACCCTGCCGTGAATGCTCATGAGTTGATACAATTTAAGTATATCATCTTCTGCTACTGGAAGCCTAAGGGCTGTGGGCTAATTGGCTTTAATTCGCAGAAGTTCATCACGTAATTGCTCAGGTGATATGAGTTGTGGATTTATCTTTCCGTGGTGGGTGTCGATTAGAACATCTATTAAGGAAGCTTGTGTTTTTTGTATCTGCGACAAGGCTAAGATCAATTGCAGTGCTAGTGAATTAAATAGCTGGCGCAGTTTTTCTTCATGATGCTCTAGCTTAATGCCGTTAATCAACGCGGCAAATTGTTGAAGATTTGCATCAATTTCTTGAAACCTAGAACTTGTTTCCTGTTCATTTCGCCTTATTATGTTAATGGTGGAGTCAATTATTGATGTTTGGTTTCGAATTAGGTTGACGAGATGTCCTTCATCCTGCTGAATTTTATTAATTGAGGCGGACATTTATCAGCGTATTCAGAGTCCAAAACTCCAAATAGGGCATTAGCTACATTTCCTACGACATTGAGCGCTCCACGGCGAATTCTTCGATTGGTGGATGTGTCAGCTAACAACTCATTTCCTTTCTTGAAGTCTTCATTTATTCTGTTGAAATGGGATATCGTTCCCTTGCAGGTTTCGGTTTTGTTTGGTGACAAATGTTTGGTAACAAATTACAAGTCTCTCACTGTAGTTCCTTACAGTTTGATACTCCGTCCAATAGGAGTTCATGTCGTAATAGGCGATGATATCCCAACTGCTTGACGTAAGTGAAGAGGTCCCCAGATTCTCAAAATATATTCCGGGTTGCGATTTCAATGGGCGAATGTTTATCGGCGTACATTTAATACCTGGAACGAGGCAGCACACTAGCAGTAACGTTACAACTGCCCCGAGTGGCACACATTTGAATTGTGCAACCAGAGATTTAAAAAAATTGGTTGCTCACGCGTTGCTCAGAAGTTTTTTCGAATTACCGTAGTTTCTCAGATGTTCCTCAGAGGTTTCTTAATTATTTCAAAAACTTATAAATTATTTAAGTTGTACACCTGTTACATTTAGGTCGCTGTAGGAATAACCTGCAACTCAAAAATAATGGCCATATGGCCTACATGTTGCTAACCAGGTATACATTAGTTGCAATGCAACTCATTTCTTAAAAAATTGTTTTTGTAACTAAAATTGAAACCGTTCTGCAACTTTTGCCGTCTGCAACTTCTGTGTGTCTCTTTTGTAACGTAATATATAATGTTTCAGAAAACTGAGATGCAACTCATATGAAACAAGTTACTAACCTGTTACACGAAAGTTTCAACGCAACACAATTCAAAATAATCTGTTTTCTGTAACAAAATTTGAAACAGTTCAGCAACTGCCGACTTCTGCTATTTCTGAGTGACTCTTTAGAAACATAATTATTTAAGATTGTTTCAGAAAACTGAGTTACAACTCAGTTGAAACAAAAATAATGGCGCAATATTTGTTACTTGATAGTGACCACTCTATAACAAAGCAACATAAGTTTTTTATTATAAACTTGAACAAATCTTCATATAGAAACTACTTTTTTCATGTTCTTAAAATTTTGCTTCAGTTTTTATTTTTTATTTTTAATTCGCTATGGCACCCATAAACATAAATGAAAATTCAAAAAAATTGTGGAAAAAAGTGAAAAGAAATGGTAGTTTTGCCAAAAAGAAGCGATAAATTCTTCGAAATTGTGAAATCGAATAACAATCGTCGAATACATCAAACAATTTATGGATGCATAATTATTCGGAGAGAAACACCAATAGTGAATTAAGTGATTTAGAAAACTCAGTGGAAAATTTATTTACTCCGACTATGGCATTGCAAACAATGAAAAATGAGCAATTTCAAATAATGTCAAACGCGCAAAGCAACAAAACACAAGCGGTTCTGATTGAAGAAATGCAATTAGCTTTAGCTAATTGGTCGATTAATTACCACATTGCTCGTGCGGCCACGAATTCTTTATTGGAATTATTAAAAAATTATGTGCCTGCCTGCAATTCCTTTCCAAGAGATGCCAGGACACTTATACAAACTCCACGTCACACCAAAATAACTAATCAACAAGGCCACAACAGTAAGTATCGGCATTATGGATTAAAAAAATGCCTTGAAGATGCGTTGGTTGGAAATACTAAGGCAAACAACGAAACATACTCATTGAATATAAATATGGATGGTGTTCCTATGTTCAATAGTTCGCTGATCAATTTCTGGCCAATATTAGTAGCTATTCATGAGCTCAGAACTCAATTACAGCCTTTGATTGTTGGTATTTTCTGCGGAAAAAGTAAGTACATATATCTTCACACTTCTTTATCGAAATCAGCTGAAAATATACATTTGTGTTCAAGGTAAACCAGCAAACGTGAACGAGTACCTCCAAGAATTTGTTATTGAGATGAATAATATTCTTCGCAATGGACTGAGCTTAGGAAATGGAAAGATATACTATTTCAAAATACGATGCTTCATATGTGATACGCCTGCCAGAGCCCTATTAAGAGGTCAGTTTTAGTGAATTTGTAAACAGAACACAATATCAATGCCTTATCCTTGCTCTTAAATTTCTAGGTGTTATTGGTCATAATGGTTATAACTCATGTCTGAAATGTGTTACGGAAGGAGAATACTCATATACTGCGAACACGATGATATTCCCTGAAATAGACGCTCCATTAAGAACAGACGCTGAATTTCGTTTTGGTGTTTACGATAATCACCACAAATGCCGTACTATAATCTAGGATATAGTTGGACTAGATATGATAAACCATTTTCACTGATGGTACGATCAGTCGATGAAAGATAAGGATAGAAAGTTTCACAAAACCGATGTAGTTACTATTAAGTTACAGAACGATCACAGGGTAGTTCCAACTATTTCAGTTACAAAACGCTTCATAAATTACATTTGTGTGACATCTATTCTATCTTTTTGGTAACTAAACGGTCACTGAGAGATTCACAGTGCAAGACTGAAATAGAAGAAATAAAAGGGATACAAAATTTCAAAACAGGCATCTCTTGTCACTATTAAGTTCCTAAAAGGTTACAGATTGGTTTCATATTTTTTTTAGTTTCTAAACGATAACAAAACACCTTTTCTTGATATTTCATTTTATTTTTCAGTTTCTGACGGGTTACTGAGAGGTAACATTTAAATGGAATGTCGATATTCTAATTAATTCATATTCTAAGATATTCTATAGCGACTGAGTAGGATGGCAATATAAACCATTTATGTGTCTTATATTATTAGTTGCTGATAGATTTCAAAGAAGTTTTTGTGTTACTTATAATGGTCATGATGATAAATGAGCACAATTAGTCTTGCCAACATTCTATTATTAAGCACAATGAAAAAAAAAATTTACCTTCAAAACTGAAACAAGGCACTATAAAAAGGTGTAGGTATTATGTAAAAAAAAAAATAACCTCAAAATAGCAACAAAAAAAAATTAAAAAAAATTTGGCCAACTTAGGATTATTATGCCTTCTTCCGGTTAAAAATATAAGATATAAATAAAAAAAATAATTTTTTAATCCATCGATATCGTATAGCCATCCTTGAATGGAATTTGACACTTCATAGCTTGACAGATGGAATACGAACCATATTTTATACAGAGTAGTGTACTTCGTTAAAAATGTAACCCATATTTGGTCTAAAATTGCCTTTTTCCGTAGCAGTAAAAAAAATGAATTTTTTGATCTTTTTTGATGGTTTTTTAATCCATCGACATCGTAGCCATCCTTGAATGGAATTTGACACTTCATAGCTTGACAGATGGAATACGAACCATATTTTAGGCAGAGTAGTGTACTTCGTTCCAAATGTAACCCATATTTGCTCTAAAATTGCCTTTTTCCGGAGCAATAAAAAACTATGAAAATTTTTATAATTTCATTTTATTTTGCGAATTTTTCATAAAAATTGTATGTTATGCATCGCTTTCGTCGGGTTACAGCAGACACGACGTACGAGTCGCTGTTAAACAGAAACCAAAAACCGAGTCGACATATCGAAAGACGAAACCTTTAAAGAAGAAAGAAGTTAAAATTAGTATTATTAATTTTATAAACCTTTCAAATGCAGATTAAAGTAGTATTCTCAAAACAGATACTGTAAGCTCGAACTGCAATTTTATAGGACCCAGTTAATTTATTTATCCAATTTCTTTAAGTATAGGTTTGTGCGACCAGGCCTTGGATTTTATTTTGCATAAATTGTTTTAAATTTTATTTCGCATTTCTAAATGAAAATAATGTTTGAGGGTTCAAATAAAACTTTGGTTGTGATAAACCGCATAAGCTGGCAACCCCTTTTATAAAAATAAGCAGTTGCTGTGCAGTTGCTGTGAGGTTACTTAAAAACCACGTGCCATCGGCCATATTTTTTTAGAATTAACAAACATTCGCCATAATGAACATGATATTAAATAATCTGTGTTCGTTTAAATAATGAATGAACACTTTTTTAATTAATAAAAAAGCAAAGTTCCATAAATTAAATAATATGGGAAAACGTAATTTTAAGAATTTTTGGGTATAAACACTAAGAACAAAAGTTGACAAAGTCAAAATTGGTTAAAAATATTAAAAATTTGATGAATTTTGCAAGCGCATTAATTTTGAAGGGGGTAGCAAGGTGTATTTTATGAAACAACTGCGAGCGTTTTCAAAATAAAACTGCGAAAACATCAAAAAAACAATTATTAAAGTTCGCTACTTTTTCATTTCGAATGAAAATATCAGTCTTAATTTGACGTTTAATTTTTGCAGCTGTAAAAGTTTGAAGTTTACTTTTTTTGATAATAATATGTACATAATATTTGGTTTCAAAAATGAATAACAATAAATAATAAAAAATTAAAAACTACTGATTTGCAACAAGAATATAACTTCATGTGACATTAAAATAAAAAAAACTTAACTGCAACCATCCCATAGTTGCAATTAAGTTTCAAAAAACTTCACAGGTACTATTTGCTCAGTTACATTTAAGTTTTGCCAGACTGAACGGTAACTTAAAATTCAGTTACAGTTCGGTCAAAGCAAACTTATAAGTAACCAAAATTAGTTGCTCCTCAGTTACAGGATAACTATTTTGAAACATTTAAAACTGACCACACAGAAGTTGCAAGTAACTTCCTAGCAACTAGAATTTAGTTGCACAATCGGACCATTTTTGCGCTTTTTCAGTTCCAGAGAAGTATTGGCGACTTAATTTTGTACACTTATATGACTGTCATTTTGTCACAGAGAAGTCCCCACAACTATTCAGTAACTAAGCGTGCCCCTTGGGGCGGATCCAAAGGTGGGCTTACGTTTCGTTTTTAGAACGGACGTAATGTCAGTCTCGTCAATTAGGCGAACTGAGGATCTGGATGGAGAAATTTTAGCTGCTTCACATGTTCGTTGATCTGCGGCTGAGCTGATGCAGACGTTCTCATCGATGGGTACTGGAAGCGGAGCCAGTCTATGTATGGCCCGACGAAAAGTACCAGTAGCCGTTTTTACATCAGCTACACGAACCAAACCATCGCCTCCAGTGATGACGTTTGTAATGCGTCCAAGTGGCCACTTTAGACTGGGTACATTGTCGTCCTTTATAATGACCATCATTCCCGGTTCTGCATTTTGACACCGGTCCTTCCATTTGTATCTATGTTTTAGTTGGTTTAGATAATCTCGGGACCACCGGCGCCAGAATTCGTTCTTGAGATTACTAACGAGGTTCCAGCGAGCATTTGGGCCTGAGTTGGATGGTGAAGCATCAGGATCGACATTGCTGATGAGAGGCTCTCCGATGAGAAAATGCCCTGGAGTGAGAGCTCTTAGGTCATTTGGAGATTCAGACATTGGAGATATTGGCCTTGAATTGAGTATGGCTTCGACCTGAATAACGGCTGTTTCAAGCTCTTCATAAGTGAGCGAAGCTCCTGCCAAGGTGTGCTGTATTAAAAGCTTTGATCATTTAACTGCAGCCTTCCATAGACCCCCGAAATGTGGGGAGCGTGGCGGAATGAAATGAAAATCACAGCCCCTTGTAGAACATGTAGATGCAATCTTGTTTCTTTCACCTTCAACATCAATAAATGATAATAGCTCATTTAGCTGGTTCCTCGCTCCCACGAAGTTTGTTGCATTGTCACAGTAAATGTTTCTGCAATGGCCTCGCCTTGCCATGAATCGGTTGAGAGCACCCAAAAATCCTTGCGTTGTGAGATCAGTCACGAGCTCCAAGTGACAGGCCTTTGTGGAAAAACAGCAGAAAATTGAGATGTACGATTTCTGCGGGTGCTTGCCTCTTATTTTGTAATGCGTTAAAACTGGCCCACAAAAATCTATGCCTGTATTTACGAATGGCCTGGCCGGTTGTATTCGGTTAGCAAGTTAATTTTCCCATTTGTTGGTTCAGAAGCTTCGGGCTGGCACGAGCGCATTTAACGCAATTGTGCGTCACAGATCGTGCCAAGGTCTTCCCTCTAAGTGGCCAGATTGCCTGTCTGGCAATTGAAAGCATAGTTTGTGGTCCAGCATGATTGTTCTCAACATGAATGTCATGGAGTATCATTTTTGTAAACGGGTGACGATGTGGTAGGAGTACTGGGTGCTTAGCGTCGTATGCTAATGCCGATGCTTCCAAATGCCCACCGACTCTAATGATATCTTCCGCATCGCGAAATGGGGTTAGGCTCTTGAGTGAACTTTTATCTGAAACCACACTTTTATCTCTTAAATTCAGGATGTCTTCTTCCATCTCCAATTGCTGCATTTGCTTAAATACTGCCTTCTACGATTGACTCAATTCGGAAACAGTTAAGGGGCCTCTTCTCATTTTGAAGTCCCTTCTCGACTTAAGGTATTTTTCTTTAAAATTGTTGATAAATCGTAAGGCGTACGCAATAATTCTTTGAACTCTTTTGAATGAGTTTTTATGATTGATGATACTTATAGGAAGATCATCTTGGGAATCAGGGATTGGGCTCCCAAAGATATATGCTCATTTTAATTGTTTTGGCGTCGTATATAGATGGCCAGATTGAAGTTGAACCATGTAAGAATTTCGGTCCATAGAACCAAATGTTGCAATTGTCAAGGCGATCTGGAGCTATTCCACGTGAAAGTACATCTGCAGGATTTTCCTTTGAAGGCACATGCCTCCACTGCGCAGAAATTGTATTTTCTTGTATTCTTGATACCCTATTTGCGATGAAGATGGGAAGAGTTGCGGAGGATGAAGAATTAATCCATGCAAGTGCAATTTCCGAATCCGTCCACAGGAATGTTGCGTCATTTTTAATGTTTAGGTCTTTTTGTAAGCGCCCTAGAAGCTCGACAGCAAGGCAGCAGGCGCAAAGCTTTAGCCGGGGAATAGTTGCCTGTAAAGATGTCTTTGTTTTCTTCGATGGTGCTACTCTTGATTTAGCGCAAAGTAGTCGCACCGTTATGACGTTGTCACTACTGATGGAACGAACGTAGGCCGCAGCACCATAAGCCTTTTCTGAAGCATCGGCCAATACGTGATACTGAATCCTTTTTGGTGTTTTGTGTGGTGTGAAAATATATGCCTAGCAATCTTTATATTGGTTAGCCGCTATTGTGAAGGATAGTCAGGAGTTCAGTTTGGGTATTCAAAAGTTCAGTCAACTTATCTGCACCGGTTAAAACATCATCTACGTAGAAGTCACGAGATAATACCTACGACCCCGATGGGTAACGATCCTCGTTATTTTGCGCCAAAACTTGGAGGCACTTTGTTGCCAAGTACGATGCAGATGTTGTGCCGTAGGTGACGGTGTTGAGCTGGAAAAACTTTAACGGGTCATTTGGGCTGTTCCTCCACCATATTAGTTGGAACTTTCGGTCCTCATCGTTTACAAGTATTTGACGGTACATTTTCTCTATGTCCGCGGTAAATACAAATCTTGGTATACGGAATCGCAATAGCATGGTAAAAACGTCATCTTGTATTGTTGGGCCCGTGGACAGGATGTCGTTCAGTGATATATTTGATGAGGATTTTGCGGAACCATCAAAAACTACCCTAAGCTTTGTAGTGCTACTATCGGGCTTTTGGACGCAATGATGGGGCAAGAAATAGTAGGGCTTTGTTATTTGTTGGAAATTAACTTCCTGCATGTAGCCCAATTTCTGGTACTCCACCATAAACTCTGTGTAGAGTTTTTTCAGTTCTTTTGAATTGGCTAACCTTCGTTCAAGAGATATGAACCTCCGGAAAGCAATGTCTTTTGATTCACCTAAGCAAGTTGGGGCTTCCTTGAATGGTAAGCGAACCACAAATCGGCCATTCGAGTCCTTTGTTGATGTTTGGACAAAATGAGTTTCACAACGTCTTTCTGCTTGGGTGAAATTATCTGGAGAGGGGGTGGTTTCTTCTAAGCGCCAAAATTTCTCAATCTGCTGATCAAGGGCTTTATCCTCAGTGCATATTCCACACGATGCTAGAAGTCCATCATTAGTAAAGGGCACCTTGCCTGCTACTGTCCATCCAAACACAGTATTTTGAAGTGTTGGTAGATCTTCACCTAAGCTGATTTGACCAACAGCTAAGGTAGCATAGAAAATTTCCGCACCAATGAGAAGATCGATTGGCCCTGGCTGATTAAATTGCGAATCAGCCAAAACGATATTACTCGGAATCGACCAATTCGAAGTTATAATTGCCCGTGATGGTTGCGGTGAGACAATTTTTGACAATACGTGTGCTTCAATTCTCGTGGAGAATCCATTTATTTTAGAACCAATCTCCAAATTGATTCTTCGATGGGATGACCTCTTGCTTTGACCGATCCCTTCAACAAGCAGCGTCTCGTGCATTTGTCTTAGTCCCAAGGTTTTGGCCAGCCTTTCAGTTATTAAATTAACCTGCGATCCAGAGTCCAATAAAGCTCGACATGATATTTGTTCTCCCGATTGATTTTTCAGGTGAACAATAGCTGTACTTAACAGAAACTTTTTAGTTTTGCTTGCAGTGTTTGTGCTAGGAGGTGTGGGCTCTGTCGCCGAAGTGCAGATCTTTGGTGAGTCAGAGACAGAAGTTGGGGTACCTGCTAGCGTTGATGTTTTTGAACCCTCTGGTTTTTCGGGGTAATCCAAATGAAGGAGTGTATTGTGCCCCTTTTGGCACTTGGCGCACCCTCCGACCGAGCAGTCTTTAGTGAAGTGCCCTGATTTCAGACAATTTGCACAGTGTCTTGATCTTTGAACTAGGCGCAATCGGTGTTTTGTACTTAACTGTAGAAATTTCTGGCAGGCGTACAGCTGATGATTGCCCTTGCAGGAAATACATTTGGGTCCCACTGCAGCGACCGTGGTTAAGGCCTTATTGGATCTTAATCTTCTTCGTTGTTCATCCGAACCTTCCCTTGTGGTTGTTGATAATGCCTCCAACGATTGGAACCGCAGCTCCAAGAATGATAGGAACTCCTTAAATGTGGGCATGAGTTTTGGGGTTTTTAATGATTGTTCCCAAAGAGTGAGAGAATTACGATCCAACCGCTTGATGAGAATGTGCAAGAGTATTGGATCCCAATTGGTTGTCTCTATGCCAAGGTTTTGCAGGCTGCGGAGGCATTCTTGCGTAGTGTCATGCAGTGACTTTATGGCTGAAGAACTTTCGTTTTGACTTTTAGGTTGTGCCATTAATTTGTTTAGTAAGGCTGTTACCATAAGTCGAGTGTTTTCATAACGGCTTGTGATCGTTTCCCAAGCAGCAATGTAGTTGGCGTCAGATATGGAGAAGTGCTGAATCAGCCTTTCAGCTTCTCCTGTGATTGTGGTCTTCAGATACCACATCTTCTGGCATGGTGAAATGGGTTGATTGTGGATAAGCTCCGTATATAGATCGCGAAACTGTATCCACCTTGAGTAGTCACCATCGAATTTCGGCAATACTACTCTTGGCAATTTCGTCCCTTGATTTTGGGTTATAGTTGTCCCGGATCCAGAATTCGATCTTGATCGGTTATAAAGTGTCGTAAGTGCAGTATGCACTTCATCTTCTATGGAGAGAAATTGTTCGACATCATAGACTGAAGAATTGGGCTCATCTAGTAGTTCCCATATTTTATGATGGAAGCCTCGTATTGCCGCCCAGTCCTGTTCAATTGATTTAAGCCTTATCATATATAACTCCTCAGAATGTTGTTCTTGATCTTGAATCAGGCGCTTAATTGAGTTTTCGACCATTACGATCATTGATGACTGTTTTTTAATCAGCCTTACCAATTCCACAGAGGCAACAGGCATGTCGGACGACCATTTTGTCTTTTCCGTAAGCTCAGGCAATGTGGAATTAGATTGAGCTGGTGCCTTAGGAATGGTTCCAGTGGTTGTGTGGATTGTCTCTTCCGTATGCTCAGGCAATGTGGGCTTCAATTGAGCTGGAGCTGAAGCCTTAGGAATGGTTCCACTGCTTGTCGGGATTGCACCACCAGTTGTTCCATTGCCATCATCTTCAGTTGGCTCAGGCAAAATTAAATGGAGACTTTGTTTTAATTCGAGGTAAATTCTTTGGAAATTTTCATACGTTTTTCCTTGAATATATGGCGTATCCGCCTTAACAAAATTTTTTACAGGTTCATGGTTTTGGTGGAATTCCACCCATAGTGCTTCCAGATTTGCAATCTTTTTTGTTTGTATTGCAGTGTTTTGCGGTCAGCACTGTCTTTGCTCATGTTTGTTTTTAGTTTCTGAAGTTCCTCAGCGATAGCCTTCTGCCGGGCTATTATTTTGAAAACCTGCATCTCATCCATGGTACTTTTTACGGTGGTTCAAATGGTTGTCTCAAATAATTAGCTGTGAATCAATGCACTGCTGTGGACCCTGGCCACTTGGTAGGTGTAGTGAATGTTTGGTACTGGAACGCTGCTTCCTGGAGCACTGCAACCTGGAACTCTGCGACCTGGAACGCTGCTACACTTCGAGCTGGAACTCTGCAACTCAGGAACCTTGATTGCTTATACCAGTGTTAAAAAGCCCTGGTAAACGCTTCGCTGACAGCCAGTGTTAAGGCCCTGGCAACGCACTCACGATTCACTTCCTCAAAGTTTGACGTAGAAATCACGTCGGGGTCACCAATGTTTATAGATAGTACTCTTTTGTATTATCTTGCTGAACAGGGTACATAAACCTTGACCAGCCGTAGTAATAAATACACCCGGTTCTATGTACCGGTGTATTATCGTCGAATGTGTTCTTTATATTATACCAATGCCCCTTACCTCTGGTGGGGGGAAGCAATAGCAGAAATAATTTTAAACCAATGCCCCTTACCTCTGGTGGGGGGAAGCAATAGCAGAAATAATCGAAGAGAGTTTGATCGTGAATGATAAATTTTATTTCCTTACAATACTATTTATACACAGTTTTTTGCAAACTACGCTAAAATTAATTAACAATAGTTGCTTAATGCTGACTTCTAAAAAATAAACAAAAAAACTCATAAAGTTCAATAACCATATCCAATATTCGAATGCAATAATTTTGCTGACAGATGCACAAAATTATTCATTCTATGGGAATTGGCTATTGAATGATACAAGATACACACATTGGCTACGAAAATGAAAGCAATGCAAAAGGCGTTAAATGAAATAACATGCAGAGAAGCTACATGACTAATGTTGATATGCAAATGCGTTAAATGAAATTAAATGAAATGACATGCAGAGAAGCTACATGACCTATGTTGGTATAATAATATCAACAGTATGCAATGTTGGCATTGCGTCACGCGATGGTGATTCAAATTTTCGTTATATGAATAAATGTTTGAAATCTTCTTGGCGTTCGGTGGCGGTGGTGGAATTAGAGTGGCGGTCGGTGGCGGCGGTTATTTGGGAGGCTGTGTGGTTGTTACGTCACGTGATGATGGTTCGATTATTCATCGTAGATGAATAATTACATATAATCATCGTGCCGATCGGTGGCGGTGTTGGAACTGTTGCGGGGGTTGGTGGTGGCGGTTAATTGGTTATTGTGGTCGGATGCGGAGGGGGCGGCAGGAAAGGTGTAACTTCGTTACAGTTCTATTGTATTAAACTGTTGATATTAAAATAAGTCATTTTGTGTCGTTGATTCCTTGCTCTAATTTAGTGAATCTAGCTATTTCTGTTAGTGTGCTATGAAACCTTCAACCTGCCCGTTAGAAGAACTGTGAAAAGGAGGAATAGTATAAATTTCTATTTAAAAATAATCTCTCAGCAAAGTGTTGATAGTTTGTGAGTTTAAGGACTTTTCGTTATCACACACTACTGTTTTAATACCTTTAAAAAAATTGAAAATTTCGATCAGCGGTTCCTTAATGTGAACTATGGACCTAGATTTTATAGGGAAAACAGCAGCAAATTTTGAATATTTGTCAACGCATGTGAAAAAATGCAAATTATCTGTCGAATAAATGTCAATATGTAATATTTCGCCAACAAAAGATGGTATAGGAGTTTTCCCTATGTCCACCCTAGGGGGGTGTCTTTGATACTTCGCTTCGTTACATATTTTGCAATTTTTAATTATTTCTTTTAATTTCTTGCGAATATCAGGAAAAAAATAGTCCCGTAGAACTTGTTGTGTGTTCTCGCGCGGGATCGATGTGCTCGATTATGTTCTACAGCGAGAATTTCTTGTTGGTCATTTTCATTATAAATATCTATCACAAATTTTGCCCTGTGAAAAAATTTGGTAGCTGGAAAAATGTTAACTAAATCATTTTGAATCGATGCTAAAACACTTAATTCACAATGAATTCCATTGGTAACTTTAGGATTAACAACGTCTTTAAGTATTTTTAGTATATAATCTCTGTCGCTAAATGTTATTTCATGTCTGGATTTTTTCCTAAATAATATTTTCCTAACTATTTTGTTCTCGTGGCCTTCAATGACAACAAGCTGATTCCTAAAGCAGTTTATAGGATTCTCGACAGAACGAATACATTTTCTCAAGGACTCTTTACTGTGGGCAGTTGACGATTCGGATTCATTCGAGTGTTCTGTAACGTTAATATATTGTCTTGATAAAGCATTCCACGAAAGCTTTCCACCTCTTAATTTTTGTGTTGGGATTCTTTTCAGACATAGCAAAAGTTAAGGGCTGGTGATCTGTATAAATGTTAAGCTGCCGGACGCCATACACGTAATTACGAAGTTTTCCCAAAGACCAAACTATGGCCAGAAGCTCTCGTTCGTTTGTTGCATATGCATAGTTCTCTTCTGTTTCAGGTAATGTTCTGGAAATCATCGTAATAGGCCTTCCACTTTGTGACAAAACTGCCCCCAGCGCATGAGACGATGCATCAGTGGTCAGTTCAAATGCCTTTGTGAAGTCAGGATAGAGAAGCAGAACATCTTCTGAAGCCAAAATGCTTTTGATTCGCTTAAAAGCTTGAATGGCATCCTCATCAAGCTGAACAGAAATGTTTTTTGACTGTCTGGCACCAATATTACCGTTGTCTCCACGCAAAAATCTTGTTAATGGCTTTGCAATTTGAGCGTAATCCCTTACAAATCTTCGATAATACCCCGACAATCCTAAGAACGATCGTAAGCTACGCAAGGTGTCTGGAGTTTCATATTCAATAATGCTCTTGACTTTATCTGGGCAGGTCTTAATGCCCTGTGCTGAAGCTATAAAGCCCAAAAATTCAACTTCCTGTCTAAAAAATTTAGATTTTTCCAGAGAAACACGCATATTGGCCTCAAACATAGTTTGAATAAAATCCTGTCTACATCTTGAAGATGTTGTTCCTTTGTTTTAGAGAACACAATCACATCGTCAATATAGACATGACAACACTTGCCAATGTCTTCCCTCAAAACATCATCAATGGCTCTCTGGAAAATGCTAGGTGCATTTTTAAGGCCAAACGGAAGCCTGCAGAATTCAAATTTGCCATTATTTAAAGAAAAGGCGGTTTTTTCTCTGTCAGACTCAGAAAGTTTAATCTAGTGAAACCCAGATTTTAAATCTAATGTCGAGAAAAATGAAGACTGACCTAAATTTGCAAGAATAACAGACGTATCCGGAATAGGATGTTTATCACTCGTTGTTTTTGCATTCAATTTTCTGAAATCAACGACAAGGCGCATTTTCCGACTTCCATCTTCATTTAAACCCTTTTTGTCAATAACCCAAAACGGGTTATTGTAAGGCGACCGTGATGGTCTTCTGATTCCGGAATTAAGAAAATCAGAAACTTCTTGGTTGACAAATCGAGCCGCTGCCATTGGATATGGATAAGCTCTTGAAAAGACAGGTTGATTATCCGTTGTTCTTATGGTGGCTATAACACTTGTGTTGAACGGCAAAGACTCATTTGAATCAGCAAAAACGTTGTGCCTGTTTGTTATTATATAATCAAATTGCTTGCGAACATCCGGTCGTACAAACTCATTCTCAATTGATAAATGATTAACATTTCTACAGAAAAAATACAAAAGCTTTTCCTCTCTACCATCATATTGTATAATTCCTCTTTTTAGATCAAGACGTGCTCCTATTTCATGCAAAAAATCGCACCCAATGATGGCGTCAAATCTATCAAGGCGAGGAAGAATGAAAAAAGTTGTGATTTTATTAAATAAATGTATTAAACATTTAAATTTGATTGTATCCGATCCATGCAAAGATTGAACAGTAAATAAATTGTCTACTGGCTTGACTCCTCTAAGGTAACTGATATTTTTGATATAATTTTTGGGGGCACCTGTATCGATCAAAAATTTAACTTCTTTCACTCCTAATGTTCTGCTTATGTATGGTAGGAGGGACCTATCCCTAAAAAATTTACTTCATCTATAAATTCAAGGTCGTCATTTTCATTTCTTTCATAATTGCATGACCGTGATTCCTCGTTAAGGTCAAAAGAATTATCATCCCTAGAATGCTGTTCATTTTGAACTACTAGTTGTCTTGGACGATTCTGAACCAAGTTATTCACCCTTTTAATTTTCGGATTTGGTTGCTGAATTGAATCGTTATTTTTTACAAAATGCTTATAATTTGTGTGGATATATTTGCCTGAGGGTCCTGATCTTTTTAAGACTGGTCTATTGTTCATAAAATTATTATTGAAACTATTGTTTAAGTCTTTGTGATGAATTTACTTGGTTTTGAGTCGGAGATCTGTAGTGCGAAGTTGATGGATCTATTTCCATTGGCTGCACTCTGGAAAATTGGTCCAACTGACGTTTGGAATAAGGGGAATTCAAAATATCATTTTTAAAGCTTTGTTGTGCCAGTGCTTTGTTTGGTCTTTCAATGTAGTTTGAAAAAGAGTTTGCGAAAGTATACCGTGTTTGATTGGCCCGTGCAAGCGCTAATGCAGTGGGCATATCTGCTGGCCTTGAAGAGAACAAAATGTCGCACATTGGTTTTCGCAACCCGGAAATAAATGTCCTTAGAGCATCCTACCTATACTTCTCATTAAGAGACGCGAAAAAACGTGGGAGAAATTTCACAAGATCTAATGATTCCTCACATTTAACTTCGCGATTAATTGATATCGCCTTATATTCTTCTACCTTTGGTGGTGTTTCTAAAAAAGTAATCCTATTCGTAAGTTCACTGATTCGAGACTCAAAAAATTGTTGCGTTTGTTCGACTGCTCTCTGAACGGCAACTCTTATCATTAAACGTAACTGTACTTCATCCATTTTGATAAGTATTTTTTTTTGCCTTTTACAGTTGCAAATTTTATGAAAAATTAATTATTTTATTTCGTTCTGATAATGTTAGGTAATATAATATTTCCCTAATAGCTATAATATAATAAATAAAGTAATTAGTTTTAATTTGTAGTATATTCCTATTTCTATTTTTCAAGCAAAAATTATTTTTTTCATTGATTTTGAGATAAATCTATAAATTGAGTTTTTATTTGTATAAATTTAAAGGGAAATCACTCCGGTAATAATATTAATTTTTTTGTAAATGTATTGTTTTATATCAGTATATAATTTTTGATTTTAAATTTTTTCCTTAGCTTGACAACAATTTAATTGATTGGTTTTGGAGCTATCGATGTGGCTGCGTTATTTAACTGTCCACTTTATGCCACAGTTTTTTTTTTTAAGCACATGGGGTTGGGATCATAATTAAGCAAGAGTTTGTCTTTTTATACTTTTTTTTTTAATACGGTTTTTTTACAAGGATCGAAAAACTCGCGTTGCTAAACGTTGGGCGCCAGTAAATTAAAAGACTGTTTTTAAGGTCTTAACTCAGACCAGCTTAATTCTTTATTATAAAGATTCTTAGTTTTTTTAGAATTAAGATCAGCTTCACGATCGAAGTTTCCAGCTTATCACTCGATTACCAACTAACTTGGACTGCTAACATCAGCATGAGCAACAGTAGTTTTTTTGTTAAAAACTACTGATTAGCGAATATTCCTCTTTGTGATGGGAAACGGTATTTCTCACTTTTTGACCATTCGGTAATGCGGTTAATAGACAATTGATGGTTCAACGGTATTCTGTTTACCATATTGTGCTCTTCTCGAGAACAATTATTTTTGTTTTGAGATTGTCGTCGTACAGGGTGTTAACTTATACTCTATACGGCGCCAACTAAAGAGGTATAAGTCTCCAAAATGTCGTTTATAAAACTTGTCGGAAATTCTGTGTGAACTTTTGAAGCCTTTTGCACGTGAACTGATCGGCCCCTATCATCAGTGTAGTTTCAGGCACGGTTAGTCAACCGTCAACCAAATTTTCACACTTCGACAGATTTTAGAAAAGACCCAAGAATTTTAGATCGATACTCACCACCTCTTTATCGATTTTAAAGTTGCCTATGACAGCGTGAATAGGAACGAGCTATACAGCTGAATGTCACTTCTTGGCATCATCTTGGCGAACTCTTGCTGCTCCGTCGAAATTGGTAAGAACACCACTGACTCATTTAATGTCGAGGAAGGTTTAAGATAAGGTGACGCGCTATCAGGTCACCTCTTCAACATCATTCTCGAGGCAATCGTACGCAACTCGCATGTCAACACCAGCGGAACGATTTTTCTTAAATCCGTTCAATAACTTGACTCTGCTGATGATATTGACATTATTGGGCAAACAAATCGCACTGTCAGTGGAGCGTTCGCCAATATTGAAGTGGAGGAAGCGAAAATGGGTCTGGCTGTAAATGAGAAAAACAAAGTATATGCTGCCCATCATCACCGTAGACTCAAGCAAAACATCACAAAAGACAGATATAAATTTGAGCTTGTCAATGACTTTGTCTATTTGGGTTCCACTATAACCTCTCAGAACAACATCAGTGAAGTTAGCATTTAAGTAGCATAGCCCTCTCTCAAAGGACAAAGAAGACACTATATAGGACCCTTATCATCCCAATCCTGCTGTATGAGGAACTGACACAATCGGATGAATACAAGCTGGGATGTTTTGAGAGAAAGATTTTTCGGATGATATTCGGTCCTGTATGTTTCAATGGAGTATGGGGGAGAAGATTTAATATTGAACTGTACGGGCTATACGGCGCCAGTGACCTGGTTAAGAAGCTGAAAATACAGGGGCTTAGATGACTGGGTCATGTGAAGCGTATGGTCGAAAACGCTCCAGCCCGATGACTCTTCAATTACAACCCGGAGGGCCGACGCAGTTCTAGAAGACCCCAACTAAGGTGGGGCGTTCAAGTGGAGAACGACCTCAAACAACTTAAAGTGCACAACTGAAGGCCACTGGCTAGGACCGGCCTAGCTGGTGAGGATTTTAAAAGCAGAATTTTTATAAGCAGAATTTTGACCCTGGCAGAATTTTACAACCCTTAGTATCACCCATCTTAAAATTGCTAAAACCCCTGGCCCACTCTTCATATACACAGCTGGTCAAAAAAATAGGTGTGATCAAATTTTTTCGCACCACTGTTGTCTTTGATGCAAAATAACTGTTTTTTTGATCGCAGGCCTTACAAAAAGTTCTTGTTTTAAGAAAAAACGGTTATTCTGTTGACACTGATGCTGAGCTTACTGCATTTTGTGTGTGTTATGTTGAGCTGTTCTATTTTCTTTGTTGCATTAGGATTTGGTGTTTTTAAGAAGTTGGTCATTAAAATAGGTGTTCTCCAAATAAACCCACAGTTTATATCTTTGTTATTTAAAAAAAATATTAAATTTCAAGGTAACCTCCTTTTAATAATTTTACTATCCATAAATGATAGTTGTTAATAAATTAAATAATAAATAATAGTTTATTAGACTTTTAGTATGGGTAGAAACGTCCACTGTTGGGCGGAAGAGAGACGGGTAGTTTTACAGCTAAGAAATGAAGGTAAGACTTACAAAATTATAGCAGAAGCCCTAGGAAGATCCCAAAATTTTGTGACAAATGGACTCAAGGCCAGATTAGTGCGCGAAAATCGTGGGAGGCCGAAAAAACATCAGTCACCACTGATTGCCGTGTCCTCCTTTTGGCTAAATCTAAACCTTTTGCTTCGTCAAGGACAATAGGAGCACAAATCAATAATGAAGTCAGTGCCCGCACAATCCGCAGAAGGCTTCAGAGCTTCAACCTACCAGGAAGAGTTGCCAGGAAAGTTCCTTTACTAAGAGTAAATAATATAAGGTCCCAAAAAGAATTTGCCTTAAACCATAAAAGTTGGAACGGACCTGAAGGAGCAAAAAATGGCGAAATATCCTCAGGAGTGACGAAACAAAAATTAATTTGTTCTCATCAGATTCGGGGCGTAATGTCAGGCGACCAAAAGGAAAGGATTACCATCCTCACTATACCCGGAAAACAATCAAACACGGAGGAGGAAATATAATGGTCTGGGGCTGTTTTTTCTGGTATGGTGTGGGTCCCATATTCCGCATTAATAACGTATTGACCAAATACGGTTATAGGGATATCTTGGAAGATGTTATGCTTCCATTTGCCGAAGAAAACATGCCTCTCCGATGGAAATTTCAGCAGGATAATGATCCGAAACATACGGCGCATCTTGTGAAGGATTGATTTCGAGAGAAAGAAGTCTCAATCGTTTCGTGGCCAAGTCAATCCCCTGATCTCAACCCGATTGAGAACTTGTGGAATCAGCTTAAGCGGAAACTAGGAGGTCAATATTTTCCAAATGGGAACCAATTGTGGGCTGCTGTTCAGAGGGAATGGTATTCTATACCCCAAGAAACATGCCAAAAGCTTATTGAGTCAATGCCACGCCGACTTCAAAAAGTTTTGGATAACAATGTCGTATACTCGGGTTATAAGAGAATGGTAAACGAAAATTATTATAAAATACAACAAATTTTGCATTCAAACCATCATTATTCATAATTTAGGAAGACACACCTATTTTTTTGTTCAAGCGCAAATGTCTACAACGTCGGTTTTATTGTATACAATTTATAATTACTTAATTTAAAAGCCTTAAATATTAATATTTCATTAAGTATTGATAGTCCAATGACAACTAATGTTAAAATAATATTTAAATAAACAAAACATATTAAAAAATTAAGTTTATATAAAAAAAAATAATTGCACCTATTTTTTTGACCAGCTGTGTACATACATATATTGGACTTATAATGATGTTTTCCATCATACTTTATTTTTAGCATAAGCTCAATACATATCTTAAACGAAACCACCTTATTTGATCACATTCCAAGTCATTATATGTCGGAAATTCTTTTATTTTTTTAATTAGCTTAAGAGTTTTCTCGGAAAAACTAAGTATGCAATAAAATTTTAAAACTATATGACTATCTAGGAAAAAAATATTTAAAATCGTTCGACCAGTTTTTTTTTAAAAAGGTTATTTTTGAAAAACTTTTCCAAAAAATATTTCGAAATTTTAATTGAGTATGTAAATATGGAAATCCGTAGCTTACATCTGAAAAAATAATGCTAAAAAAATAAATATACCCGTTTGCAACATATTTCGAAAACCAAAAATTTTTTTGAAAAAATTATGAAAATTCAAAAAAAAAAAAATTTTGAAATGCCATATTATTAAAATTATTAATGACTTCCTGTGCCCAAAATTTTATTGAAATCGAATATACAGTTTACGAGAAAATTTGATTTGAAAATACTGGTTCTATGAGAGGTACCGTTATAAGACAAATGAAAAAAAAAATAACTTGAAGATAGACTGCCTAAAGAAAATAGCATTTTGAAAGTTTTATCAAAATCGTTAGAGCCGTTTTTGAGAAAATCAACTTTTTTCTTCCCGATTGTATGGCAGGTGCCATTATATTTGGGCCTAGAGCAAAAATTATAAATACGTTCCGAGGGACGGCCAAATAAATCCTTAATACCAAATTTGAAGCAAATTGGCCCTTCCGTTCAGGCTCTAGCGGCGCGAACAGACGAGACAGACAGACAGACAGACGGACGGAATTCCCAGACCAACTTTTTTCGACTGCTCCATCATCGTTATGTCATGTGTGATTGTTATCTCAATTTTTTTTTCTGCACGAATCCATAACTTGCTTTATAGTACCTATAATCGCAAGTAAAAAATTAAACATGCCGGTATATAAGGAGAGAACACTAAGAGGTCCGAAGAAAGTGCAAGGCATTGCTTTCGCTTTGGGAGCTACCAAACAACAGGCAACAACAGCATGCTGCAATTCGAAGTGAAACCACTCGGTGAGCCACGAGATGCTCCCCTTTTGACAGGCAACTTCCTTTGTTTTGCCAGCTCCGTAATACCTCCTATTTTTCAGTAGTTTTTGGAAAGATTTCAAATCGATAGATGCAATACAATTTACAAGTCCAATGATCCAATCCCCAATAACTGTTTGCATTTTAATGCTGAAAATGCAGCTTAACTAAGTTTTATCAAAACTTATCGTTATATTAGAGGCGTTTTCGATAAAATCAAACTTTTTGTTAATGATTGTATGGCAGGTAGAGCAAAAATGGAAAACACCCCCGAAATACTACCAAATGATTACTGAACACCATCCATTT
This sequence comes from Platycheirus albimanus, assembly GCA_916050605.2. Lineage (NCBI taxonomy): Eukaryota > Metazoa > Arthropoda > Insecta > Diptera > Syrphidae > Platycheirus > Platycheirus albimanus. The sequence continues at coordinate 159,678,436 of OU696696.1, read as the reverse complement.
AGGCAAGAGGAGTGCAAACAGATAGACCGATAGACAGACAGACAGACGGACCAAATTTCTCGACCCACTTATTTCGACGTCTCCTTCATCGTTTTGTCATGAGTGATTGATATCTCAAATATGTTTTCATATAAGAATACAAAACTTGCTTTGTAGTACTTTAAATAGCAAGTAAAAAATGGTTGAGGATATAGAATTTTGTTTCAATATTTTAAGGGTTTATTAAACTATCCCTGAGATATTATGTCTATAAATATTGATCGAAATTATTTATATTGTTGATAATAATTGCGTTATCAATTAAAACTTTCAAATTACACTGATTAAAAAAAGACATTTCATTTACAGGTGTCATTGGAGGAACTGCGATCACTAGATTTGCCGTTCATTAAAATTGGTTCTGGAGATTCTAATAATATGTTCCTATTGGAGAAAGCCGCACAGATCCAATGTCCTCTCATCATATCCACAGGCATGCAAACAATGTCAACTATTGAAACTGTAGTTCAAATTATGAAGACAGCCAACAAAACGAACTTTGCGCTCCTGCACTGTGTATCTTCATATCCAACGAAACCTGAAGATTGTAATTTACTCACTATTCCATTATTGCGAAATAAGTTTCCTGAAGTTGTAATCGGTTATTCAGGCCATGAGGAAGCTCCATATATATCCGAAGCTGCTGTTTTACTTGGAGCGAAAATTATCGAAAGACACATTACGTTAGACAAATTTCAAAAGGGCTCTGATCATATAAGTTCGTTAAGTTCAATTGAGTTCACTGCTTTAGTTAAAACGATTAGATCTTTTGAACATACCAAGAGAATGGAAATTCCCCAGTCTTCATACCATATTATAAGATATTTAAAGGACGAGGAAAACGTGAAAAAGTCATTTGTAAAGGTTTTTGATAGACAATTGTTAAATTGTGAACTTCAGTGCCGGACAAAACTAGGCAAATCCTTAGTAACTGCGAAAGTAATTCATAAAAACCAAATGCTAACATCAGAAAATATAAAAATTAAAGTTAGTGAACCACCTGGACTGGCGGCTGAAAGTCTTTGTGACTATTTGGGAAAAATTCTCAACAAAGAACTAAATAAGGATACGCCTCTACAATGGGTAGATATTTCTAATATGATTTAATGTTTGAAATTCTGGAAAGGCTTGTTCTTTTAACATATAAAATAATAAAGCATCAATGCATACCTAACTGAGAAGGCGTAAAACGTTATATTTCTTTTTTATTGTTCTACCAGGTTAATAGTTTGGAACACAAAAGCTTGGATTCACCAAATTTTATATTAAGCGCACCATTTCCCGAGGACTACTGTTCCTTTTTAAAGATTTAAGTTTCTATAGATTTATTTATTTTATATCTAGCTACAACACGTTTAAATCTTGAACAACATTTTAAATTAAAAACAAAATTCTAATTTAAATGAAATTTTAAAGGCAATAATATAAATAACAACAATTTATTTTCATGAAATCAATGCAAAGTCTCTTAAATCGTTGCAAGTTGGACTTAGACTTCTTTTACTGTTGGCATCGAGTTGAAATGTTTGACTCCTTGGTACGTCACAGATTTTTGGGTGCCATATTGCTCATGAAAAACTTGTAGCACAATAGTCAAAATGTGGTAGAACAATTATTGTAAAGAATATCCCTTCTGCATTTTTAAGCTTAGTGTTTTTCGTGATCTGTAAACGTTCCAAAGAGAAAAAATTTACAAGAAAAAACTTAATAACTTTAAATTTCGAAATTCGAATGGTGCTTTATTTGCTGACGATGCCTGCAGCTAGGCGCACACGTACGGCTCGAGAATAGTTTATGTACTGGCTGTCTGGAGGAGGCAACAAAAATATAAAACAAAACGAAAAATGAAATAAATGAAATTAAGAACACAGTGCAAAATGTATGTATGCATTGGTGCATATACCAATACATGTAACAACAGCGCGAACATCCTCCCCCTGTTGAAGTCAGGCTTCAATAATCCGTGATTAATGGACACAGCTTACTGATCGCTCGTTTAATGTCTCCCTTTGACGTCTTTATTACTGCTACTCTGGCTAATCCATCTCGTCCCGAGAATGTTTGTATAATACGTCCTATAAGCCATTGACCAGGAGGTTGGTTATCGTCTCTGATGATAACCACATCATTGATTTCGATGTTTTTGGAAGAGTTGATCCATTTCGTACGCTTTTGCATTTGGCTCAGATAGTCATTGGACCATTTGCTCCAGAAGTCCTTCACAGTTCGCTGAACGTGTTGCCAACGTTTAAGTGATGAAATGGGTCTGTCAGAGATGTCTTCTTCAGGAACGGTTTTCATAGGTCGCAAAATTAAAAAGTGCGCTGGAGTGAGGGGATCAACATCTCCTTCGAATCGGGAACATAAAAGCCTAGAATTTGCACAGGCCTCAATCTGACACAAGATAGTGCAGAACTCCTCGTATGTCACGGACGCGTTTCCCAAAACTCGGCGTAGATTAAATTTAACAGTTTTGACGCCCGCTTCCCACAGACCACCGAAATGGGGAGCGTATGGTGGAATGAAGCGCCAATTGATACCTTCTGATGTCAGCTGCAACATTTGCTTGAAAATCGGTTGTGTCAATGAGAGCTGACCACTCACGAAGCTGCTGGTTGGCGCCGACGAAGTTTGTGCCGTTGTCGCTGAAAATCGTGTGACATTTACCTCTCCTTGATACAAACCGACGAAGAGCCGCAATAAATGCTGCTGAAGAAAGCTCAGTTACGACCTCCAAATGTAGAGCCTTGGTAGACATGCAGACAAATAATGTGACGTAGGCCTTTAAACGTTTCGCACCTCGTCCCTTCCAAGAATTCACCATGAACGGACCGGCGAGGTCGACTCCGGTACTATTGAAGGCTAAACCAGGCTCCAACCGCTGACGAGGTAGACCTGCCATCTGCTGTAGGGGGGTAGCTCGCTGTTTAATACAAATAACGCAGCGATATACATATGCACCGCTTTATGACATGATGAATGCCAACTACAAAATGTTCGAGGGAAGTTAGATACGTCATGAGGCGAATACCAGCGTGCATATTTCTCAAATGGTAGTCAAGAACGATGAGTTGTGTTAAGTGATGATCCTTATGCAGGATGACAGGGCGCTTTTGCTCATAGGGAATGTTGGCATTTTCGAGTCTCCCGCCAACCCTTAATACACCGTCTTCATCGATGAAGGGATTCATTCGGTAAATACGACTTTTAATGGAGACAGTTTCATTCCGTTGCAAACAGGCCAATTCTACCGGAAAGGAAGCCCTTTGTGAAAGTTTGTAAAGTGCTGTTTTGGCTGATTTTATGTCTTGAATTGAAAGAATGCCGACAGTCTGATGAGGAACGTTAACACATGTAGCAGAATAGCACATAAGCAGACGTATACAGCGCGCTACGACGCGCAAAATTCGGTTGAAATTGGAGAATTTGTCGATTGAAATCCAGTCACGCTCTAAGGCGCAGGTTAGGAACGAAGCCGCTTCCTCCTCCGCGATATCTTTAATGTCGAGAAGTTTCGCGCACACTATTATTGGTTCACGAATGAACTGAGGGCCTTTCCACCATAAATCCAAATCGAGCAATTGTTTTGGCATGAGCCCTCTAGTGGCACAATCAGCCGGGTTTTCTGTCGATCGAACATACTGCCATGAGGATGCTGGTAGACTAGCAGTGATTTGAGAAAATCTGTTGTCTGCGAAGACGTTTCGAGGTCGAGGGTAGCCGTAAATCCAATGCAAAACTATTGGTGAGTCCGCGTACGCATAGCATTGAACGTCAAGAATGCCTATAGCTTCTTTAACCTTACTAAACAATTTAGTTAGTAGTAAAGAGCCACATAATTCGAGACGTGGGACGGTTAAAGCGGGCTTAACCGGCGCAACACGAGTTTTTGCGCAGAGTAGTGTCGTGTGTACGCTTCCGTCTGACTTGACTATTCGAGAATATATCGCTGCTGCATACGCGGACTCCGAGGCATCAGCAAAGCCATGAAGTTCCAATTGTGTCTCTTGTTCATGTTCAATCCATCGCGGTATAGTGACGTTACTAATGTTATGAATATTGATTCGGAAGTCTCTCCACTCCTGGTAAAGCTCATAGGGAACGATAGAATCCCAGCCAACTCCCTTGATCCACAGCTTTTTCATGAAAATTTTCATTTTAATTGTCGTTGGGGACAACCACCCCATTGGATCGAACATACGTGCGATGTCGGAAAGCACTTGTCTTTTCGTTATATGAGATGCTAGAACAGGTAGGTTGAAGCTGAATTTAAAACTGTCGAGTTTTGTATCCCATTGTAAGCCAAGAATTTTGATGCTATTTTCTCCGATTAATTAATTAGTGGAGACTTCTCGGTCCTCGGGATCTATCTCAGCTAAAAACTCTATGGAATTCGACGCCAAATTTCGCAATTTCATTCCGGCCCCTCCTAGTATCATGCATAACTCATTTTTCATCTGACGAGCATCTTCATAACAATGAAAGCCAGACATGTAGTCGTCTATAAAGAAATCATTTATGATGCTGCTGCCAGCGTTTGGAAATGTATGCAAACTGCGTATACCAACCTGTTTAAGTCGTGGCCAAAAAGAGGCCGACGCAGTACCGTACGTGACGGTGAGAAGCTGATAATCACGAGGCTCATGCTTGGCGTCTTCCCTCCAGATGATCCGTTGATAATTTACATCATCTACATCGATCGCGACTTGTCGATACATTTTCGCTATATCCGCTTTAATGGCAACAGGGTGTTTTCGAAATTTAACTAAGCACGTAAACAGATCGTTTTAGATTGTGGGTCTGACCACAAGACAATCGTTCAATGAAACACCGTTGTCAGATTTGCACGACGCATCGAATACGACCCTTAGCTTAGTCGTTGAGCTACAGGGCTTTATTACCGCATGATGCGGTAAATAGAAAATTGCTGATTGGGCTTCGCTTACCGGCGCAAGTGTCATATGACCCAATTCCTCGTAATCACGCATAAACCGTACGTATTCGTATTTTAGTTCTGTATTTTGAGCGAAACGTCGCTATATCGCGTAAAGTTGACATGAAATGATTTTCGATTTGGGAGTCTGACTGGCTGCGCACAATGGTGTAGCAGTAGCAGTAGCACGCAGCAATGTCAAAGTTAAATGTATGTAAATCGTATTGCACGGCTACAATGTGAAGTAGCAGATGCAGCAGAGAGAGTCGCTGAAGTACAAGTCGACTCGACTTGAACTTGACGACCTGCTGCGCTGCAAAACAACAACAAACCAAAATGGCAGACATGATTTTTGTTTGAGTTCAGTGCTGCACATTGTATTCGTGTATGCTGCTTTGTGAGCTACTTTTTTTGGCATTTACTTTGACATTGCTGCGTGCTACTGCTACTGCTACACCATTGTGCGCAGCCAGTGAATCGCTACTGGGTTGTTGCATATCGGCGCAATTTTCGGTATCCCAAAATTGTTTTAAAAGAATATCAAGGTCGACTGAAGCATGACCGCACACTATTTCACTTTCCTTCCTTATTAAGATACTACCGGCGATAACCCAACCGAATATGGTGTTATGTGCTGTCGGCGCACCTGAAGGATGAACGATTTTGCCTTCGGTGAGCACATCAAAAAAATGTCTGCGCCTATAAGGATATCGATTCTAGACGGCGTATGGCAATCGGGATCGGCTAAAGTCAAGTTTTCAAAATAGTCAATTTTTATTTTTGGAACGTCCATGTTTGGTAGGATACCCGTTAGATTCGAAAGGATGTAAGCATTAGCCGTAATAGTTTGATTTTTTGCAGTTACCGACTGCAACACTAAATTAACCGCACCTCTTGTACTGTGCACCGGATATAGGAATTCTGGCATGGTGCCTTTTTAAATTGAGTCTTTGCGCGCACGCTTCCGATATGAGAGTCGTCTGTGAACCCGAATCTAACAGAGCTCTACATTTTATAAAGTTACCAGTGGCGTCCATAACCAATATAGTGGCGGTTGGTAACAACGTAAAAATGTCTCGGACCATGTGTTGCGACATGTGGACGGACACTGGATTTGCACTACCGATGGAGCTTTGGGGGTTATCAGATACGACGATACTACCTTCGTGTAGCAGAGTGTTATGTTTTTGACCGCACTGACGGCACACCGAAAATTTGCACTCGGACAAATTATGCTTGCTTCGCAGGCAATTGAAACATATTTTGCTTGCGCGCACTAGTTCCCGACGCGATGGAACTGGCAGCTCACGAAACTGCTCGCACTGGTATAGGAAGTGGTTCCCTTTGCTCTAAAGGCACGATTGTACTGCTAACGTAAAGACGCGTTTGTTGTTATTATTGTCTCTATATGAGGATTTTGAGATGGATGGTTTCGCGTGAGACCCATTTAGACTTTCGAGTTCATCAATGCGTTCCTTAATAAACGCGGTGAAATCCTTTAAACTGGGAGGATCCTGAGTCTTCACCTTGCGGATCCATAGTAATCTGTTTTCTTCGTCCAGTTTTTTGGTGAGAAAATAAAGGAGAAGTATCTCCCAGGAGTCCACAGGCTGATTAAGGGCTCGCAACGCGTTTAAATTTTCGTATACAGTATTGAAAAACATTTTAAGATCACTAAGCGTATTGCCCTTGAGTTTTGGTAAGTCGAAAATGTGGTCGAGATGCGCGACGGTTATGAAGCCCAGCTTGTCAAAGTGTTCTTTAACTAAATCCCACGCTACCGTAAAGTTTTCGTCACTAAGAGACAAATGTTTAATTATTGACGAAGCATCCCCCTTTAAATGCGTTTTCAAATGCTCTAGCTTTTCAACGCCACTAATAGACGTCTTTGACACGACGAGCGCGGTGAATAGGTCACGGAAACGCACCCAATCTTCCACTAAAATCCGGTAGTTTGATTTCCGGAAGGCGCGACTGAAGGTCAAGCTTTGTGATACTTATGGGCCTTTTAGAACTCTCCCCCATTCGCTGCACTAAATCATTCAACGCGGTCCGGCTAGCAATTAATGCTTGGAGAGTCCCGTTAACGTTATCACCCGACGCACTTGCTTCTATCGGCGCTTCAATAATATTAATTTTTCCCGAAAGGGTAGCACACGCGTTATAGTACAGTTCTTCGATTTCAGTACGGTACTGAATTTCAACATCAAACGGCTCGTTTGTAAAGCAAAGCACGTCTATTTCCGATTGCACTCTCTCGTATTCGAACATATAATGCTCTAACCGTTCCTTTAATAAATTTAATTTGGCCACTTGGGTCTCCGTCTTTGACGACGTGTCGATTCGCGTGATCTGACCCTTCACCGTTGCTCTTTGCCTTTTTAGGCCTTCCATCGTATTGTTAAATTATTTGTTTATGCCAAAACTCGAGCGACGATGAGCGTTACCTTTACTCCGCGCACGACGGTCTTGTATCTTACCGAGAGAAAAGAAAAAAAAACAAGACGAAAAACGTATATCCGACTGAATATTTATTTGTTGCTTTTTTTTTCAACACACACGACGATGTAAAGAAAGAATACAAAAAAAATATCCCGTATGGCTGTGTGCTGTGTCTACCGAATATATATTTTTTTATATATAATAAGAGCACACGAACAAACGGTTGTAAATTCCCACATACGATGTAAAGGAAGAATAAAAAATGATATCCCGTATGACTGTGTGCTGTGTCTACCGAATAAATATTTTTTTTATATATAATAAGAGCACACGAACAAACGGTTGTAAATTCCCACATACGATGTAAAGGAAGAATTAAAAACAATATCCCGTATGGCTGTGTGCTGTAATTATGGATCGTGATGAGCGATCGTATTAAAAAAAACTTAAACGTTTTTTTTTCTTTTTTTTTTATTATATTTCTTTATTCATTCAGTAACAATTTTAACATAGATTTATTTTAAACACAAAATGCAAGGCCGCCGTCCTTAGCGTCGCTGCACCTTACAAGTTGCTTGTTGAATTAGAACTGAACTTTTCCACAACTCTTAATCTACAAGAAAGTATAAAATTATGTGCTTCCCGTGGGAGAGGAATGCACCTGTTTACGAAATATTCATATTTCATTTGGCTTCAATGAAATATGAATATTTTGTATCTAAATTATATTGGCAAGGGGGGAAGGGGGTGTATACTTGTGCGACACGTTTTGCAATGTCGGCACAAAAAATGGTGGGAACCAGTTATTAAGAAAATTATGTGCCGTTAGGCAAAGAGGGAATGTGGGCGGTGCAAGGGGTAACGGTTTAATGTGCCGTTAGACAGAAGGGGAGTTTTTGGGGTAACGGGATTTGGGTACAGGGTGAAGTATCTGGCGTAACTCCTCCCCCCTTAAGATTCTGCTCCGTAGAATCCGATTTTTTAATATCAGTTATTACTTTAGTTTTATCATTATATATTTTTTTGCGAAAAATTGTAAAAAACCTGACTATAAAAATCAAAAAAAGGAAATTAAGGCTATGGGTAATGCCCGAATTTGTTTTATGATTAAATTTTAGTTCTTCGATTAATTTGCGATTTTCGATATGTTTTGCATGTATCTCTGTTGTGGTAAAGTTCACTTCAATATTCTTAATTTTTACATTACTTAAATTTGGTATTATAAAGTTATCGTAATACATAAAATTTTCATATTTAATGTTGTTTATTTTAATTACACAATTTTCAAACTTTATTATATAATTTCCTGATATTTCAATTTTAAAATCATTACAATTGTGTTCGATTAGTGTTTTAGGTATATTTTTCAAAATAACAACATTATTAGTTAATTGCTTGATTTCTTTGTTTGAGTTTTTAATAAAATTACATGTCGTATTTTTTTCAAAAATATTTCGTATACATTCATTTTCTATAATTTTAAGATCTTTTTTCAATATTGTATTGTAATCTTCATAGTTAATTTTACCATCAGTTATTAGAGTTTTATATGTAGTGGAGAGCTCGAGTTGGTTTAGATTTGGGATTGGTTCGACAAATATACGATGAAATTTATTATTTAAATATCTTGGAATCATAACGATAAATATAATTTGATTTTCATGAAATATTGTTGAGCTTTTAATGTCTTTAAAATGTTCAAGTGTAATGTTAAAGTTTTTAATCTCTTCTGGCGATAAAATATCTTTACCTAGTAAGCCTAATTGGCTGAGCAATATACTTTCTTTTACCTTCTTCACTTGGTCATTTAATAATTGTATATCGTACTGAATTTGAAATGCATGTTGCATTGTTGTTATTTTAAAATTGTCTCTATCTATTTCATTGTTTATGGCCGAAAACTGGTTCTTAATTTCAATTTGTTGTGTATTGATATGCTTTGTAACGTTATAAATATTTTCGTAAAATTTCGTATTAATCCTAGTCTGATCATTAACTGCATCTATTAAAATTTTATTGTTTTGTTCATTTAAGTTAAGCCTAGTTTTTATTTCTTGTTCATCCTCATAGTCCATAGTGCCTGCTAGATATTTTAATCCTTTTCCTACGACATTAATTAAAGCTCTTTTCTTTCTGTTCTTTTGAGTTAATCTATTAAGTTCATTTGCTAATTGGTTGAATCCGTGTATGATCGTTGGATATTCATCCTTGTCGCCAAGTTTTTCCACGTTGTGTTTTATAAGTTCAAAACTATCCTTCCATAAAGTCAAATTAATAATATGTAAAATTTTGCTATAACTTTCAATAATTTTGATTTCTTCGCCCTTTATTAAGATATATCCCTGTCCAATGTTTAAATCCTGAGCATCTAGATGTTGTCCTCTTATTATGGGTGATAATATAAAAAGTATAATAGTAACCTGATATGGTAATAAAAATTTTTCTTTAACTTTGTTCATATTTGTACTTCCTCTTAACTTGAGTTTTATAAAACTTGCTACCTTTCCCATTTTTAACATAGTCCTTACTTATTACTTCTGGGTTTGATTTTTCATGGATTGGTTTTAGTTTATTACTAACTCTATTTTTCAAATACACATGCTTTTCTTTTGTAAAATCTATGTCTTCTCTATTGTTATTTAGCTTATTTATATATTTTTCCTTATTTTTATTTACTAGCTCTACTATTTTGGGGTATTCTTCATTTGAAATTTTCCCGTTTAGAAAATCTAGAGGTCTCCTTTTGGTTGTTGAATGAATGGTGTTGTTGTATATTGCAACCGCATTCAACACTTTGTTACGTAAAGTATTTCTGTTGTTTTCATCAGCAGTGAAAGTGCGAATGTGTTCATTCAAGGTAGAATGAAACCTTTCAATATCGGAGTTGCCTGTCTTATTATAGGGTGTTGTGATGTGTAGGTGGACATTTTTTTCGTTAAGAAATTCTTTAATTACTATTGAAGAGAAACCTGTTTCTCCATCAGTTATAATTTTGGTTGGGGTACCAAAATTCATGAATCTATGTTTAAGTGTATTTAGTAGGCTTATCCAAGTTCTATGTTTTATCTCTTCGACTGTTACATGTTTTGTAAATTTATCGATCATAGTGACGTACATTAGGTTAATGTTCGCATACCAGATATCGATATGAATGACCTCATTGGGTTTTTCAGGGGTTTCCGTAATTTTATATTGAATTTTGTATGGGTGTCTTTCATACTTGGATTTATTGCAAATTTTGCAATTGTTAATATAGTTTTGAATTCTATCTTTTAATTTGGGGGCATAAAAAACGTCTTTTATTTCTTCATATGTTTCGTTTATACCTCTATGATTCAGACTTTCGTGTGTTTTGATAATTACTCCTAATAGTTTTTCTTCGTCTTCTAAATCTCCTAAAAATTTACTACATTTGACTATTCTTAAAAGTTTATTCTTACTGAAATATTTCACATATACGTCTTGAAATTTCGCAAATAAATGGTCGTCTCTAGAGAAAACACCGACTATTCCTTTGGGAGGAATGAATTTCTTCATAATATCTATAATCAACTTTTCATTAAATTTTTTAATTTCTATGACTATTCTTTTCTTTCCAAAAGCATGATAAATCTTATGGTTACTTGCTTTTTCGGTAGTATTTAAAATAATTTGAGTTTTGTAAATGTTGACGGGTGACTCTATGATCGGAATATGATTGCTACTGTCCTCATTTGCGCTGTGAATGGTAGCTATCATTGATTGTTCATCGAGTTGTAATTCATCGTTTTCAGAAGGGTGTGTTACTACATTTTGATTATGATAGACTTCTATCCTTGACAAACCATCAGCAACTTGGTTATCTTTTCCTTTGACATACTCTATGTCGAAGTTATATTCCTCTAGTTTAATTTTCCACCTTTGTAGTTTGACGTTCGGTTCTTTAAGTGAACTAAGCCAAACAAGGGGTCTATGGTCGGTTCGCACCGTAAATTTTCTGCCAAAAAGGTATGGTCTAAAGTATTTTGTGGAATCAACTATTGCGAGAAGTTCTTTCTCTATGGTAGAATACTTTGTTTCATGTTGGTTAAGTGTACGGCTAAAGTAACAGATTGGATGGTTTTCCTGGCTAAGAACACCACCTATAGCATAGTTTGATGCATCTGTTGTCACAGTAAATTTTTTTGAAAAGTCTGGATATATAAGGATGGGTGCGGAAGTAATGAGTGTTTTTAGGGTTTCAAAGCTTTCAATATAATCTTTGTCTTTAATTTCAATTTTTGCATCTTTCTTAAGGAATGATGTCATGGGCTTAGCTACTTTTCCATAATCTTTTATGAACTTACGGTAGTAACCTGTGATTCCTAAGAAGGCTCGAATTTGTTTTAAGGTTTTAGGCAGTTTATAATTTTGAATGGCTGCTATTTTATTAGGATTAGGTTTAATTCCACTAGTGGTTACAATGTGGCCTAAAAATTCAGTTTCTCGTTTTAGAAATTCACTTTTGTCTAATTGGATCTTTAAGTTTACTTCTTTGAGTCTTTGAAAGATTTTTTTAATTGAAACTAGGTGTTCTTCAAGGCTTGTCGAAAATATGATAATGTCGTCTAAGTAGACAAGACATATTCTCCCTATGAACTCGTGAAGGACCGAATTCATCAAGCGTTGGAACGTCGCAGGAGCATTTTTCAATCCAAATGGCATACGAACGAATTCATAATGTCCATTGTCGGTTGAAAAAGCCGTTTTTTTGATATCGTTTTCTGCGATTTCGATCTGATGAAACCCTTTGGCCAGATCGAGGGTTGTGAAATATAGAGATCTTCCTAATTTGTCAAATATATCTTCAATATTTGGAATAGGAAATTTGTCATCGATGGAAACATCGTTAAGTTTCCTGTAATCGATAACGATTCTCCATTTCTTTATTTGTGAAGCATCGTCCTTTTTCGGAACTATCCATATTGGTGCGGAATAAGGTGAACTGCTCGGCCGTATAATGCCTTGACGCAGCATCTCATTAATTTGAGTTTTAACCTCATTCCTATGCACTTCAGGATATCGGTAGCTTTTCGTATATATTGGGACGTCGTTTTTTGTTTTTATTTCATGCTTTATCGCATTTGTAAAAGTGAGGTCAGTCCCCTCTTGGTAGAAGACCGAAGAGTATTGTGAAATTAATAGATTGATTCCGTTTCGTTCTTCTTCATTTAAGTGGCTAGTTCTAATTTGTTCAGTTATAGGTTTTTAACTTGTTTCTGCATGATACATTTCAAGCTGTGGTATTATTTTTTCGTAATCTTTGATTGTTATCTCTTTTGATTCTATGTTTGTTTTTTCTTCTTTTTCTTCATCTTCGTTGAAGTAGATTGAGATTTTCGTTCCCTGTACTAATACGATTTTTTTATCAAAATCAATAATAGCTTTAATTGGGATCAGAATGTTATTTCCGATCAGACCATCATATGCCTCGTGGAATTTATGTTCAAGGAACTCAGCTGTTTTGTTCAACATGCCGAATTCTTTGAATAATGGTATTTTAACTTTAGTATTTACGTGAAATGCTGAGCTTGCGGTTTTAATTGTGACCGATTTGTCCAGTTTGGACTGCCATTTTGGGTGGCATAACCCTGGGTTAAGGATACTAGTTTCTGACCCGGTGTCTATTAGTATCCTTAATGTTTATTTATTTTCTTTTGTTTTTACTTTTATATAGGGAAGTCGGCCGATGGGCTTGGTTCCCGAAAAAACGTATTTTGAACATTTATTTGTCTCTGGTAAGACGCGGACAAGGTGTCCATTGGTTCGGCGTTGTTATGGGGGTAACTATTGTTAAACCTTTGATTATGATATTGTCCACTACTGGACGGACGGATTTGAGAGGATTGGTTATGATTTTGATTTCCTACTTGTCCACTATGAGGGTATCTAGGGTTTTGAAATTGTCTACTTGGGGTAAAATTTTGATTTCTAAACTGTCCTGAATTATTATTTTGGGAGTTCCTATATTGTCTTGAATTATTATTTTGGAAATTTTGCCCTGAGTTATTAATTTGATAATTTCTATTTTGTCCTATATTGTTCAGAGAGTTTATTCTGGGATTTGAATTTGGACTATGAAAACTATAATTTGAGTTGACTCTTGTGTACGCATAGCCTGATTCATGTAATATGGTCATGGCTTCTTCTTAATTTTTCGGTTGTCTACAAGCTAAAACACCTTTCATGGGTTCCGGTATTTTGTTCATGAATAGGCGTAAAGCCATATCGCAATTTTTTTTTATTTCTATTGATGCTATGACGAGGCTTTTATCAATCTTCGTTTTATTGTTAAGCCTACGAAGAGAAATTTTTATTTTGTCATAAAAAGATTGACAATTATCTAGGAATTGTAGACCTCTTAGATCGTCGTATAATTGCTCAACAGATTTTTTATCGCCAAAATATTGATAAAATACATTTTTCACGTCGTCCCAATTTTGGACAGTGTTATTTATTTCGAGGGCTTCTCGAGCTCTACCTACCAGTTTACTTTTTATTATGTCGAGAAATATAAGTTGACTATTATTATCATATTTTCCTAAAATAGGTTGCACTCTATCAAGTAATTCTATAAAGCTATTTAAATTTTCTATATTCCCATTGTATGTGGGGAGGCTATTTAAATATTTAACCGGATCTAAATTTATGGTTAAACTTACTGCAGCTGCTGCTTGTGCTTGTGCTGTTGGTTCTAGTGGTGGTGGTGGTGTCATCTTGGTGTTGTTGATTTTTAGGTTGTTAAATAGTTGGTTTATGTCTTCTAGTTTAATTGTTTTTTTTTTTTTTTTTTTTTTGTTTTTACGCACTTTGGATTAAATTAAATTAAAATTTCTAGAAGGAGTTGCATAAATGGGTGAGGTTCTTCTTCTTCGACTTCGACCAATATTTCAAAATTTTCTATGAAACACACGTCTTTTGAACAGTGTGTCATAGTTCACTGCACTGAAAATACACGCACATGTTTTATCTCTTTTTCGAAAGGTTTACTTTTCTTTGTTGGAAAATATAGTACACTTTTTATTTCTTTTTCGAAAGGTTTGCTTTCCTTTGTCGGAAAATGTAGTTACACTTTTTATTTCTTTTTCGAAGGGTTTGCTTTCCTTTGTCGGAAAATATAGTACACTTTTTACTTCTTTTTCGAAGTGTTCAGAATTTTGGAGGTTCTTTTTCTTTTAGAGTTTAATGACTGTCGTCAAACGCGAAAAACTTTATTAACTTATTCGTTTCGGTTAACTCGCGTACTCGAAAAGTACCGACTGCGCCAATTATGGATCGTGATGAGCGATTGTATTAAAAAAAAACTTAAACGTTTTTTTTTCTTTTTTTTTTTATTATATTTCTTTATTCATTCAGTAACAATTTTAACATAGATTTATTTTAAACACAAAATGCAAGGCCGCCGTCCTTAGCGTCGCTGCACCTTACAAGTTGCTTGTTGAATTAGAACTGAACTTTTCCACAACTCTTAATCTACAAGAAAGTATAAAATTATGTGCTTCCCGTGGGAGAGGAATGCACCTGTTTACGAAATATTCATATTTCATTTGGCTTCAATGAAATATGAATATTTTGTATCTAAATTATATTGGCAAGGGGGGAAGGGGGTGTATA
The DNA here is from genome assembly GCA_916050605.2 of Platycheirus albimanus. Taxonomy (NCBI): domain Eukaryota; kingdom Metazoa; phylum Arthropoda; class Insecta; order Diptera; family Syrphidae; genus Platycheirus; species Platycheirus albimanus. The sequence goes on along the minus strand of OU696696.1, from coordinate 159,663,390 downwards.
CTTGTGCGACACGTTTTGCAATGTCGGCACAAAAAATGGTGGGAACCAGTTATTAAGAAAATTATGTGCCGTTAGGCAAAGAGGGAATGTGGGCGGTGCAAGGGGTAACGGTTTAATGTGCCGTTAGACAGAAGGGGAGTTTTTGGGGTAACGGGATTTGGGTACAGGGTGAAGTATCTGGCGTAACTCTGTGTCTACCGAATATTTTTTTTTTATAATAAGAGCACACGAACAAACGGTTGTAATGCCGATGAAATTCTCTCCGCACACACACGTACACGATGCAACATAATAAAAAACACCAATTTTGCAAATTTTTTTTTTTTTTTTCTAATGGAACACGAGTGGACTGTATGTAACTAGGTATTAAGTTAATTTGCAAGTATCCGGCTTCGATTAGGACCAATGTTTTTCGTGATCTGTAAACGTTCCAAAGAGAAAAAATGTACAAGAAAAAACTAAATAAATTTAAAGTTCGAAATTCGAATGGTGCTTTATTTGCTGACGATGCCTGCAGCTAGGCGCACACGTACGGCTCGAGAATAGTTTATGTACTGGCTGTCTGGAGGAGGCAACGAAAATATTAAACAAAACGAAAAATTAAACAAATGAAATTAAGAACACAGTGCAAAATGTATGTATGCATTGGTGCATATACCAATACATGCAACAACAGGGCGAACACTTAGTTTCTTTCGGATTCTACTTTAAAAAAAACTTTTAAGTTTAAGATTGATTTAAGTCTTTATCAATAATTATTCCTACAAATATAATGTTTAATTATCAAGTTGTTGGATATTTTCTAATCCAATTTGATATATCTTATGCTTTAATTAAGATAATCAACTGCCCAAAAGAAAATCCGTCAGCAGAGGTTTACCACAAGTTTGAATCATATTTACTCTCAGGGCAGGACCAACCATATAATTATGTGGGATGTGCAAATTCACAGGATACCAAGCTTTGGGGGCGCATTGTCAAGCTTTAATACATACAAATAATAATCTATACACAGACTTCCTTTCTTCAAATTTCAGTTTATGTAACCAGCTATATATGCCTACGTATTTCTTAAAGTTATCTGAACGCAATTATTATCTTTAAATAATTCAAATTTACCCATTATTTCATCTGTTCACACCAAAGACCATTCACACAAAAACACGAGAAACTAGTTTGAATAAAGTAAAAATAAGGTAAATTCTTCCACAAAAAGACAACGAAAATCCATAGGAAAAAAACTATGTGAAATTTTATTGGTCACTTAAAAATCAATAGTTAAAACGTTTTTTTTCGAAAAAATTAAGTAAGCTATCTGATTTCGTTTATTGTTAAAAAATTTAAGAATTTTTTTTTTCAAAATCGTTCGACCAGTTTTTTGAAAAAGCAGTTTTTTTTTAAACTTTTCTAAAATATTTCCCAAATTTGTTTGAGCATGCCAACTCCTAGCACTCTGTAGTTTTTATCAAATAAAAATAAAACTAAACAAAAAAACTTGAACCGTTTTTGAAAAAAAAAACTAAATATAAAAAAAAATTAATTTTTTTTAAAACTCAAAAAACCTTTTTTTTAAAAATTTAAAAAAACGTTTTATTTCGTCTTTAAATGGGCTTCTACATTAAAAATTTCATCGAAATTCGTCAAGTGGCTTACGAGAAAATCTGATTTTAAAAAACTGGTGTTATGGGAAGTACCGGTATAATACCTTTCCTGAAAAATCTCTTCCAACCAAAACATAAAATTTGCAGAGAAAACACTATTCAGAAAGTTTTATCAAAATCTTAGTAGCCGTTTTGAGAAAAATTCATTTTTCACTAAAAATCGTATGGCAGGTACCGGTAGTCTTAGAGCTAGAATGCTTATTCCAAAAACCCCTCTGTAAGACGTTATAATAATACTATGTACCAATTTTGAAGCAAATCGGTCCAGCCGTTTAGGCTGTAGGTATCAGTGGCGATTCCTCTCAGTTGGCTAGGTTGGCTGCGCCAACCCAAAAATAAATAAATACAATTCATATTAAAAGTATCATGAAATAATATTTTGTGTACAAAATACAAACCTGATTGAGTTTTCTTAAACCCCATGTGTTTACCTAATTACAACAAAACATTTTTCATTCAAATAAAACTAACCGCAGCAATCTCGCGACATTTTACTCCCATTCAAATTTCTCGTCTTTCGCATGATTCTGTTTACGATCTAGAATGGCATTTTAAATAGCGCATTCATATTCTAATTCAAATAGTATCCAAACTCCCCTTACCCCTCGTGTGCTGCTTCATTCCACCTTTAATGCATAAAATCGATGCTCAAATTAATAGCCATACTACGAACGGCGCGAGTCAAAGGAAAACAAAATAAAACTTAGCCAGCAATCGCATCATTGACAACGCACACGCAGGGTTAAAAATGTAAACCTAGAAAAGGAAGCAGATTGCAAGGAAAATCTAAATAGGTTTGCTAGAAGTATTAAGTACGAAGTAGGGTCTATATTAAAATGAAATGCATGAATTTGTAGCACATACCTACTTGATCTGTGGGTGCAAAAAAAGGTTTTTGAGCAATAAAAATTACTCTTCGTTGTATTAAATACTAGCGGTACCCGGCGCGCGTTGCTACGCCCAAAAAACACATATTTTGTGTGAAATTAAAATTATTTATTTATTTCATTTCAATGCTAGCGGATACACAATATTTTTGGTTAAAGCCTGCATTTTGTTTTGTCTTCGACCCAATCGGCCATTGCGGAGTTTTCGCTGATGTTTCAAACCGCTAATTTTTTTTGAAAAAAACCAAAAAAAAAAAAATTACCAAAAAATGCTAAAAGCCTGCATTTTATTTTCGTCTTCCACCCGATCGGAACCAAACCTTAACAGGAACCATCCCTGGACTAAACTATATTTTCCCTAAAAATTGTATAAAGATCCATTGGGCGGTTTAGGAGTCCATAGACAACATACATACAAACATACACACATCCATTTTTATATATATAGATGCACGGAAGTTCAAAATATTTGCTTAAGAAGTGTTTATGTCGGATTCTACTTAAAAAACCCTTTTAAGTTTAAGATTGATTTAAGTCTTTATCAATAATTATTCCTACAAATATAATGTTTTATTATCAAATTATGGATCGTGATGAGCGATTGTATTAAAAAAAAACTTAAACGTTTTTTTTTCTTTTTTTTTTATTATATTTCTTTATTCATTCAGTAACAATTTTAACATAGATTTATTTTAAACACAAAATGCAAGGCCGCCGTCCTTAGCGTCGCTGCACCTTACAAGTTGCTTGTTGAATTAGAACTGAACTTTTCCACAACTCTTAATCTACAAGAAAGTATAAAATTATGTGCTTCCCGTGGGAGAGGAATGCACCTGTTTACGAAATATTCATATTTCATTTGGCTTCAATGAAATATGAATATTTTGTATCTAAATTATATTGGCAAGGGGGGAAGGGGGTGTATACTTGTGCGACACGTTTTGCAATGTCGGCACAAAAAATGGTGGGAACCAGTTATTAAGAAAATTATGTGCCGTTAGGCAAAGAGGGAATGTGGGCGGTGCAAGGGGTAACGGTTTAATGTGCCGTTAGACAGAAGGGGAGTTTTTGGGGTAACGGGATTTGGGTACAGGGTGAAGTATCTGGCGTAACTCCTCCCCCCTTAAGATTCTGCTCCGTAGAATCCGATTTTTTAATATCAGTTATTACTTTAGTTTTATCATTATATATTTTTTTGCGAAAAATTGTAAAAAACCCGACTATAAAAATCAAAAAAAGGAAATTAAGGCTATGGGTAATGCCCGAATTTGTTTTATGATTAAATTTTAGTTCTTCGATTAATTTGCGATTTTCGATATGTTTTGCATGTATCTCTGTTGTGGTAAAGTTCACTTCAATATTCTTAATTTTTACATTACTTAAATTTGGTATTATAAAGTTATCGTAATACATAAAATTTTCATATTTAATGTTGTTTATTTTAATTACACAATTTTCAAACTTTATTATATAATTTCCTGATATTTCAATTTTAAAATCATTACAATTGTGTTCGATTAGTGTTTTAGGTATATTTTTCAAAATAACAACATTATTAGTTAATTGCTTGATTTCTTTGTTTGAGTTTTTAATAAAATTACATGTCGTATTTTTTTCAAAAATATTTCGTATACATTCATTTTCTATAATTTTAAGATCTTTTTTCAATATTGTATTGTAATCTTCATAGTTAATTTTACCATCAGTTATTAGAGTTTTATATGTAGTGGAGAGCTCGAGTTGGTTTAGATTTGGGATTGGTTCGACAAATATACGATGAAATTTATTATTTAAATATCTTGGAATCATAACGATAAATATAATTTGATTTTCATGAAATATTGTTGAGCTTTTAATGTCTTTAAAATGTTCAAGTGTAATGTTAAAGTTTTTAATCTCTTCTGGCGATAAAATATCTTTACCTAGTAAGCCTAATTGGCTGAGCAATATACTTTCTTTTACCTTCTTCACTTGGTCATTTAATAATTGTATATCGTACTGAATTTGAAATGCATGTTGCATTGTTGTTATTTTAAAATTGTCTCTATCTATTTCATTGTTTATGGCCGAAAACTGGTTCTTAATTTCAATTTGTTGTGTATTGATATGCTTTGTAACGTTATAAATATTTTCGTAAAATTTCGTATTAATCCTAGTCTGATCATTAACTGCATCTATTAAAATTTTATTGTTTTGTTCATTTAAGTTAAGCCTAGCTTTTATTTCTTGTTCATCCTCATAGTCCATAGTGCCTGCTAGATATTTTAATCCTTTTCCTACGACATTAATTAAAGCTCTTTTCTTTCTGTTCTTTTGAGTTAATCTATTAAGTTCATTTGCTAATTGGTTGAATCCGTGTATGATCGTTGGATATTCATCCTTGTCGCCAAGTTTTTCCACGTTGTGTTTTATAAGTTCAAAACTATCCTTCCATAAAGTCAAATTAATAATATGTAAAATTTTGCTATAACTTTCAATAATTTTGATTTCTTCGCCCTTTATTAAGATATATCCCTGTCCAATGTTTAAATCCTGAGCATCTAGATGTTGTCCTCTTATTATGGGTGATAATATAAAAAGTATAATAGTAACCTGAAATGGTAATAAAAATTTTTCTTTAACTTTGTTCATATTTGTACTTCCTCTTAACTTGAGTTTTATAAAACTTGCTACCTTTCCCATTTTTAACATAGTCCTTACTTATTACTTCTGGGTTTGATTTTTCATGGATTGGTTTTAGTTTATTACTAACTCTATTTTTCAAATACACATGCTTTTCTTTTGTAAAATCTATGTCTTCTCTATTGTTATTTAGCTTATTTATATATTTTTCCTTATTTTTATTTACTAGCTCTACTATTTTGGGGTATTCTTCATTTGAAATTTTCCCGTTTAGAAAATCTAGAGGTCTCCTTTTGGTTGTTGAATGAATGGTGTTGTTGTATATTGCAACCGCATTCAACACTTTGTTACGTAAAGTATCTCTGTTGTTTTCATCAGCAGTGAAAGTGCGAATGTGTTCATTCAAGGTAGAATGAAACCTTTCAATATCGGAGTTGCCTGTCTTATTATAGGGTGTTGTGATGTGTAGGTGGACATTTTTTTCGTTAAGAAATTCTTTAATTACTATTGAAGAGAAACCTGTTTCTCCATCAGTTATGATTTTGGTTGGGGTACCAAAATTCATGAATCTATGTTTAAGTGTATTTAGTAGGCTTATCCAAGTTCTATGTTTTATCTCTTCGACTGTTACATGTTTTGTAAATTTATCGATCATAGTGACGTACATTAGGTTAATGTTCGCATACCAGATATCGATATGAATGACCTCATTGGGTTTTTCAGGGGTTTCCGTAATTTTATATTGAATTTTGTATGGGTGTCTTTCATACTTGGATTTATTGCAAATTTTGCAATTGTTAATATAGTTTTGAATTCTATCTTTTAATTTGGGGGCATAAAAAACGTCTTTTATTTCTTCATATGTTTCGTTTATACCTCTATGATTCAGACTTTCGTGTGTTTTGATAATTACTCCTAATAGTTTTTCTTCGTCTTCTAAATCTCCTAAAAATTTACTACATTTGACTATTCTTAAAAGTTTATTCTTACTGAAATATTTCACATATACGTCTTGAAATTTCGCAAATAAATGGTCGTCTCTAGAGAAAACACCGACTATTCCTTTGGGAGGAATGAATTTCTTCATAATATCTATAATCAACTTTTCATTAAATTTTTTAATTTCTATGACTATTCTTTTCTTTCCAAAAGCATGATAAATCTTATGGTTACTTGCTTTTTCGGTAGTATTTAAAATAATTTGAGTTTTGTAAATGTTGACGGGTGACTCTATGATCGGAATATGATTGCTACTGTCCTCATTTGCGCTGTGAATGGTAGCTATCATTGATTGTTCATCGAGTTGTAATTCATCGTTTTCAGAAGGGTGTGTTACTACATTTTGATTATGATAGACTTCTATCCTTGACAAACCATCAGCAACTTGGTTGTCTTTTCCTTTGACATACTCTATGTCGAAGTTATATTCCTCTAGTTTAATTTTCCACCTTTGTAGTTTGACGTTCGGTTCTTTAAGTGAACTAAGCCAAACAAGGGGTCTATGGTCGGTTCGCACCGTACATTTTCTGCCAAAAAGGTATGGTCTAAAGTATTTTGTGGAATCAACTATTGCGAGAAGTTCTTTCTCTATGGTAGAATACTTTGTTTCATGTTGGTTAAGTGTACGGCTAAAGTAACAGATTGGATGGTTTTCCTGGCTAAGAACACCACCTATAGCATAGTTTGATGCATCTGTTGTCACAGTAAATTTTTTTGAAAAGTCTGGATATATAAGGATGGGTGCGGAAGTAATGAGTGTTTTTAGGGTTTCAAAGCTTTCAATATAATCTTTGTCTTTAATTTCAATTTTTGCATCTTTCTTAAGGAATGATGTCATGGGCTTAGCTACTTTTCCATAATCTTTTATGAACTTACGGTAGTAACCTGTGATTCCTAAGAAGGCTCGAATTTGTTTTAAGGTTTTAGGCAGTTTATAATTTTGAATGGCTGCTATTTTATTAGGATTAGGTTTAATTCCACTAGTGGTTACAATGTGGCCTAAAAATTCAGTTTCTCGTTTTAGAAATTCACTTTTGTCTAATTGGATCTTTAAGTTTACTTCTTTGAGTCTTTGAAAGATTTTTTTAATTGAAACTAGGTGTTCTTCAAGGCTTGTCGAAAATATGATAATGTCGTCTAAGTAGACAAGACATATTCTCCCTATGAACTCGTGAAGGACCGAATTCATCAAGCGTTGGAACGTCGCAGGAGCATTTTTCAATCCAAATGGCATACGAACGAATTCATAATGTCCATTGTCGGTTGAAAAAGCCGTTTTTTTGATATCGTTTTCTGCGATTTCGATCTGATGAAACCCTTTGGCCAGATCGAGGGTTGTGAAATATAGAGATCTTCCTAATTTGTCAAATATATCTTCAATATTTGGAATAGGAAATTTGTCATCGATGGAAACATCGTTAAGTTTCCTGTAATCGAGAACGATTCTCCATTTCTTTATTTGTGAAGCATCGTCCTTTTTCGGAACTATCCATATTGGTGCGGAATAAGGTGAACTGCTCGGCCGTATAATGCCTTGACGCAGCATCTCATTAATTTGAGTTTTAACCTCATTCCTATGCACTTCAGGATATCGGTAGCTTTTTGTATATATTGGGACGTCGTTTTTTGTTTTTATTTCATGCTTTATCGCATTTGTAAAAGTGAGGTCAGTCCCCTCTTGGTAGAAGACCGAAGAGTATTGTGAAATTAATAGATTGATTCCGTTTCGTTCTTCTTCATTTAAGTGGCTAGTTCTAATTTGTTCAGTTATAGGTTTTTAACTTGTTTCTGCATGATACATTTCAAGCTGTGGTATTATTTTTTCGTAATCTTTGATTGTTATCTCTTTTGATTCTATGTTTGTTTTTTCTTCTTTTTCTTCATCTTCGTTGAAGTAGATTGAGATTTTCGTTCCCTGTACTAATACGATTTTTTTATCAAAATCAATAATAGCTTTAATTGGGATCAGAATGTTATTTCCGATCAGACCATCATATGCCTCGTGGAATTTATGTTCAAGGAACTCAGCTGTTTTGTTCAACATGCCGAATTCTTTGAATAATGGTATTTTAACTTTAGTATTTACGTGAAATGCTGAGCTTGCGGTTTTAATTGTGACCGATTTGTCCAGTTTGGACTGCCATTTTGGGTGGCATAACCCTGGGTTAAGGATACTAGTTTCTGACCCGGTGTCTATTAGTATCCTCAATGTTTATTTATTTTCTTTTGTTTTTACTTTTATATAGGGAAGTCGGCCGATGGGCTTGGTTCCCGAAAAAACGTATTTTGAACATTTATTTGTCTCTGGTAAGACGCGGACAAGGTGTCCATTGGTTCGGCGTTGTTATGGGGGTAACTATTGTTAAACCTTTGATTATGATATTGTCCACTACTGGACGGACGGATTTGAGAGGATTGGTTATGATTTTGATTTCCTACTTGTCCACTATGAGGGTATCTAGGGTTTTGAAATTGTCTACTTGGGGTAAAATTTTGATTTCTAAACTGTCCTGAATTATTATTTTGGGAGTTCCTATATTGTCTTGAATTATTATTTTGGAAATTTTGCCCTGAGTTATTAATTTGATAATTTCTATTTTGTCCTATATTGTTCAGAGAGTTTATTCTGGGATTTGAATTTGGACTATGAAAACTATAATTTGAGTTGACTCTTGTGTACGCATAGCCTGATTCATGTAATATGGTCATGGCTTCTTCTTAATTTTTCGGTTGTCTACAAGCTAAAACACCTTTCATGGGTTCCGGTATTTTGTTCATGAATAGGCGTAAAGCCATATCGCAATTTTTTTTTATTTCTATTGATGCTATGACGAGGCTTTTATCAATCTTCGTTTTATTGTTAAGCCTACGAAGAGAAATTTTTATTTTGTCATAAAAAGATTGACAATTATCTAGGAATTGTAGACCTCTTAGATCGTCGTATAATTGCTCAACAGATTTTTTATCGCCAAAATATTGATAAAATACATTTTTCACGTCGTCCCAATTTTGGACAGTGTTATTTATTTCGAGGGCTTCTCGAGCTCTACCTACCAGTTTACTTTTTATTATGTCGAGAAATATAAGTTGACTATTATTATCATATTTTCCTAAAATAGGTTGCACTCTATCAAGTAATTCTATAAAGCTATTTAAATTTTCTATATTCCCATTGTATGTGGGGAGGCTATTTAAATATTTAACCGGATCTAAATTTATGGTTAAACTTACTGCAGCTGCTGCTTGTGCTTGTGCTGTTGGTTCTAGTGGTGGTGGTGGTGTCATCTTGGTGTTGTTGATTTTTAGGTTGTTAAATAGTTGGTTTATGTCTTCTAGTTTAATTGTTTTTTTTTTTTTTTTTTTTTTTTTTTTACGCACTTTGGATTAAATTAAATTAAAATTTCTAGAAGGAGTTGCATAAATGGGTGAGGTTCTTCTTCTTCGACTTCGACCAATATTTCAAAATTTTCTATGAAACACACGTCTTTTGAACAGTGTGTCATAGTTCACTGCACTGAAAATACACGCACATGTTTTATCTCTTTTTCGAAAGGTTTACTTTTCTTTGTTGGAAAATATAGTACACTTTTTATTTCTTTTTCGAAAGGTTTGCTTTCCTTTGTCGGAAAATGTAGTTACACTTTTTATTTCTTTTTCGAAGGGTTTGCTTTCCTTTGTCGGAAAATATAGTACACTTTTTACTTCTTTTTCGAAGTGTTCAGAATTTTGGAGGTTCTTTTTCTTTTAGAGTTTAATGACTGTCGTCAAACGCGAAAAACTTTATTAACTTATTCGTTTCGGTTAACTCGCGTACTCGAAAAGTACCGACTGCGCCAATTATGGATCGTGATGAGCGATTGTATTAAAAAAAACTTAAACGTTTTTTTTTCTTTTTTTTTTATTATATTTCTTTATTCATTCAGTAACAATTTTAACATAGATTTATTTTAAACACAAAATGCAAGGCCGCCGTCCTTAGCGTCGCTGCACCTTACAAGTTGCTTGTTGAATTAGAACTGAACTTTTCCACAACTCTTAATCTACAAGAAAGTATAAAATTATGTGCTTCCCGTGGGAGAGGAATGCACCTGTTTACGAAATATTCATATTTCATTTGGCTTCAATGAAATATGAATATTTTGTATCTAAATTATATTGGCAAGGGGGGAAGGGGGTGTATACTTGTGCGACACGTTTTGCAATGTCGGCACAAAAAATGGTGGGAACCAGTTATTAAGAAAATTATGTGCCGTTAGGCAAAGAGGGAATGTGGGCGGTGCAAGGGGTAACGGTTTAATGTGCCGTTAGACAGAAGGGGAGTTTTTGGGGTAACGGGATTTGGGTACAGGGTGAAGTATCTGGCGTAACTCTGTGTCTACCGAATATTTTTTTTTATAATAAGAGCACACGAACAAACGGTTGTAATGCCGATGAAATTCTCTCCGCACACACACGTACACGATGCAACATAATAAAAAACACCAATTTTGCAAATTTTTTTTTTTTTTTTTTTTTCTAATGGAACACGAGTGGACTGTATGTAACTAGGTATTAAGTTAATTTGCAAGTATCCGGCTTCGATTAGGACCAATGTTTTTCGTGATCTGTAAACGTTCCAAAGAGAAAAAATGTACAAGAAAAAACTAAATAAATTTAAAGTTCGAAATTCGAATGGTGCTTTATTTGCTGACGATGCCTGCAGCTAGGCGCACACGTACGGCTCGAGAATAGTTTATGTACTGGCTGTCTGGAGGAGGCAACGAAAATATTAAACAAAACGAAAAATTAAACAAATGAAATTAAGAACACAGTGCAAAATGTATGTATGCATTGGTGCATATACCAATACATGCAACAACAGGGCGAACACTTAGTTTCTTTCGGATTCTACTTTAAAAAAAACTTTTAAGTTTAAGATTGATTTAAGTCTTTATCAATAATTATTCCTACAAATATAATGTTTAATTATCAAGTTGTTGGATATTTTCTAATCCAATTTGATATATCTTATGCTTTAATTAAGATAATCAACTGCCCAAAAGAAAATCCGTCAGCAGAGGTTTACCACAAGTTTGAATCATATTTACTCTCAGGGCAGGACCAACCATATAATTATGTGGGATGTGCAAATTCACAGGATACCAAGCTTTGGGGGCGCATTGTCAAGCTTTAATACATACAAATAATAATCTATACACAGACTTCCTTTCTTCAAATTTCAGTTTATGTAACCAGCTATATATGCCTACGTATTTCTTAAAGTTATCTGAACGCAATTATTATCTTTAAATAATTCAAATTTACCCATTATTTCATCTGTTCACACCAAAGACCATTCACACAAAAACACGAGAAACTAGTTTGAATAAAGTAAAAATAAGGTAAATTCTTCCACAAAAAGACAACGAAAATCCATAGGAAAAAAACTATGTGAAATTTTATTGGTCACTTAAAAATCAATAGTTAAAACGTTTTTTTTCGAAAAAATTAAGTAAGCTATCTGATTTCGTTTATTGTTAAAAAATTTAAGAATTTTTTTTTTCAAAATCGTTCGACCAGTTTTTTGAAAAAGCAGTTTTTTTTAAACTTTTCTAAAATATTTCCCAAATTTGTTTGAGCATGCCAACTCCTAGCACTCTGTAGTTTTTATCAAATAAAAATAAAACTAAACAAAAAAACTTGAACCGTTTTTGAAAAAAAAAACTAAATATAAAAAAAAATTAATTTTTTTTAAAACTCAAAAAACCTTTTTTTTAAAAATTTAAAAAAACGTTTTATTTCGTCTTTAAATGGGCTTCTACATTAAAAATTTCATCGAAATTCGTCAAGTGGCTTACGAGAAAATCTGATTTTAAAAAACTGGTGTTATGGGAAGTACCGGTATAATACCTTTCCTGAAAAATCTCTTCCAACCAAAACATAAAATTTGCAGAGAAAACACTATTCAGAAAGTTTTATCAAAATCTTAGTAGCCGTTTTGAGAAAAATTAATTTTTCACTAAAAATCGTATGGCAGGTACCGGTAGTTTTAGAGCTAGAATGCTTATTCCAAAAACCCCTCTGTAAGACGTTATAATAATACTATGTACCAATTTTGAAGCAAATCGGTCCAGCCGTTTAGGCTGTAGGTATCAGTGGCGATTCCTCTCAGTTGGCTAGGTTGGCTGCGCCAACCCAAAAATAAATAAATACAATTCATATTAAAAGTATCATGAAATAATATTTTGTGTACAAAATACAAACCTGATTGAGTTTTCTTAAACCCCATGTGTTTACCTAATTACAACAAAACATTTTTCATTCAAATAAAACTAACCGCAGCAATCTCGCGACATTTTACTCCCATTTAAATTTCTCGTCTTTCGCATGATTCTGTTTACGATCTAGAATGGCATTTTAAATAGCGCATTCATATTCTAATTCAAATAGTATCCAAACTCCCCTTACCCCTCGTGTGCTGCTTCATTCCACCTTTAATGCATAAAATCGATGCTCAAATTAATAGCCATACTACGAACGGCGCGAGTCAAAGGAAAACAAAATAAAACTTAGCCAGCAATCGCATCATTGACAACGCACACGCAGGGTTAAAAATGTAAACCTAGAAAAGGAAGCAGATTGCAAGGAAAATCTAAATAGGTTTGCTAGAAGTATTAAGTACGAAGTAGGGTCTATATTAAAATGAAATGCATGAATTTGTAGCACATACCTACTTGATCTGTGGGTGCAAAAAAAGGTTTTTGAGCAATAAAAATTACTCTTCGTTGTATTAAATACTAGCGGTACCCGGCGCGCGTTGCTACGCCCAAAAAACACATATTTTGTGTGAAATTAAAATTATTTATTTATTTCATTTCAATGCTAGCGGATACACAATATTTTTGGTTAAAGCCTGCATTTTGTTTTGTCTTCGACCCAATCGGCCATTGCGGAGTTTTCGCTGATGTTTCAAACCGCTAATTTTTTTTGAAAAAAACCAAAAAAAAAAAAATTACCAAAAAATGCTAAAAGCCTGCATTTTATTTTCGTCTTCCACCCGATCGGAACCAAACCTTAACAGGAACCATCCCTGGACTAAACTATATTTTCCCTAAAAATTTTATAAAGATCCATTGGGCGGTTTAGGAGTCCATAGACAACATACATACAAACATACACACATCCATTTTTATATATATAGATGCACGGAAGTTCAAAATATTTGCTTAAGAAGTGTTTATGTCGGATTCTACTTAAAAAACCCTTTTAAGTTTAAGATTGATTTAAGTCTTTATCAATAATTATTCCTACAAATATAATGTTTTATTATCAAATTATGGATCGTGATGAGCGATTGTATTAAAAAAAAACTTAAACGTTTTTTTTTCTTTTTTTTTTATTATATTTCTTTATTCATTCAGTAACAATTTTAACATAGATTTATTTTAAACACAAAATGCAAGGCCGCCGTCCTTAGCGTCGCTGCACCTTACAAGTTGCTTGTTGAATTAGAACTGAACTTTTCCACAACTCTTAATCTACAAGAAAGTATAAAATTATGTGCTTCCCGTGGGAGAGGAATGCACCTGTTTACGAAATATTCATATTTCATTTGGCTTCAATGAAATATGAATATTTTGTATCTAAATTATATTGGCAAGGGGGGAAGGGGGTGTATACTTGTGCGACACGTTTTGCAATGTCGGCACAAAAAATGGTGGGAACCAGTTATTAAGAAAATTATGTGCCGTTAGGCAAAGAGGGAATGTGGGCGGTGCAAGGGGTAACGGTTTAATATGCCGTTAGACAGAAGGGGAGTTTTTGGGGTAACGGGATTTGGGTACAGGGTGAAGTATCTGGCGTAACTCCTCCCCCCTTAAGATTCTGCTCCGTAGAATCCGATTTTTTAATATCAGTTATTACTTTAGTTTTATCATTATATATTTTTTTGCGAAAAATTGTAAAAAACCCGACTATAAAAATCAAAAAAAGGAAATTAAGGCTATGGGTAATGCCCGAATTTGTTTTATGATTAAATTTTAGTTCTTCGATTAATTTGCGATTTTCGATATGTTTTGCATGTAGGTATCTCTGTTGTGGTAAAGTTCACTTCAATATTCTTAATTTTTACATTACTTAAATTTGGTATTATAAAGTTATCGTAATACATAAAATTTTCATATTTAATGTTGTTTATTTTAATTACACAATTTTCAAACTTTATTATATAATTTCCTGATATTTCAATTTTAAAATCATTACAATTGTGTTCGATTAGTGTTTTAGGTATATTTTTCAAAATAACAACATTATTAGTTAATTGCTTGATTTCTTTGTTTGAGTTTTTAATAAAATTACATGTCGTATTTTTTTCAAAAATATTTCGTATACATTCATTTTCTATAATTTTAAGATCTTTTTTCAATATTGTATTGTAATCTTCATAGTTAATTTTACCATCAGTTATTAGAGTTTTATATGTAGTGGAGAGCTCGAGTTGGTTTAGATTTGGGATTGGTTCGACAAATATACGATGAAATTTATTATTTAAATATCTTGGAATCATAACGATAAATATAATTTGATTTTCATGAAATATTGTTGAGCTTTTAATGTCTTTAAAATGTTCAAGTGTAATGTAAAAGTTTTTAATCTCTTCTGGCGATAAAATATCTTTACCTAGTAAGCCTAATTGGCTGAGCAATATACTTTCTTTTACCTTCTTCACTTGGTCATTTAATAATTGTATATCGTACTGAATTTGAAATGCATGTTGCATTGTTGTTATTTTAAAATTGTCTCTATCTATTTCATTGTTTATGGCCGAAAACTGGTTCTTAATTTCAATTTGTTGTGTATTGATATGCTTTGTAACGTTATAAATATTTTCGTAAAATTTCGTATTAATCCTAGTCTGATCATTAACTGTATCTATTAAAATTTTATTGTTTTGTTCATTTAAGTTAAGCCTAGTTTTTATTTCTTGTTCATCCTCATAGTCCATAGTGCCTGCTAGATATTTTAATCCTTTTCCTACGACATTAATTAAAGCTCTTTTCTTTCTGTTCTTTTGAGTTAATCTATTAAGTTCATTTGCTAATTGGTTGAATCCGTGTATGATCGTTGGATATTCATCCTTGTCGCCAAGTTTTTCCACGTTGTGTTTTATAAGTTCAAAACTATCCTTCCATAAAGTCAAATTAATAATATGTAAAATTTTGCTATAACTTTCAATAATTTTGATTTCTTCGCCCTTTATTAAGATATATCCCTGTCCAATGTTTAAATCCTGAGCATCTAGATGTTGTCCTCTTATTATGGGTGATAATATAAAAAGTATAATAGTAACCTGAAATGGTAATAAAAATTTTTCTTTAACTTTGTTCATATTTGTACTTCCTCTTAACTTGAGTTTTATAAAACTTGCTACCTTTCCCATTTTTAACATAGTCCTTACTTATTACTTCTGGGTTTGATTTTTCATGGATTGGTTTTAGTTTATTACTAACTCTATTTTTCAAATACACATGCTTTTCTTTTGTAAAATCTATGTCTTCTCTATTGTTATTTAGCTTATTTATATATTTTTCCTTATTTTTATTTACTAGCTCTACTATTTTGGGGTATTCTTCATTTGAAATTTTCCCGTTTAGAAAATCTAGAGGTCTCCTTTTGGTTGTTGAATGAATGGTGTTGTTGTATATTGCAACCGCATTCAACACTTCGTTACGTAAAGTATCTCTGTTGTTTTCATCAGCAGTGAAAGTGCGAATGTGTTCATTCAAGGTAGAATGAAACCTTTCAATATCGGAGTTGCCTGTCTTATTATAGGGTGTTGTGATGTGTAGGTGGACATTTTTTTCGTTAAGAAATTCTTTAATTACTATTGAAGAGAAACCTGTTTCTCCATCAGTTATGATTTTGGTTGGGGTACCAAAATTCATGAATCTATGTTTAAGTGTATTTAGTAGGCTTATCCAAGTTCTATGTTTTATCTCTTCGACTGTTACATGTTTTGTAAATTTATCGATCATAGTGACGTACATTAGGTTAATGTTCGCATACCAGATATCGATATGAATGACCTCATTGGGTTTTTCAGGGGTTTCCGTAATTTTATATTGAATTTTGTATGGGTGTCTTTCATACTTGGATTTATTGCAAATTTTGCAATTGTTAATATAGTTTTGAATTCTATCTTTTAATTTGGGGGCATAAAAAACGTCTTTTATTTCTTCATATGTTTCGTTTATACCTCTATGATTCAGACTTTCGTGTGTTTTGATAATTACTCCTAATAGTTTTTCTTCGTCTTCTAAATCTCCTAAAAATTTACTACATTTGACTATTCTTAAAAGTTTATTCTTACTGAAATATTTCACATATACGTCTTGAAATTTCGCAAATAAATGGTCGTCTCTAGAGAAAAAACCGACTATTCCTTTGGGAGGAATGAATTTCTTCATAATATCTATAATCAACTTTTCATTAAATTTTTTAATTTCTATGACTATTCTTTTCTTTCCAAAAGCATGATAAATCTTATGGTTACTTGCTTTTTCGGTAGTATTTAAAATAATTTGAGTTTTGTAAATGTTGACGGGTGACTCTATGATCGGAATATGATTGCTACTGTCCTCATTTGCGCTGTGAATGGTAGCTATCATTGATTGTTCATCGAGTTGTAATTCATCGTTTTCAGAAGGGTGTGTTACTACATTTTGATTATGATAGACTTCTATCCTTGACAAACCATCAGCAACTTGGTTGTCTTTTCCTTTGACATACTCTATGTCGAAGTTATATTCCTCTAGTTTAATTTTCCACCTTTGTAGTTTGACGTTTGGTTCTTTAAGTGAACTAAGCCAAACAAGGGGTCTATGGTCGGTTCGCACCGTAAATTTTCTGCCAAAAAGGTATGGTCTAAAGTATTTTGTGGAAACAACTATTGCGAGAAGTTCTTTCTCTATGGTAGAATACTTTGTTTCATGTTGGTTAAGTGTACGGCTAAAGTAACAGATTGGATGGTTTTCCTGGCTAAGAACACCACCTATAGCATAGTTTGATGCATCTGTTGTCACAGTAAATTTTTTTGAAAAGTCTGGATATATAAGGATGGGTGCGGAAGTAATGAGTGTTTTTAGGGTTTCAAAGCTTTCAATATAATTTTTGTCTTTAATTTCAATTTTTGCATCTTTCTTAAGGAATGATGTCATGGGCTTAGCTACTTTTCCATAATCTTTTATGAACTTACGGTAGTAACCTGTGATTCCTAAGAAGGCTCGAATTTGTTTTAAGGTTTTAGGCAGTTTATAATTTTGAATGGCTGCTATTTTATTAGGATTAGGTTTAATTCCACTAGTGGTTACAATGTGGCCTAAAAATTCAGTTTCTCGTTTTAGAAATTCACTTTTGTCTAATTGGATCTTTAAGTTTACTTCTTTGAGTCTTTGAAAGATTTTTTTAATTGAAACTAGGTGTTCTTCAAGGCTTGTCGAAAATATGATAATGTCGTCTAAGTAGACAAGACATATTCTCCCTATGAACTCGTGAAGGACCGAATTCATCAAGCGTTGGAACGTCGCAGGAGCATTTTTCAATCCAAATGGCATACGAACGAATTCATAATGTCCATTGTCGGTTGAAAAAGCCGTTTTTTTGATATCGTTTTCTGCGATTTCGATCTGATGAAACCCTTTGGCCAGATCGAGGGTTGTGAAATATAGAGATCTTCCTAATTTGTCAAATATATCTTCAATATTTGGAATAGGAAATTTGTCATCGATGGAAACATCGTTAAGTTTCCTGTAATCGATAACGATTCTCCATTTCTTTATTTGTGAAGCATCGTCCTTTTTCGGAACTATCCATATTGGTGCGGAATAAGGTGAACTGCTCGGCCGTATAATGCCTTGACGCAGCATCTCATTAATTTGAGTTTTAACCTCATTCCTATGCACTTCAGGATATCGGTAGCTTTTCGTATATATTGGGACGTCGTTTTTTGTTTTTATTTCATGCTTTATCGCATTTGTAAAAGTGAGGTCAGTCCCCTCTTGGTAGAAGACCGAAGAGTATTGTGAAATTAATAGATTGATTCCGTTTCGTTCTTCTTCATTTAAGTGGCTAGTTCTAATTTGTTCAGTTATAGGTTTTTTACTTGTTTCTGCATGATACATTTCAAGCTGTGGTATTATTTTTTCGTAATCTTTGATTGTTATCTCTTTTGATTCTATGTTTGTTTTTTCTTCTTTTTCTTCATCTTCGTTGAAGTAGATTGGGATTTTCGTTCCCTGTACTAATACGATTTTTTTATCAAAATCAATAATAGCTTTAATTGGGATCAGAATGTTATTTCCGATCAGACCATCATATGCCTCGTGGAATTTATGTTCAAGGAACTCAGCTGTTTTGTTCAACATGCCGAATTCTTTGAATAATGGTATTTTAACTTTAGTATTTACGTGAAATGCTGAGCTTGCGGTTTTAATTGTGACCGATTTGTCCAGTTTGGACTGCCATTTTGGGTGGCATAACCCTGGGTTAAGGATACTAGTTTCTGACCCGGTGTCTATTAGTATCCTCAATGTATATTTATTTTCTTTTGTTTTTACTTTTATATAGGGAAGTCGGCCGATGGGCTTGGTTCCCGAAAAAACGTATTTTGAACATTTATTTGTCTCTGGTAAGACGCGGACAAGGTGTCCATTGGTTCGGCGTTGTTATGGGGGTAACTATTGTTAAACCTTTGATTATGATATTGTCCACTACTGGACGGACGGATTTGAGAGGATTGGTTATGATTTTGATTTCCTACTTGTCCACTATGAGGGTATCTAGGGTTTTGAAATTGTCTACTTGGGGTAAAATTTTGATTTCTAAACTGTCCTGAATTATTACTTTGGGAGTTCCTATATTGTCTTGAATTATTATTTTGGAAATTTTGCCCTGAGTTATTAATTTGATAATTTCTATTTTGTCCTATATTGTTCAGAGAGTTTATTCTGGGATTTGAATTTGGACTATGAAAACTATAATTTGAGTTGACTCTTGTGTACGCATAGCCTGATTCATGTAATATGGTCATGGCTTCTTCTAAATTTTTCGGTTGTCTACAAGCTAAAACACCTTTCATGGGTTCCGGTATTTTGTTCATGAATAGGCGTAAAGCCATATCGCAATTTTTTTTTATTTCTATTGATGCTATGACGAGGCTTTTATCAATCTTCGTTTTATTGTTAAGCCTACGAAGAGAAATTTTTATTTTGTCATAAAAAGATTGACAATTATCTAGGAATTGTAGACCTCTTTGATCGTCGTATAATTGCTCAACAGATTTTTTATCGCCAAAATATTGATAAAATACATTTTTCACGTCGTCCCAATTTTGGACAGTGTTATTTATTTCGAGGGCTTCTCGAGCTCTACCTACCAGTTTACTTTTTATTATGTCGAGAAATATAAGTTGACTATTATTATCATATTTTCCTAAAATAGGTTGCACTCTATCAAGTAATTCTATAAAGCTATTTAAATTTTCTATATTCCCATTGTATGTGGGGAGGCTATTTAAATATTTAACCGGATCTAAATTTATGGTTAAACTTACTGCAGCTGCTGCTTGTGCTTGTGCTGTTGGTTCTAGTGGTGGTGGTGGTGTCATCTTGGTGTTGTTGATTTTTAGGTTGTTAAATAGTTGGTTTATGTCTTCTAGTTTAATTGTTTTTTTTGTTTTTTTTTTTTTTTTTGTTTTTACGCACTTTGGATTAAATTAAATTAAAATTTCTAGAAGGAGTTGCATAAATGGGTGAGGTTCTTCTTCTTCGACTTCGACCAATATTTCAAAATTTTCTATGAAACACACGTCTTTTGAACAGTGTGTCATAGTTCACTGCACTGAAAATACACGCACATGTTTTATCTCTTTTTCGAAAGGTTTACTTTTCTTTGTTGGAAAATATAGTACACTTTTTATTTCTTTTTCGAAAGGTTTGCTTTCCTTTGTCGGAAAATGTAGTTACACTTTTTATTTCTTTTTCGAAGGGTTTGCTTTCCTTTGTCGGAAAATATAGTACACTTTTTACTTCTTTTTCGAAGTGTTCAGAATTTTGGAGGTTCTTTTTCTTTTAGAGTTTAATGACTGTCGTCAAACGCGAAAAACTTTATTAACTTATTCGTTTCGGTTAACTCGCGTACTCGAAAAGTACCGACTGCGCCAATTATGGATCGTGATGAGCGATTGTATTAAAAAAAAACTTAAACGTTTTTTTTTCTTTTTTTTTTTATTATATTTCTTTATTCATTCAGTAACAATTTTAACATAGATTTATTTTAAACACAAAATGCAAGGCCGCCGTCCTTAGCGTCGCTGCACCTTACAAGTTGCTTGTTGAATTAGAACTGAACTTTTCCACAACTCTTAATCTACAAGAAAGTATAAAATTATGTGCTTCCCGTGGGAGAGGAATGCACCTGTTTACGAAATATTCATATTTCATTTGGCTTCAATGAAATATGAATATTTTGTATCTAAATTATATTGGCAAGGGGGGAAGGGGGTGTATACTTGTGCGACACGTTTTGCAATGTCGGCACAAAAAATGGTGGGAACCAGTTATTAAGAAAATTATGTGCCGTTAGGCAAAGAGGGAATGTGGGCGGTGCAAGGGGTAACGGTTTAATGTGCCGTTAGACAGAAGGGGAGTTTTTGGGGTAACGGGATTTGGGTACAGGGTGAAGTATCTGGCGTAACTATCAAGTTGTTGGATATTTTCTAATCCAATCTGATAAATCTTATGCTTTAAAGTAAGATAATCAACTGCCCAAAAGAAAATCCGTCAGCAGAGGTTTACCACAAGTTTGAATCATATTTACTCTCAGGGCAGGACCAACCATATAATTATGTGGGACGTACAAATTCACAGGGTACCAAGCTTTGGGGGCGCATTGTCAAGCTTTAATACATACAAATAATAATCTATACACAGACTTCCATTCTTCAAATTTCAGTTTATCTAACCAGCTATATATGCCAACGCATTTCTTAAAGTTATCTGAACGCAATTATTATCTTTTAATAATTCAAATTTACTCATTATGTCATCTGTTCACACCAAAGACCATTCACACAAAAACACGAGAAACTAGTTTGAATAAAGTAAAAATAAGGTCAATTCTTGCACAAAAAGACAACGAAAAACCATAGGAAAAAAACTATATGAAATTTTATTGATCACTTAAAAATCAATAGTTAAAACGTTTTTTTTCGAAAAAATTAAGTAAGCTATCTGATTTCCTTTATTGTTAAAAAATTTAAGAATTTTTTTTTTCAAAATCGTTCGACCAGTTTTTTGAAAAAGCAGTTTTTTTGTTTAAACTTTTCCAAAATATTTTCCAAATTTGTTTGAGCATGCCAACTTCTAGCACTCTGTAGTTTTTATCAAATAAAAATAAAACTTAACAAAAAAACTTGAACAGTTTTTGAAAAAAAAAAGAAACAAAATATAAAAAAAAAATAATTTTTTTTAAAACTCAAAAAGCATTTTTTTCAAAAATTTAAAAAAATATTTTATTTCGTCTTTAAATGGGCTTCTACATTAAAAATTTCATCGAAATCCGTCAAGTGGCTTACGAGAAAATCTGATTTTAAAAAACTGGTCCTATGGGAGGTACCGTTATAAGACCTTTCCTGAAAAATCTATTCCAACCAAAACATAAAATTTGCAGAGAAAACACTATTCAGAAAGTTTTATCAAAATCGTAGTAGCCGTTTTGAGAAAAATTATTTTTTCACTAAAAATCGTATGGCAGGTACCGGTAGTTTTAGAGCTAGAATGCTTATTCCAAAAACCCCTCTGTAGGACGTTATAATAATACTTTGTACCAATTTTGAAGCACATCGGTCCAGCCGTTTAGGCTGTAGGTAACAGTGGCAAATCCTCTCAGTTGGCTAGGTTGGCTGCGCCAAACCAAAAATAAATAAATACAATTCATATTAAAAGTATCATGAAATAATATTTTGTGTACAAAATACAAACCTGATTGAGTTTTTTTAAAACCTATGTGTTTACCTAATTACAACAAAACATTTTTCATTCAAATAAAACTAACCGCAGCAATCTCGTGACATTTGACTCCCATTAAAATTTCTCGTCTTTCGCATGATTCTGTTTACGATCTTTAGAATGGCATTTTAAATAGCGCATTCATATTATAATTCAAATCGTATCCAAACTGGGTTGGGTACAACCTATCCAATCGCAACCTATCATGACCCAACTTATAACGGCGCAACTGATCAAATCTGTTCATTTTCGCAACTTGTCACAAGACAACACGCCACAACGCAACACATCAAAAATTCATTCTTTGATTAAAACTAGGAGACGCCCTTTTTTAGATGTGTGTGTGTGTTTGGAAATATAAACTTGACCTTTTAATGGCTGATTATTATTATTATTCTGTATGCCAAATGACTTGAGAAGGCATTATTAATATTCAAGGTTAGAGAGGTTTATATTTTTAAAGTCAAATAGAGAAAGAGGAATTTCAAAGGGGGAATGAATGAGGATTTCTTCAAATTAAGCGAAAGGTAAGAATAATAATATGGTGAATTAAGAGCCTTCAAGCAAAGAGAGCGGGATAGTATTTAAATGTTGATATTGGTTGGAAGAGAAAAAAAATACATTTCTCTGGAAGAAGGTAAAAATTAAGTTTTTTCTTAATAGAAACAATTTTATATGTGACAAGTACCTACCCATAAGAGCAAAATTGTGTGAAAATGAGTTTCAACCCTCAAATTGTCAATAGGTCCAAACTAACGGGTGATTTTTTAAGAGGTTTAGAACTTTTAAAAAAAAAAATACACACAAAATTCGAAAAAATGAATGAAATATTTATTTGAATCGATAGTTTGAACCTTGCAATTTAATGTTTAAAGATAATTTCATGCAAATGTTGACCGCGGCTGCGTCTCAGGTAGCCCATCCGCTGAGTCCAATTTTGGCATACTCTTTCACACATATCGGCCGGTATCTCACGAATGAATGCATGGATGTTGGCTTCCAGTGCGTCAATCGAAGCGGGCTTGTCCCTATAGACATTAGCCTTGACATACCCCCACAAAAAATAGTCTAATGGTGTCAAATCGCACGATCTAGGCGGCCAATTGACCGGCCCGAAACATGAAATTAACTGTTCACCAAACTCGCCTCGCAATTGCGCCATTGTTTCGCGTGCTGTGTGGCATGTGGCACCGTCTTGTTGAAACCACATATTATGCAAGTCAAGAACTTCCATTTCGGGCAAAAAAAAGTTTGTTATCATCGCTCGGTAGCGTTCACCATTGACAGTAACGCTGCGATTCGCATCATCTTTGAAGAAATATGGCCCAATAATGCCGCCGGCCCATAAACCGCACCAAACAGTGGCTTTTTCGGGATGCATTGGTAGCTGTTGCAATGCTTCTGGCTGATCTTCACTCCAAATGCGGCAATTTTGCTTATTTACGTACCCATTCAACCAAAAATGAGCCTCATCGCTGAACACAATTTTTCGATAAAAAAGCGGAAATGAACATTTCGAACCGAGCACGAATTTTGATAGTAAAATTCAATAATTTGCAAGCGTTGTTCATCTGTAAAACGATCCATGGTTAAATTGCAAACCAAACTGAAGCTGTTTGACAGTGACACAAGGTACTAAACACACGTCAGCTGTCAGTTATAAATCATAATAACGCAGTTATTTAATAACTTTCTTATCATGAGTGGGAAAGAGAGTTAAATTTAATGGTGGTGTCGGTTGATAGTTAAGTTTATTTTTATTTTATTTATGAGTTTGTATTTTTTCTTATAAAACTTTGGAGGGAAGTTAGATATTTAGGTATGTGCATACATACCTATATATTGTGTGTTTCTACGTAGGTATACAATTTAATTTGTTTTCTGTAAGAAATGCATACTAGAGGATCTGTTACAATTTGAGTTTTTTTTTGTATTTGAGTGATAATGAAAAAAGAATCAGTTTGCCGTGCTCATACGAATAACTTTTTTACTTGCGATTATATATAGGTATAGGTACTAGGTATAGCAAATTATGCATTTGTCGAAAAGAAAAGTTTTGAGATAACAATCATACATGACATTACGATGCGAAGACGAAATAAAATGCACGACTGGGTCGCACGAACTTGCTCTAATGTGTGACAGTGAGATATTGATAAATATAAAATTTGAAAAATTCTTAAATAAATTCTTAATAAAATACAGCAAAAAAAGTACGTCATTTTATCTCTTGGATAAATTTAAATTTGTGAGAATAAATTTATAAAAATCTGTGGAGCGGTTTTTGAGAAAAAAGTTTTTTTTTGAAAACTTTTTGAAAAAAAATTTCTAAAGAAAATCAAAAACACCAGACAATAGATGTTCAGCAAATACATTCATTTATAATTTTTAGAAAAAAATTTAATGAGCAGTTTTATCCTGAACTGAACTAAATTTAAGGATTTTTTTGTGTTTGTTATTATGATATTGAAAAAAATAATCACCGATGAAGAATTTAATAAATAAAATGCACGACTGGGTCGCACGAACTTGCTCTTATGATAAGCAATTGCGTAGTGGCTGCATATATGGATATTAAAAAAAATTAAATAATTTCGAAAATTCTTTTATTTTTTAAATTAGTTTAAGAGTTTTCTCGGAAAAACTAAGTATGCAATAAAATTTCAAAGCTATATGTCAATCTAGGAAAAAAAAATATTGAAAATCGTTGGACCAGTTTTTTTTTTAAAAGGTTATTTTTGAAAAACTTTTCCAAAAAATATTTTGAAATTTATTTGAGTATGTAAATATATGGCAAAACGTAGTTTACATCTGAAAAAATAATGTTAAAAAAAATCAATATACCCGTTTCCAACATATTTCGAAAACCAAAATTTTTTTTGAAAAAATTATAAAAAATCCAAAAAAAAAGTTTTTGAAAATTTTGAAATACCATATTAATAAAATTATGAATTACTTTCTGTTCCTAAAATTTTATTGAAATCGGATGTACGCTTTACGAGAAAATTTGATTTGAAAATACTGGTTCTATGAGAGGTACCGTTATAAGACAAATTTTGTAAAATATTTTCTAACCAAAAGATAGACTGTCTTAAAAAAATAGCATTCTGAAAGTTTTATCAAAATCGTTAGAGCCGGTTTTGAGAAAATCAATTTTTTTATTTACGGTTGTATGGCAGGTGCCGTTATTTTTGGGTCTAGAGCAAAAATAAAAAATATGTTTCGAGGGATGGCCAAATAAATCCTAAATACCGAATTTGAGGCAAATCGGCCCATCCGTTCAGGCTCTAGAGGCGCGAACAGACATACAGAAAGACAGACAGACAGACAGACGGACGGAATTCCCAGACCCACTTTTTTCGACTTCTCCATCATCGTAATGTCATGTGTGATTGTTATCTCAAATTTTTTTTTCTGCACGAATCCATAACTTATAGTACTTATAGTACCTATAATCGCAAGTAAAAAAATTTATTTCAAGAAATATTGGACAATGTTAGTATTTGTGGTTACAGTGCTCTATTTTATGAGGAAAAATCCGTAGGGGGCGGCCAGACTAACTAGAGGGATTTCGGCGATCTTTAAATGTTATACTTTTTTCCGTAGCTAGCTCTCCGGATCTAAGACCCGGGCATTATTTGTTTTAAATTTTGCGCGATTATGGTTTCATGTTTTTTTCTCAAATCTAAAGCTCCACTTTGCTTTGTTCAATTAAATTTTGTTATTTTTTTTTTTAGTTCAATATTCTGAAAATGATATAGGTATTTAAATTTGATGTGCACATGTAATATACAAATTTCTGAACTTTGAATGCCATTTTTTCAACCTGTGCGTGCTTCGCGTATATTCTTATATAAATAATATGTGAAAAATGTAATCACCATAGTGGGAGCCAGCTGATTTTCCTAATGTGGGCCTTACACCGCGCAATAATATTGCTCAAGATATTGGCCAAAAATATTGCGTGAAAATGCGGTGTCCTTACACTATGAAATATTATTGCAAAATATTATTGCCTTCCTACACACAAGCTGTGTGAAAAGGTTTTTTTTTTTTTTACATAGGAATCGAATTTTTATCTACCTACTACCTGAATGTACTTCAATCTTCATCTTTCTTATTTTTGCGTTGGCCATGTTTGTATTTAATAAAAAAAAGTATGTATGTGAAGCAAATATTGAGATTTGCCTTTAATTTGCCTTACACGACGCAGTATGCTGCGCAATATATTGAAGAAGTTACTTACTGCTACCCTTCTTTTACTCACGCATTATTAATAATATTTACCTATCATAATCTTCTGTTGCACATTTTTAAATAAGTTGTAACTACACTCAAAAAATTTTCCTGGTAGGCAAAATCTGGTAGAAACTACCAGCCAAAAAACTGGTACCATAGTACAGATTTCGTGTTAAATAACTCCAGATTTCATGGTAAAAATCAAAAATCCAGAAATCTGGTAGAATGTAACAAGAACCAGGAGAAATTTTTTTTAACCAGATTTCCTGGTAGAAAAAAACCAGGAAAAAATGTGGTAAAATACTCCAGATTTCGTGGTAAATAACTCCAGATTTCCTGGTAAAAAGAAATCTGGTTTTATTTACCAGAAATCTGGTTTTCTGGTAAATTTGTTGACAGAAAATTTTCTGGTAAATGGTACCAGCGTCCTGGTAGAAAGTATTTTGTTTCCTGGTAAAATGAAGATTATCTGGAATCTGGTAAATAGAACCAGGAAATTTATTTTCTGATATATTTTTTCCTGGTAGATAAAACCAGTCTTCTGGTAATTATTACCAGAAATACTGGGAGATCAAAAATTATCTTTTTTCTGGTAAATAAAACCAGGAATATTATTGTCTGGTGTATTTTTGTCCCGGTAGATAAAACCAGTCTTCTGGTAATTATTACCAGAAATACTGGGAGTTTAAAAATTGTCTTTTTTCTGGTAAATAAAACCAGGAATTTTAATGTCTGGTATATTTGTACTTGGTAGATAAAACCAGTCTTCTGGTACTTATTACCAGAAATTCGGGGAGTTTAAAAATTATCTTTTTTTCTGGTAAATAAAACCAGGAATTTTATTGTCTAGTATATATTTTCCCCCGTAAAAAAAAACCAGTCTTCTGGAACATTTCATCAGCAAATTTTAGTACAGAAAAAATATATTTCTGGTATATTCTACCAGAATTCTGGTACATTTTTACCAGGAAAACAAATATTCCTCGTATATTCTACCAGAATTCTAGTAATTTTTACCAGGAAAAAAAATATTTCTGGTATATTCTACCAGAATTCTAGTACATTTTTACAAGGAGAAAAAAAAATTCCTGGTATATTCTACCAGAATTTAGGTATATTTGTACCAGGAATACTAAGCAAAATTTTACCAGAAAAAAAAATATTCCTGGTATATTCTACCAGAATTCTGGTAGATTTCTACCAGGAAAAAAAATATTCCTGGTATATTCTACCAGAATTCTAGTAATTTTTACCAGGAAAAAAAATATTTATGGTATATTCTACCAATTCTGGTACATTTTTACCAGGAGAAAAAAAAATTCCTGGTATATTCTACCAAAATTTAGGTATATTTGTACCAGGAATACTATGCAAAATTTTACCAGGAAAAAAATATTCCTGGTATATTCTACCAGAATTCTGGTAGATTTTTACCAGGAAAAAAAAATATTCCTGGTATATTCTAACAGAATTCTAGTAATTTTTACCAGGAAAAAAAATATTTCTGGTATATTCTACCAGAATTCTGGTACATTTTTACCAGGAGAAAAAAAAATTCCTGGTATATTCTACCAGAATTTAGGTATATTTGTACCAGGAATACTATGCAAAATTTTACCAGAAAAAAAAATATTCCTGGTATATTCTACCAGAATTCTGGTAGATTTCTACCAGGAAAAAAAATATTCCTGGTATATTCTACCAGAATTCTAGTAATTTTTACCAGGAAAAAAAATATTTATGGTATATTCTACCAATTCTGGTACATTTTTACCAGGAGAAAAAAAAATTCCTGGTATATTCTACCAAAATTTAGGTATATTTGTACCAGGAATACTATGCAAAATTTTACCAGGAAAAAAAATATTCCTGGTATATTCTACCAGAATTCTGGTAGATTTTTACCAGGAAAAAAAAATATTCCTGGTATATTCTAACAGAATTCTAGTAATTTTTACCAGGATAAAAATATTTCTGGTATATTCTACCAGAATTCTGGTACATTTTTACCAGGAGAAAAAAAAATTCCTGGTATATTCTACCAAAATTTAGGTTTATTTGTACCAGGAATACTATGCAAAATTTTACCAGGAAAAAAAATATTCCTGGTATATTCTACCAGAATTCTGGTAGATTTTTACCAGGAAAAAAAATATTACTGTTATATTCTACCAAAATTCTAGTAATTTTTACCAGGAAAAAAAATATTTCTGGTATATTCTACCAGAATTCTGGTACATTTTTACCAGGAGAAAAAAAAATTCCTGGTATATTCTACCAGAATTTAGGTATATTTGTACCAGCAATACTATGCAAAATTTTACCAGGAAAAAAAATATTCCTGGTATATTCTACCAGAATTCTGGTAGATTTTTACCAGGAATCTAACAGAATTCTGGTAATTTTTACCAGGAAAAAAATATTCCTGGTATATTCTACCAGAATTCTGGTACATTTTTACCAGGAGAAAAAAAATTCCTGGTATATTCTACCAGAATTCTGGTATATTTTTACCAGGAATACTGATGTAGCACAAAAAATCGAAAAACCCATTCTTGATTATACTAGGTGGTTTATATACAATGAAAATATCCATCCAATAACGGGACATGCATATGCATGTATGTGTTGTGTATGCAAGCATGAGTAATGAAATTGTTGACACAGAGATGTTAAATATAACATTGTTATTGGTAGTTTTTTCAGGTTTTATTAAATAAATAAAAGAGTTTGCTTAATCGTCTCCAAAAGTAATTATTTCTGTATAGCTTAAGGTATTTCATTGCTAAATTTGTTCGGCACACAAATTTAGTAAATATTATTGGAGTTACTATTTTGTTCGTGTTTTTTGATTTATCAATGAAACCCAAACAAAATTCAGATATATGCATGTATAAAAAAAGGCAAATCTTGCTTTGGTTTCTTTTTTTTCGATTGTGGTTTCTTTTTTTCGAATAGTCTTTGAAAGAAACACATGGGTGGAGTCATATAACGTGATAATTGAAAGTTGATCGATTTTCCAACTCGATTTAACCATGCAAACTTTCATGAAAATTGCATAGGTATTTTTGTATGAAAACAAAAACTAATTAGGTGTCACTCAAATCATTGCATAAAAGCGTTTTTAAATTTAACTTTTTGCATAAAACACAAAAAAAGATATCTTGACTAACATTACATGATTCCACCCCAGTTTTCATAGAATGTTAAGGCCAAAACATAATAAGCATAACAAAACATAAGCTTATGTCAAAAGCCTCATCAAAAAAACCTCAAAATGTTCAGACAACCTGAAACGAAAAACTTTTTTGGGGTTATCTCAAAAACCTGACGTTATGGGCAAGATTATTGTAGGTACATTTTTTCCCCATGAAGGTGTCAAATATATTATTCTTAAAAAAAGAAGAAAATTTAGGGTCATTCTTTAAAAGATATTTTTTGTTGTGCTTAACTTTACTTTCATATAATTGAGGAGGTGAATTTCAAAACCAGCTATTGGCAAAAAAATCGGAAAATGAGAATGGATGTCATTTTTCCGGTCTTATTAACGCGCATCTGATTCAATCAAAAATTAATTTCTAAACAGGACAGAAATCTATACCAAAAACTGCACCTAAAATATTTTTTTTATATAATGGATCGGTAGTAGCTGGTTTTGGAAATCAGCTCCTCAACTAACAACCCTGCTTAAATGCTTTTTTCTTTTATCTATTCGACTACAACGAAAACTCAGCAGACAGTGTACACACACAGACACATTCGCTGAACACCTTGAAATAAGGAAGTTGATTAGGGTGCGCATTAAAATCAAACTTTCTCAAATGTGATGTCTCAATAGGGGTATTCACTATTATACTCTATTCAAGTAATTTGTTCAGCACATGCCTTATGAGGGAGCTTTTTATCTACCAATGATGCCTGCAGGTAATCCCAATGGCAAACTAAAACAGAAACTGCCTCTGAAATTAAACCCAAACCACTGAACACACAAGAATTGTTGTTGTGATTTTCGATAAATTTGGCCGCACCCATAACCTTTCAGTTTGACTGCAAAAAGTAGACTAATTTTTGTTTCTTTTTGTTCAGTATAACAAAAACAACCCTCATCGTCATCGCAAAAAGCACATCTAAAAGGTGTTGCCATGATTTTAAAAAAGGGATCTCGCTACTGCATTTCTATGTTGAGATTTGGATTTTGTAGCTTTTTCAGCTTTTGATTGATAGGGAGGTGTTGTCATTTGTTTTTGTTTTTGTATCCTTTCTGAATAACCGCTTGGTGGTGTGGAAGAAGATAAATAATTTTTGATTTTTTGTTTTAAATCATAAGATGGTAACCCTAATGTATAATTTACTCGATTTGCGGCAATTTACTATGCAAAGTATGGAAACCCTGTGAGAGCTTTCACTTGAGACCGATGTATGCAAGCCAATATAGCCAGACTGAGAGGCAAACGTCCTATCTTCCTTGTGCTGAACAAATTCCTCGAATAGAGTATAGATGCAAATGGTCTTGTATCGTTTCAAAAGTGTAACATTTTCTTACACTAAAACAACGAGATCTTCTCAAATGCACATGCGATAGCTGAATTATAATTTATTCCAAAGCACACAATTAAGAGATATCATATTTTATGATGTCCCAAAACGCACTACACAGAGTGTCAGTCGTCATCGTAAAAAAAAATGAGATTCGTAGACACAAGCAAAAAAACAGGTTTGGCTGGTTTGCCATCAGTTTCAGTATTCATCATTCCCGCCATTAATACACATTACATATACATAGGTACTACAAAATATCCATCCAATAATGGGACATGCATATGAATGTATATGCAAGCACGAGTAAAGAAATTGTTCACCCAGAGATGTTATATGTAACATTTCTATTGGTATGTTTTTTTAGGTTTTATAAAATTAATAAAAGAGTTTGCTGGAATCGTCTCAAAAAGTAATTATTCCTGTATTGCATAACATATTTTATTGCTTAATTTGTTTGCCGCACAAATTTAGTAGATATTATGTGTTACCTACTATTTTTCTTCATGGTTTTATAATATCAATGAAACTCATACAAAATTGACAAAATTATTTGCCATATACGCATAAGTAAAGTTAAGCACAACAAAAAATATCTTTTAAAGAATGACCCTAAATTTTCTTCTTTTTTTAAGAATAATATATTTGACACCTTCATGGGGAAAAAATGTACCTACAATAATCTTGCACATAACGTCAGATTTTTGAGATAACCCCAAAAAAGTTTTTCGTTTCAGGTTGTCTGAACATTTTGAGGTTTTTTGATGAGGCTTTTGACATAAACTTATGTATTCTTATGCTTATTATGTTTTGGCCTTAACTAACTAACTTAATAGTAACTCCAATAATATTTACTAAACCTGACGTTATGGGCAAGATTATTGTAGGTACATTTTTTCCCCATGAAGGTGTCAAATATATTATTCTTAAAAAAAGAAGAAAATTTAGGGTCATTCTTTAAAAGATATTTTTTGTTGTGCTTAACTTTACTTTCATATAATTGAGGAGGTGATTTTCAAAACCAGCTATCGGCAAAAAAATCGGAAAATGAGAATGGATGTCATTTTTCCGGTCTTATTAACGCGCATCTGATTCAATCAAAAATTAATTTCTAAACAGGACAGAAATCTATACCAAAAACTGCACCTAAAATATTTTTTTTATATAATGGATCGGTAGTAGCTGGTTTTGGAAATCAGCTCCTCAACTAACAACCCTGCTTAAATGCTTTTTTCTTTTATCTATTCGACTACAACGAAAACTCAGCAGACAGTGTACACACACAGACACATTCGCTGAGCACCTTGAAATAAGGAAGTTGATTAGGGTGCGCATTAAAATCAAACTTTCTCAAATGTGATGTCTCAATAGGGGTATTCACTATTAGATGCAAATGGTCTTGTATCGTTTCAAAAGTGTAACATTTTCTTACACTAAAACAACGAGATCTTCTCAAATGCACATGCGATAGCTGAATTATAATTTATTCCAAAGCACACAATTAAGAGATATCATATTTTACGATGTCCCAAAACGCACTACACAGAGTGTCAGTCGTCATCGTAAAAAAAAAATGAGATTCGTAGACACAAGCAAAAAAACAGGTTTGGCTGGTTTGCCATCAGTTTCAGTATTCATCATTCCCGCCATTAATACATATTACATATACATAGGTACTACAAAATATCCATCCAATAATGGGACATGCATATGAATGTATATGCAAGCACGAGTAAAGAAATTGTTCACCCAGAGATGTTATATGTAACATTTCTATTGGTATGTTTTTTTAGGTTTTATAAAATTAATAAAAGAGTTTGCTGGAATCGTCTCAAAAAGTAATTATTCCTGTATTGCATAACATATTTTATTGCTTAATTTGTTTGCCGCACAAATTTAGTAGATATTATGTGTTACCTACTATTTTTCTTCATGGTTTTATAATATCAATGAAACTCATACAAAATTGACAAAATTATTTGCCATATACGCATAAGTAAAGTTAAGCACAACAAAAAATATCTTTTAAAGAATGACCCTAAATTTTCTTCTTTTTTTAAGAATAATATATTTGACACCTTCATGGGGAAAAAATGTACCTACAATAATCTTGCCCATAACGTCAGATTTTTGAGATAACCCCAAAAAAGTTTTTTGTTTCAGGTTGTCTGAACATTTTGAGGTTTTTTTGATGAGGCTTTTGACATAAACTTATGTTTTCTTTTGCTTATTATGTTTTGGCCTTAACATCTATGAAAACTGGGGTGGAATCATATAATGTAATAGTTGCTGGTCAAAATATATTTATTTGTGTTTTATGCAATATAGTTTACTTTAAAAACGCTTATTTGCGCGATTGAAGTGACACCCAATTAGTTTTCGTCTTCATACAAAAATATGCAATTTTCATAAAAGTTTGATGGTTATTTATTGGCGTTGGAAAAGCGATCAACTATAAGTTAGTGCGTTAAAGGTTTGTCTTTTTAACGCGCCTCTGATTCAATCAAAAATTTATTTCTAAACAGGACAGAAATCTATACCAAAAACTGCACCTAAAATATTTGTTTTATAAAATGGATCGGTAGTAGCTGGTTTTGGAAATCAGCTCCTCTACTAACAACCCTGCTCAAATGCTTTTTTCTTTTATCTATTCGACTACAACGAAAACTCAGCAGACAGTGTATTTTTACCAGGAAAAATATATTCCTGGTAAATTCTACCAGAATTCTGGTAGATTTTTACCAGGAAAAAAAATATTCCTGGTATATTCTACCAGAATTCTGGTAATTTTTACCAGGAAAAAAATATTCCTGGTATATTCTACCAGAATTCTGGTACATTTTTACCAGGAGAAAAAAAATTCCTGGTATATTCTACCAGAATTCTGGTATATTTTTACCAGGAATACTGATGTAGCACAAAAAATCGAAAAACCCATTCTTGATTATACTAGGTGGTTTATATACAATGAAAATATCCATCCAATAACGGGACATGCATATGCATGTATGTGTATGCAAGCACGAGTAATGAAATTGTTGACACAGAGATGTTAAATATAACATTGTTATTGGTAGTTTTTTCAGGTTTTATTAAATAATTAAAAGAGTTTGCTTAATCGTCTCTAAAAGTAATTATTTCTGTATAGCTAAAGGTATTTCATTGCTAAATTTGTTCGGCACACAAATTTAGTAAATATTATTGGAGTTACTATTAAGTTAGTTAGTTAAGGCCAAAACATAATAAGCATAAGAAAACATATTCTTATGTCAAAAGCCTCATCAAAAAACCTCAAAATGTTCAGACAACCTGAAACGAAAAACTTTTTTGGGGTTATCTCAAAAACCTGACGTCTTCAACGAGATAAACTGGATAATAAGTGTGTAAATGTCCTAAAAATGCAAATGGAACGGCCGATAAGCCAATTTCAGCACATCACAAATTTTCACTTTGTTTGCTAAAATACCGCGCATATCCATAATCTACTTAACTGATTCGTGGGTATTTGAACAAACCTGTCAGATATTGATTAAACTTACCGTAGCTGTGAATTTTATTTTTGGTAACCATTATCGATTTTTTTTACCATCAAAAAAGAAACTTTTTAAATTTTAATGTTTTTATTAATTTTGTTTGTGAAAACTGCATGAAAATATTCCAATAAAAAAAAACCAACAAAAATCTACATCATATGTCCCTACTAATTTTGTTACGCATCTCTGTTTTCTGTTCAATGTGCAGAGAGCTTTACTTTTATAATATAACAACCCTGCGCATTGAACAATGTGCAATGTGGTATTGGAAGAAAGAAAATCGAAACTTGTGTGTTAGTTCTGTGCAAAAATCGAAGAGAGAAACACGCGGTTTTTATTTGCGGTAACTTATTCCAATAAAATTGTTGCCAAAATTTTATTTTATTAACGTAAGTAAAATTAATGAAAATATTACATTACTTTGTAATTATTAACAACGTAATATTGTTATATTTTCTTAGTGTTGATTTGTTTTTTTTTTCAACCCCCATTTTGAACTTCACAAAAAAGCAGGCGCTTTTCATTTAGCAACCTACCAGCTACAACAATCATCACCCAGGCCAAACTAAATTATATAAATATAAATTACGCATAAAAACAGTAAGTACCACCTTTTTAATAGAAATGAAAATAAACTAGGTATACCACCAGCGCATTGAACAATGTGCAATGTGGTATTGGAAGAAAGAAAATTGAAACTTTTGTGTAAGTTCTGTGCACACATCGAAGAGAGAAACACGCGGTTTTTATTTGCTGTAACTTATTCGTGATTTTCCAATAAAATTGTTGGCAAAATTTTATTTTATTAGCGTAAGTAAAATTAATGAAAATATTACATAACTTTGTAATTATTAACAAAGTAATATTGTAATATTTTCTTCGTGTTAAATTGTTTTTTTTTTCAACCCCCATTTTGAAACTCACAAAAAAGCAGGCGCTTTTTATATAGCAACCTACCAGCTACAACAATCGTCACCCAGACCAAACTAAATTATGTAAATATAAATTACGCATAAAAAAAATATTATTATTATTATTATAGTTTATTAACAAATAATTAAAATTACATGATAATATAAAACAAAATTACGAACCAAGCTGCGGAGACTATTGGTTCTAAGGATAATTTAAAATCAAATGATAATGTTTGTTATGCCTATAAATTCATTGATAAGATTAATATTTTTACAATTGGTTTCTTGAATTATTTCATAGATTGATTTGTTTTTTAATTTTAATATTTGTTTTACGGAGCAATTTTCTAAAATATGGCTTAGATCCATGTTAGTGTTGCAAGAGTCGCAGTTTGGTGGGTTATTTTTGGTAAGAAGGTATTGATGAGAAGCGGCAGTGTGTCCAAGTCTTATTCGAACGAAGTTCGATATTTTATGTTTGGGAATATCTGTGGGGTAAAATGTAAATGGGTTTCAATCTTTCGGGGTTAACTTTTTTGTAGTGGTGATGGTAGAGGTTCCAATCATATTTTAAGTTGTTTGTTGTGATTTTTACTTGCGATTATAGGTACTATAAGGCAAGTTATGGATTCGTGCAGGAAAAAAAATTTGAGATAACAATCACACATGACATAACGATGATGGAGAAGTCGAAAAAAGTGGGTCTGGAAATTCCGTCCGTCTGTCTGTCTGTCTGTCTGTCTGTCTGTATGTCTGTTCGCGCCTCTGGAGGCTAAACGGGTGGGCCGATTAGCCTCGAGCCGTCCCTCGGAACAATTTTTTTATTTTTACTCTAGGCCCAAAAATAACGGCACCTGCAATACAATCTTGAAGACAAAAATTAATTTTCTCAAAAACAGCTCTAACGATTTTGATAAAACTTTCAGAATGCTATTTTTGCAAGACAGTCTATCTTTTGGTTAGAAATTTTTTTTCAAAATTTGTCTAATAACGGTACCTCTCATAGAACCAGTATTTTCAAATCAAATTTTCTCGTAAGCCAGTCATTCGATTTCAATAAAATTTCGGCCACAGAAAGTCATTCATAATTTTCTTAATATGGCATTTCAAAATTTTGAAAAACTTTTTTTTTTGATTTTTTATAATTTTTTCAAAAAAAAATTTGATTTTCGAAATATGTTGAAAACGGGTATATTGTTTTTTTTTAAATTATTTTTTTCAAATGTAAACTACAGATTGTCATCTATTTGCATACTCAAAAAAATTTCAAAACATTTTTTGGAAAAGTTTTTCAAAAATAACCTTTTAAAAAAAAAACTGGTCGAACGATTTTCAATATTTCTTTTTCCTAGATTAACTTAAAGCTTTGAAATTTTATTGCATTCTTTGTTTTTCCGAGAAAACTCTTAAACTAATTTAAAAAATAAAAGAATTTTCGAAATTATTTAAATTTTTTTTAATATCCATATATGCAGCCACTAAGCAATTGCTTATCAGAAGAGCAAGTTCGTGCGACCCAGTCGTGCATTTTATTTGTATATGTTTTAATATGTCTAATTTAGTATAGATGTCGAATCTATATACGGGAGCTTTATTAGCAAGATCTGCCGCAAAATCTGCGTATTCATTTCCAAGAATGCCAACGTGTCCTGGAGTCCACATCAGTTTGAGTTTTGTTGGTGATTTGATCAGTTGGTATCGGATTTCGGATATCAGCTCGGAGTTATTGTTTGGGTTTTGTATCGCGTTCAGGACTGAAATGCTATCTGAGCATATTACATATCTACCTCGGTGGTTCATGACCGTTTTTGTAGCTTGGAGAATCCCAAAGGCTTCAGCTGTAAATATTGATGCGATATCAGGAAGATTACCAATGCAGGCAATCGTCCCATTTTCAAAAGATACGGCGAAAGATGTACTTACTGATGTCTTTGATCCGTCTGTGAAAAAAATAAGTAGCACCTTTTTAATAGAAACGAAAATAAACTATACCACCAGCGCATTGAACAATGTGCATTGTGGTATTGGAAGAAAGAAAATCGAAACGTGTGTAAGTTCTGTGCACACATAGAAGAGAGAAACACGCGGTTTTTATTTGCGGTAACTTATTCGTGATTTTTCAATAAAATTGTTGGCAAAATTTTATTTTATTAGCGTAAGTAAAACTAATGAAAATATTACATTACTTTGTAATTATTAACAAAGTAATATTGTAATATTTTCTTCGTGTTGAATTGTTTTTCTTTCAACACCCATTTTGAAACTCACAAAAAAGCAGGCGAAAATAAAACATAACGAAAATAAACTATACCACCAGAACTAGAAAACACTTAATTGTATAAAAAGAGGTAGCATCCTTTTATTTGAAATTCGTTCTTGTATCGTTTTAAAGCAAAATTCAAAGCGATAGATCTGACTTTGTATAGCTTATTTTCATTAAGTTTGAGATGGACATTCAAACTAACATTAATTCTCCCATACCCAACAGATTCCAAGAAAATTAAAAAATTTTAACAATCATCGGCTTAACATCTGAAAAACTACCTGCTACAACAATCATCGGCTAGACATTGACATCTGAAAACTACCAGCTACTTCAATCATCGGCTACATCTGACTACCTACCAGCTTACAATCATCACCCAGACCAAACTAAATTATATTTTAAACAGATTCTTTTTATCTGTTTAAAATATAATTAGTAGGTAACACCTTTTTAATAGATCGGCTAGACATTACCACCAGAACTAGAAAAAACTTAATTGTATAAAAAAAGGTAGCATCCTTTTATTTGAAATTCGATAGATCTGACTTTGTATAGCTTATTTTAATTCTCATTAAGTTTGAGATGGACATTTAAACTAACATTATTTCTCCCATACCCAACAGATTCCAAGAAAATTAAAAAAATTTAACAATCATCGGCTAAACATCTGAAAAACTACCTGCTACAACAATCATCGGCTAGACATTGACATCTGAAAACTACCAGCTACTTCAATCATCGGCTACATCTGGCAACCTACCAGCTACTACAATCATCACCCAGCCCAACAAAATTATATTTTAAACAGATAAAAACAGTAAGTAACACCTTTTTAATAGAAACGAAAATTAACTATACCACCAGAACTAGAAAAAACTTAATTGTATAAAAGAGGTAGCATCCTTTTATTTGAAATTCGATAGATCTGACTTTGTATAGCTTATTTTAATTTTCATTAAGTTTGAGATGGACATTTAAACTAACATTATTTCTCCCATACCCAACAGATTCCAAGAAAATTAAAAAAAATTAACAATCATCGGCTTAACACCTGAAAAACTACCAGCTTCTACAATCATCGGCTACATCTGACAATGTACCAGCTACTACAATCATAACCCAGCCCAACAAAATTATATTTTAAACAGATAAAAACAGTAAGTAACACCTTTTTAATAGAAACGAAAATAAACTATACCACCAGAACTAGAAAAAACTTAATTGTTTAAAAAGAGGTAGCATCCTTTTATTTGAAATTCGTTCTTGTATCGTTTTAAAGCAAAATTCAAAGCGATAGATCTGACTTTGTATAGCTTATTTTCATTAAGTTTGAGATGGACATTTAAACTAACATTATTTCTCCCATACCCAACAGATTCCAAGAAAATTAAAAAAAATTAACAATCATCGGCTTAACACCTGAAAAACTACCAGCTTCTTCAATCATCGGCTACATCTGACAATCTACCAGCTACTACAATCATCACCCAGCCCAACAAAATTATATTTTAAACAGATAAAAACAGTAAGTAACACCTTTTTAATAGAAACGAAAATAAACTATACCACCAGAACTAGCCAAAACTTAATTTTATAAAAAGAAGTAGCATCCTTTTATTTGAAATTCGTTCTTGTATCGTTTTAAAGCAAAATTCAAAGCGATAGATCTGACTTTGTATAGCTTATTTTAATTTTCATTAAGTTTGAGATGGACAATATGAAACTGAGTACTACTTGAGTTTAACTTATAACATATCAGTGGCGATTCCTGGTCTCTAATATTAGGTTGGCTACTTCCATAGGACGGTTTTTGTCTTGAATATCTCAAAACCACCTCAATAAATACTTTCAAAATTTCATACCATACATATGTATACAGGGTGATTCACCAGCGTTGTGCCAAAAAGCTTGAACGTGTAGGTTGAGTTGAGACAAGAAAAAAATCGTATGGGAGGGGGGGGGTCTATTCCCCCCCGTTTAGCCGGGAGGGGCAATTTTCTGAAAAATTTACTTATTTTGTAAAAAAAAATAAAATGCACGACTGGGTCGCACGAACTTGCTCTAATGTGTGACAGTGGTATTGGTGCTTGAGATTTTGATAAAAATAAATTTTTCAAAATTCTTAAATAAATACTTAAACTAATTTGAGCTGAAAAAAAAGTACGCCATTTTATTTCTTTTATAAATTTGAATTTATGAGAATAAATTTATAAAAATCTGTGGAGCGGTTTTTGAGAAAAAAAGTTTTTTTTGAAAAACTTTTTGAAAAATTTTTTCAAAAAAAATTCAAAAACGCCAGTTCATAGGTATTCAGCAAATACATTTATTTAAAAATTTTAGAAAAAAATTTAATAAGCAGTTTTCAAAATATTAATTTTTTAAATTTTTTTTTTAAATGCTTTTAAAAATACAAAAAAATATTTTTCAAAAATATTGGTATGCAATACAAATTGAGCTACCTACAGCTATATGTGTGTGAAATTTCGAAAGAATCGGTTAAGTCGTTTTCGAGTTAGTCGAAAGCAAAAAAAACGGTCCTATGGAAAGTACCGTTCTTAGCCATTTTTTAAAACTTTTTTTTCAGCCATATGATTGGTCGTACCTAAAAAGTAACACTGATTTTTTTAAATAAAAATCGTTAGAGCCGTTTTTGAGAAAAATAAGCTTTAAAATAACGGTTGTATGGCAGGTACCGTTATTTTTTGAGCTAAAAAAAAAAATTTCAATTTCCTTTCTGCACAATACCTAAAAAAGTCTATATACCAAGTTTGAAGCAATTCGGCCCACGCGTTTGGGCTGTAGGTCTTCATACAGACAGACAGACAGACAGACAGACAGACAGACAGACAGACAGACAGACAGACATACAGACGGACAGAATTTTTAGACCATCTTTTTTCGTCTTCGCTATCATCGTAATGTCATGTTTGATTGTTATCTCAAAACTTTTTTTTTCGACGAATGCATAACTTGCCTTATAGTACCTATAATCGCAAGTAAAAATATTAAAAATCAACGGCTTCGTTTACAACACCGTGTTATACCTTTTTAGAAAGCCATTTTGATTTTTGTTTTTGTGAAGAAGTAGGTTTGGTTATTTTTGAATACCTTGGCAACAAAAAGTCGTAGAGCCATACGGTTTTCAGTGTTGGATTAAAGATTGATGGGAGCATTGAATTCTGAGAACAAAAATTATACTTAATTACGTAAAATTAAAAAAAAAAATTAGTTTTCTATTATTTTTTCAAATTTTTTTTCAAAATTTTGAGTTTGAGAATTTATATTTTTTAAAGTATTTGCTAAAACAATTTAATTTAAAAACAAAATGAAAGAAGTTTTTGGCTTTCCAAAAAGGTATAACACGGTGTTGTAAACGAAGCCGTTGATTTTTAATATTTTTTTGTTACAAATTCAAAAATTTTCAAATTTTCAAATGATTTTATTTCATATAATATACAAACATTTTGGTATCTACTCATTACATGACATGGCATATACGCCGTCTGCCAGTTGGCAATAATACTTTGTACAATTATACAATTTATAATAATTGAAGTGTTTCAAATTGATTTTAAAAAAGTTCCTTTATAATTCGATTTCTGTAACCAAGTGCTATCTTAATATACTGATACAGAACCTCCCAATCAGACTCCCCGTTAAGAATTTTAATTATTTCAGCTTCATTAAGGTAACTCTTCCCAATGGTACTTCTTCTGGTTTCCACAAGAATCGGACATCTGCCCAGGAAATGAAATACGTCCTCCTTTCTTGTTACAAAATAAGTAAATTTTTCAGAAAATTGCCCCTCCCGGCTAAACGGGGGGGGGGGGAATAGACCCCCCTTCTCATACGATTTTTTTCTTGTCTCAACTCAACCTACACGTTCAAGCTTTTTGGCACAACGCTGGTGAATCACCCTGTATATATGGTGTAGGTAGGTAGCTTAATTTATACTGCGAGAACGCGTACCTCTACATTTTTAAAAAATATTTTTTTGTAAATATTTTAAAAGGTATTATTTTTAATTTTAAAAACTAAAATTTTGAAAACTGCTCATTAATTTTTTTTCAAAAATTGGAAATAAATGTATTTCCTAAATGTCTATTAACTGGGCGTTTTTAAATTTTTTTTTGAATATGTAAACATGTTTTCAAACATTTTTCAAAAAAAAACTTTTTTTCTCAAAAATTGCTCCACAGATCATAAATTTAGTGAATTTATCCATAAAAAAAGACGTACGTTTTACTTGCGATTATAGGTAGGTACTATAAGGCAAGTTAAGGATTCGTGCAGAAAAAAAAATTTGAGATAACAATCACACATGACATTACGATGATGGAGAAGTCGAAAAAAGTGGGTCTGGAAATTCCGTCCGTCTGTCTGTGTGTCTGTCTGTCTGTCAAATCATATTTTCTCGTAAACTTTACATTCGATTTCAATAAAATTTTGGCCACAGAAAATCATTCATAATTTTATTAATATGGCATTTCAAAATTTTTTTTTTTTTTGATTTTTATAATTTTTTTCAAAAAAAATTTTGGTTTTCGAAATATGTTGGAAACGGGTATATTGATTTTTTTTAAAATTATTTTTCAAATGTAAACTACAGATTACCATATATTTGCATACTCAAATAAATTGAACGGAAATAATATGTAATAAATAACCAACAACAATTATTACGAACCCTCTTTTTAGATTAACCAACAAATCAACGTAATCAACGATTTGATACTTTGAAAAGTATATCGACTCACTTCAAAGTGGTTCACCGATTAGATGGAGTAGGTGTTTACCGGTGTACTTTTAATGACTGTTCGTCAATTACTTCCACTTTTTCAAATTTTTCACGTCATTGTAAAACGCACATTAAGGATGGATTGACACTATTTTTGTCATCCTCGAATATTGTTGAGAGTTCAGATTTGCCTTCTTATTCTGAATTTGTATCATATTCTTATCGTATTTCTCCTCCAACTGCAGTTTCCTCTGACATAAATCATTTTAATCAAGCAAACTCTGATATAGATATGGACAGAGATAATGATAATACTCTTCATAATTATATTAATATTAATAAAATTGGAATAAAGTTTGCTATGCAATTATACAGTATGGATAATTTGTCACCCAAGGATGCGACTACAATAATAGGAATGATTAAGGAATCCATTCACGAGCCCATGATAGAGTTCTTTAAAATATTTGCTAATAAAAGTGACCGACCGGTCGAAGATCGCTTCATCGTTAATTGGAGCGGTTGAAAAGCCGTTCGAATTATGCAGCACTGATCACAATCTTATGCAATGGCTGACATTGAATGATTATTTATGTGCAGCTACAGAGTTCACTATTAATGACGAGTTACAAAACGTTTATCGTAATGGAATTAATTGCCATGAAGATCATACAACTACGGGGGTTCTCCTCCCACTTGAATTTCAATTCAGAAAAACTTTTGAAAAAAATGATCTATTAATTAAAACTATCACAGAAATCCACAAAATTTCAAGTGATGAGTCGAATATCTCACATTTCATTAAAGGAAAAGCTTGGCGAAAAAAACTTGAATTGTTTTCATCTTATGAAACTGTCATACCTTATTTCTTATACATGGATGATGCGGAAATAAATAACCCGTTAGGCTCACACGCCGATCCTATTTCATTTATTTATTATTCATTTCCCGTCATCCCGGGGAAATCTGATGTAAATTTAGCTGCACTTTTCAAAGCTCGCGACTACAAATCGTTCGGAAATAAAAAATGCCTTTACGCACTTATTGAAAAAATTAAATTTTTGGAAGAAACAGGAATTAATATCGCTACATCTGAAGGAATAAAAAAGGTTCACTTTGTTATGGCTTTATTGATTGGTGATAATTTGGGTTTAAATGCTATCTTAGGTTTTTCTTCGTGCAGTAGTACATTTTTTTGTCGATTTTGTAAACTTCCAAAAAAAAAAACTTCTGAAATGCCTATTGAAGTTATAAATTTGCTACGTAATAGGGAGAACTATGAACAAGACGTCGCTGTTAACGATTACAAACAAACGGGCATACACGAGAATTCAGTTTTCAATTCTATTAAATCATTCCACGTAACTTCCAACTATTCAGTAGATGTGATGCATGATATTTTTGAGGGCGTATGCCACTATAACATGTGTCACATTATTCGATATATTATTGAATTGAAGTTTTTCTCAAATTTGGAGTCTTTCAACGACCGAATTAACTCGTTTAATTACGGAGAAATTGAAATCGGAAACATTTCACAGTCACCAATTACGAATGACCATTTAAAAAATATGCATTTAAAGAAATCCGCGCGTGAAATGATGACTTTTGTTTATCATTTTCCCCTTAATTGTGGCCGATCGTATTCCTGAAAAAGATGAAATCTGGATTTTCTTCTTGAATTTTGTAGAAATCATAGATATTCTTTTAGATTTCAATATTTCGAATGACATGA
The DNA here is from genome assembly GCA_916050605.2 of Platycheirus albimanus. Taxonomy (NCBI): domain Eukaryota; kingdom Metazoa; phylum Arthropoda; class Insecta; order Diptera; family Syrphidae; genus Platycheirus; species Platycheirus albimanus. The sequence goes on along the minus strand of OU696696.1, from coordinate 159,619,217 downwards.
TTGATCACCTTGCTGAACTTATAAGAAAACACCATCTTGACTATGTAAAGTTGTTCAAAGATACTCTTAAACCAAAACATCATTTCATGGTGCATTACCCATTGGTATTTCGCATGTCTGGCGTGCCGCGTAATTTTTGGTGTTTCCAATTCGAAGCCAAACATAAGGAATTCAAGAAATATGCGCGAGTCATTAACTGTCGAAAGAACATTCCACTCACATTATCAATCAAATTTCAATTTAAATTCGCACAATCGATATTAAATGAGACTTCTACTGATCTTGTGACTTTCCCTGATTGTCACATGCTTGATACTTGCCACTTCGAATTGATAAATGACTACAAATTACGTCAGGGAATCCATTCAGATTTCTCAAGTTTCTCACAATGCGTCTATTACGGCAAACTATTCAGTAAAGGTTATTTCATTTCACAATGTCTAGATAATGCAACAGAAAATGCGTACATATTTCGAATAAATGAGGTAGTTAAGTTTTCTGAGCAAACTTTTCCGTATTTAGTATGCGAACGTGTTCAAATAAATGCATATCGAAAGCACTACGCTGCAATCGAAATTGGCAATGCCACCACACCAATTAAATATTTATCTCATCATTTACTACGAATAGATAATTGCAAAAGTCCTCCAATAAATGCTTATAAGATATCTCGTGGTTTGGTAATGATGAGACCAAAAATAATATATTAATTATTAATTAATTCCTATTGCTTCAGTTCCTTTTTCTTTCTTGATATTTTGCATTTAGATTAAGAGGGTAATCATAATACCTATTACTATTGCTTGGCGTTCATAGCTTATAATCAAAATTTCTTGCTCTAATCAAACATCTAACAAAATTGATAAAAACAATGGAAGAATCAGAACCACGTTCACCGTCACCTGTGGAGGAAAATACGATAAGTGAATTTAAACAAACAGAAACACCGGTCAACATTATCCCATCTAGTCAAGTCCTTCTATCGACTACAAATTATGTTTTGGTTCGAGATGACGGTAAATTAATACAAAACGATTTGTCATCGTCAAAAAACAACTCAATAAGTATTCAAGAGCAATCACACGATCAATCAACGGTAGTAGGGGAAAACGTTTCATTCTCAGAATTGATAAGTTCTTATTGCTCCAATGATGATGACAATGAGCTGGAAGCTCTCATAAGTCTTTTGAATGAATGGAAAATACCAAATTTTTTTCACCAATTTTTTATTGGTAAATATAAAATATTGATTTAAAGTCGAAATATTTCAATAAAAACCAAAAATTACGTTTTCAGATGAAAATCTTTTTGTACCAGTGTTGAAAGTGGCAAACGAATTTTTCATGAAGAGGTTTTTACAAACTTTAAATATAACAACCGCGAGTAGGATTGTTTTCTTTGATAAGTGGTATCAATGGAAAACCGAACGGTATACATCTTTATTTAATACTCCGTCTTTCGATGAGCGAAATGTGTCGACACCAACGACTAGTGTAGCGTCACCTTCATCTACCACAGCATCAGCGAGCAAAACTTTGATAGATATTTTAAACTGTAAAGATGGACAAACAATTAAAGATTATTATGAAGAAAATAAAAACATCGACAATATATCTGTTCGTAAGTTGCTCACCGATACAATTTTGAGTTACGCCAGAATAAATAACGTACATTTCTCGTCGAGCGATTTGATAAAGCTCTCAGAAGAAATACAGTTGGTGTTCGATGAGGATCCAGTAAGAAATTAGAAACTGTTACCGGTTATTTTTTTTTAATTTTCATTAATTCATAGTTAGATTACTACTGCACAAAAAAAGGCATGAAAAATCCTAAAGGGAAACTTGCAAACAAATTCCATAATTATAGAGGAAAAAGTCGTTCAATGAATCGCTTGTTTGCGGAACACAATAATAAAAAGAAGAAAGTCGATGATTTGCCGGTGGAACAAAATACTTTTGAACAAGAAAAGCTGCTTCTAAAAATAAAGCACGATCATCATACAATGAACGCTCAAGAAAAAAGTGATGCATGGGCAAAAACGTTTAATATTCGCCAATTAGATCTCCAAAAGGCTAATGATAAGGCAATTAAATGGGACAAATTCTATGAAAAATGGCACTTCATGAACTTTCCGAATGGCTATGAATATGTAAGAAAATAATTGAAAAATTGTAAATACTTTCTTTTCGGTTTTAACGTGTGTTTTCTGAAAAACTATTCAATGAAAACCATAATTCAAAAACCAAATTTTAGAATGCTTTTTTCTAATTTAACTTTAAAAATGAACTTTCTTTTTAGATCGAATCGGACTTTAACAGAATGTTCGCAAATAAAGACGATGTTCTGGTGGGTACCAAAATAGCCAATTTTTGTAATTTAATGCTGCAATACGCGTTCCCAAAATTAATAACCAACATTGAGATAAAAACCATGTTGTACGATTTCAATCAACAATGTCAAGCAAATGTGTGCGAAGTCTCTCAGAGTAACTATAATTAACTTTAGCTATATATTACATGCGGAGCCTTATCGCCAAATAATCTTTTTTTTAAAGTTTTTTGACTATGCCACTTATATGGCGATAAGGCACAGATATGTATAACAGGTTCTTATTTTTTTAAATCATTGTAAAACGTAGAATTTTTGAGCAACTTAAACGCTAAGCAATTCCTTAGTTTTGTATTTTATTCAAATATTTAAATAAATCTTGCTTTTTGGATTTTTAGATTGCGACTTTATAAATTTAACAGTTTTTTATTTCATACATCATAAATAATAAGATCAAAATTACTTATTTCCTTATAACAAAATTTTTAATTCTTTGATAGATACTATGATTGCGATGGTATTCATGCACTTGCACTATCTACTACCACCAACCGCACGTGATAGCAATAAGCGCTATACACCGTAAAAGATAGTCAAGAAGCATCGATAAGATTGTTTGCGCTCCCTCAAGACTACAAGGAATATAAAAATGGTATAGCTGCAAACAGTTCAAATTCCCAGCCACCGGTAATATCAATTATTGGTTCATTGCCAAAAATCGAAGAAATCCACGTAGATTTCGACAACACACATTTCAAGATGTTAACTATTGAACGTGCCATTGATATTTGCCTGAAAACATTCTTCACCTTTAACATGGCGTATCTGAAGTAATGTGAAAACTTTTGGCAATTCATAGATATTTATTTCTACCAAATCGAAAAATCAGCCACAAACGCCAAAGCACGCAGCCTTTTGCGATTCCTCAACTCAACTGAATGTCTAATTTCGTAAGATGTCACATTGAGATAAGTTGTTTTATTATTACAATAAAATAAGTTATTGTTTTTTTAAATTTTAAAAACGCTTATGTTTTCTTTAATTTTATGGATTGGTTTTTGGATTTTTAGATTGCGACTTTATGGACATTTTTTCAATAGGCCTTTTTTAGCTTTTTCACAGTTTCTTGAATCTAACGGTAAGCAAAACAAAAAACTTCTAAGTAACCATTCTCCCCCTAGGAAGTACCAAAGTTCTGGTGGATTTTACCAGGAAACAAAATATTCCTGGTATATTCTTCCAGAATTGTGTTACATTTTTACCAGGAAAAAAAAACTCCTGGTATATTTTACCAGAATTCTGGTGACTTTTACCAGGAAAAAAAATATTCCTGGTATATTCTACCAGAATTCTGGTACATTTTTACCAGAAAAAAAATATTCCTGGTATATTTTACCAGAATTCTGGTAATTTTTACTAGGAAAAAAAATATTCTACCAGAATTCTGGTACATTTTTACCAGGAAAAAAAAATATTCCTGGTATATTTTACCAGAATTCTGGTATAGTTTTACCAGGAAAAAAAATATTCCTGGTATATTCTACCAGAATTCTGGTACATTTTTACCAGGAAAAAATACTCCTGGTATATTTTACCAGAATTCTGGTAATTTTTACCAGGAAAAAAAATATTCCTGGTATATTCTACCAGAATTCTGGTACATTTTTACCAGGAAAAAAATACTCCTGGTATATTTTACCAGAATTCTGGTAATTTTTACCAGGAAAAAAAATATTCCTGGTATATTCTACCAGAATTCTGGTACATTTTTACCAGGAAAAAAATACTCCTGGTATATTTTACCAGAATTCTGGTAATTTTTACCAGGAAAGAAAATATTCCTGGTATATTCTACCAGAATTCTGGTACATTTTTACCAGGAAAAAAATACTCCTGGTATATTTTACCAGAATTCTGGTACGTTTTTACCAGGAGAAAAAAATATTCCTGGTATATTTTACTAGAATTCTGGTAATTTTTACCAGGAAAAAAATATTCCTGGTATATCCTACCAGAATTCTGGTACATTTTAACCAGGAAAATAATACTCCTGGTATATTTTACCAGAATTCTGGTACATTTTTACCAGGAGAAAAAAATATTCCTGGTATATCTTACCAGAATTCTGGTAATTTCTACCAGAAAAAAAAATATTCCTGGTATATTCTACCAGAATTCTGGTACATTTTTACCAGAAAAAAATATTCCTGGTATATTTTACCAGAATTCTGGTATAGTTTTACCAGGAAAAAAAATATTCCTGGTATATTCTCCCAGAATTCTGGTACATTTTTAAAAGGAGAAAAAAATATTCCTGGTATATTCTACCAGAATTCTGGTAAATTTTTACCAGGAAAAAAAAATATTCCTGGTATATTCTACCAGAATTCTGGTGATTTTTAACAGGAGAAAAAAATATTCCTGGTATATTCTACCAGAATTCTGCTTCATTTTTACCAGGAGAAAAAAATATTCCTGGTATATTCTACCAGAGTTCCGGTACATTTTTACCAGGAAAAAAAATATTCCTGGTATATTTTACCAGAATTCTGGTGCATTTTTACCAGGAGAAAAAAAAATTCCTGGTATATTCTACCAGAATTCTGGTAAATTTTTACCAGGAGAAAAAAATATTCATGGTGTATTCTATCAGAATTCTGGTGATTTTTACCAGGAGAAAAAAGTATTCCTGGTATATTCTACCAGAATTCTGGTAAATTTTTACCAGGAGAAAAAAATATTCATGGTGTATTCTACCAGAATTCTGGTGATTTTTACCAGGAGAAAAAAATATTCCTGGTATATTCTACCAGAATTCTGCTTCATTTTTACCAGGAGAAAAAAATATTCCTGGTATATTCTACCAGAATTCTGGTAAATTTTTACCAGGAGAAAAAAATATTCATGGTGTATTCTACCAGAATTCTGGTATATTTTTACCAGGAATACTGGGGAAGATTTTACCAAAAAAAAAAAATTCCTGGTGTATTCTACCAGAATTCTGGTATATTTTTACCAGGAATACTGGGGAAAATTTTACCAGAAAAAAAAAATATTCCTGGTATATTCTACAAGAATACTGCTTTTATTCCCGGTATAATTTTTACCAGGAAAATAAATCTCCTGGTATATTCTACCAGAAATCTGGTGTATTTTACCAGGAATTCTTCGAAAAATCTCCTGGTAATATTTACCATGATTTTCTGGAAAATTTTACCAAGACGCCTGGTAGGAATCTAAAAACCACTTTTTCTGGATAAATTTAGCGGGAAATCTGGTCACCAGTACCAGTTTTATTTTTTGAGTGTACCTCCCCTTCATTTCACAATGTCTAGATAATGCAACAGAAAATGGGTACATATTTCGAATAAATGAGGTAGTTAAGTTTTCTGAGCAAACTTTTCCGTATTTAGTATGCGAACGTGTTCAAATAAATGCATATCGAAAGCACTACGCTGCAATCGAAATTGGCAATGCCACCACACCAATTAAATATTTATCTCATCATTTACTACGAATAGATAATTGCAAAAGTCCTCCAATAAATGCTTATAAGATATCTCGTGGTTTGGTAATGATAAGACCAAAAATAATATATTAATTATTAATTAATTCCTATTGCTTCAGTTCCTTTTTCTTTCTTGATATTTTGCATTTAGATTAAGAGGGTAATCATAATACCTATTACTATTGCTTGGCGTTCATAGCTTATAATCAAAATTTCTTGCTCTAATCAAACATCTAACAAAATTGATAAAAACAATGGAAGAATCAGAACCACGTTCACCGTCACCTGTGGAGGAAAATACGATAAGTGAATTTAAACAAACAGAAACACCGGTCAACATTATCCCATCTAGTCAAGTCCTTCTATCGACTACAAATTATGTTTTGGTTCGAGATGACGGTAAATTAATACAAAACGATTTGTCATCGTCAAAAAACAACTCAATAAGTATTCAAGAGCAATCACACGATCAATCAACGGTAGTAGGGGAAAACGTTTCATTCTCAGAATTGATAAGTTCTTATTGCTCCAATGATGATGACAATGAGCTGGAAGCTCTCATAAGTCTTTTGAATGAATGGAAAATACCAAATTTTTTTCACCAATTTTTTATTGGTAAATATAAAATATTGATTTAAAGTCGAAATATTTCAATAAAAACCAAAAATTACGTTTTCAGATGAAAATCTTTTTGTACCAGTGTTGAAAGTGGCAAACGAATTTTTCATGAAGAGGTTTTTACAAACTTTAAATATAACAACCGCGAGTAGGATTGTTTTCTTTGATAAGTGGTATCAATGGAAAACCGAACGGTATACATCTTTATTTAATACTCCGTCTTTCGATGAGCGAAATGTGTCGACACCAACGACTAGTGTAGCGTCACCTTCATCTACCACAGCATCAGCGAGCAAAACTTTGATAGATATTTTAAACTGTAAAGATGGACAAACAATTAAAGATTATTATGAAGAAAATAAAAACATCGACAATATATCTGTTCGTAAGTTGCTCACCGATACAATTTTGAGTTACGCCAGAATAAATAACGTACATTTCTCGTCGAGCGATTTGATAAAGCTCTCAGAAGAAATACAGTTGGTGTTCGATGAGGATCCAGTAAGAAATTAGAAACTGTTACCGGTTATTTTTTTTTAATTTTCATTAATTCATAGTTAGATTACTACTGCACAAAAAAAGGCATGAAAAATCCTAAAGGGAAACTTGCAAACAAATTCCATAATTATAGAGGAAAAAGTCGTTCAATGAATCGCTTGTTTGCGGAACACAATAATAAAAAGAAGAAAGTCGATGATTTGCCGGTGGAACAAAATACTTTTGAACAAGAAAAGCTGCTTCTAAAAATAAAGCACGATCATCATACAATGAACGCTCAAGAAAAAAGTGATGCATGGGCAAAAACGTTTAATATTCGCCAATTAGATCTCCAAAAGGCTAATGATAAGGCAATTAAATGGGACAAATTCTATGAAAAATGGCACTTCATGAACTTTCCGAATGGCTATGAATATGTAAGAAAATAATTGAAAAATTGTAAATACTTTCTTTTCGGTTTTAACGTGTGTTTTCTGAAAAACTATTCAATGAAAACCATAATTCAAAAACCAAATTTTAGAATGCTTTTTTCTAATTTAACTTTAAAAATGAACTTTCTTTTTAGATCGAATCGGACTTTAACAGAATGTTCGCAAATAAAGACGATGTTCTGGTGGGTACCAAAATAGCCAATTTTTGTAATTTAATGCTGCAATACGCGTTCCCAAAATTAATAACCAACATTGAGATAAAAACCATGTTGTACGATATCAATCAACAATGTCAAGCAAATGTGTGCGAAGTCTCTCAGAGTAACTATAATTAACTTTAGCTATATATTACATGCGGAGCCTTATCGCCAAATAATCTTTTTTTTAAAGTTTTTTGACTATGCCACTTATATGGCGATAAGGCACAGATATGTATAACAGGTTCTTATTTTTTTAAATCATTGTAAAACGTAGAATTTTTGAGCAACTTAAACGCTAAGCAATTCCTTAGTTTTGTATTTTATTCAAATATTTAAATAAATCTTGCTTTTTGGATTTTTAGATTGCGACTTTATAAATTTAACAGTTTTTTATTTCATACAGCATAAATAATAAGATCAAAATTACTTATTTCCTTATAACAAAATTTTTAATTCTTTGATAGATACTATGATTGCGATGGTATTCATGCACTTGCACTATCTACTACCACCAACCGCACGTGATAGCAATAAGCGCTATACACCGTAAAAGATAGTCAAGAAGCATCGATAAGATTGTTTGCGCTCCCTCAAGACTACAAGGAATATAAAAATGGTATAGCTGCAAACAGTTCAAATTCCCAGCCACCGGTAATATCAATTATTGGTTCATTGACGAAAATCGAAGAAATCCACGTAGATTTCGACAACACACATTTCAAGATGTTAACTATTGAACGTGCCATTGATATTTGCCTGAAAACATTCTTCACCTTTAACATGGCGTATCTGAAGTAATGTGAAAACTTTTGGCAATTCATAGATATTTATTTCTACCAAATCGAAAAATCAGCGTGCTTTTTGCCTTTTGCGATTCCTCAACTCAACTGAATGTCTAATTTCGTAAGATGTCACATTGAGATAAGTTGTTTTATTATTACAATAAAATAAGTTATTGTTTTTTTAAATTATAAAAACGCTTATGTTTTCTTTAATTTTATGGATTGGTTTTTGGATTTTTAGATTGCGACTTTATGGACATTTTTTCATTAGGCCTTTTTTAGCTTTTTCACAGTTTCTTGAATCTAACGGTAAGCAAAACAAAAAACTTCTAAGTAACCATTCTCCCCCTAGGAAGTACCAAAGTTCTGGTGGATTTTACCAGGAAACAAAATATTCCTGGTATATTCTTCCAGAATTGTGTTACATTTTTACCAGGAAAAAAAACTCCTGGTATATTTTACCAGAATTCTGGTGACTTTTACCAGGAAAAAAAATATTCCTGGTATATTCTACCAGAATTCTGGTACATTTTTACCAGAAAAAAAATATTCCTGGTATATTTTACCAGAATTCTGGTAATTTTTACTAGGAAAAAAAAATATTCTACCAGAATTCTGGTACATTTTTACCAGGAAAAAAAATATTCCTGGTATATTTTACCAGAATTCTGGTATAGTTTTACCAGGAAAAAAAATATTCCTGGTATATTCTACCAGAATTCTGGTACATTTTTACCAGGAAAAAATACTCCTGGTATATTTTACCAGAATTCTGGTAATTTTTACCAGGAAAAAAAATATTCCTGGTATATTCTACCAGAATTCTGGTACATTTTTACCAGGAAAAAAATACTCCTGGTATATTTTACCAGAATTCTGGTAATTTTTACCAGGAAAAAAAATATTCCTGGTATATTCTACCAGAATTCTGGTACATTTTTACCAGGAAAAAAATACTCCTGGTATATTTTACCAGAATTCTGGTAATTTTTACCAGGAAAGAAAATATTCCTGGTATATTCTACCAGAATTCTGGTACATTTTTACCAGGAAAAAAATACTCCTGGTATATTTTACCAGAATTCTGGTACGTTTTTACCAGGAGAAAAAAATATTCCTGGTATATTTTACTAGAATTCTGGTAATTTTTACCAGGAAAAAAATATTCCTGGTATATCCTACCAGAATTCTGGTACATTTTAACCAGGAAAATAATACTCCTGGTATATTTTACCAGAATTCTGGTACATTTTTACCAGGAGAAAAAAATATTCCTGGTATATTTTACCAGAATTCTGGTAATTTCTACCAGAAAAAAAAATATTCCTGGTATATTCTACCAGAATTCTGGTACATTTTTACCAGAAAAAAATATTCCTGGTATATTTTACCAGAATTCTGGTATAGTTTTACCAGGAAAAAAAATATTCCTGGTATATTCTCCCAGAATTCTGGTACATTTTTAAAAGGAGAAAAAAATATTCCTGGTATATTCTACCAGAATTCTGGTACATTTTTACCAGGAAAAAAAAATATTCCTGGTATATTCTACCAGAATTCTGGTGATTTTTAACAGGAGAAAAAAATATTCCTGGTATATTCTACCAGAATTCTGCTTCATTTTTACCAGGAGAAAAAAATATTCCTGGTATATTCTACCAGAGTTCCGGTACATTTTTACCAGGAAAAAAAATATTCCTGGTATATTTTACCAGAATTCTGGTGCATTTTTACCAGGAGAAAAAAAAATTCCTGGTATATTCTACCAGAATTCTGGTAAATTTTTACCAGGAGAAAAAAATATTCATGGTGTATTCTATCAGAATTCTGGTGATTTTTACCAGGAGAAAAAAGTATTCCTGGTATATTCTACCAGAATTCTGGTAAATTTTTACCAGGAGAAAAAAATATTCATGGTGTATTCTACCAGAATTCTGGTGATTTTTACCAGGAGAAAAAAATATTCCTGGTATATTCTACCAGAATTCTGCTTCATTTTTACCAGGAGAAAAAAATATTCCTGGTATAATCTACCAGAATTCTGGTAAATTTTTACCAGGAGAAAAAAATATTCATGGTGTATTCTACCAGAATTCTGGTATATTTTTACCAGGAATACTGGGGAAGATTTTACCAAAAACAAAAATTCCTGGTGTATTCTACCAGAATTCTGGTATATTTTTACCAGGAATACTGGGGAAAATTTTACCAGAAAAAAAAAATATTCCTGGTATATTCTACAAGAATACTGCTTTTATTCCCGGTATAATTTTTACCAGGAAAATAAATCTCCTGGTATATTCTACCAGAAATCTGGTGTATTTTACCAGGAATTCGTCGAAAAATCTCCTGGTAATATTTACCATGATTTTCTGGAAAATTTTACCAAGACGCCTGGTAGGAATCTAAAAACCACTTTTTCTGGATAAATTTAGCGGGAAATCTGGTCACCAGTACCAGTTTTATTTTTTGAGTGTACCTCCCAACCACAAGCCAATAAGAAAATTATGTGACTTCATATTGTTTGTTTTTGTAGAAATGTTTTTCTTGCGGCCATTTTGAAATTTTTTTTTGTCTACGCAAACTCTTTTGGCTAACATAAGTTTTCAGAGTAGCTAATAGGTTTCATTTTTTTTAATACACACACACAGGTAGATAGGATGAATTTCCTCTCAGAGAGAGAGCAGATACTCACCTCAAACTACATTATATAATATTAGCCAACAACTACAAATACAAACCACAATGCGTGAGTACAAGTAGGATTGGATTTTGGATTATTTGACTTTTTTTAAGAAGAAGGAATCAACGTTCTGTTAAGTAATTCGCGACACTGCATTCGTCGAAAAAAAAAGTTTTGAGATAACAATCAAACATTACGATGATAGCGAAGACGAAAAAAGATGGTCTAAAAATTCTGTCCGTCTGTATGTCTGTCTGTCTGTCTGTCTGTATGTATAGAGACCTACAGCCCAAACGGGTGGGCCGAATTGCTTCAAACTTAGTATATAGAGATTTTTTTCCGAGAAAACTCTTAAACTAATTTAAAAAATAAAAATCGTAATGTCATGTTTGATTGTTATCTCAAAACTTTTCTTTTCGACAAATGCATAATTTGCTATACCTAGTACCTATACCTATATATAATCGCAAGTAAAAAAGTTATTCGTATGAGCACGGCAAACTGATTCTTTTTTCATTATCACTCAAATACAAAAAAAAACTCAAATTGTAACAGATCCTCTAGTATGCATTTCTTACAGAAAACAAATTAAATTGTATACCTACGTAGAAACACACAATATATAGGTATGTATGCACATACCTAAATATCTAACTTCCCTCCAAAGTTTTATAAGAAAAAATACAAACTCATAAATAAAATAAAAATAAACTTAACTATCAACCGACACCACCATTAAATTTAACTCTCTTTCCCACTCATGATAAGAAAGTTATTAAATAACTGCGTTATTATGATTTATAACTGACAGCTGACGTGTGTTTAGTACCTTGTGTCACTGTCAAACAGCTTCAGTTTGGTTTGCAATTTAACCATGGATCGTCTTACAAATGAACAACGCTTGGAAATTATTGAATTTTACTATCAAAATTCGTGCTCGGTTCGAAATGTTCATTTCCGCTTTTTTATCGAAAAATTGTGTTCAGCGATGAGGCTCATTTTTGGTTGAATGGGTACGTAAATAAGCAAAATTGCCGCATTTGGAGTGAAGATCAGCCAGAAGCATTGCAACAGCTACCAATGCATCCCGAAAAAGCCACTGTTTGTTGCGGTTTATGGGCCGGCGGCATTATTGGGCCATATTTCTTCAAAGATGATGCGAATCGCAGCGTTACTGTCAATGGTGAACGCTACCGAGCGATGATAACAAACTTTTTTTTGCCCGAAATGGAAGTTCTTGACTTGCATAATATGTGGTTTCAACAAGACGGTGCCACATGCCACACAGCACGCGAAACAATGTCGCAATTGCGAGGCGAGTTTGGTGAACAGTTAATTTCACGTTTCGGGCCGGTCAATTGGCCGCCTAGATCGTGCGATTTGACACCATTAGACTATTTTTTGTGGGGGTATGTCAAGGCTAATGTCTATAGGGACAAGCCCGCTTCGATTGACGCACTGGAAGCCAACATCCATGCATTCATTCGTGAGATACCGGCCGATATGTGTGAAAGAGTATGCCAAAATTGGACTCAGCGGATGGGCTACCTGAGACGCAGCCGCGGTCAACATTTGCATGAAATTATCTTTAAACATTAAATTGCAAGGTTCAAACTATCGATTCAAATAAATATTTCATTAATTTTTTCGAATTTTGTGTGTTTTTTTTTTTAAAAAAAGTTCTAAACCTCTTAAAAAATCACCCGTTAGTTTGGACCTATTGACAATTTGAGGGTTGAAACTCATTTTCACACAATTTTAATCTTATGGGTAGGTACTTGTCACATATAAAATTGTTTCTATTAAGAAAAAACTTAATTTTTACCTTCTTCCAGAGAAATGCATTTTTTTCTCTTCCAACCAATATCAACATTTAAATACTATCCCGCTCTCTTTGGTTGAAGGCTCTTAATTCACCATATTATTATTCTTACCTTTCGCTTAATTTGAAGAAATCCTCATTCATTCCCCCTTTGAAATTCCTCTTTCACTATTTGACTTTAAAAATATAAACCTCTCTAACCACAGACCATATACAGACCGCCAACTCGTACTCCTCTTGCCTGAAACACCCTCGAAATATTTTTTCCAGTCTGCGAATACGTGTACATCTCTCTCTCTGTGCATTTTGTAATGGCAACTATACCTGCGTATGCCATTTATTTTTTAGGTGTGTTTGCTAAATGGGTTTTAAAGCAAGGGAGAGCGTAACACTCTCAAAATAAATGGCATATCAGCTGATTTTTAGCTTGGTGGCAAAAAGAGAGACCATATGGTGAGTTGGCGGTCTGTATCTTCTTGGTCCGTGTCTCTAACCTTGAATATTAATAATGCCTTCTCAAGTCATTTGGCATACAGAATAATAATAATAATCAGCCATTAAAAGGTCAAGTTTATATTTCCAAACACACACACACATCTAAAAAAGGGCGTCTCCTAGTTTTAATCAAAGAATGAATTTTTGATGTGTTGCGTTGTGGCGTGTTGTCTTGTGACAAGTTGCGAAAATGAACAGATTTGATCAGTTGCGACGTTATAAGTTGGGTCATGATAGGTTGCTATTTGATAGGTTGTACCTAACCCGATTTAAAGGTATTGCCAGTGTAGCAAAGTTTGGTATGAATTTTCGGTAATAGTTAGCAAATGCTACGAATCTTCTTACTTCATCTGCGTTTTTGGGAGTTGGGTAATTTTTCATTGCATTCGACTTAGATCTATCTGGTATAATACCATTATTGGATATTATGTGGCCTAAATATAAAACTTGTTTTCTAAGAAAAGCACATTTTCTAGGATGGATTTTAAGATTCACTTCCCTAAATCTTTCAAAAACTTCCATTAAATTTTTATTATGGTCTTCTAAATTTCTACCGAAGACTATTAAATCATCAAGATATACAAAACAACGTGAGTAAGTAAGACCTGACATAGCTACAGACATCATTCTTGAAAAAGTGCTGGGTGATATTTTTAAACCCATGGGAAGCCGTTTCATTTGATAATGTCCGTTTTCTGTTGAAAAGGCCGTGCAAGGTCTGCTATTTTTCTCTAATTCCATTTGATAATAACCTTGGCTTAAATCTATGCATGAAAAATATGTTGCACCTCCAACCATATCAAATATGTCAGTTATATTGGGTAATGGAAATTTATCATCCTCAATAACATCGTTTACTTTTCTATAATCAATTACCAATCTGACTTTTTGTATTCCCGTTATGGGATCTTTTTTCTTGGGAACTACAAGAATAGGTGAGTTCCAGGCGGATATTGAAGGTTCTATTATATCATTTTTGAGCATCTTTTCTACTTCGATTTGAATATCTTTTTTCTGAGAGTGAGGTAATCTATATGGTTTGGTATATTTTGCAGTAGCTCCTTCCTTGAGTGATATGTGGGCCTGACCTATATGTGTGTATGTTAATTTGTCGCTTTCTAGGTGAAAAATATCTTGAAATTTAGAACATATAGCTTTGAGTTCATATTTTTCCTCCTCATTAAGAGTTTCGAAATTTATTTCTTTAAGTAACTGTTTTGTTCGTAAATTTGAAGGGTTTATAGTTTGTTCGTATGCTAAAGTATGGTATTCTGATATTGGTGTGGACTTGGGTTTTATCCATTTGATTCTTACTTCGGATTCTCGGGTATTTAAAATTTTAATTGGAATTTTACCGTTTCTCGACTGAGAAATAGAACTTGCCATAAAAACTCCTTCACAAAGTTCTTGTGAATCGAATAGTCTTGTATATAAATGTTTACTATTAAGCCAATAGGTCGCTTCGGATCTGGGTGCGATGGTAAGTGAAATAAGTTGTTCTGAGTTTAATATTGGAAGTGAAATTTGGAAAGCTTCTGAAGATAATTTTAATACAAAGTGTTCTAGATCTATTACTGCCCCGAAATCTTTAAGAAAATCAGCACCAATGATTCCATCTACAGGTACTGGGAATGAGTCTTGTACTACATGAAAAGTATAGGATGTTTCGTGTTGTCCTATTGTAACGCTATTTTTGCTAGTGCCTACTGTTCTTAAATTACCGGAAATACCCTGTATTGTTATTTTATTATTTTCATTTATTTTTGTATTTTTATCCAGAACTCCTTGCTTAATTGTGCAAATTGATGCTCCTGTATCTAATAAAAATCTTATACCTGATTTATTGTTAATCTTAAATTTTACATATAGGCCGTTTGTTATGCCCCCTGCACATATAGCTATGTGTTGTTTTGGGCTTACAGATTTCCCCCCGATAGGTCGGCTTCCCCCTCGGTGGGTATTTCGTTTCCCTCATTTATAATATAAGTTGTTTCCCTTTCCCTATTATTATTTCGGTTATTGCCTCTTATGTTGGAATTATTTTGATAAGTATTGTCCCTTCTATAAAGATTAGATTGGTTATTATTTTGTCTATTTATGTTATTTGGATTGGTTCTATTTGTGTTATTATATTGAATAGAATTATTATTCTGTGGCGAATTAAAACGTGGTTGGTAATATGATCGTTGGTAATTGCTATTATTGTTAAAATTATTTTGCCTTGGGAAATATTGAAAGTAATTGCTACGAAACTATGTTTGTCGTGGAAAATTTCGATTCATGTTACTAGAATTATTAGCATTATTTCGGTAGTTATTGTGAAAACTCCGAGGTGAAAAACCCTGGTTTGTTTGGTTTTGGGCATTAGAATAACTAAAATTGTTGGCATATCTGATATTTTCTGTTACTTGGGCTGTACTTGGAGCTAACTCTAAAAGATGTGTTATAGCATCTTGCATTTTTGTATGCCTTGCACTATCCAAAATTATCTTGTATCTATCATTAACTCCTTGTTTTAAAAACGCTAAACCTCTACGTTCATTTGCTGCTGTTAATGTTTCTCTAGACTTCTCCCCTTGTATGGTTATTTCTAATTCTGTCATTTTTGATACTAAGTGTTCTATTTCTGACACGAATTCTCGCATAGGTCGATTTTTTTGACGTGATCTATCTAGTTTAGCTTGAATACTCTCTATTGTGTCCCTATCTCCGCATTTCGCAATTAAATTTTGTTTTAATTGTTCAATTGTTATAATTTTTGCGGTTCCAAATTCAGTCAATGCCCTTCCTTGGATTTTACATTTCAATATAAATTTGATTAGCATAGGTTTTGAAGGTTCATTTAATGTATCATGGTAAAACTCTATATTATTTATGAAATCCCTAATATTTTCTGCTCTTTTGTCATTTGCTTCGCAATTAAGTACAGGCAACTTTTGTGCCTTACTAAAATCAAATTCTGCCATTTTGTCTGTATTTTTTGTTGTTACTAAAATTGGTTCTTTTTCTACGTCTTCTTGCTTTATACTAGCTGTAATTCTTTCTAAGGCCTCTTTATGATATCTATATAAATTATCGTAAAGTGTCTGAAGGTCGTTTTTCCCTTGTGCGGATAATATTTGTTCTAAGAGTTTAGCCTGAATACGCGCTCTTTTGAAAATTTCTTCAACTTGTTCTTTTTTTTGGTTTCCTGACTCTTTTGACCTCTTTCTATTTGGTCCGTCTTTTCTTAGATTTCTCAAGATGTGGTGAAGTTCTTCTATAATATTATTCAGATTTTCCATAAGTTTTTTGATACATAAAAATTTTAAAGAATACATATGTATATTTATTTATTAAAAAAAAATTGTACCTATTATGTTTTTTTTAAACAGATATTCTTCTACCTATAATATTATTTTTTATTATTTCTTTTCTTACTATATTATTAAGTTTTCTCTTAACTGTCCTGTGGACGTATTTTAAGAAAAATATTATTATTATCTTATATATAAAAATCAATTGCTGTGCGTTTGAAGCGCTAAAACTCGAGAATGGCTGGACCCATTTTGGAAATTTTTATCTTGAAATATTTGTGGAAGTTCAGGGAAGGTGTAAACGGTGAGAAAAATGAATTATAAGTAAAAAAAAATTACGACGACCTACCTTGCGTGTAAAAATAAAAAAAAAGAAGTGTAAAAGTGTCAATTTATTTGAAATATTGAAATATTTATCAGTCAGAATTTGATATATTAGTGTATTGTTTTTTGTTTTGAAGTGCAAAATATATTAAATACACAAACGAAATATGTCTTATATTTTTGAACGCTACAAATTTCATTTAAATGATGTACATAAATATACACAATGTATATGTACATAGGTATTCTAAAAAAATTGAACATCAAAAAGCTTTCTAAAGAAAAAATGTTCAAAGAAATAAATGGTAAAAGATGGTAGAGAAGGTAGAAGATGCTAAATGGTAGAAGATGGTTGATGGTAGAAGATGGTAGATGAAAGAAGATGTTAGAAGGGAGAAAATGGTAAATGGGAGAAAATGGAAGATGGTAGATGGTAGCAGATGGTAGAAGAAAGTTGATAGTAGAAGGTGGTAGTTGGTAGATAACAGGAGATGGTAGATTATATAAGAAGGTAGATGGTAGAAGATCGTAAATGGTAGAAAGTGGTAAATTGTAGAAGATGGTATATGTTTGAAGGTGGAAGATGGCAGTAGATGGTAGATGATATAGAAGAATTTTGATAGTAGCAGATGGTAGATAGAACAAGATGGTAGATGATAGAAGATTCTAGATGGTAGAAGGTTGCAGATGATAGATGATAGAAGATGGTTTTTTTTACTTTGCACTCGCACTCAAGGGAATATGTATACCCTTATAATGATGGTAGATGGTAAAAGATGGTAAAAGATTGTGGAAGACGGTAGATTGTAGAAGATGGTTGGTGGTAAGAGATGGTAGATGGTACATCAAACGCGTCAATTTTTGATAATTCAACTGATATTAATTTAGTTTACGAGAAAATCTGATTTTAAAAAACCGGTCGTATGGGAGAGGTATACCGTTATAAGACTTTTCCTGAAAAATCTATTAAAACCAAAACATAAAGTTTGCATAGAAAACACTATTCAGAAAGTTTTATCAAAACCGTAGGAGCCGTTTTTGAGAAAAAATATTTTTTCACTTAAAATTGTATGGCAGGTACCGTTAGTTTTAGAGCTGGAATGCTAATTCCAAAAATCCCTCTGTAGGACGTCATATTAATACTATGTACCAAGTTTGAAGCAAATCGGTCCAGCCGTTTAGGCTGTAGGTAACTATGCAGACAGACAGACACACGGACAGACAGACATACAGACAGACAGACATGAATTGTCTAATATGGTGGGTGGTTGGTTGGTGGTTCTAGGTGGGTTGATTGGTTGGCAGTTTTGGTGGTGGGGATGGTTGATTTGATGGGGTGCGATGAAAAAGTTGTCAAAAAAGGTGGGTGAGTGGAAGGTGATGGCAGGTGGAGTAGGTGGTTGGATTTGGGGATTTCGTATTGGGAGGGGGTGAGGGAAAAATAATTGTCAAAAGTGGTTGGTGGCTGTAGTTGTGATGGGTGGTTGGCGGTGTTGGGTGAGTGGCAAGTTGTTGTAGGTGTTATGGGTGGTTGGATTTGGGTTGAGGGTGTAGTGAAGGGAATTGTCAAAAATAGTTGTACTTGGGAGGGGGGGGGGGGGGGGGGGTAAGAAATAAATGTTCACAAATGGTGGGAGAGTAGCAGGTGGTTGTAAGTGGAGTATGTGGTTGAATTTGGTGCATGGGGAATTGTCAAAAATAGTGGGTGGGTGATTGGTGGTGGTTAGGAAGGGCTGGCTTTATTGTGTGGGAGAGGAGGAACAAATTTTCAAAAATGGTGGGCTGTTGGTTGGTGGTTGTATGTGGGGGTGGTAGGTTGGTGTTTGGGTTAAGGAGTGAATAAAAAATGTCACAAATGGTGGGTGGTTGATTGGCTGTTGTAGGTATGGTGGGCTGTTGGTGGTGAAGGGGGGAGGAGGGAGGATGATTAGGTGTAGGGGGAATTGTCAAACATTTTGGGTGGTTGGTTGGTGGCTGTAGGTGGGATGGGTGGTTGGTAATGTTGGGGGTGATTTAGTGTTGGGGGGAATGTAAAAATTTATGGGTGAGTGGCCAGTGGTTTTATTGGAATGGTCAGTTGGGTTTGGGGGGGGGGGGTAGTGGAAGGAATTAACAAAAATAGTTGTGGTGGGGGGGGGGGAATTGTCAAAAGTGGTGGGTGAGTAGCAGGTGGTTGTAGGTGGAGCGGGTGGTTGAATTTGGTGTAGGGGTGGGGGGGGGGGTTGGAATTGTCAAAAATAGTGGGTGGATGGTTGTAGGTGGTGTGGGTGATTGGTAGTGGTTAGGAAGGGGGATTTACTTTGTGGGGGAGTAGGAAAAAATTTCCAAAAATGGTGGGCTGTTGGTTTGTAGTTGTATGTGGTGGTGGGAAGTTGGTGTTCAAGGGGTGAACAAAATTAAAAAATGGTGGGTGGTTGTAGGTAGGTGGGTGGTTGTTGGTTGGAGAGATACCTATACACATGAAGTGTTTTGTGAACTGGTTATCACGTAAAATTATCGTCCGTAAACCGACTTTACAGACAACCATGTTTTTGTTTTTTTAACAATTGCATAACTTGCCTTATAGTACCTATAATCGCAAGTAAAAAAAGAGGCGGTACGGAGTTCGCCGGGTCAGCTAGTAATTATTAAAATTGCTAAAAAGTCTATTTCATAGTTAGATTTCTCATTAACTTTGTTTAATTGAGGTCCGTTGTTGTTCACAACTACCTCTTCTATTTTGGACTGTCCTTTACCCATTTTTTTAGAGATGCTTCTTGTTGTTTTCTACCATTTTTTCAAACAGGTTATGGAACACCTTTTCGTCTTGTTGTTTTTGTTTTCTTTTCTTCTGCCTGGAGGAGCGGATAGGTCCCTTTAGATTTCTTATCTCTTTTAGATATTTCTGTCTTCCTTCTATAGATAGGCCAGGAATGTTGGCTAATCTATGCAGCTCGAGGAGGTGTTGTTTTAGTTTCACCTGTTTTCCCCCTCGTTTGCTTACTGGTGGAATGTTTGCTTCCGGTGTACGTTTTATGTTGTTTCTCCTTTTATAATCCTCTATAGTGATAGGCTTTGGTCCTGCCTCCACTGTTTTTATTTTCGGTTGGTTAATTGGAGCTTGGGCCTGCTCTATTAGATTGGCTGCCAAAGCCAAGCGAATTTTCTCTGACATCTAAGGTGGATGTGTCCTATGCAAAGTCTTGTTTCTTCTTGTTGGTTGTAGCTATCGGCGATGATGTCAATGGTGTAAATGCCTCTGACCGGTTGAAAGTTATTAAATCTGCAGCACAGGTTGTCTTGTCGGAGCTCGAGCAGATCTTCTTGTCAGTTTTGCTCAAAGTGTTCTTTTTATTCCTTTAGTCTGGCAGGATCGCCATGTAAAGATTTGGTCCTGTAATCTTTGGTGGAGACTTGATCAATAGAGCAGACTTGGTCCGGCGGGTTGCCTTATAAATCTTAGCCCAAAAGCGAGTAGCTCTGTAGGGCGTCTGAACTATTCCTAGCGTTTAACGTATCGAATCTCCAGCGAGTTGCTTAATAAAAACACAATATGTTTGGCTTCGGAATCAGAAGTGAATAATCAATATTTTATTCTCTCTATTTATACAAAATAAGTTGCCTCCTTTGGAATCCAACCATACTTCGATAATCGACACAGTTCTATCGATATTCCCAAACTGTAATATCAGCAATAAGTGGGTTTTGGGCTAGCTTGCATAATTTCATTCATGAGCCAGTGACCCTTGAAAGTGTTCTCGATTTGTATACAAAAAATACACAGGCACTAAGAAGTGTCATATCATAAGTATTTTTTGTGTATCTTGTATATTCGTTGCACAAAGTGCGCCAACGGAAATATAGATACTTATTATGAGTTGAAGTAAGTTTAGTACATGTGATGGATATCGAGTATCAAGTATCGAAGAAGGTTGAATACCCTATTAATTGTTTTTGTGGCAATTAATTAAGTGATCGCTGGTGCGATCCCGTCACAGCAGGATATTAATAGGCACAATCATACAAAATCCCACAATAAGTCCCGTTAAGATTGCAGCAGCATCGAATCAGCTTATTGGAAAAAAAGTCAGTGATGC
Organism: Platycheirus albimanus; assembly: GCA_916050605.2. Classification (NCBI taxonomy): domain Eukaryota; kingdom Metazoa; phylum Arthropoda; class Insecta; order Diptera; family Syrphidae; genus Platycheirus; species Platycheirus albimanus. The sequence goes on along the minus strand of OU696696.1, from coordinate 159,598,156 downwards.
TACACTGCGCCGGAGATTAAAAGAGGTTAACATAAACACATACGTTGTGCGCAAAGTGGTCGATATTTCCGAAACCAATAAAGCGAGATGCCTTTCATTTGCCTTGGAGTAAAAACAAAAGCCTCTACAGTTTTGGTATAATGTGCTGTGGATAGATGAGGCTGCATTTCAATTCCAGGGCACGTTTAGCAAACGCTTTAAGCATTTACGACGTGAGAAGAAGAACGATGCAGTTCAGCCGCTAAACAGATTCGGGGGTGGCACTGTGATGTTTTGGGGATGTTTGTCTTACTACGATTTTGGAGAAATGGTACCAATTGAAAAACTTTTAAGTGAAGTTAATCAATTTGTTCTTCCCTGGCCTCCGCAGAGCCCCGACCTAAAAAATATTTAAAATGTTTGGGCTTTCGTCAAACATCAGAGGACAATTGATAAGGACCGAAAACGCAATGGCACAATTGACGAAATAACTGAAATTTGGTCCAAACTAACAATCGACTTTGCGCGCTATTTAGTTGAATCGATTCCAGCCAGATTGCAGGCAGTTATTGATGCGAAAGGAGATACAACCAATTATTAATTTCATGTATTAAAATAATTAATTAGTCTAAACTTCCAAATATTAAAATTTTCATTAATAAAGAGCATTTTAATTAAGTTTAAGTTTTGTGTAAATACTTTTGACGCAATAAAAATGTGTGTAAATACTTTTGACTACCGCTAATCATCATTTCATTTGCTTTGTTCTCTGTCCTATGTACCGTTAACTTTACCAAATTGGCTGCAGTCGCTTAGGCATCGATCAAGGCTACAACAACATAGCGTTTTGGTCAGGGCCGGCCCGAGCTAAATTAGCGCCCTGTGCAAGCTTTATCATTGGCGCCCTCAATTGCGGTGATTTTTGGAAGAAGTCATTTAATCATTACCCAAGGGGTATACTTTGCAATGCGTTTTTTTTTAACGAGTAATAATAGTAACTGAAGAATACAAAAATAATTGTAAATTTAAGTCAACAAATATATCACAAAAGTATAGGATATAATATCTCCTATATATATATATATATATATATATATATATATATATATAAATAATAAATGTACTTTATACAATTTAATTTTTAAAAAAGAAGTTCAAGAGCAGAGCTCGTGATTCTTTATTCTTTATTGCGAGGATGTTACTTTAGAACTGAACTGTGCTATCGCAGATAGCCAGATTCATTAAATCGGTGTTTGACTTAGTCAGCATTTTCTCTTTGTTCTTTATGCTATCGCAGATAGCTAGATTTTAATGTTTTATTTTTTGGTGCTCGACTTTGTCAGCATTTTCTCTTTGTTCTTTATGCTATCGCAGATAGCTAGAGTTTAATGTTTTGAGTTTGGTAAAGATTAAAAAATGCCTTTATGTGTGGTCATAACCCCTCCCTCCTTAGAGGATTCCAATGGTTTGAAAGTAACCGTTGGGAGGCTTATGTTTGTAATGGATTTTTTATTCTTTAACTTTATTCTTAAATAGATAGTTACAAGTATTACAATTATTATTACAACTGCTAATGTTGCCAGGTTATAAGTTACGTGTTTATGTATTTTGGATTCTAACATTTCTATATTATCAATTGGTTCAAAGTTTAATTCTTTATAATAGTCTTCTGTAAAGTTATAATTTATGAATGGTATAATTTTGAAATTATTTTGGTATAATTTTTTGTTATATGTTTTATTTCTTATTTCTATTTTACAATCTTCTAATTCTAAAATATAATTTCCTTCTAGAGTGTAATCCAGGTTGTTACAATTTTGTTTGATCTTTTCTTTTTGCAAATTTTTGATTATTAGGTATTTTTCTTTATTTATGATTATATTTTCTTCTTTAAATTTTTCGGTTTTACAATCTAAATTTATATTATTTTTAAATAAGTTTCTAATACAGTTATCTTTTATTTCCTGTAAGTTCCTAATTTCTTTTGTTACATAGTAAAGAGTTTTGTTTGTTTCAATCAATTCGTTGCTAGGTAGTTTAATTATTTTATTCTTTACGGGGAATGTTTGTATATACATTTTATTAAAAAGTTTATCAATAAATTCAGGAATGCTTAAGATATTTAATAGGTTTTCATTATAAGTTGCCAAAGTTATCTTTAATTCTTTAAGTTTATCGAAATTTATTTCATACTCGAATATTTCTTGAACTGTTAAAATGTCTTGTGTTAGGACACCTGTTCTACTAGTCATAATGATGTCAGATATTTTTCCTACAATTTCTTGTACTTCTAATAGGTTTTTGTTAAATTCAATTTCCATACGTAGGGAATTAATTTCGCTTTTGATTACTTTATATTTGTTTAATGTTTTTGAACTTCGTTTAAAAATATCTTTTAATTGTAGAAATTGTTCATTGAATTGTTGGTTGATTTTTACCTGTTTATTATTATTTTTTAATAATTCCTCATTATTTTCTTCTAAAGCTTTTAAGCTTTGTTCTATACTTTCCCTGTCGTCATCGTCCATAGTTCCATAAACGAACCTCATACCTTTTCCGATAATATTGATTAATCCTCTTTTGTGTATTATATGGTGGGGGATTAAAGTTTGAAGTTTTATTTCTAGAGTATCTAATTTCTGTTTTTGTTGATCATCTTTATCAGGCAGGATCTGATATTGATCCTTTAATTGATTAATTAGTATTTGGCATTCTGTTAGATTAATTAAGTGTAGGATTATATTATAGTCATTAATCAGTTTTACTTGACCTTCTTGTAATAGAAAGAATTCTCTGTCTATTTTGGTTATCTCGAGATTAGATCTAACTAGGATAGTTATTGAAAAGAGAGTTATTACTGTTATTGTCTTTATTATGGGGTATGGTGAATTTCTTTTTCTTTCGAAACTGGTCTTTATGAAGTAACTGTTTTCTGAGATGGGGTTTAACTAATAACTTTTTATCGCTGATTTTAATTAATTTTACTTTTTTATGTTTTGTTTTTAATTTATTAAAGTTTTCAGGGTTGTTTACCTTCGTGAAATTTGGGTTTATATCTGTATCTTTTCTATTTTTATTAATTTTCTCTAAAATTTTGTTTTTTGTATTTTCTATTCTTTCGAATATTATTTCGTTATTTATTTTTCCAAAGTGTATATCTATAGGTTTTGCTTTCGTTGTCAGGTGTATTGTTTTGTTGTAGATATTTAAAGATTTGACTACTAGGTCGAAGATATTTTCTGATCTTTCCAGCAACCTGATATGCTCATTTAAGGTACTGTGAAGACGTTCTACGTCTGAATTTCCAGTATGACTATAGGGAGTGGAGAAGTGAATTAAAATCTGTCTTTCTTTGAAATAGTTTTGTATTGAATAGGTTTTAAACGTGGGGTCGTTATCTATTGTTATTTTTTTCGGTTGAATCATATAGCTAAATAATTTTTCTAGTGCATTCAATATGTCTTTTTGATTTTTTGACTTCAATCTTTCTGCTGCTGCAAACTTTGAGAATTTATCAATGCAAGTGAGATACTTGTTGTTGTTAGACAAGATCCATAATGGATATGTGGTTCTGTAGGGGTCTCAGTTTTTTCAAAGGGGAGTTTGATAGGATTTCGCTCTATCTTTAAGTTACAGGTTTCGCAATTATTTGTTATCTTAGTGATTTGGTTCTTTATGTTCGGGAAATAATATTTCCTTTTTAGTTCTAAATAGAGTTTTTCAATGCCTATGTGGTTGAATTCTAAGTGCGTTTTATGAATAATGTTCTCTAATTCTGGTAGGTCAAAAATATCTATTAAGAAGATTTTTGTCCTTAACAATCTTTGGTTGTTGTGATGGTTTTTCCAATGATCTTGAAAATTTAGGAATAGTTCATCATCTTCTATGTATATTGCGTTTTGGTGGTCTACATCAATTTCGGATATTATTTTTTCGAAATCTGTTCTACTAAAGGTTGTTCGGATAATTTCTATCCGGCGCTTATTGAACGGGAAGGTGATATTCTCGTTGTTTTTTCTTCCGATTTTTACGATGACTTGTCTAATAAATGAATTCAAAGGTTTTTCTGTGATTGGAATTAGGTTAGAACTGTCTGACTCGTTTGAATGTTGAGTAGAGACTAATTCTATGGCATTTATTTCATTCGATTTTATACGAGATAAAGCATCTGCTACTTTATTTTCTTTGCCTTGGATGTACTCAATGTTGAAGTTGTATTCCTACAACTTTATTTTCCATCTTTGTAATTTTGAATTTGGTTCTCGTAAGTTTTGTAACCACACTAAGGGTCTATGGTCAGTTTTAATAACAAATTTTCTTCCGTACAGATAGTGTTGGAATTGAGCGGTAGCCCAAACAATTGCCAATAATTCCTTTTCGATTGGTGAGTAATTGCATTCATGTCTGTTTAATGTGCGTGAAGCAAAACAGAGTGGACCATGAGGTTGACTCAACACTGCACCAATTGCGTAATTGGATGCGTCAGTTGTTAAGGTGAATTCTTTTGTGAAGTCTGGATGTCTGTTTAGGAGGTCATCAGACATTACCAATTTTAGCTTTTCAAATGATTCTTTGTAATCAGGATCATTTATATCTAGTTTTTCGTTTTTTTTTGAGACAGATTGTCATTGGTTTTATAATTTTCGCATAATCCTGGATAAACTTGCGATAATATCCAGTTAAGCCTAAAAATTATTGAATTTCTTTTACCGTTTTTGGTATTGGGAAATTCTTGATAGCTACTATTTTTTGCGGGTTTGGTTTTATTCCATCCTGGGTGACTATGTGTCCCAGGAATTCGGATTCTTTTTTTAAGAAGTCACTTTTATTTAGCGAAACCTTGAGGTTTGCTTCTTGGAGTGTTTCGAATATTTTGTTCAAGGAATCTAAATGTTCTTCTAAGGACGTAGAAAAGACAATTATGTCGTCGAGATAGACATAACATATTTTTCCAATGAAGTTTTTTAACACTTCATTCATCATCCTTTGGAAGGTGGCTGGCGCGTTTTTTAACCCGAACGGCATTCTCAACCATTCGTAGTGGCCAGACAACGTACTGAACGCTGTTTTTTCTCGATCTGCAGGATCGACTTCTATCTGGTGAAAACCTTTCGTAAGGTCCAGAGTGGTAAAATAGTTAGCTTTACCTAGTTTATCTAGAATGTCATCGATTAAAGGGATAGGAAATTTATCCTCTTTTGTAGCATTGTTCAGTTTGCGGTAATCGATAACTATTCTCCAGTCTTTTTTACCTGTTTTATCGGCTTTTTTGGGTACAACCCATATTGGGGCGTTGTACGGGGAGACACTAGTCGTTATGATTTTTTGGTCTAATAAGTCTTTTATTTGTCTATCTACTTCCTGTTTATGTACTTCAGGATAGCGGTAAATTCTAGTGAAGATGGGCTCTTCATTAATGGTGGGGATTCTATGTTTCACGTGGCTTGTGAAGCTTAGATCATCACCTTTATGGTAGAAGACTCTTTTGTGTTTGCTTAAGAGTTTCATTAATTTTTTATGTTCCTCGGCATTTAGATGGTCGATTCTTTGCTGTTCCAAATTTTCGAACAGTGTAGAATCTGGTATCATGTTTTCCAAGTGATTAATTTCTTTATTGTATTCTTGTTCATCTTCCTCAGAAAAGAACAGAGGAATAATTTCATTGTTTAACTTCAATGTTTTGTTTTTGAAATTAATTTCGGCATTGTTTGGATATAAAATATTATTTCCAATCAAACCGTCAAATTGGTTATTAAAATTGTGAATTTGAAAAATACAATCTCTTTGAGTTTGGAAAATGAATTTTCCTTTGGGGATAACTAATTCTTCACTTATGAATACAGGTGTTCCCACAGTTTTAATTTCTAAAGGGGTTGGTCTTTTTCTTATTAAATGTGATGGCGCTTTTTCAGTACTTATCAAACTATTAGTTGCACCAGTATCTATTAATAGTTTGACTGTTTGGTTTGTTTTTCTTAACACAATAAAGGGGAGTAGTGGTTTTGGTCCGAGGCTACTTCCGGAAAACCCTGTTCTTCTTTATTGTTATTGTGATTTACCTGAACTTTCTTTAATTGGCTTGAGTTGGGATCTATTTTCATAGGTTTGATTTGCTTGGATGGGGATTTATAATTTGGATTATAATTTGGATTATAATTTTGTCCTTTATAATTTGGATTGGGATTTTGATAATTAAAAGGAGGTAAGTTGGATTTCTTGGGACAAAGTTGTCTTGATGTCGTTTAGAGTAATTACCTTGGTTGTTCTGGTTATTTTGGGGTGGTTTTGGATTAAAATGAATTTTGGGTGTTTCAAAGAGTTTTTTGGGTGTATCTTCTAGCTTATCGTTTAAAAAGCCAGCTTGAGTCAGCTCGTGAAGGGCTGCTTGTAAATTTTTCGGCTTTAACGCGAACAAAACTGTCCTCATATGAACGGGTAAGCGTTCTTTGAATATAGTTAAGGCAGTTTGCGTATTGTGGGGAATTTCGTTACCCTTTTCTTCTTGTAATGCTTTTTGGTTAAGTTCACATAAATTTTTTTGTATGTCATTGTAGAATGTAATGACATTGCCTCTGTACGGTGTTTGTCGTAACTCATCGTAGAGTTGAAACGAGGACTTGAAGCCTCCAAAATTTTCTATTAAGAGGTCTTTTATTTCTTTCCAAGTTTGCAAATGAGAGTGAATTTCGATGCAACGCTTCGCTTTTCCTATTAGTTTGGATTTTAAAATATTTATGCACACAGTTTGGGATTGGGCATCATTTTTGTTCAAAGTAGGTGTGATTCCATCTACGTTTGTAATGAACGTGTAGAGGTCTTCCCTTCGTCCGTCGAAAGCGTTAAGCTTCTCGATATACTTTAAGGGGTCAAGGGACAGGGTTAGATCCATTTTGGTATTTTTAACTAGATCTGATTCGTTAAATAATTTTTCTAGATTTGGCAAGTTATTTAGTTTAATAATGGACAAATTTGGTTCTATAATATTACTTAAATTATTCTTAGAATTATTCTTACTGTTGTTTTTAGTTATTTCCTGGTTTTGGTTGTCTTCGTCTGATGATTCATCCGTGTGTTCAGAGTAGGGTTTTGGTTTTTTACTTTTCTTGAATGTTCTTATGATGAAACTCATCTATATTTTGTGGTAACTTGGTGTTTTGATTTTATTGCTGTCAACTAGTTTCTTCTATAGATTTTGTGGCATTACCGTTTGAACTGGAGTGAGTCACTTAACTAATTGATTTTAGAATTTTTTTTTTTAAAAGTGTTCTAATAACTTAGCTTCGTTTTTATTATTCACTTTGAATATACCGTATTTAGTTGTTATTTCGTGTATTCTTTTGCGTAGAATTTTTTTTTTAACGAATATAATTTCACTATTTCGATAGGATAAAAACGAACGTAATTGAATTACAAAAATTTTAAAAATTCGATTCTAATATTCCCTTTCGTGGGTTGACCGTATTTTTAGAAACTTTTTTGTAGGTTTTTATTTGCGGATACCATGAATATATAACGGTATCCTACCGACTGCGCCAATAATAAATGTACTTTATACAATTTAATTTTTAAAAAAGAAGTTCAAGAGCAGAGCTCTTGATTCTTTATTCTTTATTGCGAGGATGTTACTTTAGAACTGAACTGTGCTATCGCAGATAGCCAGATTCATTAAATCGGTGTTTGACTTAGTCAGCATTTTCTCTTTGTTCTTTATGCTATCGCAGATAGCTAGAGTTTAATGTTTTATTTTTTGGTGCTCGACTTTGTCAGCATTTTCTCTTTGTTCTTTATGCTATCGCAGATAGCTAGAGTTTAATGTTTTGAGTTTGGAAAAGATTAAAAAATGCCTTTATGTGTGGTCATAACCTATATATATGTATATATTATACAAGATATATTTGAGGTAGGTTGTGTAACGTACAGTTTGTGAATTTTCATAGGCGAAAGCTTATGAAGGGTAATTCACTTAAGGTGTGCCAAACTGCTTGAGCGAGTAGGTTGGGTTGGGACAAGAAAAACTCATGTGGGAGGGGGGTCTATTCCCTTCCGCTTAGCTGAGAGGGGCAATTTTCTTAAAACATGACTTAAATTGGAAACAAAAATTATTAAAAAATAAAAAAATACCTTCTACAACGCCATGCTATGCCATTTTTTAAGGCCAGAAACCTTTTTCTTTTACCTATTTTGTTTTGAAAAATATTTATTTTAGTGAAATTTTTTCAAAATATTAATTTTCAAACTCAAAATTAAAAAAAAAAAAAAAGTTAAAATTAAATTTTCAAAACTAATTTTATTTCAAAATTTTACCTTATTTAGTATATTTTGCCAAAATTCAATACTCTTATTTGATTCAAGTCCAACATTAAAAACCGTATGTCTATAAGATTTCTTGTTGCCAAGCTATTCAAAAATAAAAGAACCTATTTCTGCAAAAAAAAAACACGAAAATCTAGCCTTACGAGATGGCACAAGTAATGCAAATTTTTATGTGTTTCTTATGAACAAGAAGGTTCGGATATTTTTGAATAGCTTAGCAACAAAAACTCATAGAGCCATACGGTTTTCAGTGTCTGACCCAAAACTAATAAGAGCATTGAGTTTTGACAACAAAAATAATACTTGAATACATCAAGTTTTGAAAAAAAATAGTTTGAAATTGTTTTCTATTTTTTGTTGCCATAATTTTGCGTTTGAAAGTTAATATTTTGAAAACTGATCACTATAATAGCTTTATTTAAAAACACTAAAAAGGAGGAAATTTCTGGCTTTACAAAAAGATATGACATGGCATTGTAGGAGTTACCGTTATTTTTTAATTATTTTTGTTCCAATTTAAGTCATGTTTTTAGAAAATTGCGCCTCCTGGCTAAACGGAGATGAATAGACCCCCCTTCCATTCGATTTTTTTTCTTGTCTCAACTCAACTTACTCAATCTAGCTCTTTAAACAACCACACACCAAAAATAATACAACAAGTATTTTTTGTTATATTAGGTAAATTTGCTCACACCGATTACCCTGTATTAGTCAAAAAATTCTTTTTTTTTTGTAATGGAAACATTGACTGGCTGGCAAGAACAAAAAAAGAGAAAAAGAAAATTGAACAAAAAAGATTCACTCAATAACGACAAACGACAAACCTCATCATCGGTCATCTGTCATCACTCATTATTTCCATATTTAAATTTCAACTCAACCCTTTGTCATCTCTCATCTCTCCAGACGAGTGATAAGATTCCACTCATAAAGAGAAGCCAATGACAAACTTATAGCACTTTCCATTGGTTTTACTCGGGGAACCACTCATTCTGAAAACCAATGGAACAAGCAAAATCGCTTCCGTTCAATTTATTCGCAGGCATCAGTTTCACAAGTTATGCCAATGTGAAAGTGGTGTGTGTAGCCCGATTCGTGGTGTAAAGATATTTTTAATGGTTCCCCGTATTAAATACCACTCACTCAACTTCGTTGCTGACCTTCGAAGCCTTTATCATCAGATTTGGATTCAAAAATATGTCACATTTATTGACATTACCAAAACTTTCGGCATTGCTGCATGCGAATAGACATTTCCCCAATGAATATTCTATGGGTGACATTTGAGTTATACATATTTGTATTTGTGCTTCTTGAGTGGATTCTGACTTCAAATCCAGAAGCAAAATTCTCTTCTCAGAATCGTCAGAAGTGTCATTTTCTTACCAATGGAACGGTTTCAGAAGACTTCCGGATGCTTCTGGACGCTTCTTTTCCTCCAATGGAAAGTGCTATTAAACATAGTACAAAAAACACTCAACCGAAAGAGTTAAAATTCATAGGTGCAGTTTTTAATTTTGCACACTGTTGTGTACATGAGTATGAATTTTGTACCTCAGAATTTCTGTTGAGTAACATTGCTCACTTTGATTTCATATAGAAGTACTGACATCGTGTGCATGTTACCAACATGCACACTGTTAATTATCTGTATTTATGCTGTTGAAATTTTTTTGTGTAACACTGCATAGGGGTGGGTTATCAAAATAAAATAAAATTTCTCATACGTGGTGATGCCTTAAAAAGAGAAAAACAGCATATAGCTAGGTAGGTAGGTATCTATTGAAACTAACTTGGTAGATAAAGCTTTTTTTTTTACTGTGGGACTGTGGGGTGGGTGTGAATAAGAAGGAAAACATGGGCTTATTTTTGGAATAGTGGATATGTATAATTGTACATATATCTGTCATTAAACTCAAATTAGCTGTTAGTTATATAATGAATATCAATATTGGTGTGAGCTACAAAAATAAATTAGAATTAAAAAAGAAGAAGGTGGTTACCAGGTGACTATTTTAACGCTCGCCCAAGGCGCCCATTGGTTTCAGCGCCCTGCGCATTTGCACCGCTTGCACGTATAGCTTATCCGGCCCTGGTTGTGGTGCATTGCAACAACAACAACAAGCAAATGCTTTTTCTATTGAATGTTCAGAAAAAAGCTCGTTGTGTAAATACTTTTGACTACCTCTGTATGTATATAAAAAACAAAACTGAAATAATGTACATAATAGAAGATTTCAACGCTTAGTTGGGCAAAAGAATCAACGAAGACGAGCAAGTAATATGACCTTATGGATATGTTAAATGAAATGAGAGGGGAGGACTGGTTATCAGATGGCTTGAAGAAGTGAACCTTAAATTTGGAAACTCCTTTTTTCAAAAGAAAGACAAGCGCAAATGGACATGGATATCACCTGACGGAAAAACAAAAAATGAAATTGACCTCATTCTGACCAACAAAATAAAAACCATAACAGATATCTCAGTTATAAACACTGTAAAATTCGAAAGCGATCACAGACTAGTTCGAGCTGAATTAACTTTAAACCATGAAACACTAAAAAGGAATCAACAAGAACTATACATACCAAGGACAATTCCGGCTGAAAAAATAGAAAATTATAATGAGACGTTGAAAAGAAAGATTCACCAGGCCATATCAACGAATAATGAGGATCAGTATCAACAAATTATTTATAATCAATTAGAAAGCAACATCAAAACAACAGCTAAAGTTTCAAAAATGAACACAAGGACATCAAAAGAAAACAAAATTTTGGAAGACACAAGAGCACTTATCTTTAGACGAGAAACCCTTCAAACAAAAACCACTATTACGGACCAAGAACAAAATGAGCTTAAACACATAAGAAAAACAATAAACGAAAAAAAATATTCAAAAATATAACGAAGCAATTATAAAAGGCACCCTAACGGATAGAAAATCTATAAAAAAGACGAAACGTTTTTTAAATAACTCACAAGAATGGATCACATCAATAAAAAGTAATGACAAAGAAATAGCAAATGGAATTGATATAAATGAATCTGCGACCATGTTTTTTCGAAAAGCAAATTCCATCTACAAATATTGACCTTAGCAGAACACAAAATACAGACCTTACTTTTGAGCATGCTCCAATTTTTACCATACAAGACATCGAACAGTCAATTGACGATCTCAAAAATGACAAATGTGCCTACAGGCAACGATGGAATCTCTGCTGAAATGATTATTTATGGAAAAAAATCATTCGCAGACACAATAACAAAACTATCTTAATCGTATATATAAAAATCAATTGCTGTTCGTTTGAAGCGCTTAAACTCGAGAATGGCTGATCTTGAAATATTTGTGGAAGTTCAGGGAAGGTGTAAACGGTGAGAAAAATGAATTATAAGTAAAAAAAAATTACGACGACCTACCTTGCGTGAATTATGTAGTCGTTGCCACGGTTAATTTAAAAAAAAACATAAAGTTTTTTTTTTATTATTTTTTTTTATTATTTTATTTATTATTAATCATTTCAATATTACAATTATTTTTATTTAAATTCCAAAAGGAAGCCGCTGTCTTCAGCTAGGCTGCACTTCACGATTGGATTGTAGAATTAAGACTGACTTATCGAATAATCTTTAACTTAAACTATACTTCAGGTAAAAAGGAAAAATGTGCCGCGTTTGCAAAATTAATTTGATATTTTATTCCATTATTCACTTGCACAAAGGTGGAAGGAAAAGGGGTGTATCCGTTCTGGATTGGTTTTGCTGTATTAGCAAAAACGGCGTGGGAATCAGTTAGGAATTTATAAATGTGCCGTTAGGCAAGGGGCGTGTGGGGAATAGCGGGTTTATGGTGACAGTTAGGAATTTATGAATGTGCCGTTAGGCAAGGGGCGTTTGGAGAATAGCGGGTTTATGGTGAATGGTGGAGTCTCAGACGTAACTCCTCCCCCCTAAGGATTCTGCTCCGCAGAATTTTTAATATCAACTTTTATATTGGTTTCTTTATTTTTAGTTTTTGATTTGAAGGAAAAAATTATTAAAACTAAAATGGTAAGTATGACAAAAGCTGTTCCAAAATTAATATATTCATGCGCGACAGTATTGGATTTTATTTCTTCTATTAGTTTACGATTTTCAATATGTTTTAAGTTAAGTTCCTCTGAAGTATAGTTCATTGACACTTTCTTAATAGCAACATTATTAAAGTTAGGGATAACGAGGTTATCATATAATACAAAATTTTCATATTTTATACCTTTATATTTAATTCACAATTTTCAAATCTCAATAAATTGTTTCCCATAATATTTAAGGTAAAATTATTACAATTGTGTAGGACTTGGGTATAAGGAATGTTCTTAGTTACAATAATGTTATTTTGTATTTGCTTAATTTCTACGTTTCTGTTTTCTTTATAAGTACATTTAGGATTTTCCTTAAAGATTTTTGAAATACAATCGTCTTTTATTATTTTTAATTCTTTAATTTTCATAGTTTCGTTTATGTATTCATAATTAAAATGTTCATCTGTAATGAACTCGTTAAAAGGTGTTACTAATTCTAAATTGTTTTGACTAGGAATAGGCTCAATAATTACTTTATAAAAGTTAACATTTGAGTAATTTGGTATTAAAAGTATAAATATAATTTGATATTCATGGATTATGACAGTATTTTTTATATGTGAAAATTCTTTAATAGTTATATTAAATTTTGATATTTCTTTTGGTGATAGTAAATCTTTTCCTAGAACTCCTAGCTGACTTCATAGCAGGTTATCTTTTACCTTCCTAACTTGTTCTCTAAGTAATTGTATGTCATATTGTATTTGGAATGCCTGTTGCATGCTAGTTATTTCTAAAAATTCTTTGTTTATTGCGTTTCCCAAATTTGAAAGTTGGTTTTTTATGTCATGTTGCTGTCCGTTAATATGTCTTGTAATATTGTCTATGACTTCGTTAAAATGATAATTAGTTTTGATTTGGTCATTAAGTCCTTCGATCAAATTTTGGTTGTTCTTCTGGTTAATTTCTAAGCTTTGCATTATTTGAGTTTCGTCTTCATCGTCCATGGTGCCTGCCAGATATTTCAGACCCTTACCAACTATGTTAAATAAGCCTCTTCTTTTTCTTTGGTGTTGGTATCCTAACAAATTTTCTATTTCTTCTGACAATGATTTAAAGTTATGTACTATTGTCGGGTATTCGTTTTTAAAATCCAGTTTGTTAATGTTTTGTTCTATTATGTCTAAGTTGTCTGTCCATGAAGTTATGTTAATGTTATGTACAATTTTCGTATATCCTATTATGACTGGGATTTGTTCTACCCTTATTGCAATAAAACCATTTCCTGAATTTAAATTCTGTACGTCAAGTCTCTGTCCGTTTGCTACCGTCGTTGCTAAGAGAAATATCAATTACCTAAAAAACAAAAGAAAATATATACTTTATGTATCTTCATATTTGTAGACTCTTTTAATTTAGTTCTTGTAAAATTTACTTTTTTTATTGTTCTCAACGTGGTCTTGATCAACCACTACTGGATTAGATTTTTGATAAACGGGTTTTAATTTATTATTTGTTCTATTTTTGAGATATAACTGTTTTCCGTCTTCAAGGTCTATATTGGTTCTATTTTTGTTTAATTTGTTGGTGTATCTTTCTTTGCTTTTATTAACAAGTTCTATAGTTCTAGGATAATCATCGCAAGATATTGTTCCGTTCAGGAAATCTAAAGGTCTTTCTTTTGTAGAGGAATGTTTTGTTTTATTCTAAATGGTAACGGCCTTGAGAACTCTTTGTCGTAAAGTATCAGTATTATTTTCATCCGCTGCGAAAGTTCGCAGATGCTCGTTAAGAGTTGAATGAAATCGCTCAATGTCTGCGTTGCCAGTTTTGTTATATGGTGTTGTTATATGAATATTAACATTGTTATCTTTCAGAAATTCCTAATAGCTAATGATGAAAAGCCAGTTTCACCGTCAGTAACTATAAGTTCTGGGGTCCCTAGGGTTGCAAATCTTTTTTCTAATGTGTTTAACAAGGAAGTCCATGTTCTATGTTTGATTTCGTAAACCGACACATGTTTCGAGAACTTATCGATCATGGTTACGTACATTAAATTAATGTTCTCGTACCAAATATCGATATAAAATATTTGATTTATTTTTATTGGGGTTTCCGTTATTTTATACGGAATTTTATTTGGTAGGCGTTCGTATTTTGATTTATTGCATACTTCGCAGTTGTTAATATATTTTTGGATTTTTTCTTTAAGGTTTGGAGTATAGTAGACATCTCTGATTTCTTCATAGGTTTCGTTGATCCCTCTATGATTCAGGGAATTTTGTGAATTTGATATCACTAATAATTCTTTCTCTGTATCTTCAAGATCTCCTAAAAATTTGGTGCATTTGATAAATTTTAACAATTTGTTATTACTAAAATATTTTAAATATACTTCCTGGAATTGTGCAAAAAGGTGGTCATCTCTTGAAAAGATACCAACAATTCCCTTGGGAGGAATAAATTTTTTCATTAGTTCTAAAATCAGTTTTTCATTAAATTTTTTTATCTCAATTGCAATTCTATTCTTTGTAAATGGTTTATATAATCTGTGGTTACTCATGTTTTCTGTTTTGTTAAGTATTATCTGGGTTTTATAAATATTAATGGGTGTTTCTACGATCGGAATATGATTACTATCCTTATTTGCACTGTGGATTGTAGCTATCATAGATTGTTCGTCTAAATTTTCTACTGGAGTGTCATCGGAAGTAATAATTGGACTTGCAATAATTTCTTCATGATAGACTTCTACTCTTGAGAGTCCGTCAGCGACTTGGTTATCTTTTCCTTTGACATACTCAATGTCGAAATTATATTCTTCCAGTTTAATCTTCCATCTTTGCAGTTTGGCATTGTGTTCTTTTAGTGAACTCAGCCAAACTAGGGGCGATGGTCAGTTCTAACTGTGAATTTCCGTCCATAGAGGTACGGTCTAAAATATTTTGCTGACCATACTATAGCCAAAAGCTCTTTTTCAATCGTTGAGTAACCAGTTTCGTGCTCGTTAAGTGTACGGCTAGCGAAACACACTGGGTGGTTATGGTTATCCTGCGAGAGAACGGCGCCAATTGCAAAATTAGATGCGTCCGTGGTGAGAATAATTTTTTTTTTTAAATCGGGGTATTTTAAGATTGGATCAGATACAAGAAGAGTTCTCAAATTTTCAAAACTTTCTATGTATTCAGGGTTATTTATATTTATTTTAGCCCCTTTTTTAAGAAAGGCTGTCATAGGTTTGGCTACCTTGCCATAATCTTTTATAAATTTCCGGTAATACCCGGTGATACCCAAAAAGATTTAATTTGTTTTGTTGTTGTGGGTATTTTATAATTTAATATTGCAGAGATTTTATTGGATTTTATTTAATGCCCTCCGTAGTGACGACATGGCCCAAAAATTCTGTCTCTTTTTTCATAAATTTTCATAAATTCAGTTTTATTCAACTGTATTTTAAGGTTAACTTCTTTTAAACGTTTAAATATTCTCCTCAATGATACTATGTGTTCCTCCAAAGATGTCGAGAAAACAATAATATCATCAAGATATACTAAGCAAATTTTTCCAATGAACTCTGATAGAACTGAGTTCATGAGTCTTTGGAAGGTCGCGGGCGCGTTCTTCAATCCAAATGGCATACGAACAAATTCATAGTGGCCACTATCGGTTGAGAATGCTGTTTTTCTTTATGTCTTCTTTCGCGATTTCGATTTGGTGAAACCCCTTGGCCAAATCGAGTGTAGTAAAGAACATTGATTTTCCCAATTTATCGAATATGTCTTCTATATTCGGGATTGGAAATTTATCGTCAATTGAAACTTCATTCAATTTTCGGTAATCAATGACTATTCTCCAATTCTTTTTCTCTGAGGCATGTTCCTCTTTCGAAACAACCCAAATGGGAGCAGAATATGGAGATTTGCTTGGATGGATAATGCCCTGTTCAAGCATCTCATTTATCTGTTTAGATACTTCTGATTTATGGACTTCAGGGTATCTGTAATTTTTTGTATATATAGGGATGTCATTGACTGTCCTTATGTTATGCTTAATCGCATTAGTGAAGGACAAGTCGATTCCTTCTTGATAAAATATATTTGAAAATTCTGAGACGATGTTTTTTACAGCTTTACTTTCCTCCTTATTAAGGTGTTTGATCCTGATTTGGTCAAAGATGTGATCCTTGCATACCTCCGTGTGGTAAATCTCTATGTTCGGGATGGCTTTTTCGTAGTCATCTTCCGTTATAGCTCCTTCGTTTTTATCTAGTATTGGAATTTGTTTGTTGAAAGTTTCATTCAGTGTTTCTTCTTCTTCACTATTAAAGTAAATTGGTATTTTCACATTTCACATTATTAATAATTGTTTTTTATCAAGATCTACGACTGCTTTGATGGGAAAAAGTATATTATTCCCAATCAAACCGTCATAGATATTGTGGAATTTGTATTCAAGAAACTCGGCAGTTTTATTAAGCATGCCAAATTCCTTAAACAATGGAATCTTCACTTTGTTATGTGCAACGATAGGTGTTCCTGCTGTTTTTATTTTGATAGGTTTAGTTAGTTTTTTATGCCATTTTGGGTGGCACAGCCCTGGGTTAAGAATACTGGTTTCTGATCCAGTATCAATTAGTATTCATAGTTTAAATTTATTGTTTTTGGTATTAACCACTATATAGGGAAGTCGGCCTGAAGGCTTTCTTCCTGAAAATCCGAGGTGTTGTTTAGTGAATTGATCTCCCTTTGATAGGAAGCCGACAGTGTATCCATTGGATCAACAACAGAATTTCTCTGATTTCCTGAGTTGGTATTACTGTTGTAGTTATTACTACGGTTTCGGGACTGGCCAGAATAAGCATTTCTGTGCTGTCCCTGGTTAAATGGGTTATTATTGTTACTACGATTATTATTATTGTTATTAGTGTTTCGGGATTGGCCAGAACTAGAGTTTCTGTGCTGTCCCGAGGTATTACTCTCATTAAAAGGATTATAGTTATTCCTTGTAGCAGGGTTATAATTGTTTCTACCTGAATTGTTATTAGAATTATTAAAGTTCCTGCATGAACCTGATTTGATATATCTTAAATTTCCCTGATCTTGACCTATGAATTTATTAATTGTGTCTCTAATGTCGTCTAAATTATACTTGTCAGTTATAGCAAATTCTAATGAGCCAGCTACGAGTTCTTTGATTTTTTGGACCAGCATGCCATTAAAAATTGTGGTCATGGTTGGTCCGTTTGCGGAAAATGTAGAATATTCTGCTATATTTTCAACTAATGTTCTTAATTTGGTATCTAAATCTAGTATAGAACTTACCCTTAATACCCCAATATCTTTTGTAATTGACATCTCGTCCCGAGATGGCCTAAAATGTTTCCTCAATTTTTCTAGACACTGGCTCCAGTCCGCTGGTGGATGGTTGTAAAGGAGGTTTTTTGCCGCTCCTTGGATTTTTGTGTCGAATATTATTGTGTAAACTGCAGGTCTCTCCTCTTCTGGGTAGTTGGCCAGGACTCTTTGAACGCTTCTTGCAAAAGAAGGCAATGTTCCTGCTTCGCCGGTGAAAGTTGTCAGAAATCGAATGTCTTTCTCTATTCTCTCTCTTGCACTCGTTGGTCTGTTCATATTGGCCACAAGCTGCGTAAGTGCGGCTATGCACTGTTCTATGTTTAACTGTGCCATTCTTGCTATTCTGGGTTGATCAAATCTGTGGTTCCTTTGGTTGCTAATTTTGGTAGTTTACTTTACACTTTATTTTATTTAATTTTTTTTTTTTTTTGTTGTATTTGATCGCACTTGTTTGTTTGTTTGTGCTTGATCGCACTTGTTAATTGCACTCGATTGCGTTAGATTTTTTTTTCATTGTACTTAATCGCACTTATACATTGCACTTGATCGCGCTAGATTTTAGTTTTGTACTTAATCGCACTGTTCATTGCACTTGATCGCGTTAATTATGTTTTGTACTTAATCGCACTGTTCATTGCACTTGATAGCGTTAATTATGTTCTGTACTTAATCGCACTGTTCGTTGCACTTGATCGCGCTAGATTTTTATTTTGCACTTAATCGTACTGGTCCATTATGTTCTTCTTCGAACAACCGACTGCGCCAATTATGTAGTCGTTGCCACGGTTAATTTAAAAAAAAACATAAAGTTTTTTTTTTATTATTTTTTTTTTATTATTTTATTTATTATTAATCATTTCAATATTACAATTATTTTTATTTAAATTCCAAAAGGAAGCCGCTGTCTTCGGCTAGGCTGTACTTCACGATTGGATTGTAGAATTAAGACTGACTTATCGAATAATCTTTAACTTAAACTATACTTCAGGTAAAAAGGAAAAATGTGCCGCGTTTGCAAAATTAATTTGATATTTTATTTCATTATTCACTTGCACAAAGGTGGAAGGAAAAGGGGTGTATCCGTTCTGGATTGGTTAAGGAGTGTAAAAGTGTCAATTATTTGAAATATTTATCAGGCAGGATTTGATATATTAATGTATTGTTTTTTGTTTTGAAGTACAAATATACACAAACAAAATACATATGTGTTATATTTTTGAACGCTACAAATTTCATTTAAATGATGTACATACATATGTATGTACATACATTACATTATGTATATGTAGGTATTCTAAAAAATTTTAACATCAAAAAGCTTTCTAAAGAAAAAAATTTTCAAAGAAATAAATGGTAAAAGATGGTAGAGAAGGTGAAAGATGCTAAATGGTAGAAGATGGTAGATGAAATAGATGAAAGAAGATGTAAGAAGGGAGTAAATGGTAGATGGGAGAAAATGGAAGATGGTAGCAGATGGTAGAAGAAAGTTGATAGTAGAAGGTGGTAACTTTCTTCTACCATCTGCTACCATCTTCCATTTTTCTCCCAAGTACCACCTTCTACTATCAACTTTCTTCTACCATCTGCTACTATCTTCCATTTTCTCCCATCTACCAGTTGGTAGATGGTAGATGGAAGAAGATGGTATATGGCAGATGGCTGGAGATGGTAGACGATAGAAGATGGTAATGGTAGGAGATGGTAAATGGTAGAAGATGGTAGATGTTAGAAGACAGTTTATGGCAGATGTCAGGAGATGGTAGATGCTGGAAGATGGTAAATGGTAGATAGAACAAGATGGTAGATGGGAGAAGATTTTAGATGAAAGAAGGTATCAACTTTCTTCTACCATCTGCTACCCTCTTCCATTTTCTCCCATCTACCAGTTGGTAGATGGTAGATGGAAGAAGATGGTATATGGCAGATGGCTGGAGATGGTAGACGATAGAAGATGGTAATGGTAGGAGATGGTAAATGGTAGAAGATGGTAGATGTTAGAAGACAGTATATGGCAGATGTCAGGAGATGGTAGATGCTGGAAGATGGTAAATGGTGGATAGAAAAAGATGGTAGATGGGAGAAGATTTTAGATGGAAGAAGGTAAAAGATGCTAGATGGTAGAAGATGGTTGATGTTAGAAGATGGTAGTTGGTAGAAGATGGAAGAAGATAGTCGATAGTAGAATATGGTAGTTGGGTAGAAGATCGTAAATGGTAGAAAGTGGTAAATGGTAAAAAATGGTATATGTTTGAAGATGGAAGATGGCAGGAGATGGTAGATGATATAGAAGAATTTTGATAGTAGCAGATGGTAAATAGAACAAGATGGTAGTTGGTAGAAGATTCTAGATGGTAGAAGGTTGCAGATGATAGATGATAGATGGTTTTTTTTTTACTATGCACTCGCACTCAAGGGAATATGAATACCCTTATAATGATTTAACATGGGCGAACAAGAAGGAATGCACAGTCAGGTGGTCGATGGTATATGGTGGAAGGTGGTAAATGGTAGAAGATGGTAAGAGATTGTGGAAGACGGTAGATTGTAGAAGATGGTTGGTGGTAAGAGATGGTAGATAGTACACCAAACGCGTCAATTTTTGATAATTCAACTGATATTAATTTACTGGAAGAGTTTGATTTCTCCAGCCTGGTATATTGTACATACGTGTTTAGCTGAGGCGTACCTACATTGTAAATAGTTAAACGAAAAATTTGGAAATTTCGAAAATATTCAAAAAATAAAGTGTACGACTGGGTCGAACAAAGTTGCTCTAATGTGAGACAGTGTTCTTGGGGTTTGAGATTTTGGAAAAAAGCAGTGAAAAACCTAAGTGTATGTAATTTTATTGATCACTTAAAAATCAATAGTTAAACGTTTTTTTGGAAAAAATTAAGAAAGCCATATCAAAAAACAGTTTTTTTTGAAAAACTTTTCCAAAATATATTCAAAATTTTTCTTGAGTATGCCAACTTCTAGCACTTTGTTGGTTTTATCAGAAAAATAAAATTTTAAAAAATAGCTTGAACCGTTTTTGAAAAAAAAATAAAAAAAAAAATTTTAATGTTTTTTAAAAAACCATAAAATTTTTTTTCAAAAACTTAAAAATTTATATTCTTTTGTCTTTAAAAAGGCTTCTAAATTAAAAATTTCATCAAAATCCGTCAAGTGTTTTACGAGAAAATTTGATTTCAAAAAACCGGTCCTATGGGAGATACCGTTATAAGACTTTTCCTGAAAAATCTATTAAAACGAAAACATAAAGTTTGCACAGAAAACACTATTCAGAAAGCCATTTTTGAAAAAAATTAATTTTTCACTAAAAATCGTATGGCAGGTACCGTTAGCTTTAGAGCTGGAATGCTAATTCAAAAAACACCTCTGTAGGACGTCATAATAATATTATGTACCAAGTTTGAAGCAAATCGGTCCAGGCGTTTAGGCTGTAGGTAACTATGCGGACAGACAGACACACGGACAGACAGACATATAGACAAACAGACAGTCAAATATGGTGGGTGGTTGGTTGCCGGTTATAGGTGGGTTGATTGGTTGGCAGTTTTGGTGGTGGGGATGGTTGATTTGATGGGCTGCTATGAAAAAGTTGTCAAAAAAGGTGGGTGAGTGGAAGGTGGTGGCAGGTGGGGTAGGTGGTTGGATTTGGGGGATTTTGTGTTGGGAGGGGGTGAGGGTAAAATAATTGTCAAAAATGGTTGGTGGTTGGTTGGTGGCTGTAGGTGTGATGGGTGGTTGGCGGTTGGCGGTGTTGGGTGAGTGGCAAGTTGTTGTAGGTGTTATGGGTGGTTGGATTTGAGTTGAGGGTGTAGTGAAGTTAATTGTCAAAAGTAGTTGTACTGGGGAGGGGGTGGGGTGAGGAAAAAATTGTCAAAAATGGTGGGTGAGTAGCAGGTGGTTGTAAGTGGAGTAGGTGGTTGAATAGTGGGTGGTTGGTTGTAGGTGGTGTAAGTGATTGGTAGTGATAAGGAAGGGGGATTTACTGTGTGGGGGAGGAGGAAAAAATGTTCAAAAATGGTGGGCTGTTGGTTTGTGGTTGTATGTGGGGGTGGGAGGTTGGTGTTCAAGGGGTGAAAACAATTAAAAAATGGTTTGTGGTTTTTGGTAGGTTGGGTGGTTGGTGGTTGGAGAGATACCTATACACATGAAGTGTTATGTGAACTGGTTATCACGTAAAATTATCCTCCGTAAACCGACTTTACAGACAACCATGTTTTTGATTTCTTACGAATGCATAACTTTCCTTATAGTTCCTATAATCGCGAGTAAAAAAGAGGCGGTACGGAGTTCGCCGGGTCAGCTAGTTTAAATTAAATTGTAATTACACAACAGGTTCCGCACCAATTGAAAAAAACAACAATAACAGTCATTCATAAAAAAGGAATAAAAGACGACATTAATAATTACAGACAAATCAGCAATATACCCACAGTTTATGAACTCTTCTCGAAAGCATTATATAAGAAAATCAAAAATGTATTAAACAACAAACAGCCGAGAGAACAAGCTGATTTTAAAGAAGAATTTTCGACAACAGACCACCTACAGACAATGAACCAGATAATAGAAAAATGTAACGAAATATGGAATCTCTATCAAGCAACAATCCTAAAACAATTTTTTTTTTTTTTTTTTTATCTTTACTGATAATTTATGAATATATATGTCACGGTCAAAGCCCGATCTCTAGTCAAACCTAGGTTTGACTAGTCAATGCTCTACATTGACCAGCAGCGTTGGTCAAAGCCCGATGGATACTTTAGTTTCACCCTTTCACCGATGAGTTTTTCGTCAAACCTAGGTTTTACTAAACTGGTCAGTCAAAATCCGAAACGAAATTATGAGATTCGGACTTTGATCAAGGCACTGATGTTCAAAGTTAGATTGAAAATATTGTTTGTATGGTGTGAGAGAGGGAATTCTAAATTCAGCTAAAAAAAATCAAGTAAAATGCTAGAAAATGAGTGTCATCCCTGTTAATAGAGACTATAGTACTACAGAGAAGCAGTTTTTAGTGTTTTAGGGTTCTTCCGCTTGAGACTGCTGTGTACGCCAGCGAGTTGGACTCTTTTTTTCATTTATGACCATTCTCGGTCTATTATTTATATCTAATATATATAAATCGAGTGTCACGTTGTTTGTCCGCAATGAACTCCTAAACTAATGAACAGATTTTAATAAAATTTTGAAAACTGTGTGCAGTTTGATCCAACTTAAAAGATAGGATAGTTTATTTCTCAATTTATAAAGCGGTCTTACACAAATTAGTAATTAATCTTTTCGTAGGACATTCTAAGGATGACTACGAAGGTTTCCGTGAAGTTTGGTCAAAATTCAGTACAACTATGTACCACGAAAATAATTTTAGTGCATTTTGTTAATATGGTAATAAATCTGGTAGCATCTTCTAAGGAAGAAGAGAATGGGTGGACCAATTTTGGAAATTTTTATCTTGATATATTTATTGAAAATCAGGGAAAGTGTAACGAAAAATTACGACGACCTACTTTGCGTGCAACAAAAAAAAAAAAAAAAAAAAAAAAAAATAAGGAGTATAAAAGTGTCAATTATTTGAAAAATTTATCAGTCAAAATTAGATTATATTAGTGTATTGTTTTTTGTTTTGAAGTACAAAAATATCGTTACATACACAAACAAGATACATATGTATGTGTTTGTGTAATACGATTTTGTTTTATTGTTTAGTATGTTATATTTTTCAACGCTACAGATTTCATTTAAAGGATGTAAATACATATGTTTAGTATATGTAGGTATTCTAAAAAATTTTAACTTCAGAAAGCATGTACATATATATGTATAGGTATTCTAAAAAAAATTTAACTTCAAGAAGCTTTCTAAAGAAACACTTTTTTAAAGAAGTAAATAGTAGAAGATGGTTGGTGGTAGAACTTGGTAGATGGTAGACGATGGTAGATGGCAGAAGATTCTAGATGGTAGAAGGTGGAAGATGGTATATGGCAGATGGCTGGAGATGGTAGACGATAGAAGATGGTAGATGGTAGGAGATGGTAAATGGTAGAAGGTGGTAAATGGTAGAAGATGGTAGATGTTAGAAGACAGTATATAGCAGATAGCAGGATATGGTAGATGCTAGAAGATGGTAAATCGAAGAGGATGGTATAGAAAAAGATGGTAGATGGGAGAAGATTCTAGATGGAAGAAGGTAAAAGATACTAGATGGTAGAAGATGGTTGATGTTAGAAGATGGTAGTTGGTAGAAGATGGTTGATAGTAAAAGATGGAAGTTGGTAGATAGCAGGAGATGCTAGATTATATAAGAAGGTAGATGGTAGAAGATAGTTGATAGTAAAAGATGGTAGTTGGGTAAAAGATCGTAAATGGTAGAAGATGATAGATGTTTGAAGATGGAAGATGGCAGGATATGGTAGATGATATAGAAGATTTTTGATAGTAGCAGATGGTAGATAGAACAAGATGGTAGATGGTAGAAGATTCTAGATGGTAGAAGGTTGCAGATGATAAATAATAGAATACGGTTATTTTTAATGTTTTTCCCATGGGCAACTTTATGTTGCATGCTCACGTGTGGGAAAACCATCGAATCTATTTGTGTTAGCTAGAGACAGATTAACAAAGAATATCGTGCACCAATTAGTGTTGAACTAATATTGAATTAAACATATTTATAATTCAAAATAATAAATATTACTGTTAAGAATAAAGAATTATTTACCCTACCTACTTCATTTCTAAAATTAAATGTTACATGTTTAAGTATCAACTTTGTAATTTACTCATTTGTTACAAACTTCATAGGTTAGATTAATAATGTTGATTCTCTTTACTTTACGAAAATTAAAATTTCAATCATTTTTATACCCGCTATAACGATTTCATGATTATTCGAAAATAATAATTTACCATTTGACATATATATACATATATACATACCTACCTTAGCCACAGCAACGCGTGGCCGGGTCTGCTAGTTGTATATAAATTATATACGTTTAAGTATATAGTAAAAGACATTACTAAAAACATCCAAGTGATAGTACTGTAGGTTCTATATACAATGGTGTCACCATTTTATAATTTCGCTGCAGCGCTAGTAGTGTGGTTTATGGTCAAAACAGATGTTGCAAACTGGTGACACCATTATATATAGAACCTACAGTACTATCACTTGGAAGTTTTTAGTAGCTGACACTCATTTTCTAGCATTTTACTTGATTTTTTTTAGCTGTTCGCAGGAAATAAATATTAGTAAAAAAAGTTAAGAATCCTGCACGAGAAAGTATTTTTATTATTAAAATTTGTACATTTTTAATGGAACCTGTGGCAATGAAAAATAAACGAAGTGATTTACTTGGCAAGATCATGGCAATTCCAATTAGATAAAAATATAAAACCTTAGAAATAATATCTGTCATGCCCGAAATAAATATTTCGAATAGAGGTGAGGCTTAATATTCTATTGTAAATACACTACACTTTTGTTAAATGTCAAAAAAAAAAAAAAAAAAAAGTTTGATTTGATTGTTATCTCAATTGAGAGAATTCCCTCTCTCACACCATACAAACAATATTTTCCCTCTAACTATGACCAGTGCCTTGGTCAAAGTCGGAATCTCATAAATTCGTTTCGGACTTTGACCGACCAGTTTAGTCAAACCTAGGTTTGACTAAAAACTCATCAGTCAAAGCCCGAAACTAAAGTATCCATCGGGCTTTGACCAACGCTGCTGGTCAATGTTGAACATTGACTAGTCAATCCTATGTTTGACTAGATATCGGGCTTTGACCGTAACAGTTAAAAAAAAAACAAATTCAAAATATGTTTAATTATTATAAAGTTATTCCTAAAAAATAGAAACCAAAGTCAAATAATAAAACTTTATTTAAACAGAAATATAATCAACAGTCATAAGCAATAGTTTTTATATTGATATATATATATAGCTAGATAAAGCTTAAAAATGAATAATTCAAAATACATTTAAGAAGGCTTAAATTACAATGTTAGGCATATTTTAACAGCAATTACTATTTGAGCAATGACAGTTAAGAGAAAAAAAATGTAACATCTATACCATTTGGCTTTTAGTTTAGAGCTAAAACAAAAAAAAGTAATAATTTACTTCACTAGTAAAAATGGGGATCTTAGTTTAGCTAAAACAAAATTTTATTTAATGTGTTTATTACTCACGAAAGATTCATATATGTATTTCTATAGTTTTTTGCACAAACTGCTAAGAAATGAAGGACATCTTCATCCTATTTTAAATTGCACAGTGAGCAAATGGTGTCAATGTCGGATCGATATGGTCTACGATTAAGTTCGAGGAATTCCGTTCTTGCCTTAAAGATAAGACTCATATCTGAGACAGCGAGATCGTCCCTAAAAACAATGGTTCTCAAATAAATTCAAATTTAAAGACCGATACCTATATAGTTCTAGAAGTTGACTTCCTAGCTCTATCAAGATGCAACTGGTTTAGTTTTGTTATGAAGTCTGTACTACCTTTAAATTTCCTAAGTAAATAAAGGGTAAACCAGACTCAACATAGAAAGCGTATAGTTGGGAGTATTCGAGGGTAATTTAAATATTCTTTTAAAAAAATATCTTTGGATTATTTCAATCTCTTTCATCCATTGGTATCCATATACTTCATTAACATAGCAGAATCAGCTTTTTATTCTGGCGTTTAAAGCTTTGAATTTTGATCTACAAAGACATCGTAAAAAATTGGGACCACATCACATTAATTGCTGATTTAGCCACAGCCAATTTTTCTTTTATATGAACCCTAATACCCAAATTGTGAGATATAATGAACCCAAGATATTTAAACTCATTCACTACTTCTATTCTCACACCATCTAGTGTCCAGTTCCTTAAATTCGCTTCAACCCGGTTTTGAGCTTTGAAGACCATGAGCTTAGATTTTGTAGAGTTTATTTTGAGATCCCATAGATCACAAAAAGTTTTTAAGTTGTTTATTTGTTGTTGAAGTGTCATCGAGTTATCAGCAAAAAAAAAAACTAGGTCATCTACATACAACAGCAGCTTTATAAATAAATCCCCAAAGTAAACTCTCCCTGTTAGATGATTTTCAATGTCATTTATGAACAGAGGGAACATTAACACACTTAAGACACATCCTTGGGATACACCTGTTTCTGACCTAAAGTGACCTGATTGATATTTACCGCTACATACCACTGCAGACATATTAAGCAAGAGCTGTTCATATACCCGAATAAATTTAGTTGAAGCCCCAGTAAGTGCGAGTTTATATAAAAGGGACCTCCTATTGATCGTATCAAAGGCAGCTTTAAAATCCACAAACAATGCATAAAGGGGTTTTTTTTTGTCTATGAACCGCCTTGCTATAGTGGTTAGTGCGAAAATTCAATCCACCGTGGACAGGTTGGGTTGAAAGCCAGCTTGAAAACAACTGATTTTGTTGCTTGCGTGCACCCATCTTGACAACCCAAGGTATAGAAGTTGGGTGAAAAGCTTTCTCAGGAAGCTCAGCACAGAAATACCTCTTTAATTTTCAGCCTGATTTGGGTTACCTTTTTTAAAAATGGCAGATATCCTCGCCAAGCGGAAACTTTTCGGGAAGAATTTCTCACTAAACATTTTATTTAGAAGATTCAGAATATATTCCAAAAGTTCAGGAGTTGAGTTCTTGTAGAATTCTATTGGAATACTATCCGAACCTAGGGCTTTTTTATTCTTCATTTTGTTAAGTGAAGTTAAGAGCTGACACATGGAACAATTGGAATCCAACTCTGGAATCAATATATAAGGGAGTGCAAAACTTATTGAGTTTTGGTTTGGATGAGGTAACAGAAGGCTTTCAAAATATAAAGCGAGATGGTCAACGCTGATGCTCAAGGAGACTGAAATACTGCGTCCTCCTAGGACGCGCACGTTACACCAAAATGACTTAGAGTCTCTGCAATCAATGAGATTTTTTGCCGCTTTTTCAAGGTATTGCTGTTTTTTCTGACTACATAAATTATTATACATTTTATTTTGTGGCAAATAAAGATGTTTGTGAGCATCATTATTTGATTCTCTAAAGAGTTTTAAAAATTGAAAGATTTTTTCAGCTTTTTCTGCATTCCTCATCATACCATTTAGACTTTGACCATGGAGAGGTGACATGGGAACTGTTTGAAGTTCCAGATTTTCGAATCAAATAAAATGCAACATGCACCGCATCTTCAACTGAAACTGCTGCTTGGGTATTTGTAGCAATCATTCGTCGTCTTAAATTTTGTCTTTACAAAACAGCCTTATGTTCAACCCATCTAAGTTTCCTTTTAGTCAGAGAATGATCTTCAATATGACCTTGTGTATCTTGGGAATAGTACTCAAAAGATACGCCAACTAATAGATGTGACGAAAAATTGGCAGGGAATACTTCGAAATTCTTAATAACATCAAGCCAGTTCCCCCTTATTAAACAGTAATCAATTGTAGAACAACCTTGGGGAGAAATGAAAGTATAATTACCCTTACAATCTCCTATTGAGACCAGATTTAACACAAATAAACCAAAATCCTTAATAACCTCTATAAGAAATTTACCGTTCGAGTTCAGATTTTAATCCAATAAAATTCTTTCAAATGAAAAATATCCGTTGATCAAAAACGAAGAATTCTGGAAGTTTCTTATACGTCCGTTAAAATCGCCGATTAGCGTTATGTTCCCGTATTTGTTATTTAAAAGAAAATTCTGCAGATCCTCATAGTCTGAATTCCAATGGCTATAATTTATATAAATATAAATAGGCAAGCATTTTTTTTGTGGTACCAATTGCGAGGCGGTTACCCAACCGATTGAGATTATATATAATCGTTGGATAGGTATTACTGAGTAGGTGTGCTGGGATTATTTTGTTTTGTAATTTTTTTTTTTTTTTTTGAAAATATACAGGTGAAAACGTCTTTGTGTGTTTTTTACTATTTTTTTCGTATAAATTCGCTGTGAAATTTTTTTTCAGATAGTTTGCATTAATAGTTTGTTCTTAAGACCTGTAATATTGTAAGAAAATATATTTATTAAACAATTAAAGATTTGCAGATGATATAGATCTTATCTCTACAGAAGCTAAACACATCCAAGAAATGCTTACAGAACTGACAATGGTATGTAAGAACTTTTGACTAATCATTAACCAATCCAAAACCAAAGTTATGACAAACCACACACAAAAGGAGATTAAATTTGAAAATACAGAAATTGAATACGTAGAAGATTACATAATCTTGGACAAATAAAATCTTTTATTGACCAAGAAAATCATAAGCGAGGGCTACAGTACGTTTGCAACGAACTGTTGGATATCCGATTCGCTATTCCCTATATTTTTGTAAGTATGCGTCCGCCTCCCGCAGCCAGCCGATGTTTCAGTTTCAGAAACAAAATTCTTCTTCAGCAGACCGAAAAAATTCAATAACATTAATTTTGTGTGGTGTGATGTTCAATTAGTGCTGGCATAATAAAAAAAGGCGTGCACCACGCTCAAAGTTAAGACTTTTTATTGTCAAGGCAATAAGTATGAGCTCAGTGACATTCAATTGTATTCTTGCAGATCGATTTGAACAAAACAAGACAAAACTTAAATTTTTAAAAATTATATTTTGAATGGAAATAGCGATTATGGGTGTTTTTAACAATTTTTGGACCACACTCTGCTACGTAACCAAGGAATATAATATATAATCGTTCATCTTTTGATAGTTAAAAAACGTTAAAAAATTAATGCATTCTACGACTTTTGAAGGAAACGCTCCCTAAAAGTTGGCGTGCCTTAAAAATTTGAAGCACTAACTAAGCTTTGATCATGAGTCAGTATTTAGGCATATGTGTAAGACTACAGCTGAATCGAGTAGTTTTTTTAGCAATCTTACATGAATATAGGTATTTTATCAAAATCACGACCTTAAAAGTGGGCGTATTGAAAAAATTTACACAAGAAAATGTAGAAATATTTTTCAAATAATGAACGGAAGGAAAGGTTTAAATTGAATATTGGAAGTACCTTAAATATTTGAGACTACGTTTTTCGTTCTTTCATGAAAAGTGGGCGTAAGCCACGCCCAAAATTCAAAATTTCTTTTCTTAAACAAAGCTTTTAGTTTCTAGTAAGAAACGCAAAATGTTGGCTTGCGGATTCATTAAAAAATACCGTTTATTTACAAAAACATTTTTTTTATAGTTTCAATGAAAATTGGGCGTCAGCCACGCCCAAAATCAAATATTTTGATTTCATACACAAGACGTTTATGTGCAAGTAATACCAACAAAATTTAATGTTTTTCGCTTCAATATAACAATTGTTATTTTATAAAAACAATATTGATGGTTTTGTATGAAAAATGGGCGTCAGCCACGCCCAAACTGAAATATTTTTATTTAATTGGAAGAAGGTTTACCTAAAGCTTACGTGTGCAAAATTTTAGCGTTATGCTTTTATCGTAACTGTACACAAAACATAATTTAATTTTACCAAATTGAGGTTGTTCATCAAAAATGGCGATTGTGGGCATGTTTATGGGCGTATTTTACCGGTTCAAGAACTTAGCCATACTCTTGAACCAAAGATTATATATACCAAATTTCAGCTTTGTAGCAGAGTACACATACGGACGGACGGACATGGCTAAATCGACTAGGCTTTTGATTCTGAGTGAGAATATATACTTTTCTTTACCTAACGGTATTATTTCTCTATGTTACAAACTCCACACCAAATACAATGCACCCATTCTATAGAATAGGGTATAAAAAGGAAATAAACATACGTATCACAAATAGCTGGAAAGAATTCTGGAGCATGAAAAAAATAGTAAAATCAAACCTTAGCAAAGAGACGCAAAAATATATTCTCCACTACCAGTATTGACATATGGTCTCCAAATTCTCAGTCTGACTTCTAATGCGCTTGACAAATTAAGAATCTGTCAAACTAAGATGGAGAGGAAAATTCTAAAAATAAGGATAAGTCAAAGATTCAGAAACGATGAAATTAGAAGACGAACAGGTATAACAGACGTAGTTGAAAGGACAAGAAAACTAAAATGGAGCTGGACAGGACAAATATCGAGATTACAGGACCAAAGAAGGACAAAGATGACTGCGAATTGGAAGACACAAGAAACCAAGAGACGCAAAGGACGACCTTAGAAAAGATGGACTGACGATCTACGACAAGTGAGTCAAAACTGGTACAGCGACGCGAAGGATAGAGAACTATGGGTAGCTTTGGGGGAGGCTTATGCCAGACTTTGAACTTTTGTCGAGTCAAAAATACTAACATGCACTTAAAAAAAATTTTATTATTAAAAATAGTAGAATAATAATATATAATGTTTTTTTTCTTTTTTATATCTATTTACTATTATGAATCGAATTGTAAAAATCTAGAACTAAGTTTGTAAAATACTATAATGGCAATAACAAAGCCTGTTATAATAATAATAATAATAATAATAATAGCTATATTATATACTATAATATGCCGTTGAAATACAGATATTGCTTAAAGACGTGCAACAGCAACCAAACATTCAACGTAACGAGTAAACGGCTGAAAAAATTAATATATGTATGGTTAAGTTATTTGACTAAAATTAATTGTTTCAACTATGTATGTTACCATTGTTTTCTGATTTTTGTTTTGTTTTATGTTATTCATCACCCTTATTATTTTTTTGCGT
This sequence comes from Platycheirus albimanus, assembly GCA_916050605.2. Classification (NCBI taxonomy): domain Eukaryota; kingdom Metazoa; phylum Arthropoda; class Insecta; order Diptera; family Syrphidae; genus Platycheirus; species Platycheirus albimanus. Next base: position 159,566,699 of record OU696696.1, on the reverse strand, counting down.
TTGCAATGCATTTTTTCACCAAAAATGGAACTGAATACAAAATTTGAGTAAAAAAATATATAAAAAAATCGATTTTTTAAAGTTGAATAACTTTTACATTTTTTGACGAATTTTCAAATTTTAAAGATTTTTTTCAGATTCTAACATAGATAAAATTGGTTTTTTATTTTTAAAAATCAGTTTAAGTAAAAAAACACACCAAATATTTTATTATTTTTTTTTTCATTTAGTTTATATTTTAGTGCATAATTATTATTAAATACAGTAGGTTACAAGACATTTCATTATAAAAAAAACTATAACTATAAGTACTCAAACGGCGAAAAACTCATGTTTTATTAACGTGCGAAAATGGTCTACGATCGTAGACCACGCGCCTTCTCTTCTGTTACAAAATACCACGCTCCCAACGGAGGGTTAACCATTATGAAAACTCATCTCGACAGTCACCAGACTGCGATCCAGATTTAAAAATTTCAAATGCGTCTTTAACACACCATAAGATCTACCATCGAATGGAAATATAAGCCTAGATCCTTGTCCAAAAGCTTTTTGAATCCTTCCGTGGTTCTGTCAGTCCAGGAGATTACTCTTGGTTGGGAGGAGTGTAAATACGATTCATCTAAATAAATGATTTTATATCCACTTTCAACACTCAAATGGATGTCTTGCTTTTTCTCACATCCAGTTCTTCGAAGATTTGTTCTTTAAGGACGCTTAATGTAACGACTTGTTTGCCAATATAATGAAAGGAATAGATTATCCTTTTGACGGCCTCGAAATCAAAGCTGTCTATATCAGTGATCCAATGCTTATGAGGAACTTTTTTGTTGAGTGACCTTAGGTTTCCATTTTGGTTCGCTTTTTTATAAACCTTGTAATGATGTTTTGCGAGATTCCAACAAATTCCGATTGTTTTATTAGAGCTGGTTTTTCGGAGCTGTTTCCCTATTACGGATAGCTTCATCAAAATTCTTCTGATACGTTTAAAGGGTCAGTCTATTTTTTATCTTCATTTATTTTCGGTAGTTTTTTTTTGTCTGCTTGTGTTTCTTGTGTCATGTGCATATTATCACCACAATAGGCAACAAAAATATTATCACCACGCTCCTAGAAATGTGCAACAAAATGTATCGCAAGTGTATTAAAGAGTATACATTCCACATTTTGGAGGCACGGCCGAACATAGTGCAAGAGAATACATTCCATACTACATTAATTGGAGGTACGGCCTAATACAGTGCAAGTGTATACATTAACTGGAGACACGAATAGCACAAGAAATATAGTATCAGGGTATATATACAAATTTAAATTTCCTGAAGCTGGCATCCCACTTGTGAAATTTCTTATCGAAATTGATGCAGTTCGCTTGCCCATCGGAAGCCCACGTTTGTCCATCAAACATTTTCGTTTGCCCACCCTTAAAAAAAAAAAAAAAAAAAAAAATATTTTTTTTGGTTGAACGCGATTGAATTAAAAAAAAAAATCAAAACTCCAAATGGCTTAAATTTTGTATGTAGTTCGTTAGCCCATCGTTATCTCACGTTTGCCCACCAAAAATTTTCGTTTGCCCAACTTCCATTTTGAAAATATTGACAAAATACAATTTTAAATTTCCTGAAGCTGGCACCCCACATGTGAAATTTTTTATCGAAGTTGTCACGAAGCGTTACAAAGTAACACCACTTCAAAGAACATTGTTCGCATTCTATCCATTTCTATGCATTGTTTTCTCTACATGCACGATTACGCAGTGTACACCACCGTCCACTATGTCATAATGGGTTGTTTTCTCAACACCGGGCTCCGCATACATTACTAGCTACGCATTATACACTACGCTCAGCGACACTACTACACACCATTGGCGACTACGTCACTACGAAGATTACTCATGGTAGGGCGATTGCATCGCTGAAACAAAGCGGTTTTACATTTTACTTTGTAATTCACACCAAGTTTCTTCACTAATATGCATAAGACAAGCAGTCAGCGAGGCATAAAGCATCGAGAGTTACATTTCGATCTTGGTGTTCTATACACTAAATACCAGTGCAAAAGCCTGCCGTAAATACCAGTGTGAAAACCTGTAGTAAATACTAGGGCGAAAGCCTACCGTAAATACCAGTGCGAAAGCCTGCCGTAAATACCAGTGCGAAAGCCTGCCGTCAATACCAGTAAGAAAACCTGCCGTAAATACTAGTGCGAAAGCCTACCGTAAATACCAGTGCGAAAACCTGCCGTAAATACCAGTGTGAAAACCTGCCGTAAATACTTGAGCGAAAGCCTACCGTAAATACCAGTGCGAAAGCCTTCCGTAAATACCAGTGTGAAAACCTGCCGTAAATACTAGTGCGAAAGCCTACCGTAAATACTAGTGCAAAAGCCTGCCGTAAATACCAGTGTGAAAACCTGCCGTAAATACTAGTGCGAAAGCCTAATACCAGTGCGAAAGCCTGCCGTAAATACTAGTGTGAAAAACCTGCCGTAAATACTAGTGCGAAAGCCTGCCGTAAATACCAGTGTGAAAGCCTGACGTAACTACTAGTGCGAAAGCCTGCCGTAAATACCAGTGCGAAAGCCTGCCGTAAATACCTGTGTGAAAACCTGCCGTAAATACCAGTGCAAAGGCCTGCCATCTACCCTACACTCGCTATGGAAAAACCCGCACAATAACCAACTGTATAGAGACTAAAGCAAGAATCTACCACGGAGAGCTGGGGAAGAAGCACCAATTCTATGCAACTAAGGATCGAACCAGAGAAGGAGAATTATAAAAAACGATATATTATAAATCGATTAATTTAATTTTAGTATAAGTGTTTTCCCTTAAATAATAAAGTTTATTTATGGCCTGTTACATTCAAAGTTTCTGTGTTTCTTTGAATTTCAACCCTGGCAAAACCAAAGAGCGAAACCCCAGCTGGAAACTAAAAAGCACATCACAAATTTGGTGCAGTTCGTTTGCCCATCGTTAGCCCACGTTTGCCCAACAAAAATTTTCGTTTTCCCACCTTCCCTTTTGAAAATATTGACAAAATAAATTTTTTAATTTCTTGAGGTTGGCACCCCACTTTTGAATTTTCTTATCGAAATTGATGCAGTTCGTTTGCCCATCGTTAGCCCACGTTTGCCCAACAAAAATCTTCGTTTTTCCACCTTCTCTTTTGAAAATATTGACAAAATAAAATTTTGAATTTCCTGAAGTTGGCACCCCACTTGCGAAATTTTCTATCGAAATTGATGCAGTTCATTTGCCCATCGTTAGCTCAGGTTTGCCCACCAAAAATTTTCGTTTGCCCACACTTGGTTTCCCAAAAAATCAAAATAAAAAATTTTTCTTGAAAGATGTAACGTCTCAACTCTCAACTCAAAGGTGGTCTTTTCAATACTGAGTTTATTATCTCAAATTATTCTTAGTTGCTAATTACATTCGGGCGTATTCATATATGATGTTTAAGCTGTTGCTAAGAAAAACTGGAGTTTACCTGATGAAGTTTCCATAAGCTAAACTCCAGTTTAGCTTAGCAACAACTTAAACATCATCTATGAATACGCCCCATTGTGTTCTTACATACTACCTTATAATACTCTCAGTATTGTATATTAGTGTTATTGTACTTAAATTCTATGTTCTACGTTACTTCATGTTTTGTCTTTACTAAATAAAGGAACCTACACACAACAACATCCCCCTTAAATTGCGCCGTACATAACTGAAAACTAGGATTTTATTTAACATTGTTTCTAAGACGACCATCCCAACGTGTATCAATAGGATAGACCTTTCGTGGTCTTTTACTTGCTTCAGAACTTGAGTTTTCTAACTTTGCTTTACCGCTTAAATCTTCGCTCTGGCTAATTTTCAGTTTTGCACTGGCATCTACTAAAATTTCTGGAATATAATTTTTTTTATTCTTATATTTAAATTCATTTAATAATATTGCTTGATTAACATGTCGTTTCCAAATTACACTGCGATCTCCTTTTTGGACTTTCACAAAAAGACAACGTTCGCCCACTACTTTTACAATTTTTCCTCTAATCCAAGAAACTCTTCCCGGTACTGTAAAATCTTTTACCACTACTTCTTCATCTTCTTTAAACGATTTTGAACTGTTTCCTTTATAATATTTTCTTTGTTTTGCTAGCATGCTTTTTACCGTTTCATACCCTATTCCATAGAATGGGTATATTGTATTTGGTGTGGAGTTTGTAACATAGAGAAATAATACTGTTAGGTATAGAAAAGTATATATATTCTGACTCAGAATTAAAAGCCTAGTCGATTTAGCCATGTCCGTCCGTCCGTCCGTCCGTCCGTCCGTCCGTCCGTCCGTATGTATACTCTCTAGAGGTCGCAATTTTTGAGCTAGAAAGCTGAAATTTGGTGTATATAATCTTTGGTTCAAGAGCAAAGCTGAGTTCTTGAACCAGTAAAATCCGCCCACAAACACGCCCACAATCGCCATTTTTGTTGAACAATCTCAATTTGGTAAAGTTAAATTATGTTTTTTGTACAGTTACGAAAAAAGCATAACGCTAAAATTTTGCACACGCAAGCTCTAGGTAAACCTTCTTCCAATCAAATAAAAATATTTCAGTTTGGGCGTGGCTGACGCCCATTTTTCATACAAAACCATCAATATTGTTTTTATAAAATAACAAATGTTATATTAAAGAAAAAAACATTAAATTTTGTGGGCATTACTTGCACATAAACATCTTGTGTATGAAATCAATAAATTTGATTTTGTGCGTGGCTGACGCCCACTTTTCAGTAGAAACTATTAAAAAATTGTTTTTGTAAATAAACGGTATTTATAATGAATCCGCAAACCAAAGTTTTGCGTCTCTTGAAAAAAACTAAATCGTTTGTGTATGAAAAGAAATTTTTGAATTTTGGGCGTAGCTTACGCCCACTTTTCATGAAAGACCGGAAAACGTAGTCTCAAAAACTTAAGGCACTTCCAATATTTAATTTAAACCTTTTTCCTTCCGTTCGTTATTTGAGAAATATATCTCTACATTTTCTTGTGTACATTTTTCAATACGCCCACTTTTAAAGGCGTGATTTTCATAAAATATCTCTGTTCAGATAAGATTGTTTTAAAACTACTCGATTCAGCTGAAGTTTTACACATATGACAAATACTGACCAAAGCTCAGTAAGTGCTTCAAATTTGTAAAAGTGGGCGTACTTTTGAGGGGCGTTTCCGTCAAAAGTTGTATAATGCATTCTTTTTTTAACGTTTTTTAACCATCGGTCGCAGTTTTGAAGTAAACAGATGAACACTTGGTGATGAATAATAAAGTTGATTAATTATTCACACCAGATAATTATCCAATAAAACAAAAAGCATTCATAAAAAAGTATATGCAAATATATTGTATAATAGAATTTTATTTGATACAATTTACCAATCCTTGCTGTGCTGTGGTTAGAACGGAACTGACCGAGAAAATCTCTGTCTACCAAAGCAACATGCAAAAAAACTCAAACAACAACCTACAACTCAACGCATGCAACTGTGACTTTCCAATTACCTCTTAAAAGAAATCATGATAAAAGCTTAAAGTACCGCTTGAACAAGAGAGAATAAGTAAGTCACTCAATATATTAACGGCAAAGTACAGTGGGGTTGTAGATTGATTTACAATGACAAATTTGAATTATAAAAAAAGCAATTTAATTATTAACAAGTTTAGAGGCAAATCAAAGAATGAAATTTAATTAAAATGAATTCAAGTAATGAAAGCTTGTTCATGAAATTTAATTGTTGAATAGTCCAAAACATCCCGCCCCCCCTGGAACAGGTTCAGGATGCTGGGAGCAATGCCAATTTCGTTATTGGGCGTTGTAATGTGCCCTGCTTTGTCCTGACTAAAGCAACTCGTATACACCCATCTGATCCTTGTGTGACGGCGTCGATTTTCCCAAGAAGCCATTTTGTTGGAGGTAGGTTTGGCTCCTTGATGACCACCAAGTCCCCAATTTTTAAATTTTTTCGAATCTGCTGCCATTTAGGTCGCTCTTGAAGGGAAGTCAGGTACTCCATTCGCCATCTTTGCCAAAATCCTTGAACCATATTTTGGATGTGGTTCCAATGTGACAGCCGGTTAATGGGTATGTGAAGCACGCCAGGTTCAGGTACTGCAGTTAGTGGTTCACCTTTAATGAAATGAGCGGGAGTGAAAGGGTTTAAATCATCGTCAGAAAGAACACATAAAGGACGAGAATTTAATACAGCTTCAATTTGAGTTGTCACTGTGTACAACTCTTCAAACGTCAAAACTGATGATCCGATAAATCTTCGCAGATGCAACTTAACAGATTTCACTCCAGCCTCCCACAAGCCACCGAAATGGGGTGCAGAGGGGGGAATGAAATGCCATGCAATGTTGTCCCTGGCAAGCGAAGCTGCAATGGTCTGGTTATAAGTCTCTGACATTACCAACTTATGCATTTCGTTGAGGCATCGACGTGCACCTTGAAAATTGGTTCCATTGTCGCTGTAGATATTGGCGCACAATCCACGACGTGAAACAAACCTACGCAAAGCAGCAAGGAACGCACAGGTAGTAAGGTCACTCACGATTTCGAGATGCATTGCCTTGGTAGCCATACAAACAAAGAGTGCAATGTAAGCCTTTGATAGTTTGGGGTTACAACCGCGTGATAGTTTGATGGTTAATGGACCAGCATAGTCACACCCAGAATTCAAAAACGGGCAACTTGGCTGAATTCGCTGTGCTGGCAAATCACCCATTAGCTTACGTTGCATGAAACATTTCTTGCAACGATTAATAATTTTACGAATTAAATTTCTACTCCCCAAAATCCAATATTGTTGCCGCACTATTGCAAAGGTCTCAGATACTCCTGGATGCTGATGGTTTTCATGTATATCTGTGACAATGAGAGAAGAGATTTTGTTAGTACTGGGAAGAATAATTGGGTGCTTTATATTAAAGGAAGCCATAGAATTTTTTTATTCTTCCTCCAACTCGCAGCAGTCCCTCATTGTCAATAAAAGGGGAATATTTGAGCAGTTAAGATTTCTTTGGAAGTTGTTTCTTAGTAATTAGGGTTCGAATATCGACACTGAATGATGTTATTTGAATAGTTTTGATAATGTGTTTTCGAGCATAATGAATTTCACTTAAACTGATAGTAGAAGTGAGACGACAGGGTTGTGGGATGAGTACGTTAAACAAATACCGAAAGATGTATGCGAGGATTTTTTGGATACGATACCAATTTGAAATATTTTCAATAAGAGACTGAATTATATCCGATCCAGTAAACGTAACAAGCACTTGAACTTGACGCGATTGTTTTTGTTCGATTAAGCTTTCGTCGAAATCCGATTTTTTCGACACAAATCTGGTTTCTGGCCAGTGTTCCTCTGGTTGAGATAACCATGAAGGTCCAGTCCACCAAATATCATGGCTAGGTAGAGAAGAAGGACGAACACCTTAAGAGGCACAATCCGCTGGGTTGGATTCGGAAGGTATATGCTGCCAATTACTCCGAGGCACCGTTTTCAAGATAGCAGCTGTTCGATTAGCGACAAAGTTTGCCCATCGTCGTGGTGGTGAGGACAGCCAATGTAGAACGATCTCCGAATCACACCAGGCGAATGTCTTTGTTGTATTAGCTGTTAATGATGACTTTATAAGAACAAGCAAGCGAGTTAACAGCAGGGCACCACATAGCTCCAAGAGTGGAATAGAAATTGGTTTGAGCGGCGCAACCTTTGTTTTAGCTGCAACGATTGTTACCCGAAACTCCTTTTCATTAATTTTGCACCTTGTGTATACGACGGCTCCGTATGCAACCGACGAAGCATCCGAAAATCCATGGAGCTCAACCTCTTCTAACGCTGAAAACACAAGTCTAGGGACATGAACCCTTTCAAAAAAAGGGAGTTCTTGCCTGTATCCATTCCATCGTTCAGTTAGCTGAGGAGGTAAAGGGTCATCCCATCCTAGCTTCAGTTCCGACGACCAGAGTTCCTGAAATAACATCTTAAATAGGACCACTGATGGAGCTAATAGTCCCAAGGGATCAAATATCCTTGAGACTTCTGAAAGTAGAGTACGTCTTAAAGACTTGACATTTGGAAGAGTTTGAGCCATTCGAAAGGAATATTCATCAGTTACAGGGTTCCAAAACATACCTAGCACCTTTATTAGGGACTTCGTACGTTCGGTATCAAAGATAGAGAATTCACAATCTTCTGTTGGTATCGATGCAAGAAGTGCCCAACAATTTGAACTCCATTTTTTGAGCTCAAGCCTTCCTCTAGAGAGCAGAGTCACAAGTTCAGACCGCAAATTTGTCAACTCTTCAATGGAATTTGCTCCCGTCATGACATCATCGACGTAAACGTCCTCAATAAGAACACGAGCCGCATCTGGAATTTGGAACTTGTAATCATCTGCCAGCTGTTTCAAAACTCGAATTGACAAGAAAGGAGCTGAAGCGGTACCATACGTAACGGTACACAGTCGAAAATGACTGATCTCCTGATCAGGATGTTCACGCCATACAATCCGCTGAAAATCGGTGTGTTGATCATCGACCCAGATCTGGCGGAACATTTTTACAACATCTGCGGTGAACACATTCTTATGTTGCCTAAAGCGCAAACAAACCTCAATCAAGTCACGCTGAATAGGAGGGCCTACTAACAACATACTATTAAGAGAATTCCCTGACGAATCCTTCATCGATCCATCAAAAACAACACGTAGCTTTGTGGAGGAACTGTCCGGCTTTAAAACGGCGTGATGTGGCAGATAGAACTGCTTGCCATGACAGGTTTCGAGTTCATCTGGAGGGATACGTCTCATGTGGCCCAGGTCTAGATATTCATGCATGAAGTCTAAATATAATTTGTATAGTGTGGGATTAGTTGCGAAACGTCGTTCCATTGAGTACAATCGCGACACAGCTGCTGACAGTGAGTTTCCGAAGGCGATTTCTGAAGACTTGCAGGGGAGTTGTACCACATACTTCCCATCCGATGACCGAGTGAAAGTCTTTACAAAATGCTGCTCTACCCGATCATCTATATTGTTTTGCCTAGCAGGAGTTACTTCCTCTAGCTCCCAAAAACGTTGTAACAACAAATCTATATCAATAGTGGAGTGAAGAGATGACAAGCAGCGATTTTCCTCTGACACTTTTGGTTCTAAATACTCTCCTGTAATTACCCAACCAAACGACGTCCTTTGAGCAAGTGGAAGACCCTCTGAACCATAGATTTGTTCTCCTTCTAGAATGGTCCATAGTTTGTCGGCCCCTAACAGCACATCTACAGGTGTACCTATGTAAAAGTTAGTATCCGCTAATTCAAGATCAAAAATGTGAGACCAAGAAGAAATCTCTATGGATTGTGAGGGCAAATTCGAAGTTATTTTATTCAACACTAATGCATCAACGAGTAAGTGTGAGGAATTATAACGCGAACACAGCTGAAGAGAAATACACCCTTTTGTATAACCTGCTTCTGAAGATGACAACCCAAGTACAAGAATTCTAGCATGCGAGCGAGGATACGCGAGTCTCTGCGCGAACGATTCTACCACAAACGATGACTGTGATCCCGAATCCAGTAAGACTCGGCAGTCAATAACGTTTCCATGCGCGTCCTTAATCTTTGCTAGGACGGTGGGAAGGATGGTTGTCTTACGACGATTAAATTCCAATGAATGGTTGTTCACAAGCGGTGGTTGACTCGAAAAATGTGGCTGAGGCGGATTCGACGACGACGATGGCGGTTGTTGTTGGCGAGAAGGCATAGAAGGATTATTTGAACCGTAATTCGTTGTATCTTCAGGATGAACCAATGAATTATGTCGTGATTTGCACACTTGACACCGATAAGAAGACCGACATTTAAAGGACGGATGTCCAGCCCGAAGACAATTAAAACAAAGCGAAAGGCCTTTTACGAAGCTTCGCCGCGAAGCTATGTCTAGGTCCACAAATTTCGGACATTGTGTTAAGAAATGGTCATTGTTACATTTAGGGCACTGAGGCTTAGGATCTGATGCTTCAGCTACATGCGATCGAATTGATGTAGCTTGTGGCTTAGCTCGCGGCAAACCAGGTCGACTAAGTGACTGGCAGGATTCAAGGGCATCACAACGAGCTTGCAAAGAGTCTAAAAGTTCCACAATGGAGCAACCTTTTTTAGAACCGATAGTTTCTGCCCAACACTTATTAGTGTCTGGATGGAGTTTGCTTAGCAAAAGATAAATTATCCACGGATCGCGACTGGTTTTATCTAACGCATTAAGTCCACGCACGATTTGGTCTGCATCGTCAGTTATCTTTCGCAAAACCTTCACGTTACTGACACTAGTAGATGGAAGGGGAGCATGTCTTAATATCGAAGGACAAAAATCTCGAATGACAAAAATCTAGAATACAATTGCTTATAATCTAGAATGCAAAAATCTCGAATGCACAAAAATCTCGAATGAATTATAATCTCGAAAGAGAAAATCTCGAAAAAAATCTCGAATAAATTGTAGATTCGAGATTTTGTATTAAGAGTTAATACTCAAGTTAAACACAGCTCTTCAGGTAGTTAAACAATTATTTATTTTCTGAAGTTAAAATGAACAAAAAAAATCAATATAAAAAAGCAAAAAACACAAGAATATTATTCAGTTTTATCCTACTAATATTATAAATGTGAATGTTACGATGTTTGGATGTTTGGATGTTTGTTGCTAACTAACGCCAGAACGGCTAAACGTATTTGGATAAAATTTAGCACAGAGATAGCTTATAGTCCGGAATAGCAGATAGGCTATTTTTTATCCCGGTAAAATGTATGGTTCCCGTGGGATAGATTTGTTTTAATTTTTGAAATCACACCAGAATGGCTAAACGGATCTGAATGAAATTTAGCACAGAGAATGATTATAGTCTGGAATAGCATATTTGCTACTTTTTATCTCGGTAAAATGTATGGTTCCCGTGGGATAGATTTGTTTTAATTTTTGAAATTACACCAGAATGGCTGAACTCATCTGAGTGAAATTTAGCACAGAGATAGATTATAGTCTGGAATAGCATATTGGCTACTTTTTATCACGGTTAAATGTAGGTATTAAATTATAAAGCAATTAAAGAAGAAGAAGCTAGATTGCGATACAGTCTGCTTCTTGATCAGCTGAAACGCGAGCGAAGCCGCGGGTAAAGGCTAGTATAAATATAAAAGAGAGTAATGATTTACTTACCATGAGTTAAAATATTAATTTTTGAGACAATGTTTCTATTAGCGCGCGCGAATAGAAACATTGTCTCAAAAATTAATATTTTAACTCATGGTAAGTAAATCATTACTCTCTTTTATATTTATACTAGCCTTTACCCGCGGCTTCGCTCGCGTTTCAGCTGATCAAGAAGCAGACTGTATCGCAATCTAGCTTCTTCTTCTTTAATAGCTTTATAATTTAATACCTACATTTAACCGTGATAAAAAGTAGCCAATATGCTATTCCAGACTATAATCTATCTCTGTGCTAAATTTCACTCAGATGAGTTCAGCCATTCTGGTGTAATTTCAAAAATTAAAACAAATCTATCCCACGGGAACCATACATTTTACCGAGATAAAAAGTAGCAAATATGCTATTCCAGACTATAATCATTCTCTGTGCTAAATTTCATTCAGATCCGTTTAGCCATTCTGGTGTGATTTCAAAAATTAAAACAAATCTATCCCACGGGAACCATACATTTTACCGGGATAAAAAATAGCCTATCTGCTATTCCGGACTATAAGCTATCTCTGTGCTAAATTTTATCCAAATACGTTTAGCCGTTCTGGCGTTAGTTAGCAACAAACATCCAAACATCCAAACATCGTAACATTCACATTTATAATATTAGTAGGATAAAACTGAATAATATTCTTGTGTTTTTTGCTTTTTTATATTGATTTTTTTTGTTCATTTTAACTTCAGAAAATAAATAATTGTTTAACTACCTGAAGAGCTGTGTTTAACTTGAGTATTAACTCTTAATACAAAATCTCGAATCTACAATTTATTCGAGATTTTTTTCGAGATTTTCTCTTTCGAGATTATAATTCATTCGAGATTTTTGTGCATTCGAGATTTTTGCATTCTAGATTATAAGCAATTGTATTCTAGATTTTTGTCATTCGAGATTTTTGTCCTTCGATATTAAGACATGCTCCCCTTCCATCTACTAGTGTCAGTAACGTGAAGGTTTTGCGAAAGATAACTGACGATGCAGACCAAATCGTGCGTGGACTTAATGCGTTAGATAAAACCAGTCGCGATCCGTGGATAATTTATCTTTTGCTAAGCAAACTCGATCCAGACACTAATAAGTGTTGGGCAGAAACTATCGGTTCTAAAAAAGGTTGCTCCATTGTGGAACTTTTAGACTCTTTGCAAGCTCGTTGTGATGCCCTTGAATCCCGCCAGTCACTTAGTCGACCTGGTTTGCCGCGAGCTAAGCCACAAGCTACATCAATTCGATCGCATGCAGCTGAAGCATCAGATCCTAAGCCTCAGTGCCCTAAATGTAACAATGACCATTTCTTAACACAATGTCCGAAATTTGTGGACCTAGACATAGCTTCGCGGCGAAGCTTCGTAAAAGGCCTTTCGCTTTATTTTAATTGTCTTCGGGCTGGACATCCGTCCTTTAAATGTCGGTCTTCTTATCGGTGTTAAGTGTGCAAATCACGACATAATTCATTGGTTCATCCTGAAGATACAACGAATTACGGTTCAAATAATCCTTCTATGCCTTCTCGCCAACAACAACCGCCGTCGTCGTCGTCGAATCCGCCTCAGCCACATTTTTCGAGTCAACCACCGCTTGTGAACAACCATTCATTGGAATTTAATCGTCGTAAGACAACCATCCTTCCCACCGTCCTAGCAAAGATTAAGGACGCGCATGGAAACGTTATTGACTGCCGAGTCTTACTGGATTCGGGATCACAGTCATCGTTTGTGGTAGAATCGTTCGCGCAGAGACTCGGGTATCCTCGCTCGCATGCTAGAATTCTTGTACTTGGGTTGTCATCTTCAGAAGCAGGTTATACAAAAGGGTGTATTTCTCTTCAGCTGTGTTCACGTTATAATTCCACACACTTACTCGTTGATGCATTAGTGTTGAATAAAATAACTTCGAATTTGCCCTCACAATCCATAGAGATTTCTTCTTGGTCTCACATTTTTCATCTTGAATTAGCGGATACTAACTTTTACATAAGTACACCTGTAGATGTGCTGTTAGGGGCCGACAAACTATGGACCATTCTAGAAGGAGAACAAATCTATGGTTCAGAGGGTCTTCCACTTGCTCAAAGGACGTCGTTTGGTTGGGTAATTACAGGAGAGTATTTAGAACCAAAAGTGTCAGAGGAAAATCGCTCCTATCTGCCACATCACGCCGTTTTAAAGCCGGACAGTTCCTCCACAAAGCTACGTGTTGTTTTTGATGGATCGATGAAGGATTCGTCAGGGAATTCTCTTAATAGTTGTTGTTAGTAGGCCCTCCTATTCAGCGTGACTTGATTGAGGTTTGTTTGCGCTTTAGGCAACATAAGAATGTGTTCACCGCAGATGTTGTAAAAATGTTCCGCCAGATCTGGGTCGATGATTAACACACCGATTTTCAGCGGATTGTATGGCGTGAACATCCTGATCAGGAGATCAGTCATTTTCGACTGTGTACCGTTACGTATGGTACCGCTTCAGCTCCTTTCTTGTCAGTTCGAGTTTTGAAACAGCTGGCAGATGATTACAAGTTCCAAATTCCAGATGCGGCTCGTGTTCTTATTGAGGACGTTTACGTCGATGATGTCATGACGGGAGCAAATTCCATTGAAGAGTTGACAAATTTGCGGTCTGAACTTGTGACTCTGCTCTCTAGAGGAAGGCTTGAGCTCAAAAAATGGAGTTCAAATTGTTGGGCACTTCTTGCATCGATACCAACAGAAGATTGTGAATTCTCTATCTTTGATACCGAACGTACGAAGTCCCTAATAAAGGTGCTAGGTATGTTTTGGAACCCTGTAACTGATGAATATTCCTTTCAAATGGCTCAAACTCTTCCAAATGTCAAGTCTTTAAGACGTACTCTACTTTCAGAAGTCTCAAGGATATTTGATCCCTTGGGACTATTAGCTCCATCAGTGGTCCTATTTAAGATGTTATTTCAGGAACTCTGGTCGTCGGAACTGAAGCTAGGATGGGATGACCCTTTACCTCCTCAGCTAACTGAACGATGGAATGGATACAGGCAAGAACTCCCTTTTTTTGAAAGGGTTCATGTCCCTAGACTTGTGTTTTCAGTGTTAGAAGAGGTTGAGCTCCATGGATTTTCGGATGCTTCGTCGGTTGCATACGGAGCCGTCGTATACACAAGGTGCAAAATTAATGAAAAGGAGTTTCGGGTAACAATCGTTGCAGCTAAAACAAAGGTTGCGCCGCTCAAACCAATTTCTATTCCACTCTTGGAGCTATGTGGTGCCCTGCTGTTAACTCGCTTGCTTGTTCTTATAAAGTCATCATTAACAGCTAATACAATAAAGACATTCGCCTGGTGTGATTCGGAGATCGTTCTACATTGGCTGTCCTCACCACCACGACGATGGGCAACCTTTGTCGCTAATCGAACAGCTGCTATCTTAAAAACGGTGCCTCGGAGTAATTGGCAGCATATACCTTCCGAATCCAACCCAGCGGATTGTGCCTCTTAAGGTGTTCGTCCTTCTTCTCTACCTAGCCATGATATTTGGTGGACTGGACCTTCATGGTTATCTCAACCAGAGGAACACTGGCCAGAAACCAGATTTGTGTCGAAAAAATCGGATTTCGACGAAAGCTTAATCGAACAAAAACAATCGCGTCAAGTTCAAGTGCTTGTTACGTTTACTGGATCGGATATAATTCAGTCTCTTATTGAAAATATTTCAAATTGGTATCGTATCCAAAAAATCCTCGCATACATCTTTCGGTATTTGTTTAACGTACTCATCCCACAACCCTGTCGTCTCACTTCTACTATCAGTTTAAGTGAAATTCATTATGCTCGAAAACACATTATCAAAACTATTCAAATAACATCATTCAGTGCCGATATTCGAACCCTAATTACTAAGAAACAACTTCCAAAGAAATCTTAACTGCTCAAATATTCCCCTTTTATTGACAATGAGGGACTGCTGCGAGTTGGAGGAAGAATAAAAAAATTCTATGGCTTCCTTTAATATAAAGCACCCAATTATTCTTCCCAGTACTAACAATATCTCTTCTCTCATTGTCACAGATATACATGAAAACCATCAGCATCCAGGAGTATCTGAGACCTTTGCAATAGTGCGGCAACAATATTGGATTTTGGGGAGTAGAAATTTAATTCGTAAAATTATTAATCGTTGCAAGAAATGTTTCATGCAACGTAAGCTAATGGGTGATTTGCCAGCACAGCGAATTCAGCCAAGTCGCCCGTTTTTGAATTCTGGGTGTGACTATGCTGGTCCATTAACCATCAAACTATCACGCGGTTGTAACCCCAAACTATCAAAGGCTTACATTGCACTCTTTGTTTGTATGGCTACCAAGGCAATGCATCTCGAAATCGTGAGTGACCTTACTACCTGTGCGTTCCTTGCTGCTTTGCGTAGGTTTGTTTCACGTCGTGGATTGTGCGCCAATATCTACAGCGACAATGGAACCAATTTTCAAGGTGCACGTCGATGCCTCAACGAAATGCATAAGTTGGTAATGTCAGAGACTTATAACCAGACCATTGCAGCTTCGCTTGCCAGGGACAACATTGCATGGCATTTCATTCCCCCCTCTGCACCCCATTTCGGTGGCTTGTGGGAGGCTGGAGTGAAATCTGTTAAGTTGCATCTGCGAAGATTTATCGGATCATCAGTTTTGACGTTTGAAGAGTTGTACACAGTGACAACTCAAATTGAAGCTGTATTAAATTCTCGTCCTTTATGTGTTCTTTCTGACGATGATTTAAACCCTTTCACTCCCGCTCATTTCATTAAAGGTGAACCACTAACTGCAGTACCTGAACCTGGCGTGCTTCACATACCCATTAACCGGCTGTCACATTGGAACCACATCCAAAATATGGTTCAAGGATTTTGGCAAAGATGGCGAATGGAGTACCTGACTTCCCTTCAAGAGCGACCTAAATGGCAGCAGATTCGAAAAAATTTAAAAATTGGGGACTTGGTGGTCATCAAGGAGCCAAACCTACCTCCAACAAAATGGCTTCTTGGGAAAATCGACGCCGTCACACAAGGATCAGATGGGTGTATACGAGTTGCTTTAGTCAGGACAAAGCAGGGCACATTACAACGCCCAATAACGAAATTGGCATTGCTCCCAGTATCCTGAACCTGTTCCAGGGGGGGCGGGATGTTTTGGACTATTCAACAATTAAATTTCATGAACAAGCTTTCATTACTTGAATTCATTTTAATTAAATTTCATTCTTTGATTTGCCTCTAAACTTGTTAATAATTAAATTGCTTTTTTTATAATTCAAATTTGTCATTGTAAATCAATCTACAACCCCACTGTACTTTGCCGTTCATATGTTGAGTGACTTACTTATTCTCTCTTGTTCAAGCGGTACTTTAAGCTTTTATCATGATTTCTTTTAAGAGGTTATTGGAAAGTCACAGTTGCATGCGTTGAGTTGTAGGTTGTAGTTTGAGTTTTTTTGCATGTTGCTTTGGTAGACAGAGATTTTCTCGGTCAGTTCCGTTCTAACCACAGCACAGCAAGGATTGGTAAATTGTATCAAATAAAATTCTATTATACAATATATTTGCATATACTTTTTTATGAATGCTTTTTGTTTTATTGGATAATTATCTGGTGTGAATAATTAATCAACTTTATTATTCATCACCAAGTGTTCATCTGTTTACTTCAAAACTGCGACCGATGGTTAAAAAACAAATTTACAAATTTGAAGCACTTACTGAGCTTTGGTCAGTATTTAGGCATATGTGTAAAACTTCAGCTGAATCGAGTAGTTTTAAAACAATCTTATCTGAACAGAGATATTTTATGAAAATCACGCCTTTAAAAATGGGCGTATTGAAAAATGTACACAAGAAAATGTAGAGATATATTTCTCAAATAACGAACGGAAGGAAAAAGGTTTAAATTAAATATTGGAAGTGCCTTAAGTTTTTGAGACTACGTTTTCCGGTCTTTCATGAAAAGTGGGCGTAAGCTACGCCCAAAATTCAAAAATTTCTTTTCATACACAAACCTTTTAGTTTCTTTTAAGAGACGCAAAATTTTGGCTTGCGGATTCATTATAAATACCGTTTATTTACAAAAACTATTTTTGTATAGTTTCTAATGAAAAGTTTGCGTCAGCCACGCACAAAATCAAAGTTTTTGATTTCATACAAAAGATGTTAATGTGCAAGTAATACACACAAAATTTAATGTTTTTCGCTTTAATATAACAATTGTTATTTTATAAAAACCATGTTGATGGTTTTGTATGAAAAATGGGCGTCAGCCACGCCCAAACTGAAATATTTTTATTTGATTGGAAGAAAGTTTACCCCAAGCTTACGTGTGCAAAATTTTAGCGTTATGCTTTTATCGTAACTGTACAAAAAGCATAATTTAATTTTATTAAATTGAGGTTGTTCATCAAAAATTGCGATTGTGGGCGTGTTTGTGGGCGGATTTTACCGGTTCAAGAATTAAGCCTTACTCTTGAACCGAAGATTATATGTATCAAATTTCAGCTTTTTAGCTCAAAAATTGCGACCTCTAGAGAGTATACATACGGACGGACGGACGGACATACGGACGGACGGACATGGCTAAATCGGCTAGGCTTTTGATTCTGAGTCAGAATACATATACTTTTCTATACCTAACGGTATTATTTCTCTATGTTACAAACTCCACACCAAATACAATATACCCATTCTATGGAAAAGGGTATAAAAACAGATAGGTACATACAAAATTTACAATTTTCGACCAAGTACGAACGGTGGGGTGAATGCTGTTAAAGCTCCCTCAAAATATATAAGTGCAGTTTTGCACTAAAAATTGTAAAGGGTGATAAACGAATTGTATGCCAAAAAGCTAGAGCGTGTAGGTTGGGTTGAGACAAGAAAAAAATCGTATAGGAGGGGGGTCTATTCCCCTCCGTTTAGCAGGGACTGGCAATTTTCTAAAAACATGACTTAAATTTGAAAAAAAAATTATTTAAAAATAAGGGTAACCTCTAGAATGGCATGCTGTACTTTTTTGTAAAGCAAACAACTTATTTTTTTGTTGTAGTTTTAAATGAAGTTGTTCTATTGAACCGTTTTCAAAATATTAATTTTCAAACTCAAAATTTTGAAATAAATTAAAAAAAATATTTTTAAAACTAATTTTTTTCAAAATTGTACGTACGGAATTAATTTTACCAAAAAATCGTGTGAAATAAATTCCCATCCAAAATTTGAAAATCTCAAGAGATAAAAACTTTCGAAAAATTAAAGAGATCATATGGATTTAAGCAATTTATTATAATTTATAAGCAAAAGTTTTTACAAAAAGGGATAGACCTATTAAAGAAATACTTATGCATTATTCATATTTTCAAAGAAATTATTGTATTATAGAATGCACTGAAACTGCATTAGCAGCGAAAATAATTAAAACTAAATGTTTGCAAAGATTAACTTTAGTTTTAGTTAAAAATTCGCGAATGTTTAACTAAAACTTAAGTTGATCTTTGCAAACATTTTGTTTTAGTTATTTTCGCAACTAATGTTTGACTTTAGTTATACTTTAAAATTCGCGCGAATTTTTAACTTAAACTAAAGTTGATCTTTGCAAACATTTTGTTTTTTTTTTTTTTTAACTTGTTTTATTTAAAAATGGTATTTCATTTTAGTATAAAATTCGCGCGAATTTTTTACTAAAACGAAATACCATTTTTAAATAAAACAAGTTAAAAAAAAAAAAACAAAATGTTTGCAAAGATCAACTTTAGTTTAAGTTAAAAATTCGCGCGAATTTTAAGGTATAACTCAAGTTGATCTTTGCAAACATTTTGTTTTTATACCCTATTCCATAGAATGGGTATATTGTATTTGGTGTGGAGTTTGTAACATAGAGAAATAATACCGTTAGGTATAGAAAAGTATATATATTCTGACTCAGAATCAAAAGCCTAGTCGATTTAGCCATGTCCGTTCGTCCGTCCGTCCGTCCGTCCGTCCGTCCGTCCGACCGTCCGTCCGTCCGTATGTATAGTGTATACTCTCTAGAGGTCGCAATTTTTGAGCTAGAAAGCTGAAATTTGGTATATATAATCTTTGGTTCAAGAGTAAGGCTAAGTTCTTGAATCGGTAAAATCCGCCCACAAACACGCCCACAACCGCCATTTTTGTTGAACAACCTCAATTTAATAAAATTAAATTATGTTTTTTGTACAGTTACGATAAAAGCATAACGCTAAAATTTTGCACACGTAAGCTTTTGGTAAACTTTCTTCCAATCAAATAAAAATATTTCAGTTTGGGTGTGGCTTACGCCTATTTTTCATACAAAACCCTCAATAGTGTTTTTATAAAATAACAATTGTTATATTAAAGCGAAAAACATTAAATTTTGTGGGTCTTACTGGCACATAAACATCTTGTGTATGAAATCAAAAAAATTGATTTTGGGCGTGGCTGACGCCCACTTTTCATTAGAAACTATAAAAAAATTGTTTTTGTAAATAAACGGTATTTATAATGAATCCGCAAGCCAAAATTTGCGTCTCTTAATAGAAACTAAAAGGTTTGTGTGTGAAAAGAAATTTTAGAATTTTGGGCGTGGCTTACGCCTACTTTTCATGAAAGAACGAAAAACGCAGCCTTAAGAATTTAAGGCATTTCCAATGTTTAATTTAAACCTTTTTCCTTCCGTTCGTTATTTGAGAAATATATCTCTACATTTTCTTTTGTAAATTTTTTCAATACGCCCACTTTTAAAGGCGTGATTATGGTAAAATATCTTTGTTCAGGTAAGATTGTTTAAAAACTACTCGATTCAGCTGTAGTCTTACACATATAACTAAATACTGATCAAAGCGCAGTTAGTGCTTCAAATTTTTTAGGCACGCCCACTTTTAATGGGCGTTTCTGTCAAAAGTCGTATAATGCATTAATTTTTTTAACGTTTTTTAACTATCGGTCGCAGTTTTGAAGTAAACAGATGAACACTTGGATTTATATTCCTTGGTTACGTAGCATAGTGTGGTCGAAGAATTGTTAAAAACACACATAATCGCTATTTCCATTCCAAATCTAATTTTTAAAAATTTAAGTTTTGTCTTGTTTTGTTCAAATCGATATGCAAGAATAAAATTGAATGTCACTGAGCTCATAACAATTGCCTTGGCAATAAAACGTTTTAACTTTGGGCGTGGCGCACTCCTTTTTTTTATTGCGCCAGCACTAATTGAACATCACACCGCATAAAATTAATGTTATTGAATTTTTTTCTGTCTGCTAAAGAAGAATTTTGTTTCTGAAACATCGGCTGTTTGCGGGAGGCAGACGCATGCACATACAAAAATATGGGGAATAGGGTATCCAACAGTTCGTTGCAAACGTACTCTAGCTCTTGCTTATGTTTTTTTTTCAACTTGTTTTATTTAAAAATTGTATTTCGTTTTAGTAAAAAATTCGCTTGAATTTTATACTTAAACGAAATACCATTTTTTTTTATATGAAGTTTGCATTAACTTTAGCTTTAGTTAAAAATTCGCTCGAATTTTCAACTAAAACTAAAGTTAATTTTTGCAAACATTTGGTTTTAATTATTTTCGCTGCAAATGCTTCTGCCCTTTATTTTTTAGTTTATTATGCTAAACTTAATAACACAATAACGATAATTATATCATTTACTGTAATAAGAAGTGGGGTCTACCACGAAATCTAGAAACCCAAAATCTAGAAAGCAAAAATCTAGAAAGCAAAAATCTCGAAAAAAAAATTTAGAATGAAAAAATCTCGAAAAAATAAATCAAGAAAGAAAAAATCACGAAATACAAAAATCTAGAAAAAAAAATCTCGAATGCAAAAATCTCGAAAAAAAATATTAATTTTTGAAACAATTTTTCTATTCGCGCGCGCGAATAGAAACATTGTCTCAAAAATTAATATTTTAACTCATGGTAAGTAAATTATTACTCTCTTTTATATTTATACTAGCCTTTAACCGCGGCTTCGCTCGCGTTTCAGCTGATCAAGAAGTAGACTATATCGCAATCTAGCTTCTTCTTCTTTAATAGCTTTATAATTTAATACCTACATTTAACCGTGATAAAAAGTAGCCAATATGCTATTCCAGACTATAATCTATCTCTGTGCTAAATTTCACTCAGATGAGTTCAGCCATTCTGGTGTAATTTCAAAAATTAAAACAAATCTATCCCACGGGAACCATACATTTTACCGAGATAAAAAGTAGCAAATATGCTATTCCAGACTATAATCTATCTCTGTGCTAAATTTCATTCAGATCCGTTTAGCCATTCTGGTGTGATTTCAAAAATTAAAACAAATCTATCCCACGAGAACCATACAAATTAACAACAATTCATACCCATATTCATTTCATATACCTTTCCTAAAAGATTCCCATAAGTTAACAACAATTCATACCCATATTCATTTCGTATACCTTTCCTAAAAGATTCCCATATTCCATATTCCTAACTAAGCGCATTCCTATATACCTAAGTGCATTACCCTTAGCACCCAACGCTTCATTTCCTACACACTTCCTTTCATTATCTTAGTCAGCATAATAATAATAATAATAATAAAATTGATTTGTAACCAAATATAACATTAAGTTAAAATAAATAAACGCAATGAGTCAGTTGTAAACTCACAAAGAAAGATAATACATCTTTTATTTACTTACATTTTACCGGGATAAAAAATAGCCTATCTGCTATTCCGGACTATAAGCTATCTCTGTGCTAAATTTTATCCAAATACGTTTAGCCGTTCTGGCGTTAGTTAGCAACAAACATCCAAACATCGTAACATTCACATTTATAATATTAGTAGGATAAAACTGAATAATATTCTTGTGTTTTTTGCTTTTTTATATTGATTTTTTTTGTTCATTTTAACTTCAGAAAATAAATAATTGTTTAACTACCTGAAGAGCTGTGTTTAACTTGAGTATTAACTCTTAATACAAAATCTCGAATCTACAATTTATTCGAGATTTTCTCTTTCGAGATTATAATTCATACGAGATTTTTGTGCATTCGAGATTTTTGCATTCTAGATTATAAGCAATTGTATTCTAGATTTTTGTCATTCGAGATTTTTGTCCTTCGATATTAAGACATGCTCCCTAAGAAGTGAAGTTATCTCCCACCCACCGTGGGAAATAACTTCATACAAAAGTGAAATCAATTCCCACAAAATAGTGAAATTAATTCCCACTTTCGGTGGGAATTAACTTCATCAAAAAAAAGTGAAATTAGTTCCCACCAGTGGTGAAGTTAATTCCCATGTGAAGGTAGTGCCCGTGAAGTTAGTTCCCTGCACCACTCAGGCCACGGAATTTGTTTTTATACCCTATTCCATAGAATGGGTATATTGTATTTGGTGTGGAGTTTGTAACATAGAGAAATAATACCGTTAGGTATAGAAAAGTATATATATTATATACTCTGACTTAGAATCAAAAGCCTAGTCGATTTAGCCATGTCCGTCCGTCCGTATGTATACCCTCTAGAGATCGCAATTTTTGAGCTAGAAAGCTGAAGTTTGGTATACATAATCTTTGGTTCAAGAGTAAGTCTAAGTTATTGAACCGGTAAAATCCGCCCACAAACACGCCCACAATCGTCATTTTTGATGAACAACCTCAATTTGGTAAAATTAAATTATGTTTTTTGTACAGTTACGATAGAAGCATTTCAGTATTTCAGTATTTCAGTTTGGGCGTGGCTGACGCCCATTTTTCATACGAATCCATCAATATTGTTTTTATAAAATAACAATTGTTATATTAAAGTGAAAAACATTAAATTTTGTGGGTATTACTTGCACATAAACATCTTGTGTGTGAAATCAAAAAAATTTGATTTGGGACGTGGCTGACACCCACTTTTCACTAGAAACTATAAAAAATTGTTTTTGCAAATAAACGGTATTTATAATGAATCCGCAAGCCAAAATTTTGCGTCTCTTAGTAGAAACTAAAACGTTTGTGTATGAAAAGAAATTTTTGAATTTTGGGCTTGGCTTTTGCCCACTTTTCATGAAAGAATGAAAAACGTTGTTTTAAAAAATTAAAAATTTACCTATATTCAGTTTAAGCTTTTTTTCCCTTCTGTTCGTTTTATGAAAAAAATATCTACATTTTCTTGTGTAAATTTTTCAATACGCCCACTTTTAAAGGCGTGATTTTGATAAAATACCTTTGTTCAGGTAAGATCGCTTAAAAACTGCTCGATTCAGCTGTAGTTTTACACATATGCCTAAATACTGGCTAATGATCAAAGCTTAGTTATTGCTTCAAATTTTTAAGACACGCCCCCTTTTAAGGGGCGTTTTCGTCAAAAGTCATATAATGCATTAATTTTTTAACGTTTTTTAACTTTCGGTCGCAGTTTTGAAGTAAAAAGATGAACACTTAGATTTAAGTTCCTTGGTAACGTAGCAGAGTGTGGTTCAAGAATTGTTAAAATCACCCATAATCACTATTTCCATTCAATATCTAATTTTTAATATTAGATATAGATGTGCAATGTGTTCTTCAAAAAATTAAGGAATTTACTGGTTTCAATAAATTTTTTTTTTCTTAGGATGCGTATCAAGTATATGTATATTACTTAGTTTGACTTAAGACTTTCACAATGGAGAGCAACCTTAACAAAATTCAAAATTTAATTTTCTCAATATTTTCTAGATGGAGGGTGATATATGCAAACGTTAATTTTTGATGGTCAACGTGGCCTAAGATAGTGTATTTTTAAATATTTTTTTTTGTCTTTCAACCAAAACTTTTAATTTTGTTTATTTGGAAAACCAAGGGTGGGCAAACGAACATTTTTGGTGAGCAAAAGTTGGGTAACGATGGGCAAACGAACTAATTAAAAAATTGTATTAAATTGGCGTTTTGAATTTTTTTTAATTCAATCGCTTTCAACAAAAAAAAAAGTATTTTATTTTTAATTTTTTTTTGAAGGGTGGGCAAACGAAAATTTTTGATTGGCAAACGTGGGCTAACGATGGGCAAACGAACTGCTTCAATTTCGATAAACAAGTTCACAAGTGGGGTGCCAGCTTCAGGAAACTGCATAAATTTTGATAGAAAATTTCGCAAGTGGGGTGCCAACTTCACACAGCCCAGGGTATACCTACGAAAAATAATGCTGCCCTGATACTGACAACCAAAGCGAAGGCACAAAAAAGACCAAAAAAAGATTATGACACAGAAGAGTGTCTACCACCAACTATGAAGAAAAGATGACCGTTGGAACTGATGACTATGGAGAAAAGATGACCGTTGGACCCGGCAGGAGACAGGTCGAAAAAAGCGTTTGGTGCACAATTAGTATTAAGTACCAAAGTTGGTTATTATCATGAAAAATTTGTAACTAGGTTAAGAGTAAAAAAATTTTGAGTTTAAGGAGTGGGGCTGCCAATATTAATACAGCTACGAAAATTTGAATAAAATGATCTGTTATCAAAATTCTAAGCTGAACACACACTAGTTTTCTTTTAAATTTCCATGAAGCAGCAGTTGAACACACACAAGTTTTCTTTTATATTTCCAAGAAGCAGCAGCTGAACACACACGTGTTTCCCTTCAAATTTCCAAGAGGCAGCAGCTATTTGTCCAAAGAACCAGATCAAGTCAACAAAGTAAAAGTAAGGCAAAAAACATACACATTTGTATCAGTTTAGCCACATTTACGTCAGGCTTTAGGCGCAAGAGAATTAGCTACTAGGGCTTCAAAATCTATAATTCCTCGCGTAGGCAGGTAGAAAATACTTTCGGACCCCTACTATGTATGAGCAAGATTCTTTTCTGAAGAGCAAGGAGGCCAACAAGGCGGCGAAACCGACGAAGGTTACAGCGGACTCCTTTTGGGTCGATACTAAGATTTATAAAGGAAAATAAAGATTCTAGTAAACAAAAATATATTCTCGGTATCATTTTTTGTTAGGTGCTTATTCAAGTTAGGTGCTCATTCAAGTTAGGTGGTCAAACAACTACACAATATTTGTGCAGCCGGTAGGATGTGCTAAGAACAGAGCTAAAGCAAATTTTTAATTCTGATGTTCGTTCTGGCTTCAGAAGCACATTCCTCCGAACAAACACATAAATTGTGTTCGTTTGGCCACCCCTACCAAGGTTATTCGTTTCTATCTCTTTTGATGGCAACAAACGATTCGGAGTTCACCATCCAAGAACTGACCGAAGAAATACATCAATTGATTAAAGAAAAACAAGAACAAGGGCAAGAAATTAAACAGCTCAACAATACCCTATTAGAAGAGCTAAAAGTTCTTGTAAGAAAAAAAGTCTTTGGATTGAAATTCGATCTAATAAGTTCTCAGTGGGGACAACTCACTAGGTTGGAAACAACTGATGCTATACTCTACGAATGTATAGAAGCAGTGAAATCCCGACAAGAGAAACTTAAAAAGACATTCAAAACTTCAAGTGTGAACTAGGAAACCACAGTAAAAATCGAGTCAAACTTCAAACTAGACTAGAGGAAGCTGAAAAAACCAACAGAACTAACTGAACATATCGCTACCCTCGAGACTAGAGAAGAAGAAGTAAAGCGAAAGCAAATCTTCTAAAAAAACAAGGAGATAGAGCTTTTAAAACTTTTCGTAAAACAATAAACACGCGAACCTCCTTAAAATCCGACACATCTCCAGAAAAATTTCAAACAGCTCACATTCTAAAACAAGAAACCAAGATGTCTTTAGGATTCAAAAAATTGTTGCAATTGTCATACAATATCCACCATTTTTCAGGGGGGAACGATCCTAAAGTTGCACAAAAATTGCAAGCCTTCTTTACTTGTATACGCCCAATAAAAGATAACATTAAAGATAATAAGGATGATGAAGCCATGCTCATCAAAATTCTCAATACAGGACTGAGATGCTCTAGATTTGATGGAGACCGCAACACTGGTGACTTTCAAAGAATTCGAAGAACTGTTGAATCGTACATATTTCCCCATTGAAGATTAAAACGATCTGGTAAACTGTCTGATCACGAGTCGCCAAAGTACCTTCGAGACTTTGAATGCAATCGTGAGTTGATTACGCCATAGTTTAACACAGTGTCGAGAGGCTGCAGACATCAAATATAAGGAACAATCTGAAGTTGTTAAGACCCAATAAGAGGACTTCGCTAAATCAGCTCTTGCATCTGGAATAGCTAACAAACAGCTTGGACAACATCTGTTCACCCTCCAAAAATCAAGTCTCGAGGATTTAATCAGAAAAGCTTTCAACATGAAAAAACTTGTTCAAAGAGGGGACATTTTTTCAGCCCCCAACTCTATTTAAACATAGCCCATACAAAATATCCTGGTTCTTATGCCGCTCCACAAACTGTTGCAGTAACTACCTATCCAATGGCAAAAACTCCTGCAAAAAGCAAGATTACGTGATTGCAAAGTTAAGGGACACACATACAGTGAATACTTAAAGCGACATAACACTCCCGTGTGCCAAATGTGTAAGAAATACGGCCATGAAGCGTCTACACGTAACCAACGTTATAAGGGTCAAAACAATAGATACAAAAATCAAAGGAGAAATCATCAGACATTTAACCGGGATTCCCCAGCAAATTCGTATAGAGGCAACTCGTCCTATGATAGGAGGAATTCTCAAAACTAATTAAACCTCCCAAGAAATAGCCAACCCTTTGGTAGAGTTAATCACGGTGCCGTGAAATAAGGTAGATGGCAATAAGGTCGATTGAGACTAAATCGACCTTATTTCCATCGGAGTGGAAATAAGACCTATTTTACTTTGTCGTCATTATTGCCTAAACCGAAGGAAATAATGTAGAATGGAAAAAAGGCAATAAAAGCGACTCAAATTTGCCTAATACGTGTTTTGGTGAGCAATTTGTAATTGGTAATAACATAGCAGCGTTGCCATATTGGGCTAGTTATCGTAAATTGGGCTATCTTTTTTGTAAATTGCCGACAATAATCTCAAAATAGTAGCCCAATTACACTTTGGGCTATAAATCGTTAAGGATGTACGATTTTGGGCGATATTTTTTCTTAGTACACTTTAAAAAAAAAGGCGTTTGCTCTTAGCATACCTTTAAATAACTTGAAAAATGTGGCACTACTACATTCGTTGAATGCAACCATTCATTTTGACATTTGACTTCAACCGCACCCAACTTCGTTTGTTCTCTGGTAAAATCAAATCAGCTAGCAAGCTTTACCAATTTACCGTTTTTTGAATAAATAAATGACAAATCAACACAAGTGAGCTGAAAATTGTTTGTTTTTTAAATTCTTTCTAAACGTGCAAAATGGGAAAATGGGAAAAATACAAAAAAATATAAAAAAAAAACTGCCACAAAAGTGCGATTTAGAAAAACATACGACAACAAAAGTCCACAAAAGTAATTTAGAAAAAGTTCATGTTAAAGCAAGAACATTGAATCAGTGTTATTTTGTTTCCACAACAAACTCAAAAACAAAGTGCTTCGAATTAAAAATGTAGTTTGCCATTCTGCTGTACAAAGTATTGACCACTTGGGGGAGTAACTCTTGCATCGTGAACGTGATGCTAAATGTTCAAGCTGTGATTTGTGCTCCAACATTAAAATTCACAGGACAAAGTGCATGGCATTTATTTGCCAAGTTATCAGTCCTTGTTTGAAAGAAGAACTGATAAGAGATGTCGGTGACAACTATTATTCAATGATTATAGACGAATCGACTGACATTGGTGACAGCAAATATCTTTGTTTTTGCATTAGATATTTTTCGAATAGACAAAACTCTATTCAAACAAATTGTTTGGGAATCGTTGAAGTTGTGGGAACAACGGGTAATTTTTATAGAAATACAATGCGTTGCTTATATAAATAAACGTATGTTTTTTTGTTTTTTAGGAGAAGAGCTGTTCAATAATTCATTGGCTTTTTAAAATCAAACCACTTAAATCCTGGATATTTAATTGGTCTAGGTACGGATGGTGCCAGCAATTCGTGTGGACAAAATAATTCTTTGGTTTCTCGATTAAATAAGGAAGTGCCTCATTTGATTTTGGCCAAATGTATTTGTCACAGTCTACATTTATGCGCGGAAAAAGCAGCTCGTGATTTACCCGATGAAATTGAATTCATAATGTGTGAAACAGTGAACTGGTTTTCCAGAAGTACCTACTGTGAGGCGGTGTAAATATAAAACTATCTATAAATTATTAAATAATGATGATGACCCACTAAAACTCACAAAAATTAGTCAAACGCGCTGGCTCTCAAGATACGAATGTGTGAAAAAAATTTGCAATCAGTACTTAGAGCTTAAGTGTCGCTTTGGAATAGCAAGTTTATCGGAAAAATGTCATACTACAATGCTTCTTTCTGACTTGTACAAAAATGACTTCAATCACCTCCTTTTGATTGCATTAACACCTTCATTAAAACAAATTTCAGATTTAAATAAGTTATTTCAAAGTTAAAACCTTGACTTTTGCCAAGCACAAGATGATACAAATCTTTTCATTACTTTAATGTCAAAAGTAATACTGAAAAGCGAATTTATTTCTTCATTGGCGTTACCTTCATCTCAAGAATATGATATTTTCAATACAAAATGAAAATAATTTGAAAAATTTAGATGAAATTCATCTAAATTATGAGTTTTCCGAAATGGAAAAAAGTTACCCAAACGGCATTGTATTACAAGTTAAAGCTTCCATTAAATCATTCATAAAAACATTTCTACATGAAATAGAAAAACGAATTCCAGAACGCTATACAGTTTTTAAGAAAATTCGACACTTCAATCCAACTGTATGCCTAAACCATTTTCGTCCAGATTTTAAGGACTTGCCCTTAGAAATAATTCCCAAAAGTAAAAAGACGATGGAATATATTAGAAATTTAATTTGGAGGAGCAATGGAATGAACTTCCTCTTTTTGATTGGGGTAAGGTGTTTCCATCGGAAATCCCAACATGTATGGAAGCATTTTGGATACATTTGGCTACAAAGGTACAAAATAATTCAAACAAATTAGTTTTCAAGGATTTGGCCAATTTTGTTATTCAATTACTTACTTCACCTGTCAGCAACGCGGTAGTGGAAAGGACATTTTCTTTTATGAACTGTGTTAAGACAAAGCCCCGAAATCGTTTGACTACAGCATCTCTGGATGCAATCATGCGCTTGCGTATTGATGCAACCGAAAAAAAGCACTGCTGCAAAGATTTTTCACCTACATTCGATATGCTTAGCAAATTCACCCATGCAATGTACCGATGTAATAATGATGCCGAAGCTGATGACAATAATACCAGTGAAGATGATGATAATGTAAATGAAATAGTGTTATTATAAAAGATATATTTTTTGTTTTTTGTTTTGAAAAAAAAAATCAAAATGAAATTCGTTTAATTATTTTGGGCTACTTTTTGGGCTACATTATGGGCACCGATATTGGGCTACAAGAATTTGGAAATTGGGCTATCAAAGCATTTCAAGATATGGCAACCCTGTAACATAGAAACATATGGAAATAAAACCGAAATATGTTTTATCCAAATGGTAATAATGACGAAATTGTATGGAATAATGCTGTATGCAAACAAATTGAAATTGGTGTTGTTATCTGGTCAAACATAACAGGATATTTTCCGCACCTTCCTAATTTATATATTAAGCAATTGCTAAAGTTAAATTACCTATGTATATGATTATGGAAATATAATTTTAGCATTATTAAGTAAGCTTGATTTAAAACAACGATTTATTACGGATTTTGGAAATAAACAGTAGTGAATTATATATTTGAGTTTTCAATCAAGCCTTTCGAATAAATAGTAGTCAAATTATCGCGCGCGCGAACAAAATGGAAATATCATCGAAAGAAATTCCCTTGTGCATTGACTGGAAATAAAACCGAAATGGTGATCGACACTATTACCATTTTTGTTGGAAATACAGTCGACTAAGAAAAAAACTCTAATTCGCCTCTATTTCCATTTTTTTGCGAAATAAAACCGATTCGACCTTATTGCTACCTTATTTCACGGCACCGTTAATCACCAAAAAAAACTTTGGTGATAGGCCTCTAACATTCTAAAGGAGTAATCCGCAAAATACGTTCCAATCTCAAAATTCCCGGGAACAAAACAGGTGCAATCCGTTTAGGGATAATAACCATAATCTATCATACAAAACCGGACCTGATCTTCATCCAGGAGCCCGAGTTTTTCAGGTGGGGTCTGAATGTGACTTCTGTGGAAGGAACATTAAACCAATGTAGTCTGAAACAACGATGGGAGAACAGGAACTAGGGAAACGCCTCATAGTCGACCGCAAAAACCTAGGCTCGACTATAAAATATGACAAACCTAAACAAGGGTACACAGTTCAACAGCCAAAGGACGGAAAATATTCCTTACCTGCTGTTGCAATTCGTAGAATTGAAAAATCACCAATTGCGAAATCTTCAGTTGCAATTTACAAAACATGTTTTTTTTTTTTGTAATTCACGGCGCTTTTTATCGAAACTGATTGAAAAATTGGCAATTTAACTTTCAATTCATCTCAAAATACAACAATTTCTAAGTTGAGATCTACAATTCAAAGTCATAATTCAAGCTTGCGCCCTTCAAAGTAAATTACAAACTTTTTGTCGCAATTTACTATACTTCAAGGGAATATAATTCCATTTATACTTTTTACCAATCTGGATTTGCTAAAATTTTTTCGTGATTTACATTCACTGAAATTGTAAAATTAACTCAAGTGTGTCTGACGGCTGCGTCGAAGGTCCGGAGTTCAATCCCTGCCTCCAACTAATAATTATTTTCTTTTTTTTGGTACTGTCTCTTTTGAAGAAATGAAAAATGCTCGAAAAATAAATCTGGTTAAATATTAAAAGTGGATCTTTGTAAGCCATTCGGATTCAGCGGGAAATGATATTCCACCAGAATATCAATGCACATACCGGAATCGTTCAGAATATAAGTCATTAGTCCCTGGCCCCGCTTGTGTCTCCAATAATGCCTTTTTTGTAGTTCTATTATGTACATAGGGAGTACAAGGTTGAATTTCAACTACACATTATATACAATTTCTTACCTTTATTTAAATGATCATCACAAAAAATTGTACATTAGAGGTTAGACGTCCAAGATAAGACGACTATATTTTTCTCGCCAATAAAACATAATCTTAATTCAAAACACCCCTAAAATGTAACTCATATTCAGGTTGCTTCTTATTATTAATTTTGATATCCGACTTGGATACATTACCATGGCCTAGTAGATGTGTGCTAGATTGGTATGCAGAGGGCCTCGAGTTCGATTCCTAGAATCAACAAAGTAAAAGTAACATTTTTCAATAAATAATAATAGATGCATTTCAATAAATGTAAAAAGATGCTTCCTCTCCAAGCGATATAATTTGTTACAAATTGAGTAAAATGGGGTTGCAATTTACGACTTTACCATTCATTTTTTTAAAAACACATTTTTGATTCAAAACAAAAAGATGGAAATGACTCGCTTTTTGTAATTTACAATCGAGTAAATATAAAATTGATACATATTTGGATCAATTTTCGATTCGCGATGACAATGTTTTATTTCTCAGGATCGAATTATTGACCCAAAAAAGTGATAATTTGCTATTTTTGAGTGTCTATATCTTCACTTCGTTCAATTTTGAAAATTTCGAACAAGGAGTCATAATTTACAAAACCCCGAGCTAGGGTGAGAAACTGCTTAGGTTTTTCGTGATTTGCAGCTCATTTTTCTTGATCTGATCTAAAAATTCTTTCCGTGTAACTAAAAAGAAAACGGTACGTCTCTTAGTGGACACAGGTTCTGAAGACAGTCTTATTAGAAGTAAAGTGTTAAAACCAAACACTAAAATTGACAAACAGAAAATTGTGTCCATAAATACTCCTTTTGGTTCAGGTACTACAACTGGACAGTGTATTGGCAAATTCGATATTCCAACGGAACCTTCTTGTGAATTCTAAATTATAGAAGATAATTTACACAAACCAGACGATGGAATATTGGGATATAACTTTATTGGACCACACTGTAGTGTGGAAGGTCCAATTAAATTCCTTAAATGTGTCTCTAAAACCTCACAAGAATATACGACTCCACTATCCAAATCAAGAATAGGAGAATGTCAATTATTGCCTAATACATTTAATGGAACTTACTCTTTCGGATCACATTGTAATATGTACCATCCAAACAAAGAGACAATGGATATGCACCTTAATTCTTAAATATGTTTAAAAAACGAGTCCAAACCTGAAGGAAATGGTGATGGGCTCCGAAGTGATCCTCACACATCTTCAGACAGTGTTAACTCACCCTCCAATTAAAATTTTAGCACAGAGGGAAATAAAATTAAGAATGAATCAATGCAAACCCATAGCGGTCACAATAACAAAAATTTTAAATTGTCCCACAGCGGACTCCATACAACAAATAAACAAATACCAACCCGAAGCGGTCTCAAGAAAAAATAAATAAAAACAAACGAAAATCATCCCAAAGCGATACAACAATAGATACAAATATTAGGAACCAAGTTTCCATAAAGAAAAAATCAAGAAATCAGAAAAATAAAATTAAATCGGCAACCCTCAGTGGTTCAACTAATCAAACAAATGATGCGAACAACCAAAATAACTCAGAAACAACGACCCGTAGCGGCGAAATTAAAATCAATTCGAAACAAAAAAATAAAAAGACATTTAAAATAATGTAAGCAATATGTAGATGTACTTTCCGTTTGCTTGGATCAAAACTACTTTGAGTTTGACAGTAAGGTGTATAATCAACTTTCTGGTTTTGCCATGGGATCTTCTTTATCTCCATTTGCAGCGGAATATTTCATGAACAATTTTGAAAGCGTTCTTTTCGCATCAAAAAACCAAATTTTACAAAATGTTTTTCTTTGGGTTCGATATGTGGATGATGTATTTTGTATTTGGACAGGAACACAACGTAACCTTGATAAGTTCCTCAAAGATTTTTTAAATAAACTGGATCCAAATATCCAATTCACTGTGGAATATGGTTCAGGCTCTCTAAACTTTTTAGACTTGACGCTATACATATCGGATAACAAACTCCAATTTGACATTTTTAGAAAAGGAACTTGTACGGAAACAATAATTCCCGCATCTTCAGCCCATCCTTGGAGTACCAAAATGTCCGCGTTCCATTCTATGTTAGACAGACTAATAAGAGTTCCACTAAGCCAATATAATTTTAAAAAGGAATTCCTCACAATACTAAAGATTGCAATTGCAAATGGTTATAAAAAGAATATAATATCTATATATATAAAAATGAATTGGTGTCTGTTTGTACGCGCCTAACTCGGCTGAATATCATCCGATTTGCATTGGGATTTTTTTGTTGGGTTTGTATTAAACAAGGTAAACAGATAGCGGAGCCGAATTTTTCAAATTTTGGACGGTAAGTTTTAGATATCGTTAAAACACAAAATTGCAGAACAAATATCGACAGATTATGACTTTGTTCTTTGTACAAGCATAACTTGGCTAAATATTATCCGATTTGCATGAGGATTTTTTTGTTGGATTTGTCTTGAACCAGGTAAACACACAACGGAGCCGGTTTTTTTTTTTTTTTTTTTTTTTTTTTTTTTTTTTTTACGAGTTTCTTCTCCACATGTGCAAGTGACCCGTTCGTTATAGCTGCTCTACTCGAAAATGCTTTGCTATTATATTTGGATGTTCCCGGTCTACCACCACACAATTTACAACTCAAAGTCGGCTCTGTCATCATAATGCTGCGCAATCTGAACCAACCAAAACTATGCAATGGAACTAAGTTTACAGTCATCCAAGTAACAATAATCAAAGGCAAGTTCAAAGGCGAAGAAGTTCTCATTCCAAGAATTCCTTTGATACCAACCGACTTGCCATTCGAGTTTAAGCGGATTCAGTTTCAAGTTCGACCCGCATTTGCCATGACAATTAACAAATCGCAAGGCCAATCGTTACAAGTGTGTGGCCTTAATCTTGAATTCCCTTGCTTTTCACATATACAACTGTACGTGGCGTGTTCGCGTGTCGGAAAGCCATCTGCATTGTTAGTTTATGCACCGGACAACAAAACAAACAACGTTGTTTATCACAAAGCGTTGCAGTGACCTAATCATTTCTGTTTAAATAAAAGTAATTTTAATCAATTTAATATCAATTGTTTAATTCTTTCTTAAGAGAGGCTCGACTTTCGAAAGGGACATTTAGTCAATTTAAGGCAGAACGAAGTTCGCCGGGTCAGCATGGGGATTTTTTTGTTGGGTTTGTATTAAACCAGGTAAACGAATAGCGGAGCCGAATTTTTCAATTTTTGAACGGTATTTTTTAAAAATCGTTAAAACAAAAAATTGCGGAACAAATATCGCCAAGTAATGACTTTGTTCTTTGTACAAGCATTACTTGGCTAAATATTATCCGATTTGCATGAGGATTTTTTTTGTTGGATTAGTTTTGAACCAGGTAAACACACAACGGAGCCGGTTTTTTTTTTTTAATTTCAATTTTTTTTTTCACTAGCAAAAACAATAAAAATAAGCTATAAAAATATAAATTGACAAATTTTTCGATCTATAATTCAAAAAAAATTAAATAAACGTAAAATTAGTTGAACTTCAATATAGTCCGTAAATTAATTTAACTTTTTAACTTTTAAATAGTATTTTGTTTGGTGACCAACACAGTGTATAAAGGTATCTACTAAGTTACCAAGTGCGAAGTGAAATTTAATGGATTAGTGTTAATTTTTTTTTCTTTTTTTTAGAACATTGTGATAACTAAAATTGAGGCTTTAATTTTATCGATAACGAATTTTAATAAGATATTTTGTGAACGACCTATTTGTGTGTAATGCAATTGATATAGATGGTTATGCTTATGATATTGTCCCTGCAGGATTTTTCTATAAGTGTCATTATGCCGCCAATAAGACGATCAAACATTGGAGCGCGCAATAAAAACACGAGACGAGTGGCTATTCTGCGTGCGAATGCGAATCAAGAATCACAAGAGGAGATAGCCGATCATATGGAAGCAGATCGCGTAGGTGTCATTATGCCACCAATAAGGCAATCAAACATTGGAGCGCGCAATAAAAATACGAGACGAGTGGCTAATCTACGTGCGAATCAAATGGATGAACAGCATGCACATCGCAATGAACAAGTCCGTTTACGAATGACTAACATGCGTGACACATTTTCACAAGAGGATATAGCCAATCATATGGAAGCAGATCGTGTAGCAAGAGCCACCCGTCGTACAAATTATGATCTAGATGAACGTAACTTTAATCGACGTAAAGAGCGAAGGACACGAGCGCCACCTTATAATTTAAATCGGGCTGCATTCAGATATGATTCCAAACTAACGTACAATGATCTTTCGTGCGTTAATATTTGGCCATTGAATGTCGTCTGTCAGCATTGCAATGCATTGAAGTTCTCGGCGGAAACGCCTGGGTTGTGTTGTGCAGGCGGAAAAGTAAAATTACCTGTTTTGGCCCCGCCACCGCAGCCATTGCGATCACTTCTGTATAAAGATACAACACAATCACGGCATTTCCTCGCGCACATTCAACAATACAACGGCTGCTTCTAAATGACGTCTTTTGGAGCCACTGTTATCCAAGAACGTGGTTACAATCCGACCTTTAAGGTAATGTCGTCAGAAGAACTTTAACATTATGTCCAGTGTGGATAAATTGTCACATTATCCTTCTTCTATTCAGATCCAAGGACAAATCCACCATCGTGTGGGAGCTCTTTTGCCGCAATTGAACGAGCATCATAAGTTCCTTCAGATTTATTTTCTTGGAAATTCAAATGAGGAACTCGATCAATCACGCGACATAGTCCTCAAGCGAAGTGATAATGGACAGTTTCAACGCGTGATGGAGACCCACCGGTCATACGACACATTACAATATCTGCTTATGTTTTGGGAAGGCGATGATGGCTACCATTTTCAAACTAAAATGGTAAGCCCACTCTTCGGTTAGTTCCTCAGTTTTCCGACATATCTTTTTCATCAACTATTAATGGGATTATCTTTCAGGGCATGTTCGGAAGAATACATTAACTTAAGAGATGCCATACATTTGGATGGAGATGCAGCAGCAGCAAACATCGGCCGGTTGACTATTCTCCCAGCAACATATGTTGGAAGTCCGAGGCATATGCACGAATATGCGCAAGATGCAATGACATGTGTGCGGCATTACGGACGCCCCGACTTATTCATAACATTCACCTGCAATCCAAAATGGCCAGAAATTACGCAACTTTTACTTTGCGGACAAACTTCGAGCGACCGCCACGACATCACTGCACGAGTTTTCAAACAAAAACTATTAATGATCATTGACTTCATCACGAAACACAATATTTTTGGACAGCCGCATTGTTGGATGTATTCGGTGGAATGGCAGAAGCGACCAGACCAGGTCGATTCAATCATTAGCACCGAAATACCCAGTAAAGAAGCCGACCCGGAATTGTGTGAAGTCGTAACTACGCAGATGATTCATGGGCCTTGCGGAAATCACAATCCAGATTCGCCTTGCATGGTCGCAAATAAATGTTCTAAGCGATATCCACATTCCCTCCTGGCAGAGACAGTCACTATCAACGATGGATACCCATTGTATAGGCGGCGATCACCAGATGACAATGGCAGAACAGTCGCAATGAAAGTGAAAGGGAAAGATGTCTTGGTGGACAACACTTGAATTGTTCCATATTGTCCTCTTCTCTCTAAAGTATTTAAAACGCACATAAACGTTGAATACTGCAATTCGGTGAAGTCCATCAAGTACGTTTGCAAGTACGTCAACAAAGGAAGCGACATGGCGGTTTTTGGTCTTGAGTGTCCAGATAAGAATGACGAAGTGTCGTGCTATCAATTAGGGCGTTATGTGAGTTGCAATGAGGCAATTTGGAGAATATTTTCCTTTCCGATATACGAACGCCATCCGACCGTTCAACATTTGGCGGTTCACTTGGAGAACGGTCAGCGCGTATATTTCAGGGAAGAGAATGCAGCTCAGCGAGCTGAACAGGTACCAGCGACAACGTTAACGAGTTTCTTCTCCACCTGCGCAAGTGACCCGTTCGCTAGAACGCTGCTCTACTCGGAAATGCCTCGCTATTATATTTGGAATGCGTCGTACAAAAAATTTCAACGTCGAAAACAAGGGCAAGCTGTTGCTGGATATGCGGATGTGTACTCAACTGATGCACTTGGTCGTATCTATACTGTTCATCCAAAAAATGACGACTGCTTCTATCTGCGATTGCTTTTGGTCAATGTGCCTGGTCCAACTTCGTACGAGAACCTGCGGACTGTTGATGGTGTGCTGTGTGCCACATTTAGAGAAGCCTGTCAGCGGATGAATTTGCTTGCCAACGACAATCATTGGGACGCAACACTTGCCGATGCTACAGTTTCTGCGCCTGCGACTCAAATTCGTACATTGTTTGCCATCATCATCTCGACATGTTTTCCATCGAACCCCCTCATATTGTGGGACAAGTACAAGGACAACATGGCTGACGATATTTTGCATCGAGTTCGAAGAACAACATCAAATCCCGAACTTCAAATGCACGATGAGATCCGCAACGAGGCGCTGATATTGATCGAAGACATGTGTATGCTCATGTGCAGCAACCTGTTGAGTAAACTGGGAATGCCAACCCCCAATCGCTCAATGAACGATGCATTTAATAGAGAATTCGATCAAGACGCTTTGACAGAAACAGTTCGCACCAATGTCCCACTGCTCAATCCCGAGCAAAAGAACGTGTACGACTCTTTGATGAAGGCGGTTGACGACGGTAACGGTGGCATATTCTTCCTGGATGCACCTGGTGGAACTGGCAAAACGTTTCTCCTTTCCTCGATTTTGGCTTCAATTCGGTCAAGATCCGACATCGCACTTGCGGTTGCCTCTTCTGGAATAGCGGCCACGTTGTTGGAAGGTGGTCGCACAGCACATTCAGCGTTAAAATTGCCACTGAATCTGCAGTTGAATGAGGAACCAACATGCAATATTTCAAGAAATTCAGCTATGGCACAAGTGTTGAAAACTTGCAAAATTATCATCTGGGATGAATGCACAATGGCACACAAGCGAGCATTGGAGGCTCTTGATTGAACAATGAAAGATTTACGGAACAATGTGAGACGCTTTGGAGGAGCAATGATATTGCTAGCCGGTGATTTCCGTCAAATTTTACCAGTAATCCCGCGATCAACGCCTGCAGATGAACTCAACGCTTGCCTGAAAATATCTTAATTCTGGCGATACGTAAAGAAGCTGCAGTTGACGACGAACATGCGAGTTGCGTTGCAGAACGATCCATCAGCCGATGGTTTTGCAAAACAACTGTTTACAATTGGAAATGGTCAAATTACCGTTGATGCTGCAACTGGCCTGATTTCGTTCCCGCTGAATTTTTGTGAATTCACATCATCGAAGGAAGAGCTCATCAGTAAAGTGTTCCCTAACATCGGTCACAATTATTTAAACCACGATTGGCTCAACGCGCGATATTAGCTGCGAAAAATAAGGACGTCGATGATTTGAATTTCATCATTCAAAATAAAATCGCATTCGTTTTAATCGGTGGATCGCATAATAAATGATGATGAAGCAACAAACTATCCAATTGAATTTTTGAATTCGTTGGATGTTCCTGGTCTACCACCACACAATTTGCAACTCAAAGTCGGCTCTGTCATCATAATGCTGCGAAATCTGAACCAACCAAAATTATGCAATGGAACTAGGTTGACAGTGAAGAAACTCATGAACAACGTCATCCAAGCAACAATAATCAAAGGCAAGCTCAAAGGCGAAGAAGTTCTCATTCCAAGAATTCCTATGATACAGAACGACTTGCCGTTCGAGTTAAAGTGAATTCAGTTTCCCGTTCGAATCGCATTCGCCATGACAATTAACAAATCGCAAGGCCAATCGTTACAAGTGTGTGGCCTTAATCTTGAATTCCCTTGCTTTTCACATGGACAACTGTACGTGGCGTGTTCGCGTGTCGGAAAGCCATCTGCATTGTTTGTTTATGCACCGGACAACAAAACAAACAACGTTGTTATCACAAAGCGTTGCAGTGCCCTAATCATTTCTGTTTAAATAAAAGTAATTTTAATCAATTTAATTTCAATTGTTTAATTCTTTCTTAAGAGAGGCTCGACTTTGGAAAGGGACATTTATTCAATTTAAGGCGGAACGAAGTTCGCCGGGTCAGCTAGTATATATATATAATTTATTTAGAAATAAGTCTAGGCGAGAAGTATTGAAA
Source organism: Platycheirus albimanus (assembly GCA_916050605.2). Classification (NCBI taxonomy): domain Eukaryota; kingdom Metazoa; phylum Arthropoda; class Insecta; order Diptera; family Syrphidae; genus Platycheirus; species Platycheirus albimanus. Next base: position 159,526,998 of record OU696696.1, on the reverse strand, counting down.
ACTATATTTGCAAAAAGTGTGGAGAACGATGACCACGTTTGGCGAAAAATACCCTACTTACCTGGAGTATGCGAAAAATTAGTAGAACCCCTTTCAACCGCAAAAATTAAACCAGCATTTTTCAACAAACACACTTTCAGAAACTACCTTTGCAACAACAAAATAAGAAGATTTACTGAACTCTTACAAAAAAGTGGGGTTTACAAAATCAACTGCGAAGGTTGCGATGGTGTATATATCGGAAAAACTTCAAGATGGTTGGCCAAGTACTGCTGTATCTCCTGCACTCTCACCTGCTCTATTTCTCCTTTTCACTTGACGTACAGAACGTCTATGTCTCTTTCCATCTCTCTCTTCATCTTCTTCTCGTTGCTTTATCTTTGCTTTGGTTACGTTGATAAAGCGAAGTACAAAGCTGATTACATGAATCACCTTCTCTAATGTAGACGTGTATTCAATCAATAGAATACTCCTTCTCCAGCACTTCACGTAAATAGATAAGGGCTCTGTAAATTTTCTTATCAAAAAAATCTTCATCTCATCCCTCCCCCCATCTGAAACATTTTGCACAAACTTTTCAGATGACCAGCTCGACCGAGGTTTTGCCAACCATTCCGGCCCATGCAACCACAACTTGTTATCAACCAATGCTGATGGCTTTATTCCTCTTCTTAGAATATCAGCCTCTTCGTTCCAACATGTCTCCACCTTTTGACTTCGGTATTTGTTTGTATAGACGAGACTCTATTCGCTACAAACGTTTTAAATTGCATGGTAATTTACTTATCCAGTGCCGCGCTACGAGTGAATCTGTCCAAAGATCATACCCGAAACCTTCCCATTCCATTGTTTTAATGACGTTTACAATTAACCGTCCCAATAGCTCCGCTTTTGCTTGCTCTTAGCACGGTATTGTCACCGTGGTAAGTGGTGCAACCCGTGTTTTTGCTGTGATAAGATCTGCTGTAAACCTGCCGTCTGTATGTATATTTCTCAGATAAATTGCTGCTCCATATGCCCTCTCAGAAGCATCCGAGAACCCATGTAGCTCTCTTCGTATTTCTTCTGAAGTACCTATTCATCTCCATATTCTCACGTTCTCTAAATATGTTATTACCTGCCAGAAATCTCAAGAACTCTCATTTATCTCTCTAGGGAGTCAACACAGCACACTACGCTCCTCTTGGTTATTGCCTGCTGAGTGTCCGGTGTTTTTACCACAAACGTGAGTTGATCCTTCCAAGCAGCCACTTCAAGCCCAAAACTGACGTTTTCTCATCATCCTGGAACATTATTGACTACTGCTCTTCATAGTTCATGTCCTTCACTAGAGGTTTGGAATTGGAGTTCCATTTTCTAAGCTCAAAACCTGCCCCTTTTAAAACATGATCGAAATCTTTTGATGACTTGATCGCTTTCTCTTCAGAATCAGCATATGTGAAGCAGTCATCCATATAAAATTCCTGCCAAAATCATCACCTGAATTTGTTTTGATGAAATTTTGCTCCACCTGCTCCTGCTCTTTAGACCTGCTAAACGACATTTCTATGTCATTTAAACCATTTATGCCAAAAACGCTTAAACAATTCATGAAGTTGATTATTATCCATGCACACTGCCTGCGATACCTGCTTGTTCATGCTAACCTTCTCATTACCATACTCTCCCAATATTATTCTGCCGAAAACAGTTTCCACCTCAAGGACACCACCTCGTCGATGCTCTAAGACAGAAGTAAATGCTTCTGCTATGAACCTGCAATAAATCTACAGGACCTGCTTTCCAATAATGTGTATCAGCAGGAGATGCTGTAGCAATACTCATCCGTGGCGATTTCAAGTTGTGTGTTGGCACTACTGGATGACAATTAACCTGCTTATGAAGAATCCAAAAGTCCTGCTCTATTAAAAATAGATTGGGCTGTGCGCCCGTATCTAGAAATGCTCTTACCGGCCCATACTTCCTGCTATCCATCTCGATTCTTACTTGTGCCATAGGCATCAAAGTAACTCTCCCCTGCTCTTGCTCATTATAATTAAAAGACATAAAAAGACGAAATAAACTTTAATCATTCTTTTATTTTTGTTCTTAGAAGGCAAACGCCTAGCTCTCCTAAAATACCCCGAGGACATCACCTCTTCCAAATCACATCCTGCTTTCTCTCTTCCTGCTGTTCCTGCTACTTCTTCCGTCCTGCCCTTCTCCAACCGAGGGCGTTTCCTGGGAGGCATGATTAGTCAATCTGCCTCTTGCTTATTTTAGCTTGTCTGGCTCCTTCTCTTCTTTCACTTTTCCTGCGCATATAGAACAGTTTCTGCACCCTTCGTAATCTCTTTCGTAGCACTATTTTGCATTTGCTTCCCGGGGCATCGACAACACGGCCCTTGGAAGCAGTCCTTTGGGGCATGACACGTCATAAGACAATTGGGGCAAAGTGCCTTTTCCTTCACGAGATCCTGCTTAGCACAAATGCTCAGTACTGCAAACTCTAGACAACGTCACATTGGATGATTCAAAAATTAGCTCGAGTGGCAAGGCAACAGCCTTCTTGTCACCTGGTGCTCCTGCTCTTCGGGCATTACTGCCAGCTGCTCGCATGTCCTCATACCTGCTCAAATTCGGATGCGCCTGAAGTTGTGACAACGGCTGCTCAAATTTCCTGCCATCGCTCCGTTCAATGCCTGTTATGCGTGTTCTTGGAGCCATTTTTTTAGCTTTTCCTGCAACACTGCGTGGGCAGCAAAGTAATTTTCTTCCGCTCCAGCAATCCTGCGTTGTATCTCCACGTTGACCAACATATCGTCGGACAACGCAATCCTGCTCTCGCTGATCTTGACCTGCGACCAGGCTTCTGACCTGCGCTGCTGCCATCGTACAAATTCCAAAATCTGGAGATTTCACAAAGGCAAGCATGCTGCTCACTGAAAATACACCAGCATCCAATACATATTGGTGATTTTTCTCCTGCTGGTTGTCAATCTTTTTTATTCGCTGCTCTTTTCTGTAAATATATAAAATCGTATTGCATTAGAAATGATGACTCAAAAATGTCCTACCCTGAAAATGAAAGGATATCTCATCCTACTCCTTTGCAGTAGGTACTTCAATTTCCCAATATGCAGATACATAAATAAATAATAGTTTGCAGTAGGTACTTAAATTCCCAGTATGCAAAAATAAATAATAGTTTGCAGTAGGTACTAAAATTCCCAGTATGCAAAAATAAAATAAAATAAATAATAGATATAATAAAAAAAAAGGTCGGCCAGTTGTTGCTGCTTTTGTCGTTGCAAATATAGATTGTTTATTATAAGAAAGGTATGTTGCATCGAGAAGCGAAATTCTTTTGTGGCTCATTTTCCTGCTTTAAAAATATTTATTCTTTTTGAATTTAAAATATTTTATTCCTGCCGCTTGCAAGCTTTCCTTCTCTAAAAACTAGCACCGTCTTGCTTTGAGTTTTTTTTTGCCCAGCTATGTGTCCTTTTTTTTTTTTTAATAATAATTTGTTCATGGCAACTGAACTGGTACAATTGCACTCAAGTTCCTCCTTCATACCTGCTCCCTCATGTTTGGTAACTCGCACATAAATGTGCTTTGAGTTGCCCCTGCTATATTTCGAGTCCTTCACAATTTCTCTCTCAAATTTGGTAACTCGCGCAAATGTGCTTTGAGTTCCACTCGCCCCTGCTATATCTCGAGTCTTTCACAACTTTTCTCTCATATTTGGTAACTCGCACAAATGTGCTTTGAGTTCCACTCGCCCCTACTATATCTCGAGCAACAAAGTGTTCAAGAGAAAAAAAAGTGACACACAAAAAAAAACTTAACACCTATAAAAGAAATTAATTTTTGATCAAAAAGGACCAAAATGCCAATGAAAATACCAATTAGATATGAGGAAAAAATGCTTATCAAAGCAAAGGAAATACAAAAAGGAGTATTCCTCGGAAACTGCCTCCTAGCAGTAGGACAAGATATCCTAGTCCCTATCATTAATACCCCCCAGCATAATATTACGATTAAAAACATTAGTATGGACGTCGTACCATCAAAATAGTATACAACACATAATATAGAACCAACAAATAACCTAACACCTCACACATGTTATCACACTAGAATTGACACTAAAAATTATAGAAACGACAGAACTGGAGCTTTAGAAGAACAACTTAACAAAGACGTCACCCTCAACGACTTAGAACGTAATGCTATAACAAACCTTTGTACACAATACAATGACATAATATTCTTCTTTCCCGGGGACCAACAAACTCATACAATGACCATGCAACATGAAATACCGATTAAACAAGACCAGGCTCCCATTAATACTAAAATGTACAGATTACCCGAAAAACAAAGGGACATCATTAACGAACAGCTCGCCGAAATGCTGGAAAATGATATTGTACAACCTAGTAAAAGCTCTTGGAATTCGCCACTTTTGGTGGTGCCAAAAAAGGCAGGCCCCGACGGTGAAACAAGGTGGAGTTTGTAGTAGATTTCCGAAAAATTAACGATTGTACAGTAGGCGACGCTTTCCCCTTACCCCGAATAGAAGGTATTTTCGATCAACTATTTCATGCTAGGTATTTCACCACACTAGATTTAGCTAGCGGATACCACCAAGTTCTGGTAGACCCAAAAGATAAAGAAAAAACAGCCTTCAGCACAGCTTAAGAACATTACGAATTTAAACGTATGCCATTTGGACTCAAAGGAGCCCCGGAAACTTTCCAACGTCTAATGAATTATATCCTGACTGGCCTACAAGGTTTGGAGTGTTTTGTCTACCTTGACGATATAGTAGTATATGGAAAAAACATAGAAGACCATAATAGGAAGTTGCAGCAAATCTTTGATAGATTGCGAGAAGACAACTTGAAGCTTAACGGCGAAAAATGTCAATCCCTCCGTCGGGAAGTGGTGTATTTGTACATAAATGTTCCACTGAAGGAGCACACCCCGACCCAGGAAAAACAAAATGTGTACAAGACTTCCCTGTTCCTCGAGTAAAACAAACACAATCTTTTTTGGGATTAACCAATTACTACAGAAAATTCATTCCAGGTTTTTCAAAAATTGTTAAACCATAAACCAACCTAACCCGAAAAGATGTCAGATTGAAATGGATGGACAAATGTCAAGAAGCTTTACAATAAAAGACCTTTTAAGACCAGTAAAAGACCTTTTAAGTATCACCTCCATTATTAATTTATCCCGATTTTAACGAACCTTTCATTTAAGCGACTGACGCCAGTGACGAAGCAATAGGAGCTATACTTTCGCAGGGCGAAGTGGGAAAAGATAAACCAATTGCGTACGCAAGTCGCACACTTAACTGCTGGAACACAATGGTGCCGGAGCCGGATCCGCAAACGCATCCGTATCGCATGTCAAAATATTAAATACACACGAATTCAATGTTGTGAACACAACGAAACGGATCCGCAAACGCAGCCGCAAACGGCGACGGACGAGTAGGCCAAATTTTAATAAATACGTGCGTATTTTTGAAATTCCATAAAAAAAAAAGAGCAACGTGCTAATAAAATCTTTTTAGGAATTAGGTCATTTAATTACAAATTTATAGAAAAGACTATACATGATGCGATATATGTTTTATCATCTTTTATATGCATATATATATGTATGTTTCTCAGTGGAAATTGTAAAAAAAAACGTGGAGTACGTTCGACTCCATTGTGGGCACTTCTAATTAGGTACGTACGGCATGCGATACGGTTACGGCTGCGGTTCCGGCTGCGTTTTTCTATTGTGTTCCAGCAGTAAAAAAGCTGAACGCAATTACTCTACTAGCGAAAAAGAAATGTTAGCTCAAGGTACATAAAGACAAGGTAATATATTCCCGCTCATTTTTTTTTGACATCTGTCAAAACTTTTCAAAATGGCTGGTGCATGTGACCCTCATACATTTATTGTATGTTAATTCTTAATAATTGTGTGCGGATTATTTTCTTCCTAATCCATTAAAACTTTTATAAAAATTATAAATATGCGGTGTGCTATGTTCGGGTGTTGCGTAAATAATAAAAAAAATAATAATGCTGACATTTCTTTCCACGCGTTCCCAAAAAAACAGAAAATGTGCAAACAGTGGGTGTTCTTGTGCCATAGAAAGGATAAATTAAATACTAATACGGCTAGAATTTGCTCTAAGCATTTTAAGGAAAGTGATTTTGAAGTGATGAACCCCCCGTAGATGATTTGGAATCTCTACAATACGATGGACTCGAACATTTGGCGGGGTATATTTGTCATAGGATTAAAAAGCCGGATCTTGTTGTGCAAAGCCATCAGCAGGAATCTTCGTTTTCTTGGACGAATCAACTCACTGAAGGATTTCTTCAAAAACCAACAGACAAAATGATGGCAGAAATGATAAAGTTGGAGTCAATCTTTAAGGAATTAAACAAGGATGCTATCGTTTATTCACGCCATTATATAAAAAATTTCATTAGTGTATCTAATCATATTCCTTTGGACATAAAAGTTAAACAAATCTTTTTTCGATCCAGGATGTATTTCCGTATCAAACATCTTAACACTGTTCACCAAGAAAATTCCAGAAAAAGAAAGAGAAAAATCAATAAAACGATTTTATAAAATTATATGATGATTTTTTTATTCAATTTGGGAAAAAATATATTAAACCTTAATTTCTTCTTAGATATTGTCGACTAGCAATAAAAGTATGTCTTTTAAAAATAGTCCATACGAAACCTTAGGCACTTTCATACAAAATATTTGATATGGTCCCTACCAGGATTTATAATAAATAAAAGGAAGAACTCCTTGACGACTACCGCATCGAATCACCTTTCACATAATGCTGTGTGATGGTACCTTTATTTGCCCATTTGAGCATCATTACCGATTTCACTGTGTCACTGTGAGATTGTTGTAAGTATCGATGAAGTGCTCTTGAATTAGTTCATCGTATTGGTCTGCTTTTTGTTTGAGACGGACTTTGCTTTCGTTGCCTAAATGTTGTTCGAACTCACTGCGTCCGATAAGGAAGACCACTCGCACGGGATATCCATAATTGGAAGTGTCCTATGTGTAATGAATTTTGAATTAATCTTACAAATTGTAATTGGTGAACAACAAAGCTCTTACATTGAAATACTCTTTGTAACGATTAAAACTATCTGTTCTCTTGTCTAGGTAATGGCCATCCATTTCAGCATGCATCGCTCCAACCATGTTATAGTTGCATTCCGATTCATTTCCAAATGTTTCTCGTATGTTTTGCCTAGAAATAGAACGATGTTTAACTCTTAAAAATTTAGTTTTTGTGTTCTTTAACGGAAATACAGTGGTCCCTCGGTCATTTCTGCTGGATTCATGGAAAAACTTACGTCCACAAGGATCCATCGGTAAGATTTAACCAGAAGTTATTCGTAAGATCACATTTTTCACACTTCTAGCCAGTGGGCGAAATTTTTCTATCATTATTATATTGCCTGCTTCTCTATCTTTGCTATGCGTATGGCTGACTCGGCCGCAAGAACACCATCCACCGGCTGTTGAACAATTAATGGTTATTCAATACTTGAATAATAAAAGATTTCAGCTACCTTTGGCACCACAATAACATGGTATATGTCCTTGTTGGAACTATGCAGGCTTTTATTGTCAACGCCACCTTTGACACCGATAGCCAGAAGTGTTATCAGTTTTCAGCTCCTGAAACAAAAAAAACTGAATTGAAAAACTTTATACATACTTTATATACTTACCACTGCATACAACAATGCATAGAAGCATTTATAAGCTCAATTCAGTTCATTATTTTCTTTTAAAACAATTAAATTTGGTAAAATCAATATAATGTTTACTGGCGACAGTGCCTTGGGTCACATGAAGACGCCATTTTGATTTTTTTGTTTGTTTACTTTTTTGACAGATGCGGAATATATTACCTTGTCTTTATGTACCTTGATGTTAGCTATTGTTTGGGCCACTGAGAACTACAGATGTTACCTATTGGGACGAAAATTCACCGTATACACGGATCACGAGCCACTAACCGGTAATTTTAGAACAAGAGACCCGAAATCTAGACTTATCAGGTTCCACCATAAATTGTCAGAATACGATGGTATTCTTAAATATAAGCCCGGGAGAAAAAAAATAATGCGGACGCTTTAAGTAGGATTCCAATTAACACGTCAGAAAACTTAGAACAAAGACAAATACCTACAAATACCCAGTTAAAAAATTAAACTTGCTTAGCAGTCACAAGAGCACAAAGGGCCCAAGAAAAAATTGATAGAAGTTAAGAACAAGATAAAACAAGCACTATTCTGTCCAAAGAACTTACTAACAAAGACGTAGAACAATGTCCTTTAACTAAAGTAAATGACAACCCAGAAAACATTACTTACGTAGACGGGATACAGACTATTCTTAAAGACTACCATGATTCAAGATTCGGTGGTCACCAAGGGGTCATAAATACATACAAACGCATAAAAAGGAAATATAGATGGCCAAATATGTTTAGAAATATATCCATATATATTAAGCTATGCTCTAAATGGCAAAAAATGAAATCAAGCAAAGAAGCGAAAATGCCAATGGTGAAACTTGCCAAACTCCATTTGACTCCATTTGCCAAACTCCATTTGACAAGGCTTATCTAGACATAGTTGGACCTCTACAAGACTCGTACATGGGAAATAAATACATACTAACATCCCAGGACAACTTGACAAAATTCGTAGATTTCTACGCACTACCAAATCAAGAGGCAGAAACAGTCGCCCACGTATTTAACGAATAGATAATAGCAAGGTACAGAATACCAAAACAATTAGTTGCTGACCAAAGAACAAACTTTCTGAGTAAATTATTCAAACAAGTTTGCAAATCATTGAAAATAGAAAAATTACAGACTACCGCATTTCACCCTTAATCAAACGGTGCTTCAGAAAAAGCACACCGACTTAGTAGAGTCCCTGAGGACCATTTGTGATGATAACCCACAATTTTGGGATCAATATTTAAGGACAGCCGCATTCGTGTACAACAATAGTGTTCACGAAGGAACGAGATTCACACCAATGGACTGTCTCTTTGGTTTTTCTGCTGATATACCTTCAAACCTAAAAAGAGAACCAGAGCCGGTATATGATCATGAAAATTATAATTTAATTCTACGACACAAGCTCCAAGAAACATATGTTATTGCTAGAAAAAACCTGACTAATAGTAAAAAGAATTTGAAGAATTATTATGATGAAGGAGTAAAACCAAAAACATTTCACATTGGAGATATAATACTGGTTAAAAATTAACATCGCCAACACAAGTTATCAGAAATATGGACAGGGCCGTATACTAAAGTTGAGATTCCGAACGAAACAAACAGCGTAATTCAAATAAAGAAAAAACGTGTAACATACACAATAACAGTTTAAAACATTATTACGACTCATAACATAAACCTATTTTTTCTCTTCTCCCTACTTCTGAACATATAAGACACATAAAATTAAATTACCTCCATTTTTCTTCTAAAATCATCAAATTTCAATTGTTAACCATGCAGAAATCACATACCTAGACCTTGCTATTTTATATTATCGCATGAATTGATTCAAGTTATACCTGCATACAAATTTTTTTCAAATACTTACCTACCTAAACATACTATGAAAATAAAATATAGTAGTCATCACATTTCAACGTTTTTTTTATGTCAAAACAATTAAAAGAAAAATGTGGAAGAAAAAAAAAAAATGTATTCAACAACGGGCTGCAAGTACTCGTATATTAGAAGCAATTTAGTAAAGAGTGCCGAGCCAACATATTGCACAGACGACTTAAGTGATTGGATAGGTACATTAAAATAAACTAATTTGAACTTTTCGATATTATTCAATACAAGATCAGCTTTCTATAATATAACGACATGATATTTTGAGACATACAATTAAAAAATAATTTTTTCCAATTATGGATATCCCAAATTTCATCCTTTCCAAATTTTAAGACTAAACAAAATCTTAAACACTTTTTTAAACTACCACATAAGCCATAAACATTTAATAATATTGAAGTACATTCATATAACCCCCTTATTTATATTGACTACTTCAATTTCTTCACAAAACATAGGTATAGATTTCGCACAAGTCACCATAATATAAAAAAAAACAATACAACAACTCAAGGGCGAGAATGCATTACAATAACAAAAATAAACAAAAACACAATTAATGAAATAAGTCGGCAAAAATGTTTTATTTTTCAATAAATTAAAAAGTGTCAGTCAACATAAAAAGTCAATAAGTGTATTGCAATTAAAAGAACGCTAAAAGCACGTCATGTTTGGTCTTATAGTTTACATCCAAATTTATGAATTTCCAATAAATCTATTTTTTTTTTAACAGGTCGTTTACACAAAAAAAAACAACATTGTAGGGTGTACATAATTATGACAAAAAAAGAATGTTTTATAACGATTGGTGTTATGCTTATACATATACATCTTACGGCAACCTCGTCACCGAGATTTCGTGTGGAAAAACTCAACAACACAGGGATTATGTTCGAAGAAATAGGAAAAGCACTGTTGTATCATGACACCTGGAACATATTAACGGAGATTCATGTGGATAACATCACCCAGCATTAAAACATATTGAATCAGGCCGAAATCAAAAAATGGAATGAGTTATGTGAAAAATTTAAAGAAAATAGATGCGAAAGCATGTGTTGGACATTTTTAAACGAAACAGGAATGCTACACCTTACAGAACCTTGCAACATAACGATAAATCAACAAACATTACACAATGGGGAAACGGACTACGCTACAATAAAAACTCATCAACCAGAATTTTCGTTACCAGACTTTAAATTGAATAAAACCATTCAAGAAACGATTGGAAAAAGTACGCGTGAAAACAGTACAATTATTTAAAATACTCAGGAGCTAACTAAATAATGAAGGATGCTATATACGCCATGAACGAGATCGAAAAACAAATGATAGATTACGAAACATAACAAAGGAAGGAAAGGAAGAGTAGATTATATTATAACAACAACAACATACATATCGTTCAGCACAATAGCAATTTTAAGCATCGCAGGTCTCATGCTTGGACGATCACCTCCCATAAATAAACAAAGTACTTCAGGAATCATACCACCATCCCCTCCACCAAACAATCTAGTTCCATCCACAAAAAATCAAACTCAAAAATTTTCCGCCAACCTTAATCACTTAAGTCCATCTAAAAAACTACAACTAGCCTAAAAAGCAAATTTATAATCCTCATAAATTACAGACAACAACAACGACAACATGTACAACAACATCGACAATATCAACAACAACAACAACAACGAAATGCCCAACAAAATGGTGACCTAGGAACAAATGCATCATTGCTTATACAATATCCAAAGGAATAATAACGAAGAAAGCCTATTGCCGAATATCCTCAACTTACAAACAACAACAACACAGACCCTTCGAGATATGGACGTTGAAAACTTGACAAAAGACAATGATATCTTTGCCTATGATCTCCTGCTCATCCCGATAGAAATAGTGGGAATACACTGGAGTCTAATAGTAGTTAACAACAAAGCAAGGACGATAAAAAACTACAATGGGCTCGGCATATCCGGATCAGGAGCTCTATCGGCCGTAGAAAGGATACTGAACAAAGAGTGGAGGAGAACACCAAAAACCATCAAATCACCGACCTACCAACTTAAAACCGTCATCATACCCCTGCATTTAATGGGTTTCGATAAGGGTGAATTGACGTGTATGGTTGCGAGCCACAATGCCAAACCTATAAACCTAAAAAGTGCACAGGAGATGGAAAAAAAAAAGTTTACACAAAATTTTTTAACGAAAGAGGGAAATAAAATCCCCAAGTAACTAGGGTTTCCATATGGGATTTTTTAAAAAGAGAACTTTTTCCTCCAAAAGCTTTTAAAAAAGAGAACATCACAAAAAAAATAGAGACAAAAAAAGAGACAATAAAAAAAGAAAAGCAATGTTGATTTTTTTTTGTTTTTATTGAATATAAAAATATTTGTTTTAGGAACAATTTTACATAACATTTTTTATAAAATACCTAAATACATACAAAAATTAACAAAAAATTTCAAAAAACAATAGTTAACAAAAAAATAAAAGCTTTATTCAGTCTGTTTTAGTTTAAGTCCATTTAAATTAATATAAATCACATACAAAATTAACAATAACAGATTATATTTACATAAATAAAATGAAATCTTTTAAGTAAAAAATTTCAGCGTTTTACAAGATACGAAGAGTGAAATTTCTTCGAAACGTCGGGAAGAATAAATAAATAAATATTTCTAATAATTACGCGGTAAGCATCCGAAAATCTTATAATATTTTAATGATTAATGTCCGCGAAAAGAAAAGTTTAAAATTTCATACTTATAAATACCTTAATTTGAATTGAATTCATTTAACTCACATTTTTTCAAAAACAGTAATGATTTGTGCTTAAATCTTTCTTATTCGATGGCGCAACGAAAAAATATTCAAAACATTTAAATTGAATCTGACATTTGACAGCCACCCCAGCTGACAAGTAAAAAGTAGTAGTCTTTTAAATTTTGTAGTAAATTGAAGATAAAATCATAACACAGTGGTTACATGGGTTATAATAATAAAGATTACTTGTATTTTTGAATAAAATCAATTCAAAAATTATCGGAACAAAAAAAAAGAGACATTCACGAAAAAAGAGGACAAAAATAGATCCTTAACGAAAAAGAAAGTGTAAAAAAGATCTGAACAAAAAAAGAGAACATGTTCTCTTTTAAAGAGATATGATGGACATCCTACAAGTAACCCAAACAAAAAATAGTATAAAAGAAAAAATAATAACAATAATGAAAATAGGGAAATACAACCCCAATAAAAGAAAAAAAATTTTAAAGAGAGAAAAAAAAACCCTCATATGAAACAAAAATATACATATAAGAATCAAAAAATTCTATAAAAGAGGGCATACAAAAAAAGAAGAGAATAATGAAAAAAGGTCCAAAAAATATCACACAAAAACAGTTACTCAAAATAGTAAAATACATTACACAAGAACAGTACATGCACACAAAAAACATCTCACCATCTCATTAATTTTGATAGTATATCTTCCAAAAAATTATTGAAAAAAATTTGAGGTGTCACTTATATTTTAGAAAACAAGTATGTATAGAATAATTAGAAGTTTTAATAATATCCCATGTTGAAAAAAAAATTCTAACTATTATTTGATTCAAACATTTTTATAATAAATATTTTAATCTGAACTTTCACATCTTCATAAACATATAAAAAAAGTTGTAAGAATATTAATTAATAAAAATAAAGATAAGTTTACGAAGCATTATTTTTCAAAAACATTCTTTTATATAAAGTTTAAAAAAAAATTATTAAAAAAGAAACTTTAAATTATTAATAAAAAATGTAAAATACATAGAAGAAGTAAAGAAGTTTGTAAGAAAAATAATAAATAAAAATACCTATAAAAATAAAAAATATGTACTGATTAAAATTTTGTAATCTTAATAAAATATGTTAAATAAATTTCAATTCCTACAAATTTAGAAACATATTTATAAATAATTCAACAATTTATATCCAAAGTATCATTAATCCTTAAGAACTGTTGCACCACGCCTTACAAATAGTCTAAACTCCAACAGTCGGATCAGACCAGACCATAAGAAGACAACTCAACGAGATACAGATTTTTCCATCAACGACCCACACGGTTTATCGCCCATCCAAGAAACCATACAGGCATCAGAAGAAATATGAGAAAGCACATAACCGAAACATAGGAATCAATAAATAAATGTAATATCAAAAGAAGCAACTAAAAACAACCGACACCAAGACAACAATTGTTGTCTCTCCAAAACAAAAATGTGCACTTTTTTGAAGGGGGGAGGTGTCATGTGCATATATTATCACCACAACACAAATATTATCACCACGCGCCTAGAAATATGCAACAAAATGTATTGCAAGTGTATTAAAGAGAATACATTCCACATTTTGGAGGCAAGGCCAAACATAGTGCGGGTGTATTAAAGAGAATACATTCCATACTACATTAATTGGAGGTACGGCCTAATACAGTGCAAGTATATACATTAACTGGAGACACGAATAGCACAAGAAATATAGTATCAGAGTAGGTATACCTACGAAAAATAATGCTGCCCTGATACTGACAACGAAAGCGAAGGCACAAAAAAGACCAAGAAAAGACTGTGACACAGAAGAGTGTCTACCACCAACACTGATGACTATGGAGAAAAGATGACCGTTGGACCCGGCAGTAGACAGGTCGAAAAAATCGTGTGGTGCACAATTAGTATTAAGTACCAAAGTTGGTTATTATCATGAAAAATTTTTAACTAGGTTAAGAGTAAAAAAATTTTGAGTTTAAGGAGTGGGGCTGCCAATATAAATACAGCTACGAAAATTTGAATAAAATGATCTGTTATCAAAATTCTAAGCTGAACACACACTAGTTTTCTTTTAAATTTCCATGAAGCAGCAGTTGAAAACACACAAGTTTTCTTTTAAATTTCCAAGAAGCAGCAGGTGAACACACACGAGTTTCCCTTCAAATTTCCAAGAGGCAGCAGCTAATTGTCCGAAGAACCAGATCAAGTCAACCTAGTTAAAGAAAGGTAAAAAACATACACATTTTTATCATTTCAGCCACATTTACGTCAGCCTTTAGGCTGAAGAAAATTAGCTGCCAGGAATTCAAAGTCTGGAATTCATCGCGTAGGCAGGTAGAAAATAATTTCTGTATCGAATCGCATGAGTCCTGGTAACTCTGCATTCGATGGTCACATATGTATAAGAAGGTATAATTAAACGTAAATGAAACTTAACGTAAGAACTTAACGAAAGAGTGCTTGTTCTGCGAACAAGCACGAAAGAGAGTTGGTCTTAAGCAGGATTTTGAAGTGTGAACTAATAAATGTGCTAAGTGGTTTTTTATAACTGTTGGGGAAAATTGAAAACAACAAAACAACCCTTAATGTATCTTAATCTTGTGTATGTATGAGAGAGACGAGATACAATCGACGACAGGATGCCGACGCCGAAAAAGAGTCAGTTGTGATCGACAAGTAGTAAGATACAGTCCACTAAGTTAAATAGTTGAAAAAAAAACCAAATTAAAATAAAAAGATTAAAATTCAAACAAACCAGTGTTTTTATTGAAAGACTTTAAAAGACGATAAGAAAAATAGTAACAATAACATTTTTTCCACTATAAATGATCGTGCTTCATTTCGTTTACATATTTATTAATTGATATTATACAGTCCATTTGAGCTATGATACATTGGTCCATGTCGAGCGTCGGATATTGTGCCAGTGACGGAATGGAGCAGGTTTCCTTTAAAAAAAAAATAAAAAAAAAGTGCACTGTGATTGATTGTGGTTCGTTTCATAACGAACAAAATATTGTGAATAATAAAAATGTGCTCAATGGTGTCACAAAAAATTAAAGTGTGCGCAGCAGTTTGTCGTGAGCGACAGGAGTGTGGGCAGGAAACCGTGTGTGTATCACCAGCAGGCAATGTGCAAAACGGTACTTCATTATATAATAATGATCAATATGTACCAACCAGCATGTAAGTAGATCAATAATTGTTGTTGTTGTTTTTCCCCCTTTTTCAAACGACGGCGACCGATGAAAATTCTTCGTCAAGAGAACAAGAGCAGGTAAGAATTTACGTATTCTCTCCTCAGAGCAAGAATACACACTTACGATACGAGTTACGACTCATGAGCAGCGAGCCGGAGTGAAGGAATACGCATACACAAAACACATTATGTATATGCGCAACTGTGACAAAGAGAAGGAGAAGAATGACAAATTTCGTCATTCGAAAAAAAAACAAAAGCGGTCTTTCGAAAGAAAGAAAATTTAAAAAAAAACAACAAACACAACAAACACAACAACAACAATATCTATACAATGATAATATCAACATATTTACATTTTAAATAACATTTATTTAAAGCAATATAGTCCTAGAACAGGACAAATTATTTTTTATTGTTAATTGCAAATATTTGATTGTGTGAATGGAGGTGGTTTTTTGGATTATTTTGCAACGGAGCAGGTTTCTTTTTTTTCTCTTCTTTATTTTTTCCCGTTGCATTGA
This sequence comes from Platycheirus albimanus, assembly GCA_916050605.2. Taxonomy (NCBI): domain Eukaryota; kingdom Metazoa; phylum Arthropoda; class Insecta; order Diptera; family Syrphidae; genus Platycheirus; species Platycheirus albimanus. The sequence goes on along the minus strand of OU696696.1, from coordinate 159,510,759 downwards.
ATGTGTCCCGATGTATGTGTGCAGTGTCTATGAGCGATTTTGTTTTGTTTTCGGTAAATTCAAATGTGAAGGAAGGAATGAGCAATGATAGCTAGTGTGAGGGGGCAGGGGGCGATCTGAGTTTATTGGAGAATTTTTGAGATGAGTGAAGTGCGCAGTGTGTTCTGTTTCCTCTTTTGGTGCATGTGTGATATATTTATATACCTTTTAATATCCATTTTTTATGAATAAGATATTTTTTTTCCAATATTACCTAGATAAATTACGGTGATGTTGCTGCTTTGCTATTTGGTAGGGATCAAACATTTATTTTTTTTTTAGGTGTTAAGTTTTTTTTTGTGTCACCTTTTTTTCTCTTGACAAGCTTTGTTGCTCGAGATATAGCAGGGCGAGTGGAACTCAAAGCACACTTGTGCGAGTTACCAAATATGAGAGATAAATTGTGAAGGACTCGAAATATAGCAGGGGCAACTCAAAGCACATATGTGCGAGTTACCAAACATGAGAGAGCAGGTGTGAATGAGGAACTTGAGTGCAAATGCACCAGTTGCCATGAACAAGTTATTATTAAAAAAAGGACACATAGCTGGGGCAGGAAAAAACTCAAAGCACGACGGTGCTAGTTTTTAGAGAAGGAAAGCTTGCAAGCGGCAGGAATAAAATATTTTAAATTCAAAAAGAATAAATATTTTTAAAGCAGGAATATAAGCCACAAAAGAATTTCGCTTCTCGATGCAACATACCTTTCTTATAATAAACAAACTATATTTGCAACGACAAAAGCAGCAACAACTAGCCGTCCTTTTTTTTTATTATATCTATTATTTATTTTATTTTATTTTATTTTTGCATACTGGGAATTTTAGTACCAACTGCAAACTATTATTTATTTTTGCATACTGGGAATTTTAGTACCTACTGCAAACTTTTATTTATTTATGTATCTACATATTGGGAAATTGAAGTACCTACTGCAAACGAGTATCTCTTTCATTTTCAGGGTAGGACATTTTTGAGTCATCATTTCTAATGCAATACGATTTTATATATTTAAAGAAAAGAGAAGCGAATAAAAAAGATTGACAACCAGCAGGTGAAAAATCACCAATATGTATTGGATGCTGGTATATTTTCAGTGAGCAGGATGCTTGCCTTTGTGAAACCTCCAGATTTTGGAATTTGTACGATGGCAGCAGCGCAGGTCAGGCTTGAGGCCTTGCAAGAAGCCTGGTCGCAGGTCAAGATCAGCGAGAGCAGGATTGCGTTGGCCGACGATATGTTGGTCAACATGGAGATACAACGCAGGATTGCTGGAGCGGAAGAAAATTACTTTGCTGCCCACGCAGTGTTGCAGGAAAAGCTAAAAAATGGCTCCAAGAACACGCATAGCAGGCATACCAGGTAGAGCAGAACAGGCATTGAGCGGAGCGATGGCAGGAAATTTCAGCAGCCGTTGTCACAACTTCAGGCGCATCCGAATTTGAGCAGATATGAGGACATTCGAGCAGCTGGCAGTAATGCCCGAAGAGCAGGAGCACCAGGTGACAAGAGGCCTTGCCACTCGTCCAAATTTCTGAATCATCCAATGTGACGTTGTCCAGAGTTTGCAGTACTGGGCATTCGTGCTAAGCAGGATCTCGTGAAGGAAAAGGCACTTTGCCCCAATTGTCTTAAGACGTGCCATGCCCAAAGGACTGCTTCCAAGGGCCGTGTTGTCGATGACCCGGGAAGCAAATGCAAAATAGTGCTACGAAAGAGATTGGGAAGGGTGCAGAAACTGTTCTATATGCGCTGGAAAAGTGAAAGAAGAGAAGGAGCCAGACAAGACAGATTGACTAATTATGCCTCCCAGGAAACGCCCTCGGTTGGAGAAGGGCAGGACGAAAGAAGTAGCAGGAACAGCAGGAAGAGAGAAAACAGGATGTGATTTGGAAGAGGTGATGTCCTGGGGGTATTTTAAGAGAGCTAGGCGTTTGCCTTCTAAAAATAAAAATAAAAGTATGATTAAAATTTATTTCGTCTTTTTATGTCTTTTAATTATAATGAGCAAGAGCAGGAGAGAGTTACTTTGATGCCTACGGCACAAGGAAGAATCGAGATGGATAGCAGGAAGTATGGGCCGGTAAGAGCATTTTTAAATACGGGCGCACAGCCCAATCTGGTTTTAATAGAGCAGGACTTTTGGATTCTTCATGAGCAGGTTAATTGGCATCCAGTAGTGCCAACACACAACTTGAAATCGCCACTGATGAGCATTGCTACAGCATCTCTTGCTGATCCACATTATTGGAAAGCAGGTACTGTATATTTATTGCAGGTTCATAGCAGAAGCATTTTCTTCTGTCTTAGAGCATCGACGAGTTGGTGTCCTTGAGATGGAAACTGTTTTCGGCAGAAAAATATTGGGAGAGTATGGTAATGAGAAGGATAGCATGAACAATGAGCAGGTATCGCAGGCAGTGCGCATGGATAATAATCAACTTCATGAATCGTTTAAGCGTTTTTGGCATAAATGGTTTAAATGACATAGAAGTGTTGTTGAGCAGGTCAAAAGAGCCGGAGGAGCAGGTGGAGCAAAATTTCATCAAAACAAATTCACGTGATGATTTTGGCAGGTTTGTTGTGACGATGCCTTTGAAAGAAGCAGTGAAAGAGCTTGGAAGTTCAGACCTTACAGCTAAGCATAAGTTCTTTGCCCTGGATAGAATGTTGGCAGGAGATCCTGAGTTGAAGCAAAAGTACCAGGAGTTTATGAGACAATATGAAGAAGCAGGACATATGACACCAGTGACTGGCACAGTACATGGCAAAACCATATACCACATCATTGCGTCACCAAAAAATTAAGGGTCGTATTTGATGCGAGCTGCAGGACAAATAAAAATACTTCAGTAAATGAAGTGCAATTGCTTGGAGAAAACTTACAGAAGAATCTGCACGAAATTTCAATGCGCTTCCGCAGGCATCGTGTCGCTATTACTGCGGATATTAAAATGATGTTCAGAATGGTGAAGGTGGCGAAGGGACAATGGGATTTGCAGCGTATACTTTGGAGAGAAAACCCGCAGGACAACTTGAGAGAATATTGGCTGACAGTAGTCACCTATGGTATGACCTCATCAGCTTATAATACTGTACAATGTGCAAGGGAGGCATAGCAGGAGTTTCCAGAAGCTGCAAAGACAATTAAGCAGGAATTTTATATGGATGACTGCACCACAGGTGCTGATTCTGAAGAGAAGGCGATCAAGTCATCAAAAGATTTCGATCATGTTTTAAAAGGGGCAGGTTTTGAGTTTAGAAAATGGAAATCCAATTCCAAAGCTCTTGTGAAGGACATGAACTACGAAGAGCAGGAGTCAATAATGTTCCAGGATGATGAAAAAACGTCAGTTTTGGGCTCGAAGTGGCTGCTTGAGAAGGATCAATTCACGTTTGTGGTAAAAACACCGGAGACTGACCAGGCAATAACAAAGAGAAGCGTAGTGAGCTGTGTTGACTCCCTAGAGAGATAAATGAGAGATGGAAGGATTTGTGGCAGGAAATAACATATTTAGAGAACGTGAAAATTTGGAGATGGATAGGTACTTCAGAAGAAGTACGAAAAGAGCTACATGGATGTTCGGATGCTTCTGAGAGGGCATATGGAGCAGCGATTTATCTGAGAACGATACGTACGTCAGGATTACAGCAGATCTCATCACAGCAAGAACACTGGTTGCACCACTAACAACGGTGGCAATACAGCGCTTAGAGCAGGCAGCAGCGGAGCTATTGGGACGGTTAATTGTCAACGTCATTAAAACAATGGAATGGGAAGGTATCGAGTATGATCTTTGGACAGATTCACTCATAGCGCGGCATTGGATAAGTAATTTACCATGCAATTTAAAAACGTTTGTAGCGAATAGAGTCTCGTCTATACAAACAAATACCGAAGTCAAAAGGTTGAGACATGTTGGAACGAAGGATAACCCGGCTGATATTCTAAGAAGAGGAATAAAGCCATCAGCATTGGTTGATAACAAGTTGTGGTTGCATGGGCCGGAATGGTTGGCAAAATCTCGGTCGAGCTGGTCATCTGAAAAGTTTGTGCCAAATGTTTTAGATGGGGGGAGGGATGAGATGAAGATTTTCGTGATAACAAAATTTACAGAGCCCTTTTTTATTTATGTGAAGTGCTGGAGAAGGAGTATTCCATTGATTGAATACACGTCTACATTTGAGAAGGCGATTAATGTAATCAGCTATGTAATAAAAAGCAAAAATAAAGCAACGAAAAGAAGATGAAGAGATAGATGGAAAGAGATGGAGACGTTCTGCACGTCAAGTGAAAAGAAGGAATAGAGCAGATGAGAGTGCAGGAGATACAGCAGTACTTGGGCAACCATCTGAAAAGAGGATGAAATCAATCGGTCACCTGTTGACAAAAGAGCAGGAAAAGTATTTTTCGAAGGAAATCATTTGTAAAGAGAAGGACAGGTGTTTTCCTGAAAAGAGCAGGATAAAATCCTTAAAGCCAATCTTAGATGTTGAAAAGATTCTGAGAGTAGCAGGGAGATTGGAAAGAGCAGAGATGGAATACGAGAGAAGGCATCCAGCTTTCGTGCCAAATGGTTCTCGATTGGCTTGGTTGATCATGGATAATGCGCATACAGCAACGAATCATGGAGCAGTGCAGGTCATGATGCAGGAAATTCGTCAGAGATTCTGCATTCCGAAGCTCCGAAGTCAGCTCAGGAATTACTTACATAAGTGTTTGGTTTGCGTGCGGCATAATAATTTTTTTGAGATGCAATTGATGGCTGATTTGCCATCATAGAGAGTAACAGCAGGGAAGGCTTTTCTACACACGGGTAGATTATGCAGGTCCATTCAAAATAAAGATGATCGACAGAGCAGGTGAGCAAATAATAACACAGAAATGTTGGGTTTCCATCTTTGTTAGCCTTAAAACTAGTGCAGTGCATATAGATTTGGTATCAAATCTGACGTCAGTTGCGTTCATTGATTGTTTCGAAAAATTCATAGCAAGAAGGGGCAGGTGTGAAAGGTTATATAGCCACAATATTACAGCATTTGTCGGTGCAGCGAAGGAATTGCAGAAAGCCAAAGAGCATTGGTTGGTGAAGGATACATTTGAACACTTAAGTTTGAAAGAGAGAAGAGACGGAATGGAAGTTTATGACTCCTGCGGCACCACATCAGGTGGGAGTGGGATATACGAAGCAGCGGTAAAATCGATGAAATATCATTTGACGAAGATTGTTGGAGCGAAGGTTTTCGCATATGAGCTTGAGCAGGTTTTGACATAAATTACTGGGATAGAAGCCATCTCGAATTTAAGACCGCTACATACATTAAGCGTTGATCCTGATGATTTGCAGGCGTTAATGCCGGAACATTTTGGTTGGTAGACCGCTTGTTTTACCGTTACCGTTTATAACCAGTGAGATGCCAAATACCAAGGGCATACAATTGTGGAAGGAGCGCAAGTGTATGCTTGCACTCTTCTGGAGCAGATGGAAGGAAGAGAACTTATCTTCTCTATACGAGAGAAAGAAATGGCGAAAGGAGAAATATTTCTTGACAGAAGGACAACTCTGCATAATCAGGAAAGAAAATTTCCCATCGTCGGTGTGGCGAGGGCGCGGATACTAAAACTAATACCATGCATGGATGGACTAATAAGGAGCGTGGTCTTGCAAACAGCGAGCAATCAACTTACGACACCGGTACAGAAGATGTGCATCTTACCAATCAAGGAGCTGGAATGATTTATATATTAAAATAAATTTGTATTGAGCAGAGATATATGTATGTAAAATAAAAGCGAAAGGGATGGAAAACCGTAGGTTTTCGCCGGGCCTGTATCGAATCGCATGAGTCCTGGTAACTCCGCATTCGATGGTCACATATGTATAAGAAGGTATAATTAAACGTAAATGAAACTTAACGTAAGAACTTAACGAAAGAGTGCTTGTTCTGCGAACAAGCACGAAACAGAGTTAGTCTTAAGCAGGATTTTGAACTGTGAACTAATAAATGTGCTAAGTGGTTTTTTTATAACATTTTTTCCAGTATAAATGATCGTGTTTCATTTCGTTTACATATTTATTAATTGATAATATACAGTCCATTGGAGCTATGATACACTTTCTGACCCTCCTTGCTCATACATAGTATGAGCAAGATTCTTTTCTGTTCTAAGGCTTCGCCTATGACCGTGACTACTCAGATCACCTCCCAAACACCTCAAAGGTTTTCCTTGGAGGAATATAGGGCACGACAGCTGTCAACCCTTGCAGGCGTCCTAAGAAAGGACCCGACAGCTGGACCGCGGCCTATCAGGTGGGATCAACCACCAAAGAAGAATCCTCCACAAACAAGTCCAAGAAGTACCCCAGATACGGTGACAACGCCATTTGGAGGACATACCCCTAGTCGACACCGCAGCTGCAGACAAGTGAGGGTACGACAGCAGTTGGGAGAGCCCTACCGCCTGGCAGGATTGTGCAGCGTGCAAAAGAAGAAAGAACTACTCGCCCAAGCCAAGGACGTAAAGCATCGGGAGTACTCGGACCGTCACAAGCGGAAGAGCAAGGAGGCCGACAAGGCGGAGAAACCTACGAAGGTTACAGCGGACTCCTTTTGGGTCCATACTAAGATTACTAAAGAAAAATAAAGATTCTAGTAGACAAAAATATACTCTCGGTATAATTTTTTGTTAGGTGCTTATTCAAGTTAGGTGCTCATACATGGTCAAACAACTACACAACACTTGCAAGGTCGTATTTTTATCTAAAGTATAAGCTATTTGTTAAATTCTACTTAACCCTGTAGTAAATTTTAATTCTTACCGTAATAATAAAAATAAAAATCAATATCTAAAAGTGATAACAACAGACCATTGGTTAACGACACCTTCATTAAAACATTTTCCGTGCGTCCTACCTGCAGGTGAATGCAATATGTTATCTTTTATTGGGAAACACCAACCAATAAAAACATATAAGAAAGAAAATAAATATATAAGACCATACAAAAAGACACAAGCTTGAAATATGTTTTGTACCAAATCATTTAATTGCATAATTTAAAACCTATTTTATTACCAAAATCCACTATGGACCATTTCTGAAAAAGAAAATTGTATCCCAAAACTGAATTGCTCACATAACATAATACCTAAAACATAAGGTTTTACAATACAATTTAAGTTGCTCTCTCTGCGCAACTTTCCAACGGAAGAGTGTTTTGAAATGAACTAACCTCAATAGTTAATACTGACGTGTTAACTCTTAGGCACTATCAGTGATGAAAATTGACTTTTGTCGATTGTACTGAAAACTGAGAAACAAATAGTACTAAGTTGACAAAATGGTACTGAAATTTTTAAAATTATAAATCAACGCAAACAGTGAAAATAAAGTTTCTATTAAATCGAGAAAATGTACATATGTATATCTAGTTATGTGTCGTATCAGAGAGGGTGCCATTGCTGAAGAACACCTACTGTAACAAAAGTTAAGAAACATCGTTTTATTGTCTAAGAAATTACCGATACCGATGTACATATATTGAAATCATCAATGTTAACGAACGGGCAATTATTTATCTGTCAGAAATACGTCAAAGTTCTTACTAAGACTTTGTTTGTTGAGCCCTCATGCCGCCCTGGGGTCGCCATAACTAGTTTTTTGAAAAATCTCAACTCGCCTAACGAAAAATTCTCTGTTTTTAAAAACTGTGTTTTGAATTAAAAGAAGTGAGTTCTATTTCACGTTAAAATATTTTATTTAATTAACCTTTGCTCGTTTTGTAATTAGTTCTTAACAAACCAGATACCAAATTAAAGAGAGAGATTACAAAAAGAATTCAATCGTATTTATAGGTTAGCTGTCTGTCAATAGATTTGTTGGTGCAAACAAATGTCAATGAAGAGCGTTGGTGATTCGAGTTCAGGTTTGTAGAAAAGAACAATGCTACATTTTTGTAGGTAAGAATATTGCTGCATTTTAGTAGCAAGGAACAGTGTTGCATTTAATTTAATTCCCAACAAACTGGGTTCGCCCGGAAGTCACCCTGAAGTCGATCTTGATATTTTGCTGGGGCGAGTTGAGGTAACGAATCAGCTGAAGTGACATTTGCTGTCAAATATTTATTTTTTATTTTTTTCTGTAGCTATATCTACTTTTTCATTTATTTTTCTGAAAGAAACGAAAAGAGATTCAAGTGAATGCTTTTATTCTAATACAAGTTAATCAAAATCAAACAAATAAAGCAAAATGGAAACTTCAATCAATCAATATTTGTTTTTTGAGAACCAAAAACCCAGGGGGAATCGGTTAAGGTGATTTGTGATATGTGATATGTGATAGTCACAATCTACAAATTTCATCTGCCTTAGGTGATTGTCACATGTGACAATCACATTTTTGTTACTTTTTCTTGTGACAGCTATTTAGGTGTCACATAATAAATAAATAATAAACCGCTGACGCTGACTTATAAAACAAACTAATTTGCTTTTGCTGTCAAAGATTTGTCAAAGATCTACACTAATGTTGTTTTCGAATGGGAGAAATTAGCTTCTCCTTATGATCAAAGATAAAAATAAAAACACTATAAGAAAAAACAGAAAGGTAAATTTTTTTAATTGAGATATTTTTCTGAAACGCGTATATACATATATGTTGTAAGCAAACACGTGAAATTACAACTAAATTAATCTTTTCTAAATAAAGGCATAATTATCACGTCCCTTAAAATTGCCGGAAACTATGTATATTTTAAAATGCTTTTTGGCTAGAATAAAAACAAAATATTTAAAGATTTGTTTGAAAGCGGGCTGAAACGCCATAATCCAAACATTTATATAAAGTTCAGATTTGCCTATAGCATCTGGCAAAATGTCAAAAAGTTGAACAGCAAAATAAATTATTTTGTATGTATGAGTTTATATGAAATTGAAGGCTATCTACTTTTAAAAGTATAAATTTTCAAAAGAACCAAAAAGTAATTATCAAAAACCAGTAAATTATACATATATTAAAATTTTTCGAATTGTTCAAATTGAAAAAAAAAAAAAAATATATATATATAGAAACTGGGCATGCGTTTTCAGACCGCTTATTTCATAAAAAGCAGAAGAGGTAAGACTGAGAAGAAGAAACGATTTGTCTTCGGAGTTCTCCGATTGTCCAACGGAAAATGACATAATGAAAATAACTTAACTTCATTGGTTTTCTCTGAAAGTGATGCCAAAGTGCGACAGAATTCCGGTGATCACTTTGAGCAAACTCACACAATTATTTTATCACATGTTATTGTAAGAAATGTGACAATCAAGAATCAGATTAGCCGATTCCACCCCAGGTTTGTTTGACAACTTAAGGAGTTGTCAAGAAAAACCACGGAGACCATGGTTAAAGTTCAAAAGAGTAAGTAAGTAAGTAAGTAAGTAAGTAAGTGAATTTTATTTCATCATAAGATATTTATCTACAATTTGTTTCAATAATTCATTAGATGAATAAATATTTTCATTTAAAATAACATAAATAGTAAAAGTTCAAAAAACAAAGCTATATTTGATTTCAAACGTATTTTGCCAGTTACATTGCTCAAAAGCTTAATTTTCGAACCAGTAAACACAATACATAAACTCGATCACAATGAGTAATAAATGCATTCAAAATTACAATAAAAACAAGCGCGAACATAACTGAAAATTGAGAAGTGGTACTGTTAAGTGTTTATTTTTTTTAGAACTTTTTATTTAATGCACCGAACTGAGAACTGAATTAATAAAAACAACCGTCACGTTTGCTTGGTCAAATCGCACTCATTTTTATTCAATATTTTCGAAGCAAGCCAAACCAATGCACTCTGTGCAATTCAGCTTAATTAACTTGGCGCGTGTGGAGTTCATATAGCTACCAGGTTAATATTGCCGAACAGCACAAACTACATTCGTTTGACCTGATTAATATTATTCTAAGACTAAGCATTTTGAGACTTAACATTTCCTCCCCCCCCCCTCACAAAATTGACGGGTGAGAGGTATTCCTGATACATTTATTTTTTTAATAATTCTTAAAGCTAGGTTTTTTTTTATATATATATTTTTTATAATAATTAAACATTTTATGCTTCATATTTCTTTTTGTCTTTTTTTTTTGTAGAGTATTAATAAATGAACATCATGAAGTCATAATAAAAATTAAATTATAATTAAATAAATCTGATAAATCTTAACGGAACGATATTATTCTTAAAAATGATATAATTTTGTTCGGATGATTGATGAATCCCATTAAAAAGTTGTTGTTTTCTTTTCTTACTTCTAGCTTAATTGTATTAATTTTCATAAGTAGTTTTGCACAAAGATATTGATTATTATATTTTTAAATCGTGGCTATTAGTTTTAATTTTAAACTTTTACAAATGTATGTTATTTGATTTAATTGCATTTTTTTTTATTTTTTTTGTTGTACAAGATTGATTCGTAAAAAAGTTAATATAAAAAATCTTTAATTGTAAGAAGGTACAAGATTAATTAAAAGTTTTCAATTTGGTTGGTCGTTATTTCCTGGAGTAACCTGTAAAAACTGGTTCAATCAGTTTTCATGGAAAAGCTTCAACCGGTTAAAATGAACACGGCGTTTTCGTTTGCCTATTATAAGTGTCGCGTTGACTTTGCTATTTATAGCCTCAATTGGATATGGCCCCTGCCAATGAGAAGAAAACTTGTTGATCCTTGCGGCGTTTCTAAGTAAAACCTTATCCCCCACATGGAAACTGATTGGACGAGTTTTTGCGTCATAATACTTCTTTGACGACATTTTACTAGCTATTAAGTTTTCTCTAGCTATCTTGTGCGCCTTTTGGAGATTATTTCTTAAAACATAAAAATAATTTTTATGATTGTACAAGGGTTGTGGTTCTCTACTTAAATTATTGGGTACTGTTGCTTTGAAACCAAAAAGACATTCAGAAGGAGATATTTTTGTAGTTGCATGGACACAGTTATTTCTCACAAACATTGCGGCCCGTAAATGATTATCCCATGAAGATGGATTGTGATCCACAAACGTTCTTAGATAATCAACTAAAGGCCTATATGATCTTTCGAGTGAACCGTTGGATTGCGGGTGATAAGAAGTTGTTTCTACTTTTTTTACTTTCAAAAGCTTACACACTTCTCTGAACAATTGAGAAGTAAAATTAGGCCATTGTCGGTAACGAGAACTTTTGGTATTAAATACCTGCTAATTATTTCTTCGAAAAAAGCTACAGCAACAGTTTTTGCTTCCATGTCAGGTATTGGTACCACATCCATAAACTTTGTTAGATCATCTTCAAAGGTAAGTATGTACTTGTTCCCTCTTTCGGTGATTGGTAACGGTCCGACAATATCCATATAAGTCTTTTCAAATGGTTTGTAAGGAGTATTTGAAATCTCCATCGGCATTTTGTGTTCTCTTCCTATTTTATTTGTTTGATACTTTGTACATTTCCTGATGTATTTCTCGATATCTTTGAGCATTCCCTTCCATCTGAAATCTTTTTGTATGCTTTTGAAGGTTTTGTAAATACCTTGATGACCTCCCAAAGGTTGATCGTGATAATCTCTTAAAATAGTTTTGATTTCGTCTGGATCAGAGAGTAATTTTACTTTTAATGTAATTATAGAGGGTTTTTTTTTGCTACAATCTTGTACTTTTGTTTGAACGTATGAGTCGTTCTTATCGCCTAGTGTAACATCTAGGCTATTTTCTTTTTTCTTTGTCATTGACCGAGTAACTAATAAACATGAGACCGAATCAACAGCGGCAGGTAAAGGTTCTAAAAGAATTCTACTTAAAGCATCGGCACAAGCATTATCTTTTCCTTTTTTATATTTAATTGCAAAGTCATACTCTGATAGCTTATGCCTAAAACGGAGTATTCTACTAGTAGGGTCTTTTATATTTACTTGGCCTCGCAACGGTTTGTGATTAGAATAAACTATAAAATGTCGACCGTATAGATAACGCCTAAAGTTTTTCACAGCCCACACAATAGCAAGGAGCTCTTTTTCTATCGTTGAATACCCTTTTTCTGCACTATTCAGTGATCGACTTGCGTATGCTATTGGTTGTTCCTCTTCAAGTTCTCCTTGTGACAAAACTGCCCCCAAGGCGTTGTTGCTAGCATCTGTCGTTAGGATAAATTTTTTATTGAAATCAGGATAAATTAAGACAGGTGGGGTCGTTAATGAAGATTTTAAACGTTCAAAAGCATCTTGGCAGGAAGCATCCCAATTAAATTGAATATTAATTTTCATAAGTAGTTTTGCACAAAGATATTGATTATTATATTTTTAAATCGTGGCTTTTAGTTTTAATTTTAAACTTTTACAAATGTTTGTTATTTGATTTAATTGCATTTTTTTTTTTTTATTATTTTTGTTGTACAAGATTGATTCGTAAAAAGTTAATATAAAAAATCTTTAATTGTAAGAAGGTACAAGATTAATTAAAAGTTTTCAATTTGGTTGGTCGTTATTTCCTGGAGTAACCTGTAAAAACTGGTTCCATCAGTTTTCATGGAAAAGCTTCAACCGGTTAAAATGAACACGGCGTTTTCGTTTGCCTATTATAAGTGTCGCGTTGACTTTGCTATTTATAGCCTCAATTGGATATGGCCCCTGCCAATGAGAAGAAAACTTGTTGATCCTTGCGGCGTTTCTAAGTAAAACCTTATCCCCCACATGGAAACTGATTGGACGAGTTTTTGCGTCATAATACTTCTTTGACGACATTTTACTAGCTATTAAGATTTCTCTAGCTATCTTGTGCGCCTTTTGGAGATTATTTCTTAAGACATAAAAATAATTTTTATGATTGTACAAGGGTTGTGGCTCTCTACTTAAATTATTGGGTACTGTTGCTTTGAAACCAAAAAGACATTCAGAAGGAGATATTTTTGTAGTTGCATGGACACAGTTATTTCTCACAAACATTGCGGCCCGTAAATGATTATCCCATGAAGATGGATTGTGATCCACAAACGTTCTTAGATAATCAACTAAAGGCCTATATGATCTTTCGAGTGAATCGTTGGATTGCGGGTGATAAGAAGTTGTTTATACTTTTTTTACTTTCAAAAGCTTACACACTTCTCTGAACAATTGAGAAGTAAAATTAGGCCATTGTCGGTAACGAGAACTTTTGGTATTAAATACCTGCTAATTATTTCTTCGAAAAAAGCTACAGCAACAGTTTTTGCTTCCATGTCAGGTATTGGTACCACATCCATAAACTTTGTTAGATCATCTTCAAAGGTAAGTATGTACTTGTTCCCTCTTTCGGTGTTTGGTAATGGTCCGACAATATCCATATAAGTCTTTTCAAATGGTTTGTAAGGAGTATTTGAAATCTCCATCGGCATTTTGTGTTCTCTTCCTATTTTATTTGTCTGATACTTTGTACATTTCCTGATGTATTTCTCGATATCTTTGAGCATTCCCTTCCATCTGAAATCTTTTTGTATGCTTTTGAAGGTTTTGTAAATACCTTGATGACCTCCCAAAGGTAGATCGTGATAATCTCTTAAAATAGTTTTGATTTCGTCTGGAGCAGAGAGTAATTTTACTTTTGATGTAATTATAGAGGGTTTATTATTGCTACAATCTTGTACTTTGGTTTGAACGTATGAGTCGTTCTTATCGCCTAGTGTAACATCTAGGCTATTTTCTTTTTTCTTTGTCATTGACCGAGTAACTAATAAACATGAGACCGAATCAACAGCGGCAGGTAAAGGTTCTAAAAGAATTCTACTTAAAGCATCGGCACAAGCATTATCTTTTCCTTTTTTATATTTAATTGCAAAGTCATACTCTGATAGCTTATGCCTAAAACGGAGTATTCTACTAGTAGGGTCTTTTATATTTACTTGGCCTCGCAACGGCTTGTGATCAGAATTAACTATAAAATGTCGACCGTATAGATAACGCCTAAAGTTTTTCACAGCCCACACAATAGCAAGGAGCTCTTTTTCTATCGTTGAATACCCTTTTTCTGCACTATTCAGTGATCGACTATGCTATTGGTTGTTCCTCTTCAAGTTCTCCTTGTGACAAAACTGCCCCCAAGGCGTTGTTGCTAGCATCTGTCGTTAGGATAAATTTTTTATTGAAATCAGGATAAATTAACACAGGTGGGGTCGTTAATGAGGATTTTAAACGTTCAAAAGCATCTTGGCAGGAAGCATCCCAATTAAATTGAATATTAATTTTCATAAGTAGTTTTGCACAAATATATTTATTATTATATTTTTAAATCGTGGCTTTTAGTTTTAATTTTAAACTTTTACAAATGTATGTTATTTGATTTAATTGCATTTTTTTTTATTTTTTTTGTTGTACAAGATTGATTCGTAAAAAAGTTAATATAAAAAATCTTTAATTGTAAGAAGGTACAAGATTAATTAAAAGTTTTCAATTTGTTTGGTCGTTATTTCCTGGAGTAACCTGTAAAAACTGGTTCAATCAGTTTTCATGGAAATGCTTCAACCGGTTAAAATGAACACGGCGTTTTCGTTTGCCTATTATAAGTGTCGCGTTGACTTTGCTATTTATAGCCTCAATTGGATATGGCCCCTGCCAATGAGAAGAAAACTTGTTGATCCTTGCGGCGTTTCTAAGTAAAACCTTATCCCCCACATGGAAACTGATTGGACGAGTTTTTGCGTCATAATACTTCTTTGACGACATTTTACTAGCTATTAAGATTTCTCTAGCTATCTTGTGCGCTTTTTTTAGATTATTTCTTAAAACATAAAAATAATTTTTATGATTGTACAAGGGTTGTGGTTCTCTACTTAAATTAATGGGTACTGCTGCTTTGAAACCAAAAAGACATTCAGAAGGAGATATTTTTGTAGTTGCATGGACACAGTTATTTCTCACAAACATTGCGGCCCGTAAATGATTATCCCATGAAGATGGATTGTGATCCACAAACGTTCTTAGATAATCAACTAAAGGCCTATATGATCTTTCGAGTGAACCGTTGGATTGCGGGTGATAAGAAGTTGTTTCTATTTTTTTTTACTTTCAAAAGCTTACACACTTCTCTGAACAATTGAGAAGTAAAATTAGGCCATTGTCGGTAACGAGAACTTTTGGTATTAAATACCTGCTAATTATTTCTCCGAAAAAAGCTACAGCAACAGTTTTTGCTTCCATGTCAGGTATTGGTACCACATCCATAAACTTTGTTAGATCATCTTCAAAGGTAAGTATGTACTTGTTCCCTCTTTCGGTGATTGGTAATGGTCCGACAATATCCATATAAGTCTTTTCAAATGGTTTGTAAGGAGTATTTGAAATCTCCATCGGCATTTTGTGTTCTCTTCCTATTTTATTTGTCTGATACTTTGTACATTTCCTGATGTATTTCTCGATGTCTTTGAGCATTCCCTTCCATCTGAAATCTTTTTGTATGCTTTTGAAGGTTTTGTAAATACCTTGATGACCTCCCAAAGGTAGATCGTGATAATCTCTTAAAATAGTTTTGATTTCGTCTGGATCAGAGAGTAATTTAACTTTTGATGTAATTATAGAGGGTTTCTTATTGCTACAATCTTGTAATTTGGTTTGAACGTATGAGTCGTTCTTATCGCCTAGTGTAACATCTAGGCTATTTTCTTTTTTCTTTGTCATTGACCGAGTAACTAATAAACATGAGACCGAATCAACAGCGGCAGGTAAAGGTTTTAAAAGAATTCTACTTAAAGCATCGGCACAAGCATTATCTTTTCCTTTTTTATATTTAATTGCAAAGTCATACTCTGATAGCTTATGCCTAAAACGGAGTATTCTACTAGTAGGGTCTTTTATATTTACTTGGCCTCGCAACGGTTTGTGATCAGAATAAACTATAAAATGTCGACCGTATAGATAACGCCTAAAGTTTTTCACAGCCCACACAATAGCAAGGAGCTCTTTTTCTATCGTTGAATACCCTTTTTCTGCACTATTCAGTGATCGACTATGCTATTGGTTGTTCCTCTTCAAGTTCTCCTTGTGACAAAACTGCCCCCAAGGCGTTGTTGCTAGGTACTGTCGTTAGGATAAATTTTTTATTGAAATCAGGATAAATTAAGACAGGTGGGGTCGTTAATGAGGATTTTAAACGTTCGAAAGCATCTTGGCAGGAAGCATCCCAATTAAATTGAACGTTTTTTCTAAGTAGTTTGTTTATAGGAGATGCTATATCCGAAAAATTACGTATAAATTTGCGATAATAGTTTGCAAAGCCTAAAAATTATTGAACTTGTTTGACTGTTCTAGGGACAGGAAAGTTTTTCACAGAGCTAACACGGTTAGGGTCTGGTTGAACTCCTTCGACCGTGCATTTATGATCTAAATAAACTATTTCCTTTTGAAGGAAGCAACATTTTTCTGGTTGCAGTTTTAAATTATGCAAGCGCAAGTCATCAAAAACATCGGTTAAACGTTCAGTGTAAGATTTGAGATTTCTTGCGAAAACTAATATATCATCCATATATACCCAGGATTTAAGACCAGACTCTCCAGTTAGAACAAAATTCATTAATCTCTGGAAAGTCGCAGGAGCCCCCTTTAGCCCAAATGGCATTCGTCGGAAATGGTAATGTCCACCAGGGGTACTAAAAGCAGTTTTCTCTCTGTCCTTTTCATTCACTTCTATTTGATGATAGCCGCTTGCAAGGTCTAATGTAGTGAAATATCGAGCATGACCCAACTGGTCTAGAATATCTTCTATTCTAGGCAGTGGGAAGGCGTCACCTATTGTGACTTCATTCAGTTTTCGATAGTCAACCACGACCCTCCATCGCTTCTCTCCATAAGGTCCCGATTTTTTGGGGACTAGCAAAAGGGGTGAATTCCAAGGACTGTTGCTTTTTTCGATTACCTACTCCTTGTTTCAACATTTGTGAAACTTGTTTTTTTATTACTTCTCGGTGTACATATGGCAGACGATACATTTTTTGGTTTATTGGGGGTTGCGATGGTGAGATCTTAATTCTATGTTCAATACTTTTTGTACACGACATCTCATCACCAGAAAATATCCTCATATTCGTAGAGTAAGTCAAACAGTTTATCTTTTTCTTCATTATTTACATCACAACCCATGTTTATCATTTTCAAAATTTTTTCCACTCTCTCTATCTTGTGTTTGTGAACACAATTTTCTTTTTCTCCTTGAATCAAAAAAATTTTGTGTACGTCTTTTAAAACATTTTCATTGTCTACAGATAATTTGTATTTTACTTTTCGTTGGATTTCATAGTTATCCAGAATTTCACAATCAACAAACTGACTTTGAAGTTGGACTTCATAGTTATTGGTATTTAGCACACTTACAGCCGCTTTGCCGTTCGTATTGCTTATAATTCTCAAGATAAACGCCTTCATGGAGTTCACGAGAAAAACAAAGCATTTCTGCCGTGCTATTTAATCTGATGGGAAGTACTATTTCAGTTCGTGGAGGTAATTTGGCCTGCAAAATTTCAGCTTTTTGGGCTTTACCTATGCTGATTGGCAGAGGGACTTTCGAGTATTCCTCAAGAAAAGAAAACGTTCCAACTTCCTTAGTTCTTTCACCAAGATTGGAATTTGTCTCTTTTAAATCCCCACATTGAAAAGGCACAACGTAACACTCTTTATTTTGTTCCGTTCGAAGGAACTTTAAGCGTTTCGCTTTGCCTTCTATAGTACAATGCTGGAATATAAAATCATTTCCCAAAATACCGTCCCCTGAAATTTGATGATCATCTTCCACGATATGAAATTCACATGGAAGTGACTCATCAAGTTCAATCATGCCACTAACTGAACAAATTGATGAACTGTGGCTGTTAATTGTTTTTATTTTTAGTTTATTCCTACGTCTTATTTCTACATTATCTCTCAAGACAGATTTTTTTAGCAGCCAAACCTGAGCACCTGTATCGACAATAAGTCTCGCATTTCCATTTCTACATATAGTTAAAGGAAGGTTAACTATAGGTAGAAATGTGTTGTACCCTTTGTTTACATGGTTCGGGAACTGGTCGGGGTATCGACGACTGTTCCCTTGGAGTTTCCCAAAAGCAGATTGTCTAGCTGTTTGCGAAGTTCGTTGGTCTCCCATTTCGCTTTAGCTAAACAATCGCTTTCGTTGTGACCTATTTGTAAACAAAAGTTGCAACTCTGCTCAACCTCAACTTCATTCATAAAAATGCGTTTCGGTTTTCTTGAACAATTATGGGTTGAGTGCCCGTATGTTCTGCAGTCGTTGCAATACGGTGTCGGTTTTCTGTTTCGACATTCCACGTAGCTATGACCCATTTTTTTACAAAAAGTGCATTGGCCGTACTGTCGCACATTCGTTTCTCGGGGCATTGCACTAATAGTCCGGGAGGTGGTGTCACTTTTTGACTAGTGATCGATCTGCACACGAATTTTTTACCATGCGTAGTTCTCCACATAAGCATATACGATCCGCGCGTCAGTCAGTCCAGTAGCGGTGGGTGTGGGCGTGGCAGGCTGTGAAACTCGTCAGAAAAACTTTAAAAAAAAGTGATAAATCTGGGGATGAAAATTTGTTAGATTGTAAAAAATTGATAATTAAACGTGAAAATATTCGTCAGTCACTCTCCCGATGGGGGAAACATCGTCAGTCAGAGGTTTGAAGCCGTCGGAAAATTGGAAAATTCAAGTGATCGATCTTCACTTGAAATTTTGTGGAATGATTATTAGTATTTAATCAAACATGAAAATTAACGTCAGCCACGTTTATCGTGGTGGATTCTTTGTCAGTCGGCTTTCCAAAGTCGAGAGTGCTGACCAGGTTCCTTGGGCGCGCTGCATCTTATGCAGCTCGACTGACGAAGAATCCACCGGCGTGTATCATTTAAATAACATTTATTTTTTATTGCTTATTTTTAGATATCGATATACGGGCTATATTTCTATTAATTTTGACTACCTGGTCACTCCCCTCCTACTTTCGCATCTGCTGTTAACGGCTAAAGCCAAAGAGACAGTACAGACCGTGCTGTTTACCGGAGAACTTGTTTTGAAAATGACTCATCGAAAGCCTTTCTGTGTTATTTGCTCGAAAAAGAGTGAACCATTAATTTCATTCACCAGTGATACATTAAATAAGTGTCAAATAGTGTTGAAAATTCGAAAAGAAAATGATTTGTCAATGAGTGATGTGAAATTGCCCGCAAACCTTTCATCTGCGAGCAAGTATCATTCGAAATGTTACAGACAATTCACCGCTCTGTCGAAAAAATATAGAAAACCTAAGGAAATTGATTCTTCAGAAACATCAGATTTACCAAGGTAATTATCTATTCATTGAAAATTTGTTGTGTATACTTTAGCGTTAGCTCGACCTTAGTTATGAAGTTTTGACGTTTAGTTATGAAGTGAAAGAAGATTTCGTTGATTATTCAATGATAATTTGATGATATTAATTTATCAATAATTTTCTATTTTCACCGTGAATTGTACATATATTTACTTGAAATGTATTTCAGCACGAGTCAAGATGCCAGTGATATACTGGATCCAGCAACATCTGTTCAGAGAGAGGAGGGGCAGCAAGAAGGAGGTGGGAAAAAAATTAAAAGAGAAGAGGGGCAGCAAGACAGCATGCAAGAGGGACAGGAAATTGTTGTTGCTGAGAATCAAATCGAAGAGGTATGCATAGTTTGCGAAAAAAACGAAAAAAAGTGAAAGGGCGTGAGCAACCCTTGCAGTTTAGCGAATCGTCATCGATTGAACTATTCAAATCGTATTCCGAACATTTCAATGTACGTGGTTTACGTCAGAGAATACGAGAGAAAGAGAATTTGAATGCACAGATCATGCATCATTCTATGTGTAAATATAACTGCAGATCAGAATTGTTGTCCACGGGAAAGAAACAAAATCCTCCGCGGGACTGGCATAAAAAAAGAGATGCTCATAAGCTGGCTTATGAACATGTATGCTCTTTTATTAGCAACAAAGTAATACAGATGAGAGAATGTTATTTTGTTTCATACTGTAAAGAATTGTATAGAAATTTTATTGAATGGGGGCATTTTGACGTTGAAACTAGTTGTGAACCTTACGATCTAGAGAATAAGTTACTTCAGTCTTTTCCACGTAAAATAGCAATAGTTTCCCTCAATAATCGAAAAGTTATCAAGCCATTCGATGGACATCTAGTAACTAACAATCTCGAAGATATAGAAAAACGCGACATTTTAAATAGAGCGATCTTAATCTTGAAATCTGAGATAAGTAAGATCGAAAAAAAACCGTTACCAGAAAAACTCACTGTAAACAGTTTAATGGCAGGTGAATGTATAATTCCAGAAACAGTTTTTGAGTTCTTCTCTAACTTGATCTCCTCAACAAAACGTCGGCAACAAAGTTCTTACAAGAAGAGAATAGCTGAGTCATTATCTGAAGATTTGATTTTTGCAATGACTAGTGGTAAAATCAAGCCGTCGAAACATATCACTCTCGGTATGACAGTGAAAAGTTTGACGAATAGTAAAAAAATAATCGACATATTGAATCGTTTCGGGCATTGCGTTAGCTACACAGTTCTTGAGGAGTTGGAAACCGAAGCAACTTTCGCGTCCGTTTGTAATGTTGATGTCTGTCCTGAAGATATCAAAAGATCGCCAGAACTATCCACTGGTTTAGCATTCAACAATTTCGATCGATTCGTCGATACTACCAGTGGTAAAGATACTCTTCACGATACCGTTGGCATTATTTTTCAAAACATAGTCGAAGAGACTTCCCAAGAGAGTACCGAAATGTCTTCATCAGTTGCAACGGAAAATCCGACAGTATCGTCAGCATACCAAAAAAAAACGATCAATGGATGCTATTACACATGAGTTGGAAACATACAACAAGAGACCAAGATACGCAGAAAAACTAGAGGAATGTGGCAGCCCTTTACGAATATCAGAAGAAAGTATCTTATTGCAATATAAAAAAGTAGACTTTACTTGGATGATTAGTCATTTCTTAAAATTGTCGAGTACTCCAGCTTGGGTGGGATATAACAGCTTGATATACGAAGATCTTGGTGCTACTCAAAAAATTTCGTATCTCACCACTATCAATAATTCACCAACAAATACTTCTGTGATAGTAGAGACGTTAAGGCAAGCAATGAGAGCAGCAGATGAATGTCATCAATCATACATGGAAGTCACTTATGACTTGGCCATTGCAAAAGTCGCGTTCCAAATTCAAAGCATAGAGAGACCACGCTTTGATAATTTATTCATTCATATCGGCTCTTTTCATATTATGATGGCTTTTTTCAAAGCGGTAGGAAAATTTATCGATAGTTGTGGATTAACTGCTATCATGGTGGACAGTGAAGTCATTGCTAGTGGCTCTGTAAATAGTTTTTTGGCTGGTAAGCATTTCAATCGATGTAAGCGCTTGCATCCCCTCGTATCTTTAGCACTGCAGATATTACACTTCGAATCATTCTTTGCTACTTTGAATTTCTCTGAAGAAAAACTGGAGGAAATCAAAAAGTATTTGTCTGACTTTGTGAATTCGAAATCTCCAAGTGTAACGATCACGAATGACAGTATTTCTAAAATGTATACTTAATATGAAGAATACTGTAAAAAAAACTTTACAGGGAGAACATGGAAAGACTGCTCAGTTTTATATGATTTATATAAATTTAATAGAGTATTATCTGATGTTGAATCGCAGTATTAGATTGCCAGATTTCGAACTATTCAAACATATTTTGCCTCAGATTGCTAGCATTTTCTTCATTTTCAACCAACAAAACTACTCTCGCTATCTCGTACTCTATCATGAGAAACTTATTAAAGTAGAAGTATCTCATCCAGGTCTAATAGAGAGGCTAAAGAAAGGATCGTTTGGAGTGAAACGGACGCAGAAATCTTTCTCAAGACAAACCGTAGACTTGACGTTGGAACAAACAATAAACGCTGATGCGGCGAATAAATTAACCGGCATTAGCTATCTCACGAATTCCATTTCGGCACGACAGAGATGGTGTAAGAGCCACAGTATTCGCTCGGCGCTTATTCACTGCATCATGGAAAGAACGGGATTGCGCAACAAGCAGGACGTCTCTGCTGATCTTGAAACAAACAGGATAACTAAATTTACTTCGCAGATGGACTCGCTTATGAGGCACATTCGTCAGAATATGAACCCTTTTTCGGACGACCTTGATGCAGAGAACTTATACAATATTTCAAGTGGAAGATCCGTCGATGAAAATATTGAAAAATTCCTTCTCAACGTGCAGGAGAATGGAAAAAAACTACAGGAAACGTTTGTTAAAGAATGTTCAGCAGATCCTCTTCGCTTTGAGAGACCGTTGAAGAAAAATAAGACCCTAACGTTCGCCGATGCAGTGGAGAAGAAGACGATGAAAGTTCATGGAAAAATCGTCGAAGTAAAGTTGCAAAGAGATTTGTTTGGGAAATTGTTACGACTTTCTTTGGAAAAATCATTGAACATAGAGAAAGTGTTATCGTACCCGTTAACTCCAGTTCCTTTGGCATTTTGCCACTTGGAGGGGACGATATGCAAGACTGACAAATCAGTCTTACTGCATATTTTAGAGAAATAAGTGGAAAGTCACGAGCCCGAAAGATGTGACGTGATTGTTTTCGATGGCTTTCATACGATCCACTGCATGACGGAAATTCCAGTGTCTTTCGGTAATATTTCGCAAAAAATATTACACTCTTTCACTGCAAACGACGCAAGAACAATCGTTATTGCATTCCATATGATCACATGAGCGTTTACTTCGGTGGTCGGACATTGTTCGTGAATCACGAGAAATGCTTCAAATTCCAGGTCGTTGAAAATAAAGTACTTCGAACAGAAGAGGATAACTTATCGTGCCCTGAGCATTTAGAGGCCGATACAAAGATAATTTTCCACATATGTCAGCTGCAATTCGATGCAAATGTAACGATAAGATGCTCTGATACTGATATAATTGTAATTTTGCTTGGTAACATGCATCGAATCACTCAGACTTTAAAAATATCTATACTCACAGGGCGAGCGAACAGCTATCGCTACATAGACGTGACAAAGATTTATAAAAAACTGGGTGAAGATTTTAGTAAAGCGTTGCCAGCTTTTCATGCGTTAACTGGCTGTGACTTCAACCCTGCTTTTTATAGAAAGGGGAAGAATAAGCCTTATGAGCTTTTAAAAAATTCACTTAATTATATAAATGCTTTCATTGCAATTTCGCAATGGTCAGATAAAGATTTTAGTGAACAGTTTTGTATTTTGGAGGGTTTTGTTTGCCATATGTATGGATATAAAACCTTGAAAGATGTCAATCTAGCTCGCTTGGCAACTTTCATGAAAACTTACAGTATTCAAGATAACGAGAGCATACTAAATACAAAGAGCAATTTCGAAGGGTCAGCGCTACCACCATGCAAGACTGAGCTTTACCAGCATTTTCTACGAAAGACGCACATCGCACAGATGTGGTCTCATGCTGCAGAGCAAATAACAACAATCACCAATCCAATCGATTATGGATGGAAAGAAGAAGACGGGAGATATACATTTAAATGGTTCGATGGGGAGCAGTTGCCTGAAATCCAGGACATAACAGAAGATTTATCAGAAAATATTTCAGGTACATACAATACACATTTCATATACATACATACATACATACATAATTCCAACTCATTTATTATTTTCATACTGAAACCCTGTATTATTTTCAGACTGTCAGGAGGACTCGGAGGGAGATGAACCGTCATCAGATTATGAAGATCAAGATGATACTTCCACGGATGAGTCAGACAGCCAGAGTGAAAGGGAAAATGATGAATTTTAAAAGATTTTTGCGTAACTAATAAAAAAAAATTCTATTTAAATAAGCGTGACTTTTCCATTCTTAGTGATATTGTTAATAACGATTCCAAAATTCAATCAAGTGATTTATATTAACTTGAAATTAATAAATTAAAGAGAACTTCTTTCACACTTCAAACAAACAATCTTCAGTCGGCACGACGCCGCCGGTGGATTCTTCGTCAGTCGAGCTGCATAAGATGCAGCGCGCCCAAGGAACCTGATCAGCACTCTTGACTTTGGAAAGCTGACTGACAAAGAATCCACCACGATAAACGTGGCTGACGTTAATTTTCATGTTTGATTAAATACTAATAATCATTCCACAATATTTCAAGTGAAGATCGATCACTTGAATTTTCCAATTTTCCGACGGCTTCAAACCTCTGACTGACGATGTTTCCCCCATCGGGAAAGTGACTGACGAATATTTTCACGTTGAATTATCAATTTTTTACAATCTAACAAATTTTCATCCCCAGATTTATCACTTTTTTTTTAAGTTTTTCTGACGAGTTTCACAGCCTGCCACGCCCACACCCACCGCGGTTGCGCTGACTGATATTTGATTTCGAACAGAGTAATGGTTAAACTCTTCAATCAATTAAATTTGAGTCGGAGATAAATCACTGATAAAAAAGTGACACCACCTCCCGGACTATAATGTTATCATTCTGCGAATTAAGGCTCAAATTTCTTGAATAATGAGGAACATTTGGAAGTGGTGTAATTTGGGAATTTTTTCTGACGTTCATGTAAGTTTGGTCAATGCTTACGTCATGGTACGGGCTATTGTTCATACTCAGATTATTATTTATGCAATTGTTTGGATGAAAATTGCTGGGAAACATATAGCTTTCCGTTTGTTCTAAAAGTTTTACCTTTGGAACAATTTCTTCAAGTGTATTTTGTGTGTCTTGAAGAAGAGAGTGTGAAGAGCGATCTCGTTCAACTCCTCTGCAAGAACATCTATCCCTTTTGGATACTGTTCACGGGCCTTCGATTTACACCTTCCCATTACAGACTTTATTCTGTTAAGGTAATTAATTAGAGTTTCACCGGGGAGTTGGTTCATTGAACGTAACTCATTGGTAAGCACAACGTAAGTCTTGTCGTCAAGATATTTACTTCTTAACAACGAAGAGAGCTCATCGATTGTAGTAAAACTAGATTCCTGAACAAAGTCCAGTGCCCGACCACGAAGCCTAAGAGGAATTAATTTTAAAAACAAATCTTGTTCCTCCTTCGTGACTAGCGAATCGTTTGCGCATTTGCAACAAGAGATACAAGTTCCTAAATCAGACGTTAAGGTAACGCCAGCGTCTTCCGAAAATAACGGAACCAAATTGAAAATTAGAGAATGTACGTCTTGATTATTTATACTGACTATTTGTGTGCTTAAATTTAACTTCTTAATATTGTTCTTTTTTAAATTTCTTATTCTAATATACCTTTTTTCCTGAGGTCGCTGATAATTTCTTCCTTTTCTCAGTTTTACTATTGTCTTCTGTTGGTTATCCTTTGTTTTTAATAGATTTTACGCTTGCTCTTTATCCTCTTCTGCCTGTTGTTGATGATCTTTCTGTTGCTCTTGTTCCAGGTCTCCTTCAACCTCTTCTGCCTGTTGTTGATGATCTTTCTGTTGCTCTTGTTCCAGGTCTCCTTCAACCTCTTCTGCCTTTTGTTGATGATCTTTCTGTTGCTCTTGTTCCAGGTTTCCTTCAACCTCTTCTGCCTGTTGTTGATGATCTTTCTGTTGTTCTTCTTCCAGGTCTTTACTCTTGTCTTCTTTATCTTCAGTCCACTGACTCGATGAACTTTCCGAGAATGTTGGACTGGAGTTTTCAAGAGAGAAAGAGTCTATTCTCTCTAAGAACCTTCTTAGATTTTGATGGATTGGTAGCCGTGGAGTGCTCGTTGTACGCGACAATTGATTTTTCTTATTCATCAGTCGGACGGCATTTTCTTTTCGTTTCTTTTATTTCGTTTTATTCAATTTTCCACTTTTTTTGTTTGTTTGTTTGTTTGGTTTTTTTTTTTTTTTACTTTTCTTTTTATGGGAGTTTATACACTTTTTCCCGGCTGCGCCAAAATGTTAAGTGTTTATTTTTTTTAGAACTTTTTATTTAATGCACCGAACTGAGAACTGAATTAATAAAAACAACCGTCACATTTGCTTGGTCAAATCGCACTCATTTTTATTCAATATTTTCAAAGCAAGCCAAACCAATGTACTCTGTGCAATTCAGCTTAATTAACCTGGCGCGTGTGGAGTTCATGTAGCTACCAGGTTAATATTGTCGAACAGCACAAACAACATTCGTTTGACCTGATTTATACTATTCTAAGACTAAGCATTTTGAGATTTAACAGTACTTGCGTACTCAGGAAAGTCCAATAGTACCGAATTCACTACAATAGTAAGCCTTTTTGCAACTATGGGCACTATCCTTAGCATTCGCATTCGCACAACAATGCATTCCCACGACACTACCGCTCTGCTCACTAGTCACTATACATACACCCACGCTGCGCTCCCCGCATGCTGGAGCATAGGACAGGAAAGCACTTTGATCGAGAGAGTCTTCGTTTGAAAAATAACGGCGTAATACAAGTTTTTTAGTTGTTTTTTTGTTTTTGTGGCGTCTGTCAGACTCAGACACCACGTTAGCCGCAGAGGGTTTAGTTATTTGACGATGCTAGGAAAGAAAAAGAACGAGTTGGCGGGGACAGCGACCAACGATTGACCGATTGACTGCTTAATACTACTACTACGTGGAACTGGAATTTTTCGTATAATTTTACAACCTATAGCTATAGGTATCTTCACTAAAATTAAATGTAAACACTAAACATGTCAACAATAAAAAATGATGATTTTTTTTTTATTTCTATATCCCACATTCATTTGAACAGAAACAAACTTCTAAGCTAAACACAAAACATACTTGATTTATTCTCGGTTGCAAGCACATTCTCTATTATAAAATTATTTTTTTATCCACTAAAACTCAAAATGAATGTTTTAATATCCATAGGATCTAAACTTATGTTCGAAAAAGATTTTAATTTATGTTTGACCCGCACTCCAGTTATTGAGGTTCTTTCAATTGAATCAATTCGCAACATATTTATTGTTATTTCTGCCAGTGCATCATTTGCTGTGGGGAAATCATGACAAGACATTGAGTTTTCATGGATTCCAACAGAACAATCGTAGCCTTGTCGGTGTAAGATCATAAGAGTTGCTTTCGAGGGAAATAATGGAAGCTGTTCATCCGATAACGTTCTAAGATTAAGTAAATGCAAATCGCAAGGAAACGAGTGCGATATTAATGCGGCCTTACTTTGAAAATTCTCTTCTGCTCGTATATCGAGATTTTCTACGAAGTAAATGTTCGGAGGGTAGCGTAGACCATTTGAAAAGTAGTTTGATAGTGAACTTAGAACTTCATACTTTTTTTTTTTTTTAATGGGCATTTTTTCGATTAGAATCCAGAATTTGTGCCTCGTAAGTCCGCTATCAACTATCCCCTCTCCCATACCACGGTAGTCATCGTAAAGCGTTCGTCGGTCGAGCATTACTTCAAACTGTCCAGGCTCAAAACTAGCAGCTCCTTGTGCATGTGATGTAAGCAATGTCAAACGAACTTCGTTGTCCTGAATAAAAGCTCCAGATGTGATTGGGTAATAATTTCCTTCAATACCGATTGCAGGTATTTTCACACGTCTATGGAATTGAAATCCGTTTTGATCGGAGAAAAATTCAGGTTTTTTTCCACCATTTTCGATATTTGTAAGGAACCGCATAAATAGTTCTGTCTCTCGGTTTTTTGGTGGTATTTCAAAATCAATATAATTTTCTATATAAATTGAACTATCTATGTGTGTTTGAGTGTTAAATATTCTCGTAGTATGTGCTAAGAATTGGCCGTATATCGCAGTCACGTCACTAGAAAGTGGTCCTGTTGATATGATAATGCGAACGTCTTCGTATTGTTCAAGGATGTTTTTCTCAACTTCGTTTTGCTCTGGATCCGTTTTGAAAAGATAGGCCCCAGAATGAAACTGGGCGCTTTTATATGCGGCAAATTTAATAGCACATTGCATTGCTCGACCAGTATTTCTACGTGTAATGCTTTTCAAAAAGCCTGACTTCTCGTCAAACAAAAGCCGCATTTTATTATTTTCTAATTGAATGTCACCAACTGGTTTCATTTTAACATTAAAATCGTTGCGTTGATTCCTATCATAGCATTCGTCACAGTATATGGAAGCCATTTGTATTTTGTAATCATTGTCAGATACAATTTTAAAAGTTGTCAAGGAGAGTGGTTCTAATGTTGTTAAGAACTGAATCTCAAACTGCTTTGTCGATATAATTATTCGTTCAGAATGCAATGAGTTTGTATGTCCATAACTATCATTGATATTCCAAACGGGGATCACCTGCATTGGAACTGCAACGTTCTTTTCGTTAAGGATTTTCAAATTTGGTTTTGCTGTTCTTAAATTCAACACTTCTAACCGCGTTTGTGCCAAGGAATTAAACACCACGAAAGATGCCTCATTATTTTCTCCCAAAAAAATTGAAGCCTTTTGTGGAAGTTTACTGTAGCTGTCCCGTTCCCATTCACTAAGCAGAAAATTATGATTTTGTGTTCCGTTTTGCACCAAAAATTCAATTGCATACTCTTGCATCTTAACAACACCTTGAATACTCTCAAATAAACGTAGCCCATAGTCTCTCATAACTGCTGCCTTTGAAGTTCCTGTAATTGCATCATGATGCTGGAACAGGCCAAGATTCCGACGAGCGAGGATTATTTTCTCGTAGTTTTTTTCGAATACCCTGATTGCATTTTCACGTTTTAGCTGACGCG
The DNA here is from genome assembly GCA_916050605.2 of Platycheirus albimanus. Classification (NCBI taxonomy): domain Eukaryota; kingdom Metazoa; phylum Arthropoda; class Insecta; order Diptera; family Syrphidae; genus Platycheirus; species Platycheirus albimanus. The sequence continues at coordinate 159,481,944 of OU696696.1, read as the reverse complement.
CTGTGTTATAAGCAATGGAAAACAAAATCTCAGCTCCTCTTAAATTATGCTCTAAATCAGTGCTTAGAATTTTATAAAATGGGCGTGTGGTAAAATACCCGGACCAATAAGCAGGGCGTCCATCCGAAAATACATCTGAATAAACAAAGAAATCGCCTTTAAAGGTAGGAAATCCGTGAGATCGTTTTCTTATTTCACGAAAATAATCTCGTGGCGTTCCGAAAGCGATATCGATGTTGTATATATTTTTATGAGCATTAATGTGATCTATGAGTTTTTTATAGTTGCTATATTGCTGGTCGACTTCGCGTTCCTTGTTGTAACGAAAATCATCTCCCAGAGGAATAAGCGCGACATTATGAGGAAAAAGTGATGCTGTGCGAGAGTATTGCTCCATTAAAAGCTGTGCTTTTTCTTTTACATTTTCTTCGGTTATAAATTGCGCTTTCATAGAATATTCGGTATACTCTCCAGGAATCTTTCGAAAATCGAAATTCAAGCACACAAACGGATGTGGTCCACAGGAGTGTTTGATTGAGTAGATGTCAAATGGCATGTTGTGAGTTAATAAGGAATGTTGTGGTATTTGATTAATTTTGACGTTTTTTTTGGTTAATTTCCAATAGGGAACCCAGATAAAATCACCATACAGATGCTTGGCAAACCATTGTTTCCATGCATAATGTATTCTTTGTATAACTGTCCCTTCAAATTCACTCTCTGCAAGAAGATATGGTACTGTGCTGCCATGTCCAAATGGGTCAATAGACCATCCTACTTCTGGTGTAACGTTAAGATGTGCTCGAAGCCACTGATGACCTGGAAAAATTTATAAAAATTTAATAATGTCAGCAGTTTTACGATAAATACTAAGGATATTTATAGCATAATAGTTATCCCCTTTCAGTAGGCGATACTTGGTTTTTGATTTGGATTATCAACGTGGGACGGTGGTCAGGGGGAAATATTTAAGGTTACCAGGCTTTAGTTTCGAATATTTTTTTTTTTATCTGGCAATAGTAGCTATTGCATTATTAATCTACTCCCAGAGCCCTCACCTCACTCATAACCACAAACTTAACAACACATTGCTGCACTTTTATTTCGCGAACACGATAGGGCGAAGGGAAATAAGTTAATTTTAATTATTAATTTGATCGATCGTTTAAATCGCGATCAATTTAATTTCAGAACAAAGAAGTAATTGTGCACCGATACCGACGGCGGACACGAATTAACTACTAATAATGCCGATCGACCAAGAACGAATGACAGAAAACAGAATGCGAAATAAAAGTGTAGCAACAGCTTGTTTAAATAGCTGTCACCACGACTGCTCAGCTGGGGTGGGTTCAGTGGAAGAATTTTTGGGCTTCTTTTGATAAACTTTATTAATTTATCGAATCAAAATAGTTTATCAAAAGAACATATAGGTATGCAGAGTAGGGTGCAAAAATAAATGGGCACCAGGAATTTTGTTTCACGTGTCCTGAAAGTGGAGCATCATGGCAATTGTTTAAAATCTTTGCCCTATCAGATTTCCCTATGACACGCACGCAAGTTTAACACTCATCAAGGTATGCAACAAAAAATACACGCAAGAAAAAATATGAACCTAGAAGTATGCATTTAAAAACATGCATCAAAATATATACCCAACAAACCACAACCCATAGGTGTGCACAGTATAAAAGTATTGTAATGTATTGAATACATTCCACAATATATTTTGGAGGCGATGCGTAACAAAAGAAATATAGTATCAAAGTATACCTACGAAAAAAACTGTTGCCCTGATACCCGGTAGCCAAAGTGAGGGCCCAAAACTGATGACAAATGAAAAAAAAAACGACCGTTGGAACCGGCAGTAGCAAAAGTGAAGGCCCAAAACTAACAAAACTGATGACCAATGAAATAAAATGCACGACTGGGTCGCACGAACTTGCTCTAGCAATTGCGTAGTGGCTGCATATATGGATATTAAAAAAAAAAAATAATTTCGAAAATTCTTTTATTTTTTAAATTAGTTTAAGAGTTTTCTCGGAAAAACTAAGTATGCAATGAAATTTCAAAACTATACGACAATCTAGGAAAAAAAAAATATTGAAAATCGTTGGACCAGTTTTTTTTTTAAAGGTTATTTTTGAAAAACTTTTTCAAAAAATATTTTGAAATTTATTTGAGTATGCAAATATATGGCAATCTGTAGTTTACATTTGAAAAATAATAAAAAAAAAAAATCAATATACCTACCCGTTTCCAACATATTTCGAAAACCAAAAATTTTTTTGAAAAAATTATAAAAAATCAAAAAAAAAAGTTTTTGATAATTTTGAAATGCCATATTAATAAAATTATGAATGAATTCCTGTGGCCAAAATTTTATTGAAATCGCATGTATAGTTTACGAGAAAATTTAATTTGAAAATACTGGTTCTATGAGAAATACCGTTATTAGACAAATTTTGAAAAAAAAAATTTCTAACCAAAAGATAGATTGTCTTGCAAAAATAGCACTCTGAAAGTTTTATCAAAATCGTTAGAGCCGTTTTTGAGAAAATCCATTTTTGTCTTTAAGATTGTATGGCAGGTGCCGTTATTTTTGGACCTAGAGCAAAAATAAAAAATTCATTCGGAGGGACGGCCAAATAAATTCTAAAAACCAAATTTGAAGCAAATCGGCCCACCCGTTCAGCCTCCAGAGGCGCGAACAGACAGACAGACAGACAGACAGACAGACGGACAGAATTTTTAGACCATCTTTTTTCGTCTTCGCTACCATCGTAATGTCATGTGTGATTGTTATCTCAAATTTTTTTTCTGCACAAATCCGTAACTTGCCTTATAGTACCTATAATCGCAAGTAATTTCAGCTAGTTTGCCCTTCGATAACTTAAGTGAATTGGTTTTAGACAATAACGCTGCAATATCAGTTTTAGTAGCAATTTCTTTCATTTTTACTTGCTCTGTAGGGCAAGTATTGGTTTCGTGCAGAAAAAAAATCGAGGTTTTAATCAAACATGACATTACGATGATAGAGAAGCCCAAAAAAGTGGTTTTCGCCATACCGTCCGTCGGTCTGTCTGTGCGGATGTGCGTATGTGCGGATGTGCGTATGTGCGGATGTGCGGATGTGCGTATGTGCGTCTGTGCGCTTTTTCACGTTATGCTACAGTCTAAACGGCTTGACGGATTTTCTTCAAACTTGATATATAGCAGTTTCAAGAAAAACGGTTGTCGAGATTTTTTTTATTTCGTCTTAGCCCGGCTCAAACTTGTACCTTTCAAGTAACGGGTTTTTTCAATTTGGGTTTTCTCGAAAACGGCTCTAACGATTTTGATTAAATTTAAAATTTAGCTAACTTTAAGCATTTCTAACAAAACTGCGTTTTTTGTTTTTGGCTCAAATGGTCGTAACGAAAATCAGGTTTTAACGGCTTTTTTCAAATAGCCATAAGTTCACAACGGTTTGATTGAATTAACTCAAATTTTGTTTGACATAGTTTTTCATAGTGTTCTATAGGATGGTTTAGTAAATTTTTCAGTAAAGCCTTTCTAAACGTTGACTTACATACAACGAGCCGTTGAGTTTTAGCCAACTTTTTTTGGTTTTTTCTAATTTTCTCGAAAATGGCTCTAACGATTTTGATTAAACTTTGTGTGTTATATTCTTTTACTGTTTTTAAGAGAACTGCGTTTTTAGTTTTTGGCTAAAAATGCAAATAACGGAGATCTGCTCTTAACGGCTTTTTTTAAAATTACCATAAGTTCGCAACGGCTTGATTGAATTGACTCAAACTTCGTTTGGCATCGTTTCTTATAGCGTTCTATAGGATGGCTTTGTAAATTTTTCAGTAAAGCCTTTCTAAATGGTAGCTCCCATACAACGAGCCGTTCAGTTTTAGCCAACTTTTTCAGGTTTTCTAATTTGCTCAAAAATGGCTCTAACGATTTTGATTAAATTTGGTGTAATATATTCTTTTAGTGTTTTTAAGAGAACTGCGTTTTTAGTTTTTGGCAAAAAATGCTAATAACGGAGATCTGATCTTAACGTCTTTTTTTCAAATGGCCATAAGTTTTCAACGGTTGTATCGAATTCAAACAAACTTTGTTTGGTATAGTTCCTTACAGCTTCCTATCAGATGTCATTGATTTTTTTTCAGTTTCTCTTTTTTAAATGGTGGCTCCTATACAAAGAGCCACTAGATTTTGGCCAATTTTTTAATTTTTTCTAATTTACTCAAAAAAGACCCCCCCGATTTTTATGAAACTTTGTATGTAACACACATAGAATACTTCAAACAAAACTGCATTTTCAGTTTTTGGCTATACATGATAATAGTGGAAATAGCTTTTAACAGTATTATTAATTTGGCCATAAGTGGACATTTGTATCATTTATAACACCCAAAAGATAACGTCTTAATTTTAAATATTAAAGGTGTCTTAACATTAGCTCCCGTATATCGGTTTTTCGAGTTTCAGTCAATTTTGTTTAGGTTTTACGAAATTTTTTAAAAATGAGTTGTTCTCGTTGATCGAAAAGTTTGTTTTCATCGTACTATTGCACCCACAGAGCAAGTTCGTGCGACCCAGTCGTGCATTTTATTTCACTAAGACATTCATTGAAAATCTGCTTCCAGTCAGGAACAGATAGCTTTCCTATATCTCCTTCTGCCATTACGATTGAGGATGATATGTGTTTTTTCAATTTAGTTTCGTGTTCGGGGGAAGTATCTGCTATTCCTCTTTTGTTACTCATATATGTGTGTATGTATATGTAAGCCGGGCCCTCCAAATGTATTTTTTTTTTTTTTTTTTTTCAATAAGATTTGCCTACCTTATGGAAAAATTGAAGTATGTACTCGTATATAGGTAATCCTTTTAAGGTGTACTAACTATTTGTGGCACCCTCCACCGCAGAATTTGCGAAATAACGCAGTATCCCGCTGAGTGGGCGAAGTCACAAAATATTAATCAATTAAAATTCTGTCAAACCAATGAGGCTGTAGTGTACCTCCGTCCTCTTATTGTAAATGCTTACCGATTTCAAAAAGGCAGTAGTAAATTAAAAAACTTGTTTACCGGTTTACGTTTTAAAAAATTATTTTATTTTTCTATTCACTTAATTATAAAGTTAGTAGGTACTTTTTAAAACTGCGGTTCAAGAGTGATTCAATTCTCGGTCGAGTTACTAAACGAACGAATATGATCGAGCTGCGAAGAAAGAATGAATCCAACTTCATCTCGGATTCTTATTGATCATCCATCAGATACATTTATCATAGTATGATGATGTGATCGGCAGCCAATAAGAGATGGTGTGAATTTCCTGATGACGAGATAATGCTTCATCGTCATTTTCTGCAAATGGGATCTAACGACGAAATAGAATTTGTCGCAGATTTCGTCGGAATTGATTTTATTGTCCGAAGGGATGCTTTGCTTGTGTTAGCATTCTTGTTTATGTTATCGCGATACGGATGTGGGGTCTTTTGCTTATTTTAGCTTCGATGATTGCTATGATTGAATCATGCAATAAAGTGAACGTTAACACCCCCCTTACTACTGAAGTGTTCGTCCCGATCGCTCATCTATTGCTTTCCTTGTTTCTTCCAAACATCGTAATGTTGCCATCTCAAACGCTTTCTTATTGTTGTCTCTTTGTCTTATCTTGTATATGCTTAGTAGTTTTATAATTATAAAAATGCTTAAAATTAATACAAAATTTATTGTTATACCCCACAATATTGAGTGTTTCTTTACATCACTTATGTATGGCTCTATGAAATCAATATTGTTGTATTTAAGTTTACTATTATTTGATTCTAAGTATTTTATAATTTCCAACTGCTCATATCTTGTATTTTTAATATGTTCAAGTACTTTATTTCTAACATTTTCATAAAATTGATTATCAATAGTTATATTGTTTTTGAAAAGAATGAGCTTAGTTCCAATTACTGTTTCATTATTAACATTATGTGTTTCTGTTATTAATATTGTTCCTTCGTTAATCCTTTCAAATGGTAGATTTCCTTCTTGAATTTTAATACAAGTGGCTTTAGCTTTATTTAAAAGTTCTGTTAAACAATTGATTTCGGTATTTATTTTACAAAGATTGCCATTTAGTTCTAAATTACATTCACTGTCATAAAATTGATTTTTACATCGAATGATTTCTTGAGGTATTAATAGTTTTCCTCCGTTAATGTTATTGCCGCGAACTTTATAATGTTCACATAAGTTTCTTATTTTTGGGTACTGTATATATATAATGAACATATTTTTGTTTTGTATTATTTTAAACCTTGACGCGTCTAAAACGTCTGAGATAGATATTTCTAATTTTTCTTCTTCAATAACATTTTTTATTTCTTCTAAGTCTAAAATCATAGTGTTAAGTACATTTGATTTTCCCAAATTTATAGTGTTTATGATTTCTCTTAAATCTATTATAACATATTTCAACATAATTAGAAATTCGTTGTCGTTATTTGTATTTTCAATGACACCGTGTATTTTTATGGTTTCTATCAACTGAGCATTAAGTGTAAATTGCTTGTTATTTGATTCAACTAGCTCTTCTAACTTTGTATTTATTTTCAGTAGATCATCGTGGTCAGGAGTTCCACTGATCCACTTCCATAGAGTTCCTAGTTCATTTAGGCCTCGTCTAGTTCTTATTTTTATCACTATTTGATCAAGAAGGTTTTCAGTTATTTCTATATCGTTTTTAAGTTGTTTTGATTTTCCCCACTATCTAATTTTATTGTGTTTAGGATATCTTCATAAAATGTTATATTTAACATATGGTAAATTTCTCCCGTTTCGTTATATACAGCTGCAGGGCCATCCTCTATGAGAATATACTCCTCGTTTGTATAATCTACTATTTCTCCTTGGACAATAGTTGTCATAAGCATTAGTATAAGCAGCATCTGCAAATATATTAACTCCTAATATTATCTTTGTGTATGATTCTATTTCTTGAATCTAAAATTTTGTTCCCTAAATCCTGTTTAACTTTCCTCTTTTTATATAGCTGTTTATTCTTTGATTTTCTTTGACCTGTGTCTGCATAAATTATTTCCCCATTTTTATAATCTTTATGATTACGTTTTTTATTGTGGAATTCTAACATCTTAGCCTGTTTGTTGATTAATCCATCCCTAATATCTTTACTATCGTTGAAGTTATGAAAAACGTCTGCTGGTATTCGTTCTGTGGTAGAGTGAATACTTTCATTATAAGCTTTAACTGCTAATGGCATTAAATCTACTACATCCTCTAATAATGTTTGGGTTTTCTTTATTCTAAATTCTGTTATCGTAGAATGAGCTCTTTCTATTGGACCGTTACTTTTGCTATGTGCTGGTGGAGTTACTTTATGTTCTACTTATAACCGTTTATACGCTAGTTCTGCTGATGGCGAACAAAAAGATGCCTCGTTATCAGTAGTAATGGTTTTTACATTGCCAAATAATGGAATTAGTTCAATCATTCTATTTTTCGCGTCTGTTTTACTTGTGACATGGGAAACTATTAAATATTTTGAAAAGGTGTCAATCATTGTTAAAAAATAATTATTGTCGTTGTAATAAATATCAGCATGTATATGCTCTCCCCCTCTCTCTGGTATTGGAGCCTCTCCAATTAAATGTCTATTAGGATGTCTATCATACTTGTTTGTTTTACAAGTTTCACAAATCTTAGTTATACCAATTATTTGTGCAAACATATTTGGCCAATAAAACTTATTAATAATTTGTTTATATATTTCTTTTGCCTGCCTATGAGCTCTTTCGTGTTCTTTGTTGATAATCTCTATTTTTTTATCTTCATCGGTGATATCTTCTACTATCTTATTAGTATATATGAATTTTATGTTGGGAAACTCACTGACTAAACGATTTTTAATTTTATAAAATACTTCTTCAGTTGCGTAAATACCTATGTTTACGTTCTCTCTAACAACCTCTTTTAGTTTATTAATTATTTCGAGATCCTTGAATAATACGATATGCCTCCAAATTCCCTTATGTATTTGATTGCTTATTATTTTATTATTTAGGCTTTCACTAATGACTAATTGACTCTTGAAATGATTTACACTTGTACCTGTACGTTTAATAATCTCAACGGGGCTACTGCTTGCACTATGTGCTGTTCCGGCAACTGAATCATTATTATCCTCTTCTAATATGTTGAGCTCTTGCCTGCTTAAGGCGTCCGCTACATTTTCTTTCCCAGGTTTGTAAGTTATCACTGGAGCGTATTCTTCTATGAACGCCTTCCAACGTTTCATTTTAGCATTAGGATTTTTATCTGACATGGCAAACGTCAATGGTTGGTGGTCCGTATATATATGGATGCCACTTGTTCCAAAGAGGTAATTCCTCAAATTCTTCAAGCTCCATACAATCGCTAACAATTCCTTTTCATTGGTTGCATAATTCTCTTCTGTTTTACTTAACGTTCTGCTAATAAATGTAATAGGTTTATTCTTTTGACTAAGTACTGCACCTATGGCTGAGTTACTAGCGTCGGTTGTTAATTCAAATCCTTCTTTAAAATCTGGTTGGTTTAATACAATATTTTCTTGAAGTTTATCTTTTAGAATTTGAAATGCTCTCTTTCCCTCTTTGTCTAACTCTATCACTACCTTTTTGCTTTTTGCATTATTATCCTGTTGCCTTAAAAATTTAGTAAGGGGCTTGCTTATCATTGCGTAGTTTCTAATAAATTTACGATAATAACCGCTAAGTCCTAAAAATGATCTGAGTTGTCTTAATGTTTTTGGCTCTGGATATTCTTTAATTGTTTGAACCTTCTTTGGATCTGTTTTAATATTATTATAGGAAATTACGTATCCTAAAAATTCGACTTCCTGCATGAAATATTTGCTCTTTTCACTGCTAATTTTCATATTGGCTTCACTAAGTGCTTTGATTATGACCTCGATATGTTCTAAGTGCTTCTCTTCTGATTCAGAAAATATAATGACATCGTCAATATATACGTGACAGAATTTTCCTATATAAGGCCTAAGAATATTATCCATCGCTCTCTGAAATATAGAGGGTGCATTTTTTAATCCAAACGGCATACGAAGGAATTCGTATTTTCCATTGTTAACACTAAAAGCTGTTTTTTCCCTATCTTCTTTTTTCATCATAATCTGATGGAACCCACTTTGTAAATCTAATGTTGTAAAGAATTTAGATTTTCCCAAATTGAATAGGATAACAGAAGTATCTGCCATTGGATACTTATCTGTTTTCGTAAAAGCGTTAAGCTTCTTGTAGTCTATAACTAATCTGTGTTTTTTTGATCCATCTTCATTAACTCCCTTTTTATCTACTACCCACACTGGTGAGTTATATGCTGATCTACTTGGAGCTATTATATTGTTTTCTAATAAATCATTCACTTCATTATTCACAAATTCGCTCACTGCCTGAGGATAAGGATATGACTTTGACCATATTGGTTCATCCTTAGTTGTTTCTATTGTTGCAATAATATTTGTATTATACGGAAGATAACTTGGTTTGTCTGTAAAAATTCCCTGAAATTTCCTTAAAATATTTTTCAGCCGCTCTATGAACGTTTCTTCTGTACTCATGCAGATAGTTAAACTGTTCACTAATTCCTCATTGAATTGTAAAGGTACTATGCCTTTCTCATATTCTAGCGTACTATCGACTATATTAATTTTTCCTTTTATCTTCCTAAGGGTTCTCATGCCTATTATCAAATCATATTCTCGCAATTCGTTTAATTCATAAAATTTGTCCTTAATTCCTAATATATTGATTTCTTGATATTTATTTATCAAGCTTGTGACATGCACGCTCCTAACTCTAGTTACAATTTCTAAGTCTTTATTTTTAAATAGCCCTGGCTTGACATAACTATGTGTCGCACCGGTGTCAATTAAAATGTTAAAAACACGACCTGTCCTTGGATCAGTCCGTTTAATATAGGGCAAGTCGTTCCTTATTCTAAAAAATTATCTCCCTCATTAAGATTATTTAATCTTGGATTTTTTGATACCTGAACCTGGTCACTGAGTGGCCTGTCGCGCTTAAAAGGATTATTATTATTTCTGATTTCATTGTTAAATCGTTGGTCCCTGAATTGATTATTACCATAATATCTATTGGAATTATTATTATATTGTGGTTTTGGGCGGAAATTGCCACTTCCTAAATCCATTTGTTGTGGTGATGCTATTTGGTTATTGGGGCGCTGATATTGATTTGAAGAACCCGGAAAATTATTATTCAACCTTGGTTGAGAATGAAAGAAAGGGCGTTGTACCTGTTTTTGAGGTGGTACCCTATTAAAATGATGATAATCTGTTTTATGCGGATTACCAATTGAGTCTCTATGCCTTATTGATTGGTTCACTTCAATTTCCTGAGCTCTCGCTAGAGCATTGGGAAGATCCCCTGGACATAAAGAAAATACCAAATTGCTCATGGGTTGGTTTAACCCGGTTATAAATACCCTCAATGCATTTTCCCTAGCTACCTGAATTAAGACATCTGTTTCTGCCGTTCTTACCCCATAACTCATAATGGTTTTATTTGTTATCAAAGTTAAAAGTTTGTTAACCTGATCATAATGTTCTTGCAATGTTTGTTTCCCTTGTCTAGCATTAGACAATTCAGTTTGTAACAAATGAATTGGTCTTTTATCTTCATATGTTAAATCAAGACGACCTAAAATTGCGTCGACATGCAATGGTGTGCCATGTGAAGTTAATACATCATTTGCTTTACCTATAATTTTATTTCTTAAGATATTCACAGCTGTAAAGTAGCTTGAACTTCCCTTACAATGATCATAAGCTTTCATGCAGTGCGTTACTGAAGTACGCCAACTTATATAGTTATCCCCATCAAATTGTTGTAAGCTTTTAACTAATTCTAAACTTTCTTTTTTTGTGTTATTGGGGTCAATCGCCACGTCAACAAATGGAATTATGTTGTCGGACGGTGCTAATCTACTTAATGATTCTGTCAAATAATCTATCTGTTTTTTTAATTCTACATTGCTATCCGCTATTGATTGTGCAATTAATGCATGCAGTTGCTCGGTTGTCATTGCCATTATTAATACAAATATATATAAATATTCTTAGAGTATAAATATAATAATGGTTAAAATATAATTAATATTCTTTAAACAATACAATTTGGTCAGTTTATATAGGTGGTTTTCCAAATTGTAGATGAAAAATCCTTAAATTATTTCTTACTTTAAAATTTTTCAAATATTCTGCTTCCTGCTTTCAAATATTCTGCTTTCTGCTTTCAAATATTCTGCTTTCTGCTTTCACTCACTGTTCGACGTCTTTTCCTTAATAGTTTTTTTTGTTCAATAAAAGTTAGTTGGAACAAACAACAATGATAATTTCTTTGCATTTCACTTTACGTTGTTGCCCTTTATTATTATTCACCGTCAGCTTCAATTTACACTGTTAAGTGTTTTTTTTTTTTTTTTTTTTTTTTTTTTTTTTTTTTTTTTTACTAATTAACGTTGTTATTGCTCTTATCTTTTTGAGCTTCCTCGAAAACTTTTTTTATTTTCAGGCACTTTTCCACTAAGTTATTATGTTTTATGGTTCTGCGAACCTTTTCGTTAATTTTATTTTTTTGTTCTTTACTTTTAGCTGGGTCTTCACCTGACCACATAATATTATTATTATATTTTTGACACTTGAATTCTTTTCTTTAGTTGGAATATTTTTTTCCAATTTCACTTTAATGGGATATATATGTATATATGTCTATTTTTTTTTTAAACACTATTTACGTATTATAGGATTTTCCGGCAATTATGTCCGTACTTCTCTTGATCTTTGTCGAAGAATTCTTTTTCTCAACGTTTACCTCTCAGGGTTTTAAGCTGAGTAGGATTACTGATTTATTTTTTGCTTAACCTGTAGCTAGTGATTACTTTTCCTTTTCATCACTTTGAATGCACTTTTTTATTGACGTGATTGTGAATGAGTTGGGTGTAATTATACCCGTTAAATTACTTTACTCATTCAATTTTTTGTGATAGAGTTTAATTTTACCCTTATTTAAAATTAATTTAATCACTTTTTTTTCACTTTATTCACAATAAAAAAATTACAGGTCCCTGCTCTCGGGCGCCAATTAATAAACTTGTTTACCGGTTTACGTTTTAAAAAATTATTTTATTTTTCTATTCACTTAATTATAAAGTTAGTAGGTATTTTTTAAAACTGCGGTTCAAGAGTGATTCAATTCTCGGTCGAGTTACTAAACGCTTCATCGTCATTTTCTGCAAATGGGATCTAACGACGAAATAGAATTTGTCGCAGATTTCGTGGGAATTGATTTTATTGTCCGAAGGGATGCTTTGCTTGTGTTAGCATTCTTGAATCGGACATAGGGTCTTTTGTTTATGTTATCGCGATACGGATGTGGGGTCTTTTGCTTATTTTAGCTTCGATGATTGCTATGATTGAATCATGCAATAAAGTGAACGTTAACACCCCCCCTTACTTCTGAAGTGATCGTCCCGATCGCTCATCTATTGCTTTCCTTGTTTCTTCCAAACATCGTAATGTTGCCATCTCAAACGCTTTCTTATTGTTGTCTCTTTGTCTTATCTTGTATATTGTTAGTAGTTTTATAATTATAAAAATGCTTAAAATTAATACAAAATTTATTGTTATACCCCACAATATTGGGTGTTTCTTTACATCACTTATGTATGGCTCTATGAAATCAATATTGTTGTATTTAAGTTTACTATTATTTGATTCTAAGTATTTTATAATTTCCAACTGCTCATATCTTGTATTTTTAATATGTTCAAGTACTTTATTTCTAACATTTTCATAAAATTGATTATGAATAGTTATATTGTCTTTAAAAAGAATGAGCTTAGTTCCAATTACTGTTTCATTATTAACATTATGTGTTCCTGTTATTAATATTGTTCCTTCGCCTTCGTTAATCCTTTCAAATGGTAGATTTCTTTCTTGAATTTTAATACAAGTGGCTTTAGCTTTATTTAAAAGTTCTGTTAAACAATTGATTTCGGTATTTATTTTACAAATATTGCCATTTAGTTCTAATTTACATTCACTGTCATAAAATTGATTTTTACATCGAATGATTTCTTGAGGTATTAATAGTTTTCCTCCGTTAATGTTATTGCCGCGAACTTTATAATGTTCACATAAGTTTCTTATTTTTGGGTACTGTATATATATAATGAACATATTTTTGTTTTGTATTATTTTAAACCTTCACGCGTCTAAAACGTCTGAAATAGATATTTCTAATTTTTCTTCATCAATAACATTTTTTATTTCTTCTAAGTCTAAAATCATAGTGTTAAGTACATTTGATTTTCCCAAATTTATAGTGTTTATGATTTCTCTTAAATCTATTATAACATATTTCAACATAATTAGAAATTCGTTGTCGTTATTTGTATTTTCAATGACACCGTGTATTTTTATGGTTTCTATCAACTGTGCATTAAGTGTAAATTGCTTGTTATTTGATTCAACTAGCTCTTCTAACTTTGTATTTATTTTCACTAGATCATCGTGGTCAGGAGTTCCACTGATCCACTTCCATAGAGTTCCTAGTTCATTTAGGCCTCGTCTAGTTCTTATTTTTATCACTATTTGATCAAGAAGGTTTTCAGTTATTTCTATATCCTTTTTAAGTTGTTTTGATTTTTCCCCACTATCTAATTTTATTGTGTTTAGGATATCTTCATAAAATGTTATATTTAACATATGGTAAATTCAGGGCCCGATCTAGGGGGGGGGGGCGCGCCGGGCATTCGCCCGGGGCGGCAAATTTTAAGGGCGGCAAAATTTGAAAATAGAGGATTACTAAAGCGTGTTTCCGAAAAATGTTTACTTGTTTCCTTCTAATTAAGATCATCATGGGAGAAAATATATAAATCAGAAAGAATTTTGATTTTTCTCACAAAAGTGTGATGAATGTGTGGAGCTGAAGTAAATGTATTCTCTGAACTCTCAATTAACCGAAGAAAAACACAAAACATTTTATCCGTCATCAGAAATATATTCATCTTTCCCTACTGGGAAAGTACATAAATATGTAGGTACAGTAAAACTACTTTATAACGTACTCTCCTTTCTATAGCAAATTTCATTTTGTTCCCCTTCTTTTAAAAAAAATATCCCATATTAGTTAGGTTCCATCGAATGTATAGATGTATTAAAAAAATGTACAGTTATTTAGTTTAAGTTTGCAAAGTCGCGTTTCGAAGGTAAAACAAGTTCAATCCTCAGTAGTTGTTTTAACAAAGCTGTCATTGGTACTTTTGACAATTGGTCCGATGAAGACTAAGGTCAGCGATATAATTAATAATAATCGAGAACAAGCAATTTGAAAAGAGTTTACTTCAGACGAGACGAAAAAGCACTAGGTACTATAGTGATAAGAGAACTGCATTAAGAATTTTTGAAGTTTTATTGAAACAAGTGATAAAACTAAAGATGCTGCAAATTTTTTGTTTTCTAAATTGGAAGATTTGTATAAAATAAAAAACAAAATTTTAAATGCGCAATCAAAAATTGAAGTTTTTAACAAAAGATATGAATTTTTTTCATTAATTTCCTTTGTATACCAATTTTCTTTTAAAATAAAAAGAAACAAGAGGTTTCAAAACACATTTCACATTTCTTTATAACGCATTTTATAATTTTTTTCCCCTTGAAGGTTCGTTATAAAGAATTTTGACTGTGTATGTCCGTCAAAAATATAAAGTCGAAGTATTTTAATAATCACTTAAAAACCGCTAATTAAAACGTTTTTTGGGTAAAAAAAATTAAGTCATATGATTTCTTTAACAGTTTTGATTTTTTTAGAAAAAAAAATTTCTCGAAAACATTTTTTTTTTTTTTTTTGAGAATGCACTTTCCAGCACTTTAGGCACTTTTCTGTTTTCATTCAGTAAAGAGCTCTGAACAAAGTTCGAGTTTATCGAGCTCGCTCTGAACGTACTGAAAAAACTTATTTTTGTTTGACAACTCAGGCTCTGCTGTGAACTAAAATAAAGTGCACGACTGGGTCGTACGAACTTGCTCTAATGTGTTAAAATGGTCTTGGGTGCTTGAGATTTTGGGAAAAAGCGTTGAAAAAATCATATGAAATTTTATAAATCACTTAAAAATCAATACCTAACCCGTTTTTTGGAAAAAATGAAGTAAGCCATCAGGTTTCTTTTACGTTTTTGAATTTTTATGAAAAAAATTTTCAAAATCGTTGGACCAGTTTTTTCAAAAAACAGTTTTTTTTGAAAAACTTTTCGAAAATATATTCCAAAATTTCTTTGAGTATGCCAACTTCTAGCACCTTGTAGTTTTTATCACAAAAATAAAATTAAAAAATTATGGATTAAACCGTTTTTGGAAAAAACTAAAATAAAAAAAAATTTGAAACTTTTTTAAAAAACTCAAAAAAACTTTTTTTGAAAAATTTTCAAAATTAACTTATTTTTTTTATAAGGAGGCTTCTACATTAAAAGTTTCATCGAAATTCGTCAAGTGGCTTACGAGAAAATCGGATTTCAAAAAACCGGTCCTATGGGAGGTACCGTTATAAGACTTTTCCCGAAAAATCTATTCTAACCAAAACATAAAGTTTGCACAGAAAACACAATTCAGAAAGTTTTATCAAAATCGTAGGAGCCATTTTTGAGAAAAATTAATTTTTCACAAAAAATCGTATGGCAGGTACCGTTAGTTTTAGAATGCTAATTCCAAAAACCCCTCTGTAGGACGTCATAATAAATTCCAAAAACCCCTCTGTAGGACGTCATAATAATACTATGTACCAAGTTTGAAGCAAATCGGTCAAGCCGTTTAGGCTGTAGGTAACTATACAGACAGACAGACACACGGACAGACAGACAGACAGACAGACAGACAGACAGACAGACAGAATTGTCGGACCCACTTTTTTCGACTTCTCTATCATCGTAATGTCATGTTTGATTGTTAGAATTTTTTTTTTTTTTTACGAATGCATAGCTTGCCTTATAGTACCTATAATCGCAAGTGAAAAACGCCTTTTATTGCTTTTTATCAGGAAGACAAAATTACAAAAATTATTAAATTGTTTTTGAAATAATCAAACAAAAAACTTTAATTTTTTATAAAATTTTAAGTAACAAAGTTATTTCTTTTATAAAAGACATTTCACTTAAAAAATGTCATCGAAATCCCTTAAATGAGAATCTGATATTCAAATTTCGGCCCTATTGGAGTTACCGTTATAAAGAATTTTCCAGACAAATTTATTCCAACCAAAGCATACATTTTACTCAAATTTTTTTAACAAGATCGTATAAGCCGTTTTTGAGATACCTTAATAAGTTTGTCAATAAAAATCACATGGCAGGTACCGTTAATTTCGGAGCTAGAACCTAGGTCAAAAAATCAATCTATCAGATGTTATAATAATACTGTGTTCTGTGTACCAGGATTGAAGCAAATCGGTCCAGCCGTTAAGGGTGTAGGGTCCGATACAAACAGACGGACAGACAGACAGAATTGTCCGATAAATTTTTTCAGCTTCTCTATGATCGTAATGTCATGTTTGATTGTCCAAAAGAAAATTTCCAACAATATTACATTCTTACGGGTCGGAATGAATACCTCCATTTTAAAAAGTCGGTCAAAAAATGCACCAACGATTTTATAACTTATGAGTTCTCATTGCAAAAGGGAGGGAAATTAACTTTTTGCCCAGAGCGGCGAAAAAGCTGGATCGGGCCCTGGGTAAATTTCTCCCGTTTCGTTATATACAGCTGCAGGGCCATCCTCTATGAGAATATACTCCTCGTTTGTATAATCTACTATTTCTCCTTGGACAATAGTTGTCATAAGCATTAGTATAAGCAGCATCTGCAAATATATTAACTCCTAATATTATCTTTGTGTATGATTCTATTTCTTGAATCTAAAATTTTGTTCCCTAAATCCTGTTTAACTTTCCTCTTTTTATATAGCTGTTTATTCTTTGATTTTCTTTGACCTGTGTCTGCATAAATTATTTCCCCATTTTTATAATCTTTATGATTACGTTTTTTATTGTGGAATTCTAACATCTTAGCCTGTTTGTTGATTAATCCATCCCTACACAAGTAGCACAAAACAGTATATTTTCGGTATGTCATTTCTTAATTCCTACTTTATTCCTTCTTTTAATAGGTATGCCTAATTGTGTCTTCTTTATTCCTTCTTTATTTCTTCTTTTTTAGGTATTACCGCCAAAAACTTACATGGTATGTTTAGTTCTACTTATAGAATTCTTAAATCCTTCTTCAATCGGAGTTTCTTTTATCAATTTTTTTTTTTGTTTGCTTAACACTTCTTTAGTCCATCTTAAATCCTTCTGAATTTTTATTTATGTACGGCGTTTTCAATACTTCTTTAATCCATCTTAAATCCTTCTTTAATCCTTCTTAAAAAGTTTTTTTTTTGTTGGAATTAAATCGGCATTTTTGATACTTCTTTAATCCGTCTTAAATACTTCTTAAATCCTTCTTAAAATTTTTTTTTACGGAATGAATTCGGGACTTTCGATACTTCTTTAATCCGTCTTAAATACTTCTTTAATCCTTCTTAAATGCTCCTTGAAAATTTTTTTTTTATAGAATTTAATCAGCATTTTCGATATTTCTTTCATCCGTCTTAAATCCTTCTTTAACCCTTCTTGAAATGTTTTTTTTTTTATGGAATTTAATCGGCATTTTTGAAACTTCTTTAAACTGTCTTAAATCCTTCTTAAATCCTTCTTAAACCCTTTAGTTATTATTCATTGCACCAGCGGGTGGCAATGGTACAGTGGATGTAATGCTTGGTTGCTTAACCTTAGAGCTGCGAGTTCAAACCCAGGCTGGGCAGGAATTTTTATATATTTTCCAAGTTTCAACTGGATGCCACCCGTGGAATTTCCTTGAGATAATTATCACCTAAAATTTCAAACCACTGTGCCACCTTTCTTTCCTATCTTTCTATTCCTCCTCTCCTTGCTCGCACATGTTAAATCATTATAAGGGTATTCGTATCCCCTTGAGTGCTAGTGCATTATAAAAAAGCGATACTTATACGATGTCTGTTGTAAATATACATGCTTCATTTATATTGTGGTTTTGGTGAAAGAAAAATGAGTGAACCGAATTTATTTAATTTGTGGAAAAAGAAGAAGAGATCATTCCATTATTCTAGACAAAAAGCAATCCAAATCGCACAGATTTCTGGTTGACGAAATTCGCAGAGTGTCGATTTTTTCTGGTGAACCGCTTTTCATGTTCCATTTTAGATCCAGAATTTGCACTATCTGTATTTAATAGCCGATCAGCCTCAGCATTTGCTTCTTCCCACGTCTCAAAATTTCTTTTTATGACTCTTTCTTTTCCCACCATCCATTCGGTCGAGTCCTTCACATCCGGTATGGACGACGAATCTATTCGTTTGGCTTTAAGGCCTTTTCGCGGCCAATATATAGTTTCATCTTGGGTGTCTTGGTCAAAGACAGCCCAAGCAGCTGGGGTTGCTTCAATGACGGCTTTATAAATATAACAAAATTTTTTTTTATAAAAAAAAAAACATTAAGTACCTACACACCTATAGGTATTTAAAATAGAAAGTAAATTACAATAATAATATATATATATGAAAAACGAGTCCGTTCGTTCTTTTGCTTAATTATGCCTTTGAGACAGACATTGACATGATCGAAATTGGCTGAGTGAGTAGCGTACACGGACGGCATGCGAAAGGACTCGAGTTCGAATCCGGGTGGCGGAAAAAAACAGGTAAGTGTATCCAGTTACAATTTACAAATTATAAATTACTAATGTTACTTTACAGAGAAAATACAGCAAAAATCTTATATGGGCAAAAAAATACAGAAAAAAGGAGATAAAAGACAAAAAATAAAATAAATTAATTTTTTAAACTTTTTAACGTTGTCATGAATAATTATTTTTTCTAAGACGGAGTCAGGAAGGTGTTAAGAAGGAGTTAAGAAGGAGTTAATACGTATTTAAGAAGGCGTAAAGAAAACTTTGAAGGGCAAACTAAATTTAATACCGATTTAAGAAGGAGTAAAGACTGAGTTAAGAAGTATGTTATTCCTTTTAAAGAACATTCTAAGAATCAATTTATCTTCTTAATTAGTTCTATCGGACCGCCCACTTGCGCCTTTTATGTACTTAACATGTACTTAAATCCCTCTTAAAGAAGAATGCAAGTAGCGCTTTAGAATTCTTAAATCCTTCTTTAAGTAATGCTGTGCTACTTGTGTAAATATCTTTACTATCGTTGAAGTTATGAAAAACGTCTGCTGGTATTCGTTCTGTGGTAGAGTGAATACTTTCATTATAAGCTTTAACTGCTAATGGCATTAAATCTACTACATCCTCTAATAATGTTTGGGTTTTCTTTATTCTAAATTCTGTTATCGTAGAATGAGCTCTTTCTATTGGACCGTTACTTTTGCTATGTGCTGGTGGAGTTACTTTATGTTCTACTTATAACCGTTTATACGCTAGTTCTGCTGATGGCGATCAAAAAGATGCCTCGTTATCAGTAGTAATGGTTTTTACATTGCCAAATAATGGAATTAGTTCAATCATTCTATTTTTCGCGTCTGTTTTACTTGTGACATGGGAAACTATTAAATATTTTGAAAAGGTGTCAATCATTGTTAAAAAATAATTATTGTCGTTGTAATAAATATCAGCATGTATATGCTCTCCCCCTCTCTGGTATTGGAGCCTCTCCAATTAAATGTCTATTAGGATGTCTATCATACTTGTTTGTTTTACAAGTTTCACAAATCTTAGTTATACCAATTATTTGTGCAAACATATTTGGCCAATAAAACTTATTAATAATTTGTTTATATATTTCTTTTGCCTGCCTATGAGCTCTTTCGTGTTCTTTGTTGATAATCTCTATTTTTTTATCTTCATCGGTGATATCTTCTACTATCTTATTAGTATATATGAATTTTATGTTGGGAAACTCACTGACTAAACGATTTTTAATTTTATAAAATACTTCTTCAGTTGCGTAAATACCTATGTTTACGTTCTCTCTAACAACCTCTTTTTGTTTATTAATTATTTCGAGATCCTTGAATAATACGATATGCCTCCAAATTCCCTTATGTATTTGATTGCTTATTATTTTATTATT
The DNA here is from genome assembly GCA_916050605.2 of Platycheirus albimanus. Lineage (NCBI taxonomy): Eukaryota > Metazoa > Arthropoda > Insecta > Diptera > Syrphidae > Platycheirus > Platycheirus albimanus. Next base: position 159,461,699 of record OU696696.1, on the reverse strand, counting down.
TAGGCTTTCACTAATGACTAATTGACTCTTGAAATGATTTACACTTGTACCTGTACGTTTAATAATCTCAACGGGGCTACTGCTTGCACTATGTGCTGTTCCGGCAACTGAATCATTATTATCCTCTTCTAATATGTTGAGCTCTTGCCTGCTTAAGGCGTCCGCTACTACATTTTCTTTCCCAGGTTTGTAAGTTATCACTGGAGCGTATTCTTCTATGAACGCCTTCCAACGTTTCATTTTAGCATTAGGATTTTTATCTGACATGGCAAACGTCAATGGTTGGTGGTCCGTATATATATGGATGCCACTTGTTCCATAGAGGTAATTCCTCAAATTCTTCAAGCTCCATACAATCGCTAACAATTCCTTTTCATTGGTTGCATAATTCTCTTCTGTTTTACTTAACGTTCTGCTAATAAATGTAATAGGTTTATTCTTTTGACTAAGTACTGCACCTATGGCTGAGTTACTAGCGTCGGTTGTTAATTCAAATCCTTCTTTAAAATCTGGTTGGTTTAATACAATATTTTCTTGAAGTTTATCTTTTAGAATTTGAAATGCTCTCTTTCCCTCTTTGTCTAACTCTATCACTACCTTTTTGCTTTTTGCATCATTATCCTGTTGCCTTAAAAATTTAGTAAGGGGCTTGCTTATCATTGCGTAGTTTCTAATAAATTTACGATAATAACCGCTAAGTCCTAAAAATGATCTGAGTTGTCTTAATGTTTTTGGCTCTGGATATTCTTTAATTGTTTGAACCTTCTTTGGATCTGTTTTAATATTATTATAGGAAATTACGTATCCTAAAAATTCGACTTCCTGCATGAAATATTTGCTCTTTTCACTGCTAATTTTCATATTGGCTTCACTAAGTGCTTTGATTATGACCTCGATATGTTCTAAGTGCTTCTCTTCTGATTCAGAAAATATAATGACATCGTCAATATATACGTGACAGAATTTTCCTATATAAGGCCTAAGAATATCATCCATCGCTCTCTGAAATATAGAGGGTGCATTTTTTAATCCAAACGGCATACGAAGGAATTCGTATTTTCCATTGTTAACACTAAAAGCTGTTTTTTCCCTATCTTCTTTTTTCATCATAATCTGATGGAACCCACTTTGTAAATCTAATGTTGTAAAGAATTTAGATTTTCCCAAATTGAATAGGATAACAGAAGTATCTGCCATTGGATACTTATCTGTTTTCGTAAAAGCGTTAAGCTTCTTGTAGTCTATAACTAATCTGTGTTTTTTTGATCCATCTTCATTAACTCCCTTTTTATCTACTACCCACACTGGTGAGTTATATGCTGATCTACTTGGTGCTATTATATTGTTTTCTAATAAATCATTCACTTCATTATTCACAAATTCGCGCACTGCCTGAGGATAAGGATATGACTTTGACCATATTGGTTCATCCTTAGTTGTTTCTATTGTTGCAATAATATTTGTATTATACGGAAGATAACTTGGTTTGTCTGTAAAAATTCCCTGAAATTTCCTTAAAATATTTTTCAGCCGCTCTATGAACGTTTCTTCTGTACTCATGCAGATAGTTAAACTGTTCACTAATTCCTCATTGAATTGTAAAGGTACTATGCCTTTCTCATATTCTAGCGTACTATCGACTATATTAATTTTTCCTTTTATCTTCCTAAGGGTTCTCATGCCTATTATCAAATCATATTCTCGCAATTCGTTTAATTCATAAAATTTGTCCTTAATTCCTAATATATTGATTTCTTGATATTTATTTATCAAGCTTGTGACATGCACGCTCCTAACTCTAGTTACAATTTCTAAGTCTTTATTTTTAAATAGCCCTGGCTTGACATAACTATGTGTCGCACCGGTGTCAATTAAAATGTTAAAAACACGACCTGTCCTTGGATCAGTCCGTTTAATATAGGGCAAGTCGTTCCTTATTCTAAAAAATTATCTCCCTCATTAAGATTATTTAATCTTGGATTTTTTGATACCTGAACCTGGTCACTGAGTGGCCTGTCGCGCTTAAAAGGATTATTATTATTTCTGATTTCATTGTTAAATCGTTGGTCCCTGAATTGATTATTACCATAATATCTATTGGAATTATTATTATATTGTGGTTTTGGGCGGAAATTGCCACTTCCTAAATCCATTTGTTGTGGTGATGCTATTTGGTTATTGGGGCGCTGATATTGATTTGAAGAACCCGGAAAATTATTATTCAACCTTGGTTGAGAATGAAAGAAAGGGCGTTGTACCTGTTTTTGAGGTGGTACCCTATTAAAATGATGATAATCTGTTTTATGCGGATTACCAATTGAGTCTCTATGCCTTATTGATTGGTTCACTTCAATTTCCTGAGCTCTCGCTAGAGCATTGGGAAGATCCCCTGGACATAAAGAAAATACCAAATTGCTCATGGGTTGGTTTAACCCGGTTATAAATACCCTCAATGCATTTTCCCTAGCTACCTGAATTAAGACATCTGTTTCTGCCGTTCTTACCCCATAACTCATAATGGTTTTATTTGTTATCAAAGTTAAAAGTTTGTTAACCTGATCATAATGTTCTTGCAATGTTTGTTTCCCTTGTCTAGCATTAGACAATTCAGTTTGTAACAAATGAATTGGTCTTTTATCTTCATATGTTAAATCAAGACGACCTAAAATTGCGTCGACATGCAATGGTGTGCCATGTGAAGTTAATACATCATTTGATTTACCTATAATTTTATTTCTTAAGATATTCACAGCTGTAAAGTAGCTTGAACTTCCCTTACAATGTTCATAAGCTTTCATGCAGTGCGTTACTGAAGTACGCCAACTTATATAGTTATCCCCATCAAATTGTTGTAAGCTTTTAACTAATTCTAAACTTTCTTTTTTTGTGTTATTGGGGTCAATCGCCACGTCAACAAATGGAATTATGTTGTCGGACGGTGCTAATCTACTTAATGATTCTGTCAAATAATCTATCTGTTTTTTTAATTCTACATTGCTATCCGCTATTGATTGTGCAATTAATGCATGCAGTTGCTCGGTTGTCATTGCCATTATTAATACAAATATATATAAATATTCTTAGAGTATAAATATAATAATGGTTAAAATATAATTAATATTCTTTAAACAATACAATTTGGTCAGTTTATATAGGTGGTTTTCCAAATTGTAGATGAAAAATCCTTAAATTATTTCTTACTTTAAAATTTTTCAAATATTCTGCTTCCTGCTTTCAAATATTCTGCTTTCTGCTTTCAAATATTCTGCTTTCTGCTTTCACTCACTGTTCGACGTCTTTTCCTTAATAGTTTTTTTGTTCAATAAAAGTTAGTTGGAACAAACAACAATGATAATTTCTTTGCATTTCACTTTACGTTGTTGCCCTTTATTATTATTCACCGTCAGCTTCAATTTACACTGTTAAGTGTTTTTTTTTTTTTTTTTTTTTTTTTTTTTTTTTTTCTTACTAATTAACGTTGTTATTGCTCTTATCTTTTTGAGCTTCCTCGAAAACTTTTTTTATTTTCAGGCACTTTTCCACTAAGTTACTATGTTTTATGGTTCTGCGAACCTTTTCGTTAATTTTATTTTTTTGTTCTTTACTTTTAGCTGGGTCTTCACCTGACCACATAATATTATTATTATATTTTTGACACTTGAATTCTTTTCTTTAGTTGGAATATTTTTTTCCAATTTCACTTTAATGGGATATATATATATGTCTATTTTTTTTTAAACACTATTTACGTATTATAGGATTTTCCGGCAATTATGTCCGTACTTCTCTTGATCTTTGTCGAAGAATTCTTTTTCTCAACGTTTACCTCTCAGGGTTTTAAGCTGAGTAGGATTACTGATTTATTTTTTGTTTAACCTGTAGCTAGTGATTACTTTTCCTTTTCATCACTTTGAATGCACTTTTTTATTGACGTGATTGTGAATGAGTTGGGTTAAATTACTTTACTCATTCAATTTTTTGTGATAGGGTTTAATTTTACCCTTATTTAAAATTAATTTAATCACTTTTTTTTCACTTTATTCACAATAAAAAAATTACAGGTCCCTGCTCTCGGGCGCCAATTAATAAACTTGTTTACCGGTTTACGTTTTAAAAAATTATTTTATTTTTCTATTCACTTAATTATAAAGTTAGTAGGTATTTTTTAAAACTGCGGTTCAAGAGTGATTCAATTCTCGGTCGAGTTACTAAACGCTTCATCGTCATTTTCTGCAAATGGGATCTAACGACGAAATAGAATTTGTCGCAGATTTCGTGGGAATTGATTTTATTGTCCGAAGGGATGCTTTGCTTGTGTTAGCATTCTTGAATCGGACATAGGGTCTTTTGTTTATGTTATCGCGATACGGATGTGGGGTCTTTTGCTTATTTTAGCTTCGATGATTGCTATGATTGAATCATGCAATAAAGTGAACGTTAACACCCCCCTTACTTCTGAAGTGATCGTCCCGATCGCTCATCTATTGCTTTCCTTGTTTCTTCCAAACATCGTAATGTTGCCATCTCAAACGCTTTCTTATTGTTGTCTCTTTGTCTTATCTTGTATATTGTTAGTAGTTTTATAATTATAAAAATGCTTAAAATTAATACAAAATTTATTGTTATACCCCACAATATTGGGTGTTTCTTTACATCACTTATGTATGGCTCTATGAAATCAATATTGTTGTATTTAAGTTTACTATTATTTGATTCTAAGTATTTTATAATTTCCAACTGCTCATATCTTGTATTTTTAATATGTTCAAGTACTTTATTTCTAACATTTTCATAAAATTGATTATGAATAGTTATATTGTCTTTAAAAAGAATGAGCTTAGTTCCAATTACTGTTTCATTATTAACATTATGTGTTCCTGTTATTAATATTGTTCCTTCGCCTTCGTTAATCCTTTCAAATGGTAGATTTCTTTCTTGAATTTTAATACAAGTGGCTTTAGCTTTATTTAAAAGTTCTGTTAAACAATTGATTTCGGTATTTATTTTACAAAGATTGCCATTTAGTTCTAATTTACATTCACTGTCATAAAATTGATTTTTACATCGAATGATTTCTTGAGGTATTAATAGTTTTCCTCCGTTAATGTTACTGCCGCGAACTTTATAATGTTCACATAAGTTTCTTATTTTTGGGTACTGTATATATATAATGAACATATTTTTGTTTTGTATTATTTTAAACCTTCACGCGTCTAAAACGTCTGAAATAGATATTTCTAATTTTTCTTCATCAATAACATTTTTTATTTCTTCTAAGTCTAAAATCATAGTGTTAAGTACATTTGATTTTCCCAAATTTATACTGTTTATGATTTCTCTTAAATCTATTATAACATATTTCAACATAATTAGAAATTCGTTGTCGTTATTTGTATTTTCAATGACACCGTGTATTTTTATGGTTTCTATCAACTGTGCATTAAGTGTAAATTGCTTGTTATTTGATTCAACTAGCTCTTCTAACTTTGTATTTATTTTCACTAGATCATCGTGGTCAGGAGTTCCACTGATCCACTTCCATAGAGTTCCTAGTTCATTTAGGCCTCGTCTAGTTCTTATTTTTATCACTATTTGATCAAGAAGGTTTTCAGTTATTTCTATATCCTTTTTAAGTTGTTTTGATTTTTCCCCACTATCTAATTTTATTGTGTTTAGGATATCTTCATAAAATGTTATATTTAACATATGGTAAATTTCTCCCGTTTCGTTATATACAGCTGCAGGGCCATCCTCTATGAGAATATACTCCTCGTTTGTATAATCTACTATTTATCCTTGGACAATAGTTGTCATAAGCATTAATATAAGCAGCATCTGCAAATATGTATATTAACTCCTAATATTATCTTTGTGTATGATTCTATTTCTTGAATCTAAAATTTTGTTCCCTAAATCCTGTTTAACTTTCCTCTTTTTATATAGCTGTTTATTCTTTGATTTTCTTTGACCTGTGTCTGCATAAATTATTTCCCCATTTTTATAATCTTTATGATTACGTTTTTTATTGTGGAATTCTAACATCTTAGCCTGTTTGTTGATTAATCCATCCCTAATATCTTTACTATCGTTGAAGTTATGAAAAACGTCTGCTGGTATTCGTTCTGTGGTAGAGTGAATTCTTTCATTATAAGCTTTAACTGCTAATGGCATTAAATCTACTACATCCTCTAATAATGTTTGGGTTTTCTTTATTCTAAGTAATTCTGTTATCGTAGAATGAGCTCTTTCTATTGGACCGTTACTTTTGCTATGTGCTGGTGGAGTTACTTTATGTTCTACTTTTAACCGTTTATACGCTAGTTCTGCTGATGGTGAACAAAAAGATGCCTCGTTATCAGTAGTAATGGTTTTTACATTGCCAAATAATGGAATTAGTTCAATCATTCTATTTTTCGCGTCTGTTTTACTTGTGACATGGGAAACTATTAAATATTTTGAAAAGGTGTCAATCATTGTTAAAAAACATAAGCGAGAGCTACAGTACGTTTGCAGCGAACTGTTGGATACCCTATTCCCTATATTTTTGTATGTGTATGCGTCTGCCTCCCGCAGGCCGCAGCCAGCCGATATTTCAGTTTCAGAAACAAAATTCTTTTTTAGCAGACAGAAAAAAATTCAATAACATTAATTTTGTGTGGTGTGATGTTCAATTAGTGCTGGCACAGTAAAAAAGGAGTGCGCCACGCCCAAAGTTAAAACTTTGTATTGCCAAGGCAATTAGTATGAGCTCAGTGACATTCAATTTTATTCTTGCAGATCGATTTGAACAAAACAAGGGAAAACTTAAATTTTTAAGAATTAGATTTTGAATGGAAATAGCGTTTATGGATGTTTTTAACAATTCTTGAACCACACTCTACTACGTAACAAAGAAATATAAATCTAAGTGTTCATCTTTTTACTTCAAAACTGCGACCGATAGTTAAAAAACGTTAAAAAATTAATGCATTATACGATTTTTGACGGAAACGCAACTTAAAAGTGGGCGTGTCTGAAAAATTTGAAGCACTCACTGAGCTTTGATCAGTATTTAGGCATATGTGTAAAACTACAGCTTAATCGAAAAGCTTTTAAAGAATCTTACCTGAACAAAGGTATTTTATCAAAATCCCGCCTTCAAAAGTGGGCGTATTGAAAAAATTTACACAAGAAAATGTAGAGACATATTTCTCAAATAACGAACGGAAGGAAAAAGGTTTAAATTGAATATTGGAAGTACCTTAAATATTTGAGACTACGTTTTTCGTTCTTTCATGAAAAGTAGGCGTAAGCCAAACCCAAAATTCAAAAATTTCTTTTCATACACAAACTTTTTAGTTTCTATTAAGAGACGCAAAATGTTGGCTTGCGGAATCATTATAAATACCGTTTATTTACAAAAACAATTTTTTAATAGTTTCTAGTGAAAAGTGGGCGGTCAGCCACGCCCAAAATCAATTTTTTTGATTTCATACACAAGATGTTTATGGGCAAGTAATACCCACAAAATTTAATGTTTTTCGCATTAATATAACAATTGTTATTTTATAAAAACAATATTGATGGTTTTGTATGAAAAATGGGCGTCAGCCACGCCTAAACTAAAATATTTTTATTTAATTGGAAGAAAGTTTACCTTACGCTTACGTGTGCAAAATTTTAGCGTAATGCTTTTATCGTAACTGTACAAAAAACATAATTTAATTTTACCAAATTGAGGTTGCTCAACAAAAATGGCGATTGTGGGCGTGTTTGTGGGCGGATTTTGCCGGTTCAAGAACTTAGCCTTACTCTTGAACCAAAGATTATATATACCAAATTTCTAGCTTTCTAGCTCAAAAATTGCGACCTCTAGAGAGTATACATACGGACGGACGGACGGACGGACGGACGGACGGACGGACGGACGGACGGACGGACGGACATGGCTAAATCGACTAGGCTTTTGATTCTGAGTCAGAATATATATACTTTTCTATACCTAACGGTATTATTTCTCTATGTTACAAACTCCACACCAAATACAATATACCCTTTCTATAGAATAGGGTATAAAGAATTATTGTCGTTGTAATAAATATCAGCATGTATATGCTCTCCCCCCTTCTCTGGTTTTGGAGCCTCTCCAATTAAATGTCTATTAGGATGTCTATCATACTTGTTTGTTTTACAAGTTTCACAAATCTTAGTTATACCAATTATTTGTGCAAACATGTTTGGCCAATAAAACTTATTAATAATTTGTTTATATATTTCTTTTGCCTGCCTATGAGCTCTTTCGTGTTCTTTGTTGATAATCTCTATTTTTTTATCTTCATCGGTTATATCTTCTACTATCTTATTAGTATATATGAATTTTATGTTGGGAAACTCACTGACTAAACGATTTTTAATTTTATAAAATACTTCTTCAGTTGCGTAAATACCTATGTTTACGTTCTCTCTAACAACTTCTTTTAGTTTATTAATTATTTCGAGATCCTTGAATAATACGATATGCCTCCAAATTCCCTTATGTATTTGATTGCTTATTATTTTATTATTTAGGCTTTCACTAATGACTAATTGACTCTTGAAATGATTTACACTTGTACCTGTACGTTTAATAATCTCAACGGGGCTACTGCTTGCACTATGTGCTGTTCCGGCAACTGAATCATTATTATCCTCTTCCAATATGTTGAGCTCTTGCCTGCTTAAGGCGTCCGCTACTACATTTTCTTTCCCAGGTTTGTAAGTTATCACTGGAGCGTATTCTTCTACGAACGCCTTCCAACGTTTCATTTTAGCATTAGGATTTTTATCTGACATGGCAAACGTCAATGGTTGGTGGTCCGTATATATATGGATGCCACCTGTTCCATAGATGTAATTCCTCAAATTCTTCAAGCTCCATACAATCGCTAACAATTCCTTTTCATTGGTTGCATAATTCTCTTCTGTTTTACTTAACGTTCTGCTAATAAATGTAATAGGTTTATTCTTTTGACTAAGTACTGCACCTATGGCTGAGTTACTAGCGTCGGTTGTTAATTCAAATCCTTCTTTAAAATCTGGTTGGTTTAATACAATATTTTCTTGAAGTTTATCTTTTAGAATTTGAAATGCTCTCTTTCCCTCTTCGTCTAACTCTATCACAACCTTTTTGCTTTTTGCATTATTATCCTGTTGCCTTAAAAATTTAGTAAGGGGCTTGCTTATCATTGCGTAGTTTCTAATAAATTTACGATAATAACCGCTAAGTCCTAAAAATGATCTGAGTTGTCTTAATGTTTTTGGCTCTGGATATTCTTTAATGGTTTGAACCTTCTTTGGATCTGTTTTAATATTATTATAGGAAATTACGTATCCTAAAAATTCGACTTCCTGCATGAAATATTTGCTCTTTTCACTGCTAATTTTCATATTGGCTTCACTAAGTGCTTTGATTATGATCTCGATATGTTCTAAGTGCTTCTCTTCTGATTCAGAAAATATAATGACATCGTCAATATATACGTGACAGAATTTTCCTATATAAGGCCTAAGAATATCATCCATCGCTCTCTGAAATATAGAGGGTGCATTTTTTAATCCAAACGGCATACGAAGGAATTCGTATTTTCCATTGTTAACACTAAAAGCTGTTTTTTCCCTATCTTCTTTTTTCATCATAATCTGATGGAACCCACTTTGTAAATCTAATGTTGTAAAGAATTTAGATTTTCCCAAATTGAATAGGATAACAGAAGTATCTGCCATTGGATACTTATCTGTTTTCGTAAAAGCGTTAAGCTTCTTGTAGTCTATAACTAATCTGTGTTTTTTTGATTTATCTTCATTAACTCCCTTTTTATCTACTACCCACACTGGTGAGTTATTTATGCTGATCTACTTGGTGCTATTATATTGTTTTCTAATAAATCATTCACTTCATTATTCACAAATTCGCTCACTGCCTGAGGATAAGGATATGACTTTGACCATATTGGTTCATCCTTAGTTGTTTCTATTGTTGCAATAATATTTGTATTATACGGAAGATAACTTGGTTTGTCTGTAAAAATTCCCTGAAATTTCCTTAAAATATTTTTCAGCCGCTCTATGAACGTTTCTTCTGTACTCATGCAGATAGTTAAACTGTTCACTAATTCCTCATTGAATTGTAAAGGTACTATGCCTTTCTCATATTCTAGCGTACTATCGACTATATTAATTTTTCCTTTTATCTTCCTAAGGGTTCTCATGCCTATTATCAAATCATATTCTCGCAATTCGTTTAATTCATAAAGTTTGTCCTTAATTCCTAATATATTGATTTCTTGATATTTATTTATCAAGCTTGTGCCATGCACGCTCCTAACTCTAGTTACAATTTCTAAGTCTTTATTTTTAAATAGCCCTGGCTTGACATAACTATGTGTCGCACCGGTGTCAATTAAAATGTTAAAAACACGACCTGTCCTTGGATCAGTCCGTTTAATATAGGGCAAGTCGTTCCTTATTCTAACAAATTATCTCCCTCATTAAGATTATTTAATCTTGGATTTTTTGATACCTGAACCTGGTCACTGAGTGGCCTGTCGCGCTTAAAAGGATTATTATTATTTCTGATTTCATTGTTAAATCGTTGGTCCCTGAATTGATTATTACCATAATATCTATTGGAATTATTATTATATTGGGGTTTTGGGCGGAAATTGCCACATCCTAAATCCATTTGTTGTGGTGATGCTATTTGATTATTGGGGCGCTGATATTGATTTGAAGAACCCGGAAAATTATTATTCAACCTTGGTTGAGAATGAAAGAAAGGGCGTTGTACCTGTTTTTGAGGTGGTACCCTATTAAAATGATGATAATCTGTTTTATGCGGATTACCAATTGAGTCTCTATGCCTTATTGATTGGTTCACTTCAATTTCCTGAGCTCTCGCTAGAGCATTGGGAAGATCCCCTGGACATAAAGAAAATACCAAATTGCTCATGGGTTGGTTTAACCCGGTTATAAATACCCTCAATGCATTTTCCCTAGCTACCTGAATTAAGACATCTGTTTCTGCCGTTCTTACCCCATAACTCATAATGGTTTTATTTGTTATCAAAGTTAAAAGTTTGTTAACCTGATCATAATGTTCTTGCAATGTTTGTTTCCCTTGTCTAGCATTAGACAATTCAGTTTGTAACAAATGAATTGGTCTTTTATCTTCATATGTTAAATCAAGACGACCTAAAATTGCGTCGACATGCAATGGTGTGCCATGTGAAGTTAATACATCATTTGCTTTGCCTATAATTTTATTTCTTAAGATATTCACAGCTGTAAAGTAGCTTGAACTTCCCTTACAATGATCATAAGCTTTCATGCAGTGCGTTACTGAAGTACGCCAACTTATATAGTTATCCCCATCAAATTGTTGTAAGCTTTTAACTAATTCTAAACTTTCTTTTTTTTGTGTTATTGGGGTCAATCGCCACGTCAACATATGGAATTATGTTGTCGGACGGTGCTAATCTACTAAATGATTCTGTCAAATAATCTATCTGTTTTTTTAATTCTACATTGATATCCGCTATTGATTGTGCAATTAATGCATGCAGTTGCTCGGTTGTCATTGCCATTATTAATACAAATATATATAAATATTCTTAGAGTATAAATATAATAATGGTTAAAATATAATTAATATTCTTTAAACAATACAATTTGGTCAGTTTATATAGGTGGTTTTCCAAATTGTAGATGAAAAATCCTTAAATTATTTCTTACTTTAAAATTTTTCAAATATTCTGCTTCCTGCTTTCAAATATTCTGCTTTCTGCTTTCAAATATTCTGCTTTCTGCTTTCACTCACTGTTCGACGTCTTTTCCTTAATAGTTTTTTTGTTCAATAAAAGTTAGTTGGAACAAACAACAATGATAATTTCTTTGCATTTCACTTTACGTTGTTGCCCTTTATTATTATTCACCGTCAGCTTCAATTTACACTGTTAAGTGTTTTTTTTTTTTTTTTTTTTTTTTTTTTTTTCTTACTAATTAACGTTGTTATTGCTCTTATCTTTTTGAGCTTCCTCGAAAACTTTTTTTATTTTCAGGCACTTTTCCACTAAGTTATTATGTTTTATGGTTCTGCGAACCTTTTCGTTAATTTTATTTTTTTGTTCTTTACTTTTAGCTGGGTCTTCACCTGACCACATAATATTATTATTATATTTTTGACACTTTAATTCTTTTCTTTAGTTGGAATATTTTTTTCCAATTTCACTTTAATGGGATATATATATATGTCTATTTTTTTTTTTAAACACTATTTACGTATTATAGGATTTTCCGGCAATTATGTCCGTACTTCTCTTGATCTTTGTCGAAGAATTCTTTTTCTCAACGTTTACCTCTCAGGGTTTTAAGCTGAGTAGGATTACTGATTTATTTTTTGTTTAACCTGTAGCTAGTGATTACTTTTCCTTTTCATCACTTTGAATGCACTTTTTTATTGACGTGATTGTGAATGAGTTGGGTGTAATTATACCCGTTAAATTACTTTACTCATTTAATTTTTTGTGATATGGTTTAATTTTACCCTTATTTAAAATTAATTTAATCACTTTTTTTTCACTTTATTCACAATAAAAAAATTACAGGTCCCTGCTCTCGGGCGCCAATTAATAAACTTGTTTACCGGTTTACGTTTTAAAAAATTATTTTATTTTTCTATTCACTTAATTATAAAGTTAGTAGGTATTTTTTAAAACTGCGGTTCAAGAGTGATTCAATTCTCGGTCGAGTTACTAAACGCTTCATCGTCATTTTCTGCAAATGGGATCTAACGACGAAATAGAATTTGTCGCAGATTTCGTGGGAATTGATTTTATTGTCCGAAGGGATGCTTTGCTTGTGTTAGCATTCTTGAATCGGACATAGGGTCTTTTGTTTATGTTATCGCGATACGGATGTGGGGTCTTTTGCTTATTTTAGCTTCGATGATTGCTATGATTGAATCATGCAATAAAGTGAACGTTAACACCCCCCTTACTTCTGAAGTGATGGTCCCGATCGCTCATCTATTGCTTTCCTTGTTTCTTCCAAACATCGTAATGTTGCCATCTCAAACGCTTTCTTATTGTTGTCTCTTTGTCTTATCTTGTATATTGTTAGTAGTTTTATAATTATAAAAATGCTTAAAATTAATACAAAATTTATTGTTATACCCCACAATATTGGGTGTTTCTTTACATCACTTATGTATGGCTCTATGAAATCAATATTGTTGTATTTAAGTTTACTATTATTTGATTCTAAGTATTTTATAATTTCCAACTGCTCATATCTTGTATTTTTAATATGTTCAAGTACTTTATTTCTAACATTTTCATAAAATTGATTATGAATAGTTATATTGTCTTTAAAAAGAATGAGCTTAGTTCCAATTACTGTTTCATTATTAACATTATGTGTTCCTGTTATTAATATTGTTCCTTCGTTAATCCTTTCAAATGGTAGATTTCTTTCTTGAATTTTAATACAAGTGGCTTTAGCTTTATTTAAAAGTTCTGTTAAACAATTGATTTCGGTATTTATTTTACAAAGATTGCCATTTAGTTCTAATTTACATTCACTGTCATAAAATTGATTTTTACATCGAATGATTTCTTGAGGTATTAATAGTTTTCCTCCGTTAATGTTATTGCCGCGAACTTTATAATGTTCACATAAGTTTCTTATTTTTGGGTACTGTATATATATAATGAACATATTTTTGTTTTGTATTATTTTAAACCTTCACGCGTCTAAAACGTCTGAAATAGATATTTCTAATTTTTCTTCATCAATAACATTTTTTATTTCTTCTAAGTCTAAAATCATAGTGTTAAGTACATTTGATTTTCCCAAATTTATAGTGTTTATGATTTCTCTTAAATCTATTATAACATATTTCAACATAATTAGAAATTCGTTGTCGTTATTTGTATTTTCAATGACACCGTGTATTTTTATGGTTTCTATCAACTGTGCATTAAGTGTAAATTGCTTGTTATTTGATTCAACTAGCTCTTCTAACTTTGTATTTATTTTCACTAGATCATCGTGGTCAGGAGTTCCACTGATCCACTTCCATAGAGTTCCTAGTTCATTTAGGCCTCGTCTAGTTCTTATTTTTATCACTATTTGATCAAGAAGGTTTTCAGTTATTTCTATATCCTTTTTAAGTTGTTTTGATTTTTCCCCACTATCTAATTTTATTGTGTTTAGGATATCTTCATAAAATGTTATATTTAACATATGGTAAATTTCTCCCGTTTCGTTATATACAGCTGCAGGGCCATCCTCTATGAGAATATACTCCTCGTTTGTATAATCTACTATTTATCCTTGGACAATAGTTGTCATAAGCATTAATATAAGCAGCATCTGCAAATATGTATATTAACTCCTAATATTATCTTTGTGTATGATTCTATTTCTTGAATCTAAAATTTTGTTCCCTAAATCCTGTTTAACTTTCCTCTTTTTATATAGCTGTTTATTCTTTGATTTTCTTTGACCTGTGTCTGCATAAATTATTTCCCCATTTTTATAATCTTTATGATTACGTTTTTTATTGTGGAATTCTAACATCTTAGCCTGTTTGTTGATTAATCCATCCCTAATATCTTTACTATCGTTGAAGTTATGAAAAACGTCTGCTGGTATTCGTTCTGTGGTAGAGTGAATACTTTCATTATAAGCTTTAACTGCTAATGGCATTAAATCTACTACATCCTCTAATAATGTTTGGGTTTTCTTTATTCTAAGTAATTCTGTTATCGTAGAATGAGCTCTTTCTATTGGACCGTTACTTTTGCTATGTGCTGGTGGAGTTACTTTATGTTCTACTTTTAACCGTTTATACGCTAGTTCTGCTGATGGTGAACAAAAAGATGCCTCGTTATCAGTAGTAATGGTTTTTACATTGCCAAATAATGGAATTAGTTCAATCATTCTATTTTTCGCGTCTGTTTTACTTGTGACATGGGAAACTATTAAATATTTTGAAAAGGTGTCAATCATTGTTAAAAAACATAAGCGAGAGCTACAGTACGTTTGCAGCGAACTGTTGGATACCCTATTCCCTATATTTTTGTATGTGTATGCGTCTGCCTCCCGCAGGCCGCAGCCAGCCGATATTTCAGTTTCAGAAACAAAATTCTTTTTTAGCAGACAGAAAAAAATTCAATAACATTAATTTTGTGTGGTGTGATGTTCAATTAGTGCTGGCACAGTAAAAAAGGAGTGCGCCACGCCCAAAGTTAAAACTTTGTATTGCCAAGGCAATTAGTATGAGCTCAGTGACATTCAATTTTATTCTTGCAGATCGATTTGAACAAAACAAGGGAAAACTTAAATTTTTAAAAATTAGATTTTGAATGGAAATAGCGTTTATGGATGTTTTTAACAATTCTTGAACCACACTCTACTACGTAACAAAGAAATATAAATCTAAGTGTTCATCTTTTTACTTCAAAACTGCGACCGATAGTTAAAAAACGTTAAAAAATTAATGCATTATACGATTTTTGACGGAAACGCAACTTAAAAGTGGGCGTGTCTGAAAAATTTGAAGCACTCACTGAGCTTTGATCAGTATTTAGGCATATGTGTAAAACTACAGCTTAATCGAAAAGCTTTTAAAGAATCTTACCTGAACAAAGGTATTTTATCAAAATCCCGCCTTCAAAAGTGGGCGTATTGAAAAAATTTACACAAGAAAATGTAGAGACATATTTCTCAAATAACGAACGGAAGGAAAAAGGTTTAAATTGAATATTGGAAGTACCTTAAATATTTGAGACTACGTTTTTCGTTCTTTCATGAAAAGTAGGCGTAAGCCACACCCAAAATTCAAAAATTTCTTTTCATACACAAACTTTTTAGTTTCTATTAAGAGACGCAAAATTTTGGCTTGCGGAATCATTATAAATACCGTTTATTTACAAAAACAATTTTTTAATAGTTTCTAGTGAAAAGTGGGCGGTCAGCCACGCCCAAAATCAATTTTTTTGATTTCATACACAAGATGTTTATGGGCAAGTAATACCCACAAAATTTAATGTTTTTCGCATTAATATAACAATTGTTATTTTATAAAAACAATATTGATGGTTTTGTATAAAAAATGGGCGTCAGCCACGCCTAAACTAAAATATTTGTATTTAATTGGAAGAAAGTTTACCTTACGCTTACGTGTGCAAAATTTTAGCGTAATGCTTTTATCGTAACTGTACAAAAAACATAATTTAATTTTACCAAATTGAGGTTGCTCAACAAAAATGGCGATTGTGGGCGTGTTTGTGGGCGGATTTTGCCGGTTCAAGAACTTAGCCTTACTCTTGAACCAAAGATTATATATACCAAATTTCTAGCTTTCTAGCTCAAAAATTGCGACCTCTAGAGAGTATACATACGGACGGACGGACGGACGGACGGACGGACGGACGGACGGACATGGCTAAATCGACTAGGCTTTTGATTCTGAGTCAGAATATATATACTTTTCTATACCTAACGGTATTATTTCTCTATGTTACAAACTCCACACCAAATACAATATACCCATTCTATAGAATAGGGTATAAAGAATTATTGTCGTTGTAATAAATATCAGCATGTATATGCTCTCCCCCCTTCTCTGGTTTTGGAGCCTCTCCAATTAAATGTCTATTAGGATGTCTATCATACTTGTTTGTTTTACAAGTTTCACAAATCTTAGTTATACCAATTATTTGTGCAAACATGTTTGGCAAATAAAACTTATTAATAATTTGTTTATATATTTCTTTTGCCTGCCTATGAGCTCTTTCGTGTTCTTTGTTGATAATCTCTATTTTTTTATCTTCATCGGTTATATCTTCTACTATCTTATTAGTATATATGAATTTTATGTTGGGAAACTCACTGACTAAACGATTTTTAATTTTATAAAATACTTCTTCAGTTGCGTAAATACCTATGTTTACGTTCTCTCTAACAACTTCTTTTAGTTTATTAATTATTTCGAGATCCTTGAATAATACGATATGCCTCCAAATTCCCTTATGTATTTGATTGCTTATTATTTTATTATTTAGGCTTTCACTAATGACTAATTGACTCTTGAAATGATTTACACTTGTACCTGTACGTTTAATAATCTCAACGGGGCTACTGATTGCACTATGTGCTGTTCCGGCAACTGAATCATTATTATCCTCTTCCAATATGTTGAGCTCTTGCCTGCTTAAGGCGTCCGCTACTACATTTTCTTTCCCAGGTTTGTAAGCTATCACTGGAGCGTATTCTTCTACGAACGCCTTCCAACGTTTCATTTTAGCATTAGGATTTTTATCTGACATGGCAAACGTCAATGGTTGGTGGTCCGTATATATATGGATGCCACCTGTTCCATAGAGGTAATTCCTCAAATTCTTCAAGCTCCATACAATCGCTAACAATTCCTTTTCATTGGTTGCATAATTCTCTTCTGTTTTACTTAACGTTCTGCTAATAAATGTAATAGGTTTATTCTTTTGACTAAGTACTGCACCTATGGCTGAGTTACTAGCGTCGGTTGTTAATTCAAATCCTTCTTTAAAATCTGGTTGGTTTAATACAATATTTTCTTGAAGTTTATCATACTCAAAATTAATGAAAGTTTTGAGGTAGCACGGATAGTAAAAATAGGTAGAAGTGCCAAAAAAACATTCCTCGTGGAGTTTGAAACCCAATCAGCGGTAATTACAATACTGCAAAATACAGCAAAATTAGCAAACACGAAGTACGGAATACAGAGGGATATGACAAAAAAAGAAAGAGAACTTCACAATTTTCTTCTACGTATCCGGAACGAAATACGCAAAATTGATCGGACAAAGATGATAAAGTTCAAGGGACGCTGCATAGAAATAGAAGGAAAAGTCTTTGAGGTGATCGGGAATGAACTGCAGCATGGAAGAAAAGCTGCCAGCGAGGTACTAAGGGAGATGTACGGCAAAAGCTTTGATGGAATTGATTTCCATATGGAATACGGACTTTCAAAAAGTCGGATCAGAATAGCATTTAGGTGTCTGTTGCGATTCAAACATAAATAACGTAGTATGTAAGAAAATAGAAATTAAAATTATATCTTTTAATGTCTCTGTCTCAGGACTAGCAAATAAAATACTGTTCCCAAATTTTTTTGATTATATTTGTAAATTCAATGCCTTTTTTCTTTATGAAACCTTTCTGGTCGATAAGTTTAAACGGTATGCAAAATTTTTCCCTGGTTTTGAACTTATGTTGACCCCAGCAGTTCGGACTGCCCAATTTGGAAGAGCAAGTGGAGGAACACTATACGGCATTTCCCGAAACAGCAGGATAGATATTGAAATAAACTTTGCCAAAATTATGGAAAGAGACGTTATACACTTTTTAACCAGCAGCACAGACGCATATGTTATGCCGACGTATTTAAATTGTAACAAATGGGAAGAGGATTATCAGAACTATAATAGGTGCCTACAAGAATCAAATTTGGAAAATGTTATAGTCATAGGAGACTTTAACGTTAGGATAGGAGAAAGTCAAACAATCCCAGAAGAAATAGCAGAACTCAATGGATTCCTTCAGCAACAAAGAATTTCTAAGGACAAGGTACTAAATAGCAAAGGAAAACGCTTCATTGAGTCTTGCAACGATGCGGGCATTGTTGTCTTAAACGGGCGGACGCCAGGCGATCTTGCAGGAAACTTTACTTTCGTGAATTCTATAGGGAGCTCAGTCAATGACATATGTGGAGCATCGTATAATATGCTTAATCTAGTGGAAGAACTAAAAGTTGATGATATGATATACTCGGACCATATGCCACTCGTCTTAACTCTTCAAGTAACCACGAGTCAGATATCTGAAGAAATGAAACTGCTCCCAAAATTAGTCTGGCTGAAAGAAAATGAAACTATTTATAAAAGGGAAATAGAACAGAAGATGCTAACTATGGAGGCAGAAGATTCAAGAAACGAAATATGGACGGCAGGTGATATAGTTAATGTAATCAAAGGTGTAGCAGGCGAGCAAAGGAACAACACACCACGAAGACACTTTAAAGAAAAATGGTTTGACGCGACTTGTATGAATGCGAGAAAAAATGCTTTTAACTGGCTTAATAGGTGGAGAAGAGAAAGCTCAGAAATTCTAAGAACAACTTATATTGATGCAAACCGCAAATTTAAAAAAATTTGTGCAACGAAAAGGAAACTTTATTATCAACAGCTGAGTGAGAAACTAAGAAACGTACATAATACAAAAGATTGGTGGAAAGTGGCAAACGAGCTAAGAAACAAAAACTTCAGAATAGGAGCAAGCGTAAAAAGCAGTGAGTTCAGAGATCACTTTCAACAGCTTTTGAATCCTCCACTGCAGGCCCTGGGAACAATGGAAGAAACTTTAGAAGATAGTACTAATGTGCAACTTGATGGAGATATTACAAGACTTGAAATTCTTGAAGTACTTAGTAGAGCTAAAGCAAATAAGGCTGCTGGTTTTGATCGGGTCCCATATGAATTCTTCATACATGCCCCTCAGGTTCTTATTGATCGACTTGTAAGACTCTACAATCGGATTCTTATCACGGAAAAAGTGGAATTCTCCTTCAAACAGTCTTTGATCTTCCCAATATACAAGAAAGGAAATGTAAATCTAGCACAAAATTATAGAGGCATCTCCTTTATGGATGCTATCGCCAAAATTTTCACGGGTATATTACTCAAACGATTGCAGATCTGGGAAACACAAAACAGTGTTCTAAACGAGTATCAAGCGGGATTTAGAGAGGGCTACAGCACTGTGGATAATATATTCAATTTATTCAACATTCTGAAACTAAGAATGGAAGAAGGCAAAAAAACATACTGCTTTTTTGTTGACTTCAAGGCAGCGTTTGACAGCATAAGCAGAGAAGCTTTGTTTCTTAAGCTTAAAAGAATAGGGTTGTCGACCAAGTTCTTAAACATTTTAAAAGACCTCTATTCAAATACAACGAGTGCAGTATGGGATGGTACAAAATTGACAGAGTGGTTTAGCACAGAAATGGGCGTTAAACAAGGGTGCCTCTTAAGCCCATTGCTCTTTGCACTTTTTATAAATGACATACACAATTTTATTGGAGGTGGTATATTGATAGATGGACTTGCTATTCGACTGTTGCTATATGCAGATGATATAGTAATCTTTGCAGACACACCGAGGGAACTGCAAGTAATGATTAATAAATTAGAAGAATATTGCCGCATGTGGAACCTTTTTATTAACCTCGACAAATCAAAAATTATTATATTCAGGAAGAATGGTGGCAGAAGAAGCAATGCAGAAAAATGGACACTTGGAGTTGAAGAAATTGAGGTGGTAAGCAAATACAAATACTTGGGTGTATGGATCACGCCTGGACTTTGCATGACCGAACATTTTAAGAACAGAGCTCAGCAGGCAAAAATGAGTCTAAACATGACTTGGCACTCGTTTTTAACGAAAAGCGACATCGATATCTCTTCAAAAACAGAACTTTTTAACGCTGTGGCTAGATCAATTTTGGGGTATGGCGCACAAGTGTGGGGGTATCAGCAATACGATGATATAGAAAAGGTTCAACGATATTTCTGGAAAAAAATCCTTAGAATCCCACAAACATCCCCGAACTATATGCTGATACTGGAATGTAAAATACAACCTCTTTTTATTTATACAATGAAATGCCATATGAGCTATATTAAAAAAGTTTTAGTTTTGTATAATGAAAACCGACTTCCGCACATATTAGCAAACAAAATAATAAACAAAAACATATTCTGGCGTAGACAGTGGATGGATTACAATGGGCTGGAAGGGAGACATATATGCGATATTGTTGGCGATAATAGATCATTTCAAATTACAACAGATCTAGTAAGTACACAAATCGGGGACAGAGAATGGAATATGGCACTCCAAAGAGCACAAGCATCAACAACACATGGACTGTATAGCAGGCTCAACTACTTTGAGGGAAGCAGATACCTGCAGGAAGAGCGAAACTTGTCAAAATCAACTTGGATTTTTAAAGCAAGGGGAGGGCTCCTATTTCTGAATGGAACTTTTTCGTCGGGCAATAGAAACACACAATGTACTATGTGCAACTTAAGAGAAGATGAAACATTTGTCCACTTCTTAGGTATATGTCCTGTACTCAAGGAACTGCATTTGCAATGCCTGGGATCAAGATCACTGAACATACAAAGCATGGTGAATTTTCTGAATGGCGAAGGGGATTGGGTAGCAATAGTAAAATTTTTATCACTGGCTATAAGATATCGTTCTGAGCTGATAAGAGAGTATAATGGATAAAATAAAAACAACGACAACAGCAACAGCAACAACAACAACAACAACAACAACAACAACAACAACAACAACAACAACAACAACAACAACAACAACAACAACAACAACAACAACAACAACAACAACAACAACAACAACAACAACAACAATAACAATAACAACAGCAACAACAAGAACAAGAACAACAACAACAAAAGTATATCAAAGGCAACAGAGGCAACAAAAACAGGAACAGCATCGACAACAACAGGAGCAACAACAGAAACAGCAACGCCAACATTAACAGCAACAAAAACAATGAACAACTTTAACACTGAACTAGGATCTTAAAAATTGATTGATTGATCGCAGCAGACGGCTTTAACTAGCTATTGATGTATACTTATTTGTTTTTTTAATGATTATTGAATCAAGGATAAAATTATTATTATATTTTGTAAAACTATGAATTTCTGAATTATTACTATTATTACTATTGAAGTTTATCTTTTAGAATTTGAAATGCTCTCTTTCCCTCTTCGTCTAACTCTATCACAACCTTTTTGCTTTTTGCATTATTATCCTGTTGCCTTAAAAATTTAGTAAGGGGCTTGCTTATCATTGCGTAGTTTCTAATAAATTTACGATAATAACCGCTAAGTCCTAAAAATGATCTGAGTTGTCTTAATGTTTTTGGCTCTGGATATTCTTTAATTGTTTGAACCTTCTTTGGATCTGTTTTAATATTATTATAGGAAATTACGTATCCTAAAAATTCGACTTCCTGCATGAAATATTTGCTCTTTTCACTGCTAATTTTCATATTGGCTTCACTAAGTGCTTTGATTATGATCTCGATATGTTCTAAGTGCTTCTCTTCTGATTCAGAAAATATAATGACATCGTCAATATATATGTGACAGAATTTTCCTATATAAGGCCTAAGAATATCATCCATCGCTCTCTGAAATATAGAGGGTGCATTTTTTAATCCAAACGGCATACGAAGGAATTCGTATTTTCCATTGTTAACACTAAAAGCTGTTTTTTCCCTATCTTCTTTTTTCATCATAATCTGATGGAACCCACTTTGTAAATCTAATGTTGTAAAGAATTTAGATTTTCCCAAATTGAATAGGATAACAGAAGTATCTGCCATTGGATACTTATCTGTTTTCGTAAAAGCGTTAAGCTTCTTGTAGTCTATAACTAATCTGTGTTTTTTTGATTTATCTTCATTAACTCCCTTTTTATCTACTACCCACACTGGTGAGTTATTTATGCTGATCTACTTGGTGCTATTATATTGTTTTCTAATAAATCATTCACTTCATTATTCACAAATTCGCTCACTGCCTGAGGATAAGGATATGACTTTGACCATATTGGTTCATCCTTAGTTGTTTCTATTGTTGCAATAATATTTGTATTATACGGAAGATAACTTGGTTTGTCTGTAAAAATTCCCTGAAATTTCCTTAAAATATTTTTCAGCCGCTCTATGAACGTTTCTTCTGTACTCATGCAGATAGTTAAACTGTTCACTAATTCCTCATTGAATTGTTAAGGTACTATGCCTTTCTCATATTCTAGCGTACTATCGACTATATTAATTTTTCCTTTTATCTTCCTAAGGGTTCTCATGCCTATTATCAAATCATATTCTCGCAATTCGTTTAATTCATAAAGTTTGTCCTTAATTCCTAATATATTGATTTCTTGATATTTATTTATCAAGCTTGTGCCATGCACGCTCCTAACTCTAGTTACAATTTCTAAGTCTTTATTTTTAAATAGCCCTGGCTTGACATAACTATGTGTCGCACCGGTGTCAATTAAAATGTTAAAAACACGACCTGTCCTTGGATCAGTCCGTTTAATATAGGGCAAGTCGTTCCTTATTCTAACAAATTATCTCCCTCATTAAGATTATTTAATCTTGGATTTTTTGATACCTGAACCTGGTCACTGAGTGGCCTGTCGCGCTTAAAAGGATTATTATTATTTCTGATTTCATTGTTAAATCGTTGGTCCCTGAATTGATTATTACCATAATATCTATTGGAATTATTATTATATTGGGGTTTTGGGCGGAAATTGCCACATCCTAAATCCATTTGTTGTGGTGATGCTATTTGGTTATTGGGGCGCTGATATTGATTTGAAGAACCCGGAAAATTATTATTCAACCTTGGTTGAGAATGAAAGAAAGGGCGTTGTACCTGTTTTTGAGGTGGTACCCTATTAAAATGATGATAATCTGTTTTATGCGGATTACCAATTGAGTCTCTATGCCTTATTGATTGGTTCACTTCAATTTCCTGAGCTCTCGCTAGAGCATTGGGAAGATCCCCTGGGCATAAAGAAAATACCAAATTGCTCATGGGTTGGTTTAACCCGGTTATAAATACCCTCAATGCATTTTCCCTAGCTACCTGAATTAAGACATCTGTTTCTGCCGTTCTTACCCCATAACTCATAATGGTTTTATTTGTTATCAAAGTTAAAAGTTTGTTAACCTGATCATAATGTTCTTGCAATGTTTGTTTCCCTTGTCTAGCATTAGACAATTCAGTTTGTAACAAATGAATTGGTCTTTTATCTTCATATGTTAAATCAAGACGACCTAAAATTGCGTCGACATGCAATGGTGTGCCATGTGAAGTTAATACATCATTTGCTTTGCCTATAATTTTATTTCTTAAGATATTCACAGCTGTAAAGTAGCTTGAACTTCCCTTACAATGATCATAAGCTTTCATGCAGTGCGTTACTGAAGTACGCCAACTTATATAGTTATCCCCATCAAATTGTTGTAAGCTTTTAACTAATTCTAAACTTTCTTTTTTTTGTGTTATTGGGGTCAATCGCCACGTCAACATATGGAATTATGTTGTCGGACGGTGCTAATCTACTTAATGATTCTGTCAAATAATCTATCTGTTTTTTTAATTCTACATTGCTATCCGCTATTGATTGTGCAATTAATGCATGCAGTTGCTCGGTTGTCATTGCCATTATTAATACAAATATATATAAATATTCTTTGAGTATAAATATAATAATGGTTAAAATATAATTAATATTCTTTAAACAATACAATTTGGTCAGTTTATATAGGTGGTTTTCCAAATTGTAGATGAAAAATCATTAAATTATTTCTTACTTTAAAATTTTTCAAATATTCTGCTTCCTGCTTTCAAATATTCTGCTTTCTGCTTTCAAATATTCTGCTTTCTGCTTTCACTCACTGTTCGACGTCTTTTCCTTAATAGTTTTTTTTGTTCAATAAAAGTTAGTTGGAACAAACAACAATGATAATTTCTTTGCATTTCACTTTACGTTGTTGCCCTTTATTATTTATTCACCGTCAGCTTCAATTTACACTGTTAAGTGTTTTTTTTTTTTTTTTTTTTTTTTTTTTTTTTTTTTTTTTTTTTTTTTTTTACTAATTAACGTTGTTATTGCTCTTATCTTTTTGAGCTTCCTCGAAAACTTTTTTTATTTTCAGGCACTTTTCCACTAAGTTATTATGTTTTATGGTTCTGCGAACCTTTTCGTTAATTTTATTTTTTTGTTCTTTACTTTTAGCTGGGTCTTCACCTGACCACATAATATTATTATTATATTTTTGACACTTGAATTGGGATATATATATATGTATATTTTTTTTAAGACACTATTTACGTATTATAGGATTTTCCGGCAATTATGTCCGTACTTCTCTTGATCTTTGTCGAAGAATTCTTTTTCTCAACGTTTACCTCTCACGGTCTTAAGCTGAGTAGGATTACTGATTTATTTTTTGTTTAAAGTGTAGCTAGTGATTACTTTTCCTTTTCATCACTTTGAATGCACTTTTTTATTGACGTGATTGTGAATGAGTTGGGTGTAATTATACCCGTTTAAATTATTTTACTCATTACATTTTTTGTGATAGGGTTTAATTTTACCCTTATTTAAAATTAATTTAATCACTTTTTTTTCACTTTATTCACAATAAAAAAATTACAGGTCCCTGCTCTCGGGCGCCAATTAATAAACTTGTTTACCGATTTACGTTTTAAAAAATTATTTTATTTTTCTATTCACTTAATTATAAAGTTAGTAGGTATTTTTTAAAACTGCGGTTCAAGAGTGATTCAATTCTCGGTCGAGTTACTAAACGAACGAATATGATCGAGCTGCGAAGAAAGAATGAATCCAACTTCATCTCGGATTCTTATTGATCATCCATCAGATACATTTATCATAGTATGATGATGTGATCGGCAGCCAATAAGAGATGGTGTGAATTTCCTGATGACGAGATAATGCTTCATCGTCATTTTCTGCAAATGGGATCTAACGACGAAATAGAATTTGTCGCAGATTTCGTCGGAATTGATTTTATTGTCCGAAGGGATGCTTTGCTTGTGTTAGCATTCTTGAATCGGACATAGGGTCTTTTGTTTATGTTATCGAGATACGGATGTGGGGTCTTTTGCTTATTTTAGCTGCGATGATTGCTATGATTGAATCATGCAATAAAGTGAACGTTAACATAGTATACCGCCGAAATATCTTCGCATAAGCAATCACAATCAGAAAGTGATTCGCATTTAAAATTGTTTGTCCTTTTATACTAATTTCACCTGAGCTTTCATAGTACATTATTATTATTATTATTTGCTAAGATTGCTTAGATTAGAAATTAAAATAGAATTGTATTTACAATAGTATGCGCATAAACATTTGAAATAGAGATTACACATATGCACATGGAAGGAATATTAATTATTTAAATAAGTAGGCATAGAAAGAAATAGAATAGAAAGAAAAGAAATAGTGTTCATGTATGTGTATTGTGTAGGTATAGTAGTTATTAGTTTAATAATATAGGTTTTAGGATACCAAATTTTATGGCAAATGTACAGGATATTTATGAATTTGATTTAGTAGGTATGAACAAATATAGGTAAGGAAAACAAATAATTAAATCTATGTATATATGAATATTAATGTTGAGTGATGATTAATGTTTACTGTAGATATAGGGTGTTACATATGTAAAATTTATTAAAAAGATACAATTTACTAAAAAAAAAACTTAAACAATCTTACAATATTTTCGATGAAGAATGGCCTACAATTAAGAAATGTCTGTTGTTGCATTACGCAGAAAAACGGGATGTTCGGACACTGGAATATTAACTTAATTTACTTACCCAAGGTCACAGAATCATCATTTGTCACTCGCTATTAATAAAATTAAGACTGAAGACTTTTCTCAGGAAACGGTAAATGCCTTAACGGAAAATTACCGAAACAGAGCATTGGACATCTTCATCAGAGGTCTCCACGGAGACGTTTGAACTGAACAATCGCAACAATAACGCTAAGTTAAAGCGGTGGAAGTCAAGGATAAAGGAATTCAATTATACTCTTTTATATAAACCAGCAAGATCGAATATTGTCGCAGATGCCCTTTCACGACTTCCCGTACTTAACGTACTTTCTTCATCCTCTGAAACTCAACATAGTGCTGAAGAAGACAGTAGTGACCTCATCCCATCCCTCAAAGCAATAATATGACCTGCTATGAAGAGCCACACCCAAGATATCAAAAACATTACATTAAAATGCGAACTTATGATATCAATGTCTTAACTCAAACCTTAAAAGAAAAAATAAACCCAAATATTTTAAATGGTATTCAAATTCCAGAAAAATATATTCCACTGTTGCAAGAAATTTACAAATCCACCTTTAGTAAATATAAAATACGAATTACGCAGAGAATAGTTACGGATATAAATAATGAAGAAAACAAATTTAAAATAATCCAAGATGAGCACAAACGCGCTCATAGAAACTACATTGAAAATAAGAACCAAATTTGGGAAAATATTGCTTTCCCCAAATGACTTAATTAATTAAAAATTTTGTTAATTCATGTGACGTTTGTCGCTCCAATAAATACGACCGTCATCCCGTTAAACCGCATCTACAACCTACTCCAATCCCATCTTACCCAACAGAAATTTTACATATGGACATAATAGAATTCAAAAACGAAAAATTTTTAACTTGCGTGGATAAATTCTTTAAATTTACAAAAAAATTTCATATCAAAAACAAATCTGCCTAACATATTCGAGATAAAATCATAAAGTTGCTTAATTTCACTGTTCCTAAATGTTAGTTACTGATAATGAAAGCAGTTTCATTAGCCCTATAGTTCTAAACTATGCTTAAGGACTTGGTATTAACGTTTATTTGGCTCCTCCTCAAAAAAGTGAAGTGAACGGGACAATAGAAAGAGTCCGCTCAACTATTACAGAAATTATAAGATGTCTGCAACAAGAACTCCCAGACTTTACTATAAAAGAGATTATTAACATTGCAATAGATAGGTATAATAATACAATCCATTCGGTAACAAAGAGAAAACCTGCCAAGTTTTCTTTGGGAGGTCGCAAAGAATTAATTATCAAAACCTAGTGAATTTCAAAGATATAGTTAACACAGATCTAAAACATGAAATCATACGCAACCAGAAGAATCAGTTAAGTAAGCATAATAAGATAAGATCATTACCCAAAACCTATAACCCTGGTGACACCGTATATTAAAGGGATAAACAAATAAAAAGTAAAGATAAACCTTTGTTTCATAAGGAAACTATAGGATTTGATAATAAAGCTACAATAACAACTACTAACGGAAAAAGAATTCACAAATCTCACCTCAAAAACATACCTCTAATTGCAGATTAAATTTCTTCCTGTGTGTGATGGAAGCTATAGTCAACATCCACGAGTATCAAAGCCCACTTGTGGCGATCAAACAGGGAAACGGAAGATTGATTAACGGGAATTACAAAATAATCCACCTAGTTAACTTATGGTGGATTTACATTAATCTGCATCCTTACTTCTTCAAAAAAGAAGGATACAACATACAAAAGTCATACGCGTTCGATAGAGAGGGGAGATAAAAATGAAGAACATCTTCATAAATCAAGATTATAGGAAATAGGAGAAATGAAGATGAAGATTATGGTGAAGACAAACATGTTCATCTTCATTATAGCATGTTCTTCTGCATTTGGATGTTCCTATAATTTCTATTGTTCAGTGCATCAGTTTTTCTCGATTTGGCACCAATTTTTGACTTTTATTTTCAAAATTGAAAATTTCGCCTCTGAATCCTAATTAGCTGAACGCAACAGAAGTCAAAAATTCTTCTGTCATATATTTTTTTTTATTAAATGTCATTTGCCAAACAACAAGGAAATAGCCAGCTGCAAAATGCAAAAAAAAAAATACGAAAATGTTAAAATGTAAGTAATAATAAATTATCATTATTAACTATTATTGAATATTCACAACTTTTTTTTTTATTTCAGAAAATAATAAACGTCTGATCCCCATTCAACATTGAAATTGAACTATGCAGAGAAGGCAAATCGATTTGTTAATAATTACGATCGCATGCTTAAAATATAAAATATGCAAACTACATGAGTGTCGTGAAAATTTTCTTACCAAAAAAGTCTTTTATAAGAAAAGTGAAAGTGAAAATTTTGGTGAAATACAAATAAAAGAAAAGTCCATATCGAACTTCGTTATTTCTGATAAAAATCAAAATGAGCTACGACATTTAGGCTACGTAGCACCATTGGGAAAACAAGTGAGGACCAAGAGGAGTCTGAGAGCGGATGGGTGACTGAAATATGGTTGATTCCCAGTGACGCAAATACTTTCGACTCTATATACCAAGCGATGACTGACTGCCATGCTCTCCATCCAGATTCAGCCGAAAGCATTTCTGGGTCCGAGAGTGATTATATGGATTTTAAATCTGTTGGCCATGATCGCGTTGACGACGGTGATGATGATAGCAATGTCGGAGGAAATATGCAAGATTTAAATATCAATGATGAGAGAGGTTTGCCTATGCAGAAGAGTGAAGAGGAATCAAGTTTATTGAATATTAAAAAATTGTCTTTTTTTTATACAAATTGTCTTCTTTTTTTAACCAAGTGTTGAGCCGAAATGAGGTTGTCAAGTAGGTATCTAGCCATTGCCAGGCTGATTCGGCTTATCAAAAAAAAAAAAAAAGACTATAAATCCTTAATAGTCCACCTTCGTTCTGATAAGGAAGAAACAAAACACAAAAGCCTAAGCTTTTCCACAGAATTCTTTGACTAGCACCTTAGTTGGGAATATTGGCTCTGGAAGGACAATGGCCTCTTTTGTGTTTGCGAACATGAGATATTCCAAGACATCAGCTTCTTCACATTGCATGTGCTGCGCTTGCAAATATTAGACTATACTATATGTATAATTTATAAGAAGTTTAATTAGGTGAAGGATCCACAGAATGATAAGGATTGTTGTCGTCTACTGTGTTTCCATTCGTTAGCCAATTTACACGATCTAGTGCAATTTTGACAGGTGTCTGAACCCTCTATGCATGAGTCACTTTTGTATTCCTCAAGAATCGGTATGACTTCAGGAACCCCAATTGCCCCAAGAGCCTCAGCTGTAATTTGGAAAATTCAGTAAATTTAGAATTTTTTTTGTTAAGTCTAACGCACCTGCTTAGTGGCGAACCATGGGTTCTTATTTGATATCTTTTAGCACATTAGTAAGAATTGCCTTTGCGGATGTACCTTTCTTGCATTTTTCCTAAGCAATAAGCAAGTTCGTGTTTAAGTAAAGCCGAATCATCTTCAAAGCACCTGCTTATTTCTTCGACTGATTCCTTTCCACCGAGATTTTTCAACGTGAACAAAGCTCGGATTCTTTCCTTAAGCGGACGTTCACTGTTATTCAAAGTTTATCCGAAGGATTGGATCTGTTCGGAAGATATTTTCGTCATTTTTGGGATATAACTTACAGCAAGCAATCTTTTTCGTATCCGCTGATTTCGAAACATTTGAGGGTGTGTACACCTTCCGAGGAGCTCCATATAATGCTTGCAAATGGGCTGATTTTGTTTTGAAATGTAAAAGACGAAGACGACGACAACGTAATCAACGACGACAACAACCACGACGGATTCAGATTCATGAATTGATCATCACCGCCGAACACAACACGACGACGAACGAATAGTTTTGGAGTAGAGAAAATTGTTGACGACCATTCTTCTGCTATCGCGATTTACTGGGATATACAAAACTGTATTGTCCTATTCCAGAATTAATTCAACAAAACATTTTTTGTAAACAAATTTTAGACGAAAAATCATTTAAATTTAAATTCACATCTTATTATTATTTATTATTTCAATTGAAATCTGTAATATTTTTTGATAGCAAAATAAAATGACTTTGACTTCTGTCAAAGGGCTATAAAAAATTATAGCAAGGAAAAACGAGTACGTATATTGTGTATTCTTTCACTCTTCTGTACAATCACGTATATCTTCCCCGCTTTACTTTTCTTGAAATTTGAAGATGAAGATGTCGCAGAATAATGTAAATCCACCATTAACCACATACGAAGAAATATCAAGTAAAATCAGCACAGATATAAACCGCTACGTATCCAAAACAAGTGTCCATCAACCCCAACTAGAGCCAGAACAATAAAAATTTAAAAATCTTTTAGGACAACTTCAGGATAAGAGATCGGGAAAAGAAAAACGGTCAATCAACTGGATAGGTTCCGCCTGGAAGTGGCTGGCAGGAAACCCGGACGCAACGGATTGGGATAGTATCGTAGCACAAAGTAACAAACTTTCCATGAGCAACAATAAACAATATTATATAAATAAATATTTAACTAACGCAACAGACAACCTGAAGAAATAAGTACTAACCCCGCAGATAAATAAGAACAAATATTTTTTAACAAACTAAGCCTCTTAAAGGAAGAAATAGGCGAAGTAGTTCTTGCAGGACAACTAGCAAAGAGAGGTATTGTCAACTCAAATCTTCTAAGCAAAATTGAAATTTTAGATATTCTTTCAAGAATAGAATTACTTCCCTTTAAAAATGAGCTTCAGGCTATAGAGTACGCTGAACGCATGTTGCCTGTCAAAAATTCCATTCTGCTTTACGTCATTTGTTTGCCGCAAACTGAGGACACGGTATTTAACAACATCGTTGTTAGGTCAACAATCAGAAACAACAAAAAAGTACATATAGGATTTTCAAACTTATTTCTATCGCAAAATCTTAAATATGGCATAACAGAAAAATGCATAGAAGTTGAGGAAACCATGCTCTGCAAAAGATCACAGCTCAAAAAACTAAGTACGGAAAATTGTGTACTCAAGCTTCTAAATGGTGAGGAAGCAAAATGCGATTCCAACTATGAAAATAGACCAATCATAGAACTAATCAACCAATTTTGTTGGTAATATAACATACAGTAGAAATT
This sequence comes from Platycheirus albimanus, assembly GCA_916050605.2. Lineage (NCBI taxonomy): Eukaryota > Metazoa > Arthropoda > Insecta > Diptera > Syrphidae > Platycheirus > Platycheirus albimanus. The sequence goes on along the minus strand of OU696696.1, from coordinate 159,429,996 downwards.
TTCGAAACCTTAACGGTACATTCCTGATCAACTTTAATAACGAATCCATCGAAATAGATAATGCTAAATATACTAATTGGGAGGGTAAAACTTACCATATTTTTCCGCCCCTTCTCCAAAACAACCTTTCTGAGGGCGAAATAAAACTCGACCTACAATACTTACACAAACTGCACCCGGATAACATAGAGAAGCTATCTGACATTATTCCTAGGTTCTAACCTAACCATTCTATTCATAGGTGCAACGATCAACCTTATTTTGTTCATTTTTTTGAGAAACATTCAAGAAACAGGAAAAATTTTCATATTCCCTCATTTGAACCCTTAAAACTAAATATTCATATAGTTGACCCAAATTCCCGCATTAATTCAGTAGAACAAATCACACTCAAAATCTAATCTGCGAGACGCAGATACTTATGACATAATTTCTTCATAACTTAAAGTCATAACTTACCTGCAGTGTTAATTGCACTGCACAGGTAAGCTAAATTTCATATTAATTCCCATTCCAATTTCATTCCCTTTTCCACAACCAATCCCACATAGAAAGTTCTTGGCATTCGTATCAATTATTTTAAAGACATCCGTTAAGCAACAAACAATAAGTAACAAAATGTAGAATATGCTTTTTACCAATTCAGTTCTTAGAATAAGAAAATAATTATGAGAATAAATTGTTAAGTTATATCAGCACAATATAAGATCCAATCAGCTTGTGCTCAATTCAATTCTAGGAATAAGAAAATACTTGTGAGAATAAAGCATAAAATGTAATTTATAAATACGAATTCAATAAAGTTGTTCATTCTTTTGTGACAGTAGTCAAAGCAATTTGTTTTTTTTTAAATCGAATATCATTAGATCCGATAATTTCCATATCGATTCTGGAAATAATTCGGTTTCTGTAAGTCCATGCAATAATCGTAAATTCCAGCCTTTTTTGACTGGAACTTCCAATGGAAGTCGATATGTTGAGCTGTCACATGACACTTAAAATCTAACCAACATTTTATGTTAGGTGTTTTTCTTTTTTCATTCAGAAAAGAGCTATGAATAGTGTTCGAGTATGAATGTAATGAATGCATAAAAATGTTTTTTAGTTGGTAAATTTTACCAACTTTTTTTTGATTTTTTAGAACTGGCACTTTCTAGATCACCAATATGCATTTTTGAAGTCGCTTGGTCGCTTAGTTTAGCCGCAAGTCAAGTTTAAAGATGTCAACTTTGATGCCTCTAGCTCGTCTAGTTTAGCCGCAAATCTCGCTTAAAGATAAAGGTCGATTTTTCATATAATGCGATGCATTAATTGAAAGGTGGCACTTCCTAGATTACGAATATGCATTTTTTCAGTCGCTGGGACGCTAAGTTTAGACGCAAATCTGAAAATATTTTTTTTTAAGTTTTGAAAAAAAACTTTTTTACCAACTTTTTGTTAGATTTTTTTAGAACTAGTACTTCCTAGATCACGAATATGCATTTTGGAAGTCGCTTGGTCGCTTAGTTTAGCTGCAAGTCAAGTTTAAAAATGTCAACTTTGATGCCTCAAGCACGTCTAGTTAAGCCGCAAATCGCGTTTAAAGATACAAGTCGATTTTTCAAGAAATGCGATGCGTCAATTGAATTTTATTATTTTTTTAGTTTAATATAATTAACATAAGAAAACATAAAAACTATTTAACTTTAATTACCTTATTGGTTTGGACCATTTTGAATATATAGCGACTGGTCAGAAGCGAATGATAAAATCTGACGTTTAAAATAAAAAATTCATCGTTTTTCAACTTCACAGAACACTTTTCCGCATATTTCCAGTTTGCAATTCCAATTCGTTTCAATCGCAAATTTTTCGATTGTCAAACTTACAGAAACAAGATGATGCGCTAAAATGAGTTTTGTTTCAATTCACAGTGTTCTTCGATTATCTTTTTCGATGCAAAAATTACAGAACAGGGGTCCATGAAATCTGGACGAACAATAATGACATCTTTGCCTATGACCTACTTTTCATCCCGATAGAAGTAGTGGGAATACACTGGAACTACAATGGACTCGGCGTATTCGGAAGGGAAGCATTATCGGCCAGGGAAAGGTTCATAAGCAGAGAGTGGAAAAGAAAACCAGAACCCACAATCCACCAAACTACCTACTAAAAACCGTCACCGTACCCCGACAATTAATAAGTCTGGACAATGGTGAATTGACGTGCATGATTGCAAGTCACATCGGAAAATCGAAAAACCTATTGAAAACCGAACAAGAAATTAAAGGATTCAAAAAAACCCTACATGTAGAGCATACGAATTATCCGGAATTCCGTTACATCCCGTCTTACATATATATGAGAAAAATGTTACTACGAAAAAAATTATTAAAAGAAGGAGATAAATCCCCAATTATAAGAAAAATATTAAAAGAGGGAAATAAATCCCCAATTACAAAAAAAAAATTATTAAAAGATTGAGAAAAATCCCCATTAAAAAAAAATAGTTTATTAAAAGAGGGAGATAAATCCCCAATTACAAAAAAAAAATTATTAAAAGAGGGAGCTAAATCCCCCAATTACAAAAAAAAGTTATTAAAAGAGGGAGATAAATAAATTACAAAAAAGTTATTAAAAGAGGGAAATAAGCAATAAACCCCCAATTATAAAAAAAAACTCCCCAAAATTATCACACAAACAGTTATTAAAAAAGTAAAATACATTACACAAAAACAGTTCATGCATACTAAGCACACTTGAACTTAAAAAAAAAAAAAAAAAAAAAAACACGCTTCATACAAATAAACACAAACACCACACAAAATAACAACAACATTTCACCCTCTCAGTAAAATATGCATACATATATTATATATGTAAATAATAAAAAATATAGAAAAAAAATTTTAAATGTCACCTAAGTATATTCTTTAAATAAAAATTTTGATAGTATACCTACCAAATAATTACATATAAAAAAAAAATAAACTATTGATTAAAATTTTTTTTAATAAATGTAATCTGAACTTTCACATCTACATAAACCTTAAAAAAAAAGTTTTTCAACTTCACAGAACACTTTTCCGCATATTTCCAGTTTGCAATTCCAATTCGTTTCAATCGCAAATTTTTCGATTGTCAAACTTACAGAAACAAGATGATGCGCTAAAATGAGTTTTGTTTCAATTCACAGTGTTCTTCGATTATCTTTTTCGATGCAAAAATTACAGAACAGGGGTCCATGAAATCTGGACGAACAATAATGACATCTTTGCCTATGACCTACTTTTCATCCCGATAGAAGTAGTGGGAATACACTGGAACTACAATGGACTCGGCGTATTCGGAAGGGAAGCATTATCGGCCAGGGAAAGGTTCATAAGCAGAGAGTGGAAAAGAAAACCAGAACCCACAATCCACCAAACTACCTACTAAAAACCGTCACCGTACCCCGACAATTAATAAGTCTGGACAATGGTGAATTGACGTGCATGATTGCAAGTCACATCGGAAAATCGAAAAACCTATTGAAAACCGAACAAGAAATTAAAGGATTCAAAAAAACCCTACATGTAGAGCATACGAATTATCCGGAATTCCGTTACATCCCGTCTTACATATATATGAGAAAAATGTTACTACGAAAAAAATTATTAAAAGAAGGAGATAAATCCCCAATTATAAGAAAAATATTAAAAGAGGGAAATAAATCCCCAATTACAAAAAAAAAATTATTAAAAGATTGAGAAAAATCCCCATTAAAAAAAAATAGTTTATTAAAAGAGGGAGATAAATCCCCAATTACAAAAAAAAAATTATTAAAAGAGGGAGCTAAATCCCCCAATTACAAAAAAAAGTTATTAAAAAAGGGAGATAAATAAATTACAAAAAAGTTATTAAAAGAGGGAAATAAGCAATAAACCCCCAATTATAAAAAAAACTCCCCAAAATTATCACACAAACAGTTATTAAAAAAGTAAAATACATTACACAAAAACAGTTCATGCATACTAAGCACACTTGAACTTAAAAAAAAAAAAAAAAAAAAAAAAAACACGCTTCATACAAATAAACACAAACACCACACAAAATAACAACAACATTTCACCCTCTCAGTAAAATATGCATACATATATTATATATGTAAATAATAAAAAATATAGAAAAAAAATTTTAAATGTCACCTAAGTATATTCTTTAAATAAAAATTTTGATAGTATACCTACCAAATAATTACATATAAAAAAAAAATAAACTATTGATTAAAATTTTTTTTAATAAATGTAATCTGAACTTTCACATCTACATAAACCTTAAAAAAAAAGTTCTAAAAATTGTAATTAATAAAAATAAAGATAAGTTAACGAAGCATTAAATTTTAAGAACATTCTTTTATATGAAGTTTTTTTTAGATTGATCTAAAGTTGTTATTAAGATTTTATTAAAAAATATATATATATATATAAAAAAAAATTAGTAAAAATTATAATATACAATATTTGAAAAAGGCAAATTTGTTAAACAGAAAGATTTTTAGAAATTGTAACTTCAAATATTAATACCATAATAACAAAATAAAAATAAAATTTTAATAGTAAAAACATAACACGAAAGTTTATGAATAAACTTAATAATATTATTTTTGAATATTTTAAATTATTAATAAAAAAATTTAGAATACATAGAAAAAGTTAACCATTTTGTAAGAAAAATAATTAATAAAAATGCATACATAAAAAAAAAGAAAACAAAAAAATTTATTAAAATTTTTTTAAATTTAATAAAATATTGTATATATGGTTTTGTCTCTACCACAGTAGATATTGTTATGGTTTTTGTCTCTGCTAAAGTAAATATGCTGAATAATTCTACTGAACAATTCTGCTGAAATAGCAGTGCCACCCAAAATGTACTTTAGCATTAGGAAATTTGAAAGTTCTGAAAGCTTTCAAAGCATCTTGACAATTCCGAATGACTCGAGACTTAGACTGTTCGAGAGCTTTATGATCCCAACATAAATAGGACATTTTATACGGAAAAAGACACAGTTTCATTTTAACCGTGGTAATGAATAAATGGTGAATAATTAGTGGTGCTTAGATAAAGAAATAAAAAGAGTTTGAACTAAGATAAAAGTAAGTTTCATTTATAGAGATAGTAGTGGTGATTTAAAAGTAAAAGAAAATATTGATTGAACTAAGAGCAGTGTTAAAGAAAGGAGGTCTTCCTACTGCTGGGCCTCGAACAGCAAATTTCTACTGCAGACTCAAAGTTCCAATCCAAATTCTAAAATATTGCAAAGGAATTGGACAAGGTAAGAAAAATTAAAATCAGAGAAAGTTCTGGGAACTGCATGCGAAGAAAGATAATGCATCCGCCAACCTTTAATGGACAAACTTTTGGACGATCTTCAAAAGACAATTTGAAGCAGCTGCTACAACAAACGGCTGGGATGACGAAGAAAAGTTTGTTGCACTGACACTCGCTCCCAGAGGATCTGCTGCAGAACTTCTGCAAACAATACCAGCAGAGTAACATGGCAATTTCAAAGCTCTTACTCAGGCGATTGAAAAACGCTTTGGAGATGGCCACATGCAAGAAGTTTTCTGGGCCCAACTTAACACCAGGTTTCAGAAAAGAGGTGAGACTCTTCAACAGCTCCAAGCAGACATCGAACGCCTGGCTCACCTGGCATATCCAACGCGGGTGAGGAAATTATCAACCAATTTGCTGCTGAAGCATTTGTCCGTGGCTTAGCTGACATCAACCTCCAGCGAGCAGTACGAACAGCCGGAAAATGGACGCTTACTGAAGCATTTGCTTTCGCCCTTACCATGGAAGCAGCAGAACAGGCTTCTCAAAGCATTCATCGGTTAAGAGAAGTAACTGTTGAGTGCACTTGCCAGAGAACAACCACCGTGATGGACCTCTTCGATGCTGGAACTGCAACAAGCCCGGACATCTCCAGCGCCAGTGTCGTATGCCATTAAGAAAAAGAGTTTGTCAACATTGTGGCAGCAGGAAGAACAGCCAAGAAGAGACTCATAAAACCCCTGCTGCAATTGTTTCCCACCCGGAAAACGAGTAAGAACCAACTTCACGGGGCAGAAGCTGGTTCCGAGTATCGATAGCCTCAGAACAACGATTAAGGTCTCGCAGACTAAAGAGACAATAAAAGTCTGACAGTGGAAGCAGCTTTAAACGACAAGGGATATGTGGCAACTATCGATACCGGTGCCACCGCCTCCACTGTAAGTAGAGACGTGGTGTAGTTGACGTGGCTACACAACACCAATAGCTACTGTTTGAAGACGGCAACAGGTGATTCAGCTAAAGTATACGGGGAAGTTCGACTAGTGATTCGATTGGCAGAACTGGAGTTTTGCGATGAGTGCATCATCGGAATCGACTTCATGAAAGCACATGGAATAATTCTGGATATCGGTAACCAGGTCCTGAAATATAAAAATGTCGAGATTCCGATGATCTTTGGCAACGAAAGCTGGTCAACCCTGAGAACTGTTGTCAAAGAAGATCTACGCCTGCCTCCTTCTTGAGAAGCCTTTGTTTGGACAAAAACTAAAGGCGATTCAGGGAACCGTCGATACCTTTTTGTAGAACCGGACTCTGAACAACGTTCCCAAAACTAAATCGTAGGAAAAGCGCTTGCCGCACCTAAGAACAACATGGTGCCTGTAAGAATAGTGAACATCAAATATTATTAATATTTCCCTATCATGTATGGAAAACGTAAATGATCTTGGCGTCATATTAGATCGAAAGCTTGAATTTATTCAGCACATCAACTCCATATCAAATAGAGCCAATTCACTTCTAGGCTGGATTAAGAGAGAGTCACGGCAATTTTCAGATCCTTTTGTTACCCCATTACGATTGCCATACATTAAGGTTAGAACGTGTACAAAAACGATTTCTGCGATTTGCCTTGCGGGGCTTAGGTTGGGAAAATCCTTACGAGCTTCCCGCATACATCAGTCGACTGAAACTAATTGATTTGTCATCCCTTGTGAATAGACGTTCTTATTTAAGTTTTGTTTTTATCGTTAAATTAATAAATGGTAACATAGACTCTTTGTACCTTTTGTCTCGAATACATTTTAATATTCCTCAAAGAAACTTAAGAAATCTACCTAGCTGCATAAATGTCCCAAACTGTCGTACTAATTATGAACGATTTCCTCCCTTAAACAAAATGTTTGAATTATTTAATCTTTCTTAATAATAGATGCAATAACTTATTTGACCAATCGTTAAATTTTTCATCTAAATTTCAGTCAAATGTGTATTCAATTATATAATTGTAGCTACTCTTATTATAGACATAAGTACTTATATCTGAAGCTAGTCTTTAGCTATGTAAATAAATAAATGAAGTCAATCTTAAAGCAGTTGAAGTTATTGCACAATGTGGTCCAGTGCCAGTGTTTGCATGTAAGTTACATGAAGTAAGTTACTCGTTTAGTTACGCGTAACTAATATGAATTAGTTACGCCCAATATTTGGCGTAACTAATGTAACTAAATGTACTAAATAAAACTAACTCTAACTTAATAATAAAAAATAAAAAAAATCACATTTCATCCTGAATCCCAATCGCCTATTGACAAAATTCTTTTATTAGCAAGGGCAACGGCAACCTGAGAAGGAATACATATTGAAATTACTATGCTCCTGATGAAAAGGAAATTTAATAAAATATTATATTCTTGGAGCATACAACAAATTTTTCCTTACATTTAAAGATTTCCCTTCTTTCTTGAGATTCCTGGACATTTCTTTGTTTATTGTGATTTATTTTTGTATGGTAAATTCCGATTTGATCTCAGATTTGATCTCAAATTTCAGATTTGGCTCGCCCACAGGAAATCAAACGAGATCTATTTGGTTTTTTTATTTTTAAATTTTTTTTGCAGAAATATAGTAATTTAAAAATGTATTCCTTGCCAGGTTGTCGTGGCCACAGCAGCTGGCAGCTGGCCCGACGGCAATATCAATCATCCAGCTTTGCCATAAAACAGTGTAGTCAATCGTCATTCGATCGGGTTTGTGGACGGAACTTCTAAATTTCAATTTAACATAAAATGTGAGTTTTTGAATTTGAAAAATTCTCTTAGTTATAGTTAATTACATTTAGTTACAATTAGTTAAATTTAGTTACATTAGTTACATTAGTTACATAAGTTACATTATTTACGTGTAACTAATTAAAATTTCAAAGTTACGCGTAACTATCCAACACTGGCCAGTCGCAGCAAAACCAAGAATGAAAAAGTACAAAATCCTATAGAAGTCAACTCTTTAAGGTCCCAAATTATTAAATCCTGCAAACTAAGTCGACAACAACAACAGGTTGCTGGAAGCCTTATTCATGAGTTTGCTGATATTTTTGCTTCAAAGTATGAACCATATGGAAGAACACAATTGGTGCAACATCGCATCGATACTGGTGATGCAAGGCCTATCCGTCAACCTGCAAGGCGCCTTCCACTAGCCAAACAAGCGGAGGTTACGGATATGATCTTGACGATGCAGAAAGAAGGTTTGATCGAGAATTCCAAAAGCCCTTGGGCATCACCAGTGGTCCTAGTCAAAAAGAAGGATGGAAGCACCCGGTTCTGTGTGGATTACCGAAGGCTGAACGATGTCACAAAGAAAGACAGCTAACCTCTGCCCAGGATCAGCGACACTCTAGATGCAATGGCAGGAGCTCAATGGTTTTCAATTTTGGACCTGAAAAGTGGGTACTGGCAGGTGGAAATTCAACCAGAAGATCGGGAGAAAACCGCATTTTCGACAGGTAATTACTTACATACTTAAGGTGGCGCAGACAGTCCATTGTGGACCACGGCCTCAACCAACAAAACTCGCCAGCTAGGCCGGTCTGTGCTAATTCAAAGTTATGCCCTTTGGCCTGTGCAACGCTCCGGCAACATTTGACCGTTTGATGGAATGCATTTTACAAGGGCTTACTTGGATGACATGCCTGGTTTACTTGGATTTTGTCATCTTTTTTGGGAAAACCGAAGTGAAATAGTAAGGGCATATTGCCTCATCTCAAGGGGTACAAACCGATCCAGAGAAAGTGGAAGCTGAGAAGAACTGAAGAACAACTCCACAAGATAAGCATCTGCTAAGAAGTTTCCTTGGGTTAGCCACATATTACCGACGATTCGTGAAAGACTTTGATGGAGTTGCGAAAAGCCTGCACCAACTGACAGAGAACGGAAAACAATTCAAATGGTCAGGTGAATGCGAGAAAAGCTTCCAGGAACTAAAAACACGCCTCTGTAACGCTCCAGTTCTGGCATATGCTACTCCTGGGAAACAGTTCATCATCGATGCAGACGCAAGCAATGTTGGAATTGGGGCTGTTTTGTCGCAAGTTCATGATGGCCAAGAAAAGGTAGTAGCATATTACAGCAAAATGCTCTAGAAGGCAGAAAGGAACTACGGCGTGACCAGGAGGAAAATTCTAGCTCTGGTACCAGCTAGAAAACATTTTCATAAGTACATCTATGGGCAGAAATTTCTCCTTAGAACAGACCATGGAGCGCTTAGTTGGCTTGTGAATAAACAAAATCGCGAAGGACAAGTAGCAAGGTGGATTATGAGGTTGCAGACATACCACTATGAGATTCAACATCAAAAAGATAACTACACTCCAACGCAGATGCATTATCCTGACGACCATGTAAATCGAACTGCAAGCATTGTTCACGTCAAGAAGAAAAGGAGTCCCAAGTCATTCAACAAGTGAGAGCCGAGCCAATTGCCGGCTGGAGTAACGAGGAAATCAGGAATGCTCAACAAGAAGATTCGGACATTGAACCCATCCTTGCATGGAAAGAGCACGGGGAGAAACCACAATGGGTTGACATTTCAGATAGAAGCCCGATGCTAAAAGGCTATTGGGCTCAGTGGATCTCTCTCCGTGTACAAGAAGGTGTGCTCAAACGGAAGTGGGGATCCGCAGATGGCAAGTCCGATGTGATGCAGGTAGTTGTGCCTCGGTCCAAAGTCAATGAAGTTCTCTGTGAGATGCATGATGGCACTTCTGAAGGCCATTTGGGAATCAACAAAACGCTGGACAAGATTCGAGATCGTTTCTACTGGCTTGATGCAAAAGAAGACGTCGAAAGATGGTGCAGGAAATGTGACACTTGTGCTGCTACAAAAGGCCCAGGGACAAAAATTCAAAGTGCGATGCAGCAGTACAACGTTCGAGCACCCTTCGAAAGAATTGCAATGGATATTGCAGGTCCTTTTCCTGAAACCAGCGATGGAAACTGATATATTCTTGTGATAATGGATTACTTCAGCAAGTGGCCTGAAGCGTTTGCCATTTCAAACCAAGAAGCAAAAACGGTTGTATATCAGATTGTCTTCAATTGGATAAGTAGATTTGGTGTACCTAAAGAACTCCATTCTAACCAATTGAGGAACTTCGAGTCAAATATCTTCCAACAGGTTTGCTCACTCCTTGCCATTCATAAGACAAGGACAACAGCTCTGCATCCACAATCAGACGGAATGGTAGAACGTTTTAACAGAACGCTCAAAGAATACCTTTCCAAAGCAAGGGAAGACTGTCAACGAGACTGGGACCGATGCATTCCACCGTTTTTAATGAGCTATCGGAGCGCCGTACATAGCACTACAGGACATACTCCATGGGAAATCTTGTTTGTTTCAACAATGCGACTACCAAGTGAAGTGAAATTTGGATGCCCCCGAAATGAGTCACAAAGCCAAGAAGAATATATGTGGATGATCTCAAAAAGAGACTCAAGTACATCCATGAAAGGACCAGAACAAAGATAAAGGATGCCAGTGATCGCATGAAAACACGTTTTGATGCATATGCAACGACGACAGGGTTTCAAGTGGAAGATCTTGTGTGGTTATACAATCTTGTGTGGTTATGAATGTTTCGAGACTTACACTTTTCGAGAGCTCAATGATCCCAGTATAAATATACGGAAATGGACACAGTTTCATTTTAACCGTGGTAATGAATAAATGGTGAATAATTAGTGGTGCTTAAATAAAGAAATAAATAAAGAATTTGAACTTAGATAAAAGCGAGTTTCATTTATAGAGATAGTAGTGGTGATTCAAAAGTAAAAGAAAATAAGTTTTATTTTCGAACCCAAGACTAAAAACATTACAATATGTTAAATAAATTAAATTTAAATAAGTACAAATGTAGAAACTTGTTTATAAATAATTCAACAATTCATACAATACCGAAGGTACCATTAGTCCTTAAGAACTGTTGCATCACACCTTACAATTAGTCTAAACTCCAACAGACAGATCCGACCAGAAGAAGACAACTCGATGAGATACAGATTTTTCCATCAACAACCCACACGATTAATCGCCCATCCAACAAACCATTCAGACATCAGAAGAAATATGAGAAAGCACATAGCCGAAACATAGAAATCAACAAATAAATCCAATATCAAAAGAAGCAACTAAAAACAACCGACACAAACACAACAATTTTTGTCTCTCGAAAACAAAACTGTGATTTTTTTTTGAAGGGGGGAAGTGTCATGTACGTAAGATTAACACTCATCAAGGTATGCAACAAAAAATACACACACACAAAAAAAATTAACCTAAATGTATGCATTTAGAAACATGCATCAAAAAACATACCCAACAAACCACAACCCAAAGGTGGGCACAGTATAAATGTATTGTATTGTATTGAATACATTCCACAATATATTTTGGAGGCGAGGCCTAACATAAGAAATATTATAGTATCAGGGTATACCTACGAAAAGTTCCGTTGTCCTGATACCCGGTAGCCAAAGTGAAGGCCCAAAACTACCAAAACTGATGACCAATGAAAAAAGATGACAGTTGGAACCGGCAGTAGCCAAAGTGAAGGCCCAAGACTACCAAAACTGATAACCAATGAAAAAAGTTGACCGTTGGACCCGGCAGTAGACAGGTCGCAAAATGCGTGTGGTGCACAATCATTATTAAGTACCAAAGTAGGTTATTATTATTTAGCATATTGAATATTGTAAGAGCCAAGGTAGGTTATGATTATATAGCATATTGAATATTGTAAGTAAATTAAGAACTAAAGTAATAATCAAAAAATGTTAAGTTTAAGGAGTGGGGCTGCTTATATAAATACAGCCCCGAAAATTTGAATAAAGATTATTGTTGAGTCAACAAAACCAAAAGTGAAATTTAACGAAAGTGTATATAATTGTACAAAATTTAATTTATATTATATATACATGTATATAAAACAATGAATTATTTAAATAAAACTGAAGTATAAACTTATACATAATATGTTTACATTTCAATTATTTCAATAATTATCTTCAACAATACTTAAGCTAAACAATAGTAATTTAAATAAAACAAATTCAGCCGATCTGCAAAAAAGGAGATAGGTTAAAAACATCAACAATGTATATGCACGTATACATACTTACCAGTAAACCGAATGTTATCGAAACACCATTTGCGTAGGCACTCAATTCGCATGGTAGGAATATTTAGATGAAGCAACATGAAAAAAAAAAATACAAATTAAACAAAAACATCACAAAAGCAAAAAAAATAATGTACGCTTAAAATATAGCACACCCTGTAGGGACTCACATTAAAACAATAACAAACAAAACAGCAAAAGCATGATTGTCCACAGGAGTCTCACCAAAATCCAGCAATTGATATTGTTGATTGAATGATCTAAAGATAGGAAAGAAGATAAATTTTAACAATTAAATTTGATTTAATTAATAACAATAAACAACAATTTAGTTAAATAGCACACATTATACGAAGAAATACATTAATTAAACACAAAAGAAGCAAACAAATATAACCTCAAAACATACTGAAATTTTCCATTAACAATAACACTATTTATTTCACAAACCACAATGAATAAACACTTGAATTAACTAAAACATTATGCTAATATACGTTTTAACATTAAACATTAAACAAATCACAATTAATTAATATTATTTTTCACAAACAAAATTACACAACATGCGCACAAGAACTTCACTAATTTGACAGATAACAGGGTGCACCATATATAAAGAATTTTATTCAAGGAACACGAAAATTTAGTCAAATTATTAAAAAGTCAATTATTTATCGAGTTATAAACAAATTATTAACTTTATAATAAAAACAATAAGTAAGAAAGAGAAAACAAGATGAAATAGAAATACATTAAAATGAAAGTAAATCTGCACGAAAAATTGCAAATGGCAACGAAATTGCATTGCCTGAAATTCATTTTTTTTCTATGTGTATTCACCACGATAGGTACATAAAAAGTTTTAAACAATAAAAAAACATACAAAAACGTTATTAAATATTAAAAAAGGGTAATATTAAAACAACCAAATGATAATTATTATTGATTTCATCAAAAATAAACTTATTTTCTAATATTAATGAAAAATTTTCTATATTTTCACGTGGTGAATTCAACAAAAAAATTCTACCCAATTGGCAATGCTAAAACCGGCCCGAAATATTAAAAACGGAGGTATAAAAGACCGACAAATTGTACAATCAGCCTCTTTGATTCTCCAACCGCAACCCGTTGATATCCAGACAACAGCCGCAATTATCTTCAAAAAAAAAAAAGTTTTTTTGTTACACAAAAAGGTAAAATCAATGGAAATTGTTTGACGATTTATACGTCAAACATACATCTCTGATATAGTTAAGCTTTTATAAAAAGAACAACTAACACATTTGTAGTAAATAAAAGTCAAATTGAACTTGTGGGACGATTTATACGTCTCACACATATGGTTTGATAATTGCTAAAAATTGATTAACAAATTATTTTTTTTAAATAAAGTCAAATTGAATTTGTGGGACGATTTATACGTCTCACATATATGGTTTGACAGTTGCCAATTTATTTGATATATGCGTATGAGTTTGTTAAATGTATATGCTTAGAAATTAGATAATAAGAAATATCAGAAGTTTAATAAAGAAATTTTTGAATTATTAATGAAAGTACGCTTCGTCTTTTTCTTTCATTTGTTTATTAAAAAATATTCTTCAGAGAGGAATAAAACTTGTTCTTTAAGTCATTTCACTTTGAAAAATATACATGGTGGTTCCATCCAGGAATGCGATACACATTAATAATTTAATTGTTGTTTCTGATATTTCTTTGTTCGAAACTAATAAATAATACAAGGCATAAATAATAAAAAAGTGATAACAATCGACGTTTACCATGAGTAAATTAGACGAGTTATTAGTAAAACAAGTTGTTTTAAAAACAAAACTTGAAAAAACCATAGAAAATGGTAAGAAAACGCGATTAGACAGAAGAACAGCCGGCTTTTTTAAACAAAAATTAATAGACTTACGTGAATTGTGGCAAGAATTTGTCAAGCAAGACAGACACATCCACGAAATCATTATTAGTTCAGAAACGAAATGTGACAATAAATATATCAAGAAGCACCAATTTGATGACATTGAAACTAAATACTCAGAATACATGGGAGAACTCGAAGATGGTCTAAACAGCTCGTTGATAGAATCCAATCACAATGCGACAATCCCACCTGAGTCACAGTTTACATATACTCAACTGCCTAAAATCTCATTACCCAAGTTCAATGGAGATTACAATTATTGGAGATCATTTCATGATTTATTCACGTCACTTGTACATCAAAACAAGCAATTGCAACCTGTGCAAAAATTACAGTACTTAAAAGGCTGTCTGGAGGGCGAAGCGGAAAAAATACTGAAGCACACACCAACTACCAATGAGGACTATGCTCCAGCGTGGGCAAAACTCAAAGAGCGATATGAAAACACTAGGACGCTAGTTAATTTTCATTTGAAAGCTCTGGTAAGCCAAACAAAGCTCACTTCCGAATCAGGAAGGAACTTGAAAACATTAGTTGATACAACTGAAGAATGCCTACAGCAATTGAAGGCTCTAAAGGTAGACACGACCACCTGGGATGCATTAATAATTTATTTATTGGTGCAGAAGTTACCATTTGCAACAATGCGTCTCTGGGAAGAAGAATTGGGAGATAGCAAAAATCTTCCAAAGTTTACAACATTTTCAACATTTCTTCACAAACGAATACGAGTCCTGGAATCCATTAGTAGTACTATCGGCGCAAAGCCAACTAACGGGTGATTTTTTAAGAGGTTTAGAACTTTAAAAAAAAAAAACACACAAAAAATTCGAAAAAATGAATGAAATATTTATTTGAATCGATAGTTTGAACCTTGCAATTTAATGTTTAAAGATAATTTCATGCAAATGTTGACCGGGGCTGTGTCTCAGGTAGCCCATCCGCTACCGAATGAATGCATGGATGTTGGCTTCCAGTGCGTCAATCGAAGCGGGCTTGTCCCTATAGACATTAGCCTTGACATACCCCCACAAAAAATAGTCTAATGGTGTCAAATCGCACGATCTAGGCGGCCAATTGACCGGCCCGAAACGTGAAATTAACTGTTCACCAAACTCGCCTCGCAATTGCGCCATTGTTTCGCGTGCTGTGTGGCATGTGGCACCGTCTTGTTGAAACCACATATCATGCAAGTCAAGAACTTCCATTTCGGGCAAAAAAAAGTTTGTTATCATCGCTCGGCAGCTTTCACCATTGACAGTAACGCTGCGATTCGCATCATCTTTGAAGAAATATGGCCCAATAATGCCGCCGGCCCATAAACCGCACCAAACAGTGGCTTTTTCGGGATGCATTGGTAGCTGTTGCAATGCTTCTGGCTGATCTTCACTCCAAATGCGGCAATTTTGCTTATTTACGTACCCATTCAACCAAAAATGAGCCTCATCGCTGAACATAATTTTTCGATAAAAAAGCGGATCCTCGGCCAGATGAACATTTCGAACCGAGCACGAATTTTGATAGTAAAATTCAATAATTTGCAAGCGTTGTTCCTTTGTAAGACGATCCATGGTTAAATTGCAAACCAAACTAAAGCTGTTTGACAGTGACACAAGGTACTAAACACACGTCAGCTGTCAAAACCAGTGTTGCCAAAACCAAACCAGCTAAAAAATCACCCGTTACAACCGCGATTAAAAAGGAAGGTATTCAAACAAACCACAATAGCATAAAGCTTAATTGCCCAGCCTGCAATGGGAGGCATTATGTGGGTACCTGTGAAACATATCTAAACATGGATACACCAACACGTAGAAAGACAATTCAAGCTGCAAACAGATGTTTAAATTGTTTTTCAAATAAACGTGAACACGCTAAGTGTAAAAACAGAAAACGTTGTCAAAAGTGTCAGAAGGCACATCACACAACACTTCACTTCCACAATGCTTCGTCGAAAGAAACTCACGAAGAAGGGGGTAACATAAAACAAACACAAAATTATTTTGCGTCAAAGGAACACAATGCTTTATTACCAACAGCGTTGGTAACAGCAGTCGACCGCAATGGTCATTCAACAAGACTACGATGCCTTCTAGATTCTGGATCACAAACATCCTTTATTACAGAGAAGGCCTGTCAAACCTAAAAATTGCATAGCAAACGTACATCAATTCAAGTTGTTGGCTTGAACAAGAATCAATCTGTGAGTTCAAGACAGCAAGTTCAAATACAACTTCAATCTACCAAGCCAAATAAAGCATCAGTTGAAATAGATATGTTTGTTTTGAAAAAAATCACTGACTTATTACCAACCAAGCAAATAGTCAGCACTAATTGGAATCATCTCAATGGACTCGAATTAGCAGATCCAACATTTTGGAAGCCAAGTCCCATCGATGCTCTACTGGGAGCAGATGTTTACGGACATATTATTCGAGAAGGCATACGTTACGGACCAAAAGGGACTCCGGTAGCCATGAACACAATCTTGGGATGGATAATTATCGGACAAACATCAGAAACATATGAAACAGCAGTCAAGGTATTTACAACTATAGTTAATCCAATCAACGATATTAGTCATCTAATGCAGAAATTCTGGGAAACAGAAGAAGTTCAAGTTTGCAACACCAACAAGCAAACTCCAGAAGAAAAGAAATGTCAAGAATTATACAAAGCCGATTATACAAGACTGCCAACGAATCAATATATGGTTAAATTGCCATTTATAGAGTCCAATGGACCGATTCTGAGCACGTCAAGAGATCGTGCATTACAAAGATATGACTACTTGCAACGGAAGCTTAGCAAAAATATCGAACTCAAAAATGAATACGAGGCATGTTTGGACGAATACATAACAATGGGTCACATGGAAGTATATAAACCACCAAAAGAAAATGAACGAAATTATTATATACCTCACCATGCAGTGTTTAAGCAAAGTACTACTACAAAGCTACGCGTAGTATTTGACGCATCTGCTCGGACAACCAATGGAAAATCATTAAATGACCAAATGCTCATTGGACCCACACTGCAACCTAAATTGTTTTCCATCGTTTTAAATTGGAGAAAACATAAAGTAGCAATAATAGCAGACATTGAGAAAATGTACCGCATGATTCGAATGCATCCAGATCATCGGACGTATCAACTACGTATCTTGTGGCGAGATCCACAAACAAAGGCTCAACAAGATTACCATTTGAACACAGTTACGTTTGGAACATCTTTAGCACCATTCTTATCAATCAAAACGCTGCAACAACTAGCACAAGATGAAGAAAAACAATATCCACAAGCTTCAAAGGTTGTGTTCACCGACTTTTACGTAGACGATTTACTAAGTGGAGCAGAGACAATTGCAGAATGTCTCGAACTGCAACAGCAGTTAATTGAAATGCTTAGTAAAGGTGGGTTCAAGCTCCGAAAATGCACAAGCAACAAACCAGAATTAATTAACCATTTGTCAATAGAAGATAGAGAAGTTAAAGAACTTTTAGAACTCAACGAAGTTGAATCAATAAAAACCTTAGGCATTCGATGGTATCCTGTAGAAGACTATTTCACGTTCAACACTCACGGCTTATCAAGTACAAGAGCCAACACCAAACGTACTATGCTATCAGAAATAGCTTCGTTATACGATCCAGTAGGATGGCTCTCGCCGATTGTGATAGTAGCCAAAATATTAATCCAAACACTGTGGATCACCGGCCTTTCTTGGGACAATAAAGTATCCCAAGACATTGCTGCAAAATGGCAGAATTTTAAAGAAGATTTACAAGAAGTCAATAAAATAAAAATCCCTCGTTGGATTGGAATATCAAAAAATAACCAAACAATTCAAATACATGGTTTCTGTGATGCATCCATCAAAGCATATGCAGCTGTATTGTATATCCGAACCCAAGATGAAAGAAGTAACGTAACGAAGAAATTGTTGACAGCTAAATCAAAGGTAGCGCCAGTAAAACCAGTTACACTTCCTCGATTGGAATTGAAAGGAGCTTTACTACCAGCAAAACTCCTGAAAGTCACCGTCCAAGACATGCAACTACAAAACACTCCAATATTTTTATGGACAGATGCAACAATTGTTCTGCAATGGATACGTGAGCATCCATCTAAATGGAAAACCTATGTTGCTAACAGAGTGGCAGAAATTCAAGAAGTCTTACTATCCGAGCATTGGCATCATGTACCAACGAAAGATAACCCTGCAGATTTGGCTTCTAGAGGAACGACAACACAACAATTAGTAGATTGTAATCTGTGGTGGCATGGACCGGATTGGCTTAGCAAGCCCCGAATTAAATGGCCATCAAATCCAATTCAAACCAATGATACTAACTTGGAAGCCAGACAACCTAAGACAAGGAATATGTTTGCACAACCATACAGTACAATTTTACCAACATGTTCATCACATACAAAGCTCACAAGAATCATGGCTACAGTACTACGATACATACAAAATTGTCACAACCCTGCTCAAAGGCAAACAGGTGCCTTAACCGCAAAGGAATTATCTCACGCAAGTACAAAAATCTCCAAAATCATACAAACATCAGCATTTCCAGTGGAATTGGACAGCCTTAAGAAAAACAAACCACTGCCTAAGAACAGCAAACTCATAACATTAAATCCGTTTATAGATCAAGATGGCCTAATTCGAGTAGGAGGTCGATTTTAAAATGCGAATATCACATACAATCGAAAACATCCTATCGTTTTGCCACGAGATCATCATGTTTGCAATTTAATCATTGAAAAAATACACAAGGAAACATTGCATGGAGGTACCTCATTAGTGCTTAACACTCTTCGCAATAATTTTTGGATTCTTAATGGAAAACGAGTCACAACACGACAATTGCATAAATGCGTTAAATGTGCAAAACATCGAGCAGCAACAATGCAACAGTTAATGGGAACGTTACTGGCGCCTAGAGGTAATCTTACAAGAGCCTTTCTACATGTGGGCGTTGATTATGCCGGACCAATACAACTAAAAATGTCAACGATCAGAAAAGCAAAACATAACAAGGGATATTTTTGCATATTTGTATGTATGGCAACCAAGGCTATACACATAGACTTTTCATAGCAGCTTTGAAAAGGTTTGTGTCTCGACGAGGACTATGTTCGGATATCTACTCAGATTGCGGAACGAATTTTAAAGGAGGAAAAACAATACTAGATCGTGACATAGATCAAGCCATTAAGGAAGCCACACAAAATATCGTCGATTATCCGTCTAACTTAAACACAAACTGGCACTTCAACCCACCTACAGCACCTCATCACGGAGGATTATGGGAAGCAGGTGTAAAATCCATAAAATATCATCTGCGTCGTGTGCTAGGCACGACAATATGCACATTCGAAGAACACACGACATTACTTGCTCAAATTGAAGCATGCTTAAATTCGCGGGACGCACAATGGCCAATTGGACCGTGGGAGGATTACCTCAACATTTTGGAGGAAATCAGGTTTTCTCCACCTCACCTACCGACACCGACACCATTGCAAACTCTTATTGAGGAAAACATCGAAAGGGAGAAAGAAGATCCAAGCGGCATGGTCGGGAACTTAATCCCAGCAACCATCAACGGTTCAACGGTTGAGTCATTAAGTATGTTGAAGCCGTCGACAACCGTTGAAGAAATCAAAATGAGAATCGACAACGACGTTCAAAGGTTTGTCACCAGGGAGGGAGAAGACCTCTTCATATTCAAGAAAACCTTGCAGAGAATCGACTTCGAACGGATCCAGCAGAGCAAGAGGAAACAGTTAACCGTTAACTTGCCAGACAGATACCAGGTCCGGGTAAATGTTACCAGAGCGGGAAAGGTCGTTTTCCACAATCACCACCGCAAGGGACTGGAAAAAATAAACCAGCGGATTATTGAACGTAGTCGTTCAAGGGGGGGAGGATGTTGAGTCAAGAAAACCAAAATTGAAATTTAACGAAAGTGTATATAATTGTACAAAATTTAATTTATATTATTTATACATGTATATATACAATGAATTATTTAAATAAAACTGAAGTATAAACTTATACATAATATGTTTACATTTCAATTATTTCAATAATTATCTTAAACAATACTTAAGCCAAACAATAGTAATTTAAATAAAACAAATTTAGCCGATCTGCAAAAAAGGAGACAGGTTAAAAACAACAAGAATGTATGCACGTATACAATACATACTTACCAGTAAACCAAATGTTATCGAAACACCCTCTGCGTAGGCACTCAATTCGCATGGTAGGAACATTTAGATGAAGAAACATGAAAAAAAAAATACAAATTAAACAAAAACATCACTAAAGCAAAAAAAATGAATGTACGCTTAAAATATAGCACACCCTGTAGGGACTCACATTAAAACAATAACAAACAAAACAGCGAAAGCATAATTGTCCACAGGAGTCTCACCAAAATCCAGCAATTGATATTGTTGATTGAATGATCTAAAGATAGGAAAGAAGATAAATTTTAACAATTAAATTTGATTTTGAAGAAATACATTAATTAAACACAAAAGAGGCAAACAAATATAACCTCAAAACATACTGAAATTTTCCATTAACAATAACACTATTTATTTCACAAACCACAATGAATAAACACTTGAATTAACTAAAACATTATGCTAATATACGTTTTAACATTAAACATTAAACAAATCACAATTAATTAATATTATTTTTCACAAACAAAATAACACAACATGCGCACAAGAACTTCACTAATTTGACAGATAACAGGGTGCACCATATATAAAGAATTTTATTCAAGGAACACGAAAATTTAGTCAAATTATTAAAAAGTCAATTATTTATCGAGTTATAAGCAAATTATTAACTTTATAATAAAAACAATAAGTAAGAAAGAGAAAACAAGATGAAATAGAAATACATTAAAATGAAAGTAAATCTGCACGAAAAATTGCAAATGGCAACGAAATTGCATTGCCTGAAATTCATTTTTTTTCTATGTGTATTCACCACGATAGGTACATAAAAAGTTTTAAACAATAAAAAAACATACAAAAACGTTATTAAATATTAAAAAAGGGTAATATTAAAACAACCAAATGATAATTATTATTGATTTCATCAAAAATAAACTTATTTTCTAATATTAATGAAAAATTTTCTATATTTTCACGTGGTGAATTCAACAAAAAAATTCTACCCAATTGGCAATGCTAAAACCTGCCCGAAATATTAAAAACGGAGGTATAAAAGACCGACAAATTGTACAATCAGCCTCTTTGATTCTCCAACCGCAACCCGTTGATATCCAGACAACAGCCGTAATTATCTTCAAAAAAAAAAACGTTTTTTTGTTACACAAAAAGGTAAAATCAATGAAAAATGTTTGACGATTTATACGTCAAACATACATCTCTGATATAGTTAAGCTTTTATAAAAAGAACAACTAACACATTTGTAGTAAATAAAAGTCAAATTGAACTTGTGGGACGATTTATACGTCTCACACATATGGTTTGATAATTGCTAAAAATTGATTAACAAATTATTTTTTTTAAATAAAGTCAAATTGAATTTGTGGGACGATTTATACGTCTCACATATATGGTTTGACAGTTGCCAATTTATTTGATATATGCGTATGAGTTTGTTAAATGTATATGCTTAGAAATTAGATAATAAGAAATATCAGAAGTTTAATAAAGAAATTTTTGAATTATTAATGAAAGTACGCTTCGTCTTTTTCTTTCATTTGTTTATTAAAAAATATTCTTCAGAGAGGAATAAAACTTGTTCTTTAAGTCATTTCACTTTGAAAAATATACAATTATCTTTTATTACAAATCTAAACTGAACACACACGAGTTTTCCTTTGAATTTCCAAGAGGCAGCAGCTTATAATCTGAAGTATCGGAACAAATCAACCAAGTAAAGAAAGCAATAAGGTAATTAAACAATTTCTAAGTTTCTTATTTCTTCTCTCTATAGTTTTTCACCCAAGGGTTTTAATTACCCACTCTACAGCCTTTTAGACTTAAGAGTAAGAGGCTGCAAGGGCTAAAATATCTGGAACTCCCCACGTTAGGCAGGTAGAATCCTACTTTCACCTTAATTTTTAAAGTGGTCAGACGATGCTACACAACACCTACAACTTATTTCCACTCCTCATTCTCGTTGTGAACAACAACATGTTTCGCCCTAACATGTTTATAGAGCCGCCCATCCTCACCTCGCCAGGATAGGTATTCTAACGATCTCTTTTCTACCTGTGATTTCATTTTGATCACCCAGGGAACCGAATCCACTTCGGAGACACCGGCTACTTCGTGGACTCCTCGCGACAACATATCAGGAACGACATGTACTTTGCCCTTTCAATGGATGATCTTGAAAACAAATTGTTGGAGTCGAATGGCCCAACGAGCTAATCTACCCTGCGGGTCCTTAAGGTTTCTAAGTCAGACCAGTGAATGATGATCATGATCAGTCACGACTGTAAATCGAACACCTTCGAGATACGGGCCTAACTTTTCGATCGCCCATGGAACCGCAAAGCATTCCTTTTCGGTCGTAGAGTTGTTCCTTTCATTCCTATTCAATGACCAACTCAAATAACAAATGGCTTTTTAACCATCCTCAAACTCCTGCAAAAGTACGGCCCCGATACCAAAAGCTGAGGCGTCCGTTTGGACAACAACGGCCGAGAAATATCTGGACATGTCAGAATCGGTGCTTTAACTAAACACTCTTTGGATTTCCTAAAACCCACCTCACGTTCTTTGGTCCACTTAAATGTCTTACCTTTCTTTGAGAGATCGGTAAGAGGCCTTACTAAAATTGCAAAATTTGGCACGAATCTTCGATACCCAGAAATCGTCACTACAAAACTCCTTATCTACTTCAGGTTTTTTTGGTGGAGGAATCCTCATCATGCTTTCCACTGTTTCCGGGTCTACATGAAGCCCGTTCCTATCAAATACATAATATAGAAACATCAAAGAAGGCCTACAGAAGTAACACTTTTCCCTACCTACTTTAAAACCCCCTCTTTACCTTTTAAAAAGTTCTTTGAGAATTTCTAGGTGTTTCTCAAAAGAATCGGCGACAATGATATTGTCATCTGAGTACACAGGCAAACGGTTCTAAATCGGGACCTAGAGCGTCGTCAATAAACCTTCGCCATGTTGCTGGTGAATTGTGAAGCCTACAAAATTGCAAAAGAACTCTCCCCGGCAAGGTAAAGGCTGTGTACTTACGCGATTCTTCCTCCATTGGAATCTGCCAATAAGCAGATTTAATATCTAATGAGGACAAGTACTTCGCGTTTCGAAGCTTGTCCAAAATCGCAAAAAAAAAATGGTAGTGTATAAGCGGCCCTATCAGTAACCTCATTTAATTTCCCTTAGTCAACGCAGAACCGGTAACTGCCGTCTTTCTTTTTAACGAGAAGAGTCGCCGATGCCCAAGGACTCTTCGACATCTCGATCACTCCAGCTTTCAACATCTCTTGGAGTTCTTTATCGAGTGCAAGTAATATCCAAAAAGTTTAATGTTTTTCGCGTTAGTATAACAATTGTTATTTTATAAAAACAATATTGATGGTTTGTATGCAAAGTGGGCGTAAGACACGCCCAAAATTCAAAAATTTCTTTTCATACACAAAGTTTTAAGTTTCTACTAAGAGACGCAAGAGGTTTGCGGATTCATTATAAATACCATTTATTTGCAAAAACAATTTTTTTATGTTTTTAGTAAAAAAGTGAGCGTCAGCCACGCCCAAAATAAAATTTTTTGATTTCATACACAAGATGTTTATGTGCAATTAATATCCACAAAATTTAATGTTTTTCGCATTAATATAACAATTGGTTTTTTACAAAAACAATATTGATGGTTTTGTGTGAAAAATGGGCGTCAGCCACGCCCAAACTGAAATTTTTTTATTGAATTTGAAAAAGGTTTACCTGAAACTTGTGCGTGCAAAATTTTAGCGTTATGCTTTTATCGTAACTGTACAAAAAACATAATTTTATTTTACCAAATTGGCGATTGTGGGCGTGTTTGTGGGCGGATTTTACCGGTTCAAGAACTTAGCCTTACTCTTGAACCAAAGATTATTCATACCAAATTTCAGCTTCCTAGCTCAAAAATTGCGACCTCTAGAGAGTATAAATACGGACGGACATGGCTAAATCAACTAGGCTTTTGATGCTGAGTCAGAATATATATACTTTTCTATACCTAACGGTATTATTTCTCTATCTGACAAACTCCACACCAAATACAATATACCCATTCTATGGAATAGGGTATAAAACCTCTTCCACTTTGGGCCCCACTTTGGTCTCCAGTTTCCTGCACTTTTATTTCGCGAAAGGGAGACAAAAAGAAGTAATTGTACACCGATACCGACAGCACGGTGCACGACACGAATTAACTACTAGTAATGCCGATAGACCACGAACGAATGACACAAAACAGAATACGAAATAAAAGTGTAACAAAAGCTTTATTAAATAGCTGCCACCACGACTGCTCAGCTGGGTGGGTTCAGTGGAAGAATTTTTGGGCTTCTTTTGATATACTTTATTGATTTATCGAATCAAAATAGTTTATTAAAAGAACATATGGGTATGCACAGTAGGGTGCAAAAATAAATGGGCGTCAGGAATTTTTTTTTTCTGAAACCGAATTAGAAAATTCCAAAACTAATTATAGAATTTGAAGAACCGACGTTTTAATTAAAAAGAAAGAGAGTTAAGTTTAAATAGAAGAACCCTGGACTAAGACCCAAATATGTTTTCAAATAAAGGGTTAAACAATTTAAATATGGCCGTTTGGCGCAAAGTCAAAATTAACAAGGAATGAAATTGAAATTACTTAAAATTAAAAGCAATTAAAACAAACAAGAAAAACGGCTTTTAAAGAAAAGATAGGAGCGTCCCGAAAATTATATGGGAAATGTCGTATACACGTTGAGTATGTGATATATTTTAGAATTCCAAATATATAGGTATTTATATTTTGAATCAAACACAAACTACTTATCTTTGTTTATTGTCTGTCTCCTTTCTCCTATCTCCTACTAACCTTTTCACGACTCGAATCCTGGTTTTTCGTTTTCAATATAAGTGTCGCTTATTATAATAGTGGTGTAACTCCATGTAATTGCATTCCGAGATAATGGGCCTTTTGCAAAAATATGTATAGAAAAACACAATAAGAATTTCCGTTTAGTTAATATTTTCTTATTATTGTTAAACTCTTTAAAAATCGTAACAGCTTAGGAAATAAAATTGAAACTAATTAAATAAATTAAGTTAAAAAATATTATTTGGAGTTACTTCACTCTTAGAGTGAAATTTGGAACTTCAACCATACATGATTTTGTCATCAGATGAACACTCATCGTCATTATGTATGCTGGAATGAGTCGCAATTTCCAAGGGAAGGTTTCTATAATATTGGGGATGAACTGGTGGAATGTAGGGTTTAAGATCAATCATATCCCTCTTCTTTGGGGCAGTAACAGGTCTTCTTGATGGATAGAGTGGGGCCTGTTGAATATTGAAAAGGGTGGTTATTTTTTGTCGATTCCTTTTTTACTCAGATCAACTTCATAAAAGGGTGTTTCTGGATTAAGTGTTTCCTTGAATTCGAATTGTAGAGGATGATCTTCTTCGAATCTTATCCATCTAATCCAGAGCCAACTAAAGTCATGTCAGGATTTTGTCTTCTTCCTATTTGTTATGGATGCTTCCAAAGCAGCAGTGCTTAAAAATTCTGAATTTTTGAAGTCTTCGATTATGAAGTGCGGTGTTTTTCGTTTCGATCCATTCGTCTGCATTATAAATTTGAGCATGACGACGACTGGCATTCTCAATTATACCAAATTCCCCATCGTTGGGAAGATAGGAATGTCCTGATACCAAGAACTTGTGGTCTATAGTCTTTATATTTTTATGTGGATCTTGAACAAGCTTGAAAAGCGAAAGCGTAGTTTTTATGTTCCTATTTTGTCCAGTGCAAGAATCGGAGTACATTATAACGTTGTTTTTTTAATACTGCATAAGTTTTTAAGTGTTTGGTTAGACAAAATGCAATGTCTTGAGATCCTCTGCATTCCTTCAACTACATCCCAGAAATTTATGTAGCCTGTGTTGTTACTGAAATAATGTATTCTCTAGTTGTACAAATTCATATTCCTTTTGTAATATGCCACCGACGACGTTGTTAGCTTTGGGAAGGCTAAGGCTTTTTGTAAGTCGAAAGTTAGCACGTAAGCTTCATCAATTTTTCTTGCGTCATTTTGATGGCTTTGGTACGCTGCCTCTGCTTTCCGCAGATGAAGTTCTGTTTGCTTTTGCAACTCATTTCTTGTGTCTTCATCGGTTGTTTGAAATGAATATTGAACTTTGTGTTGAAAAATTTCATGTAGCATTTAAATTTTTTTGGTTCAACTCCTTCATTCTCACATTTTTCTTAATAGAGACCGTACATTTTGATTTTAATCCAGTATTTAAATACTTTCTATTTGGATTAATTCTGCGTATGTAATGGCTTTGATAGGCAGGAAAACAATATCCGAATCATCCAACTGTCGAGAAGTAGTTGTTCCTCGCTAATCCTTGGACTGAGAAACGTCATCTTTAGAAAGGCGTCGATATAGTCTTCCACCGCTGACTTGAAACGTCTTCATAAAATATTTCTTGAAATAAACTGCTTGTGTGTTGTTGCAAGATTTTAAGAAGTACTTAAACAACACGTCTTTTAATGGACGTGACCGGTCTTTTGGGCGTTTTCGGCTGACTATTTTTTTTTGCACTGAAGCGTACAAATACTCATTCTGTGTATTAAAGCCTTTTAATTTCCAAAATGAATCAAACATCGCCTGTTTTTCATTTTCCGTGAACAGCTCAACACATTTTTTGAGTTTTCCCATTGTTTTTTAGTGCTAGGCGCTATCACTGTTTGTATGTGCTCGAAAAATGTTGTCATAGTAAATGTGAATCAAGTCCGGATTTACTTCACTATTAAACTGACTTGGGACTTACTTCACTATTATAATGAATATAATGCCTTAAATGTCCCTTTAAAAACGAAAATCTCTTATTATATAAAACTAGCTGACCCACCCGGCTTCGCTCGGTTAGACAAATCTTAGTTACATATGGATTAAATGAATTACAATTTAAATAAAATGCACGACTGGGTCGCACGAACTTGCTCTAATGAGTGACAGTGGTTTAGGGGCTTGAGATTTTAATAAAAATAAAATTTTCAAAATTCGTAAATAAATACTTAAACTAATTTGAGCTGAAAAAAAAAGTACGCCATTTTATTTCTTGGATAAAATTAAATTTATGAGAATAAATTTATAAAAATCTGTGGAGCGGTTTTTGAGAAAAACAGTTTTTTTTTGAAAAACTTTTTGAAAAATTTTTTTAAAAAAAATTCAAAAACGCCAGTTCGTAGGTATTCAGCAAATACATTTATTTAAAATTTTTAGAAAAAAATTTAATAAGCAGTTTTCAAAATATTAATTTTTTAAATTTAAAAAAAAAAAAAAATGCTTTTAAAATTACAAAAAAATACTTTAAAAAAATATTGGTATGCAATACAAATTGGGCTACCTACAGCTATATGTGTGTGAAATTTCGAAAGAATCGGTGGAGTCGTTTTCGAGATAGCCGAAAGCAAAAAAAAAACGGTCCTATGGAAAGTACCGTTTTTAGCCATTTTTTAAAATTTTTTTTTCAGCCATATGATTGATCGTACCTAAAAAGCAACATTGATTTTTTTAAATTGAAATCGTTAGAGCCATTTTTGATAAAAATAAGCTTTAACGTAACGGTTGTATGGCAGGTACCGTTATTTTTTGAGCTAAAAAAAAAATTTCAATTTCCCCTCTGTACAATACCTAAAAAAGTTTATATACCAAGTTTGAAGCACTTCGGCCAACCCGTTTGGGCTGTAGGTCTACATACAGACAGACAGACAGACATACAGACAGACAGACAGACAGACAGACAGACAGACAGACAGACAGACAGACAGACAGACAGACAGACAGACATACAGACGGACAGAATTTTTAGACTATCTTTTTACTTGCGATTATAGGTACTATAAGGCAAGTTATGCATTCGTCGAAAAAAAAAGTTTTGAGATAACAATCAAACATGACATTACGATGATAGCGAAGACGAAAAAAGATGGTCTAAAAATTCTGTCCGTCTGTATGTCTGTCTGTCTGTCTGTATGTATAGAGACCTACAGCCCAAACGGGTGGGCCGAATTGCTTCAAACTTGGTATATAGACTTTTTTAGGTATTGTACAGAGGGGAAATTGAAATTTTTTTTTTAGCTCAAAAAATAACGGTACCTGCCATACAACCGTTACGTTAAAGCTTATTTTTCTCAAAAACGGCTCTAACGATTTCTATTTAAAATAAAAATCAGTGTTGCTTTTTAGGTACGACCAATCATATGGCTGAAAAAAAAGTTTTAAAAAATATCTAAGAAAGGCACTTTCCATAGGACCGTTTTTTTCGCTTTCGACTTACTCGAAAACGACTCAACCGATTCTTTCGAAATTTCACACACATATAGCTGTAGGTAGCTCAATTTGGTTTGCATACCAATATTTTTGAAAAATATTTTTTTGTATTTTTAAAAGTATTAAAAAAAAAAAAAATTAAAAAATTAATATTTTGAAAACTGCTTATTAATTTTTTTTTTAAAAATTTTAAATAAATGTATTTGCTGAATACCTCTGAACTGGCGTTTTTGAATTTTGTTTGAAATTTTTTTTCAAAAAGTTTTTGAAAAAAAATTTTTTTTTCTCAAAAACCGCTCCACAGATTTTTATAAATTTATTCTTATAAATTCAAATTTATCCAAGAAATAAAATGGCGTACTTTTTTTTCAGCTCAAATTAGTTTAAGTATTTATTTAAGAATTTTGAAAATTTTATTTTTATCAAAATCTCAAGCCCATAAACCACCGTCACTCATTAGAGCAAGTTCGTGCGACCCAGTCGTGCATTTTATTTTAGGTATTGTACAGAGGGGAAATTTTTTAGCTCAAAAAATAACGTTACGTTAAAGCTTATTCTTCTCAAAAACGGCTGTAACGATTTCGATTTAAAAAAATCAGTGTTGCTTTTTAGGTACGACCAATATATGGCTGAAAAAAAGATTTAAAAAAATGTCTAAGAACGGTACTTTCCATAGGACCGTTTTTTTGTGTTCGACTATCTCGAAAACGACTGAATCGATTCTTTCGAAATTTCACACATATATAGTTGTAGGAAGCTCAATTTGTACTGCATACCAATATTTTTGAAAAATATTTTTTATAAAGCATCTAAAATTTTTAAATTAATAATTTGAAAACTGCTTATTAAATTTTTTTTCTAAAAATTATAAATAAATGTATTTGCTGAATACCATGAAATGGCGTGTTTGAATTTTTTTTTGAAATTTTTTTTCAAAAAAAACTTTTTTTTAAAAAACCGCTGCACAGATTTTTATAAATTTACTCTCATACATTCAAATTTATCCACGAAATAAAATGGTGTACTTTTTTTCAGCTCAAATTAGTTTAAGTATTTATTTAAGAATTTAGAAAATTTTATTTTATCAAAATCTCAAGCCCCTAGACAACTGTTACACATTAGAGCATTAGACCCAGTCGAGCATTTTATTTGTTGATGCGCCCGGCGGAACTGGAAAAATGTTCTTGATTTAATTAATATTAGCAGAAATACGTGCTCAAAGTGGAATTGCGTTAGCTCTCGCATCTACAATAATTGCTGCAACACTGTTGGAAGGTAAAAGAACAGCACACTGATCACTGAAGCTTTCGTTAAACCTGCGAATCAAAGAAAATCCTGTTTGCAGCATTTCAAAGCAATCAGTCATGGCAAAAGTGGTGATATAGCAAGAGGATTTCCGAAAACACTTCCCGTGATTCTGAAACCAACAGCGGCGTATGAATAAATCTCATGTCTCAAGGCATCGTTTTTTTCGGTGTGAATATGCAAGTGTTCATTGGATTTGCCTGGCATGCCGCCTCATCATTTGAGTTTTAAAGTTGGATCTGTCATCTTAATGCTACAAAACCTTTATGCCCCGAAACTGTGCAATGGAACCCAACTGATTGTGAAGAAGCTGATGAACAATGTGGTAGTGGCAAGGATTTTGAAAGGACCGTTCAAAGGAGAAGAATGCCAAATTCCGCGAATTTCCTTTTCTTCAACTGATTTGCCGTCAGCGGTTATAATGTGGCATGTTTCCTAGTTGGGAAACCATCCTCACTCTTCATTTACGCTCCGGAGCAGAAAACAAATTGTTGTGTATCATGCAACCTTAAACTCAATTCAATCATTTTTCTTATATAATTTATTAATTAATTTAAAAAATTTTTAAATGAACCATTTGCATTACTCAAGAGCTTTTCGATAAACAATTTTTTTTATTTTCGCATTTAATGCATAAATAAACAGTAAGGACGGTTTACCCACTCGCCAACGTCCAACATAAAGTTGTCCGTGATAAAAAATTGGAAAAATGTTTGCCTAAATTCCCCTGCTATCAATATCAATACACCACCAAATAAACGTTGATTTCCTCGTTAATCTTTTAACGTTCGATTAAGGGCTTCCTATAATTTCTTGTGAACCATCGTGCTTTTATCCCAAATGATTATTTTACATTGCTGTTAAACCTTTGCCATTCCAGATGTTTTTGAAATGTTACATGTTTGAAATTCATTTACTTGCATGTTCAATGGCAATTTTAATGCAGAGTGAGCTGTTCGACCACCGTCTAACAAAGTTTGCGCAATCCCAGACAACGCAAGCGCTAATGTTATTTTATTTTCAGATCGAATCGTAGCTAAAATCCAAGTTCTGGTTTGAATAAATATTTCCCATTCGATGTAATATTTCCTCAGTCATTTCATCCCGATGATTTGTCCAAAATCGCAGATTACAAACTTATTCCAATTTTATTAAAATTAAATTGACACATTGAAAATAAAAATAATTTTCTATAATTACGGAAAAAATACTTTATGTGTCGACGAAAATGCTAGATCAAAAAGAACCACGCTACCGCTTTACAGAATTTTGACCAAACTTCACAGAAACCTTTGCAGGCATCCTCAGAAGATGCTACCAAAAGATTTGTTAGTATTTTGACAGAATGCAATAAAACTGCAGTTGTGGCAAATTATTTTATCGAAGTTTGGCCGGAAACCTTTGTCGACATACTCAGAAGACCTAACAAAAAATGTTGTTATCAATATGACTAAATGCACTAAAAATGCATTTTGCGATTTGCCCTTTACCGAATTTTGACCAAATTTCACAAAAAGACCTTCCTTAATAAGATAGCTCCCTTTATAAAAAAATATGGAAAAATTCGGCCCAGCCATTCTCGAGTTTATCGAGCCCGAACATAAGGCAACTTATTTTTATATATTAGATATACTGGATATTTGGAGTTGATTCACTATTGTACTGAAAGGTATTTGAAAAAGTCAACCGATGGTGCACAGAAATCCATATTTGAAAAAAATGGAGTTACACCACTATTATAGTAAGCGACACTTTCTCGATCCAAAATTTAAAAAAACAGATAATACAAAAGTCTATTAGACTTTTTTTCTTTTCCAAAATTCCTGGATCTACTTTTCTTTAAAAAATTCAGTTTTCCTTTTCAAGGCTCTCGCAAGAGCCCTTCCTAGCTCATTTTCTTTCTTCCCTCGTCCATTCCAGTCATTCACTCATACATACAACGATGCAACACAACCATTCGTTTCGAGATCATCGGTCACGGCTTTCTGGAAGTTTGACGCTCTCCAAGAAAACAACCGTGGTGGGATCTAACGAAACATATTCACACGCACACAAACACGGCTTCGACAAGATGTTGGATTTGTTTCCAAAGCTTGCCGAAACATAATGGACGAGTTCAGACTCTTTTACAACTAAAACTATTTTCCAGTAAAATTCCAAAAGAAATAAAATCGAGGAGAAGCCTGAACTAGGCTTTTTTCTACTACTCTACAATTATCGCGCGGGACTCGAAGCGTGAATTATTTAACAAACTATTTTCGAAGATACCGAGAGGAGAGGAGCTTTTCTTTTAAGTGATTTTCGTCATTCTACAAAACTAATATAAACACGTTAAAATCCCATTTTGTTCAGTAAACCAATTTACGGTGTTTTAAGTAGTAAAAGCTAAAATTACGTTACGTTAAAATGAAAAGATAGTTATAAAAAGATGTTAAGTTGCTTATGCTGGTCGATTGATGTTAGTAAGAGTCCACCTGACTCGTTATTTTTTCGGCTCATCCATCGGCTCTCTTCTCGTTTTAGGACGTCGTACTCGAACATCTGCTTTTGTTGCTTTTGCAAAATAAGGCTAGGTACACCACTGGTTGATGAGACCATGTTTTTTTTTTGAAAAACTTTTCGAAAATATTTTCCAAATTTTTTTTTGAGTATGCCAACTTCTAGCACTGTGTAGTTTTTGTCAGAAAAATCAAATAAAGAAATAGATTAAACCGTTTTGGAAAAAAAGCAAAAAATTAAAACTTTTTTAAAAAACTCCAAGACACTTGTTTTGAAAAATTAAAGAATTCATATTATTTAGTTTATAAAAGGGCTTTTACATAAAAAAAAATTCATCGAAATTCGTGAAGTGGCTTACGAGAAAATTGGTTTTAAAAAAACCGGTCCTATGGGACCTGATAAATCTGTTCCACCCAAAACATATAGTTTGCACAGAAAACACAATTCAGAAAGTGTTATACAAATCTTAGGAGCCATTTTTGAGAAAGAGTTATTTTTTAAAAATCGTATATCAGGTACCGTTTGCTTTAAAGCTAGAATGCTTATTCCAAAAACTCCTCTGTGGAACGTCATAATAATACAGCAAATCGGTCTAGCCGTAAAGATTGTAGGTGCCGATACAGACCGAGGGACAGACAGACAGAATTGTCGGACCCACTTTTTTCGTTTTCTCTATCATCGTAATGCCATATTTCATTGTAAGATTTTTTAACGTATGCATAACTTGCATTATACGTATTACCTATAATAGCAAGTAAAAATTATCAAAATGCCTAATGATTTACGCATGTATAAGTAGGTACATAAAAATGATTCGTCTTTCTTTTTGAGTTTGCAACTGACTCATTGCGATTATTTATTTCAACTTAATGCTATATATGTGCTTACAAATCAATTTTACTTTTTGTTATTATTGGAATTGTTTTTGATTATTAATTACAAATTAAAGTAAATACGTGCTGAGTAAGATAATGAAGGGAAGTGTGCAGGAAATGAAGCGTTGGGAGCTAAGGGTAATGCGCTTCGGTATAGGAATAAAAAAAAAAAAAAAAATCCTGAGTACTCGCATTTTCATAAGGTCTTTATCTAATGACGATAAGCCGGGCTCTGCATTTGTCGTGATTGTAACTTTTTTTTGGCTTAAGTTTGGCGTAGTAGTATTCCTGTGACGCCGTACCACGTCCATTTGGTTGTCTCAAGTGTAGCTTTGAATTCCTTTATTTGTTGGTTGTTGACGAAGTGCAACTTGTGTAAGTACGGTAGGGAAATTTTTTCATGGAAGGCGGATTCGTTCAAAACTGTTATTTTTGGTGCTGGAAGGTGATTTGCGATTAATGGCTTATCTGTACTATATTCTCTACCATTAATTTTAATTTTTGTATCATACGTTATGAAAAAGGAACCATTAAGGACTGGTCTCTTTCCTCAACAGTTATGTTCTTGTCCCTGGGGATGATGATTCCATCTGCGACGACTTCTATTTTCTGTATGTGACCGGCGTGAGTAGCTCGGCATTGTGCCGTGTTATTATTAAGGAGGTGAGAGAGGCAGGAATTTTGGTGATTAATTTTGCAGTAGGAATAGATGGGAGCTTTTTTACATGTATTTAAAGGATAGTTTATTGTTATATTGTTATTGTTATTGTTATTGTTATTGTTATTGTTATTGTTATTGTTATTGTTATTGTTATTGTTATTGTTATTGTTATTGTTATTGTTATTGTTATTGTTATTGTTATTGTTATTGTTATTGTTATTGTTATTGTTATTGTTATTGTTATTGTTATTGTTATTGTTATTGTTATTGTTATTGTTATTGTTATTGTTATTGTTATTGTTATTGTTATTGTTATTGTTATTGTTATTGTTATTGTTATTGTTATTGTTATTGTTATTGTTATTGTTATTGTTATTGTTATTGTTATTGTTATTGTTATTGTTATTGTTATTGTTATTGTTATTGTTATTGTTATTGTTATTGTTATTGTTATTGTTATTGTTATTGTTATTGTTATTGTTATTGTTATTGTTATTGTTATTGTTATTGTTATTGTTATTGTTATTGTTATTGTTATTGTTATTGTTATTGTTATTGTTATTGTTATTGTTATTGTTATTGTTATTGTTATTGTTATTGTTATTGTTATTGTTATTGTTATTGTTATTGTTATTGTTATTGTTATTGTTATTGTTATTGTTATTGTTATTGTTATTGTTATTGTTATTGTTATTGTTATTGTTATTGTTATTGTTATTGTTATTGTTATTGTTATTGTTATTGTTATTGTTATTGTTATTGTTATTGTTATTGTTATTGTTATTGTTATTGTTATTGTTATTGTTATTGTTATTGTTATTGTTATTGTTATTGTTATTGTTATTGTTATTGTTATTGTTATTGTTATTGTTATTGTTATTGTTATTGTTATTGTTATTGTTATTGTTATTGATATTGTTATTGTTATTGTTATTGTTATTGTTATTGTTATTGTTATTGTTATTGTTATTGTTATTGTTATTGTTATTGTTATTGTTATTGTTATTGTTATTGTTATTGTTATTGTTATTGTTATTGTTATTGTTATTGTTATTGTTATTGTTATTGTTATTGTTATTGTTATTGTTATTGTTATTGTTATTGTTATTGTTATTGTTATTGTTATTGTTATTGTTATTGTTATTGTTATTGTTATTGTTATTGTTATTGTTATTGTTATTGTTATTGTTATTGTTATTGTTATTGTTATTGTTATTGTTATTGTTATTGTTATTGTTATTGTTATTGTTATTGTTATTGTTATTGTTATTGTAATTGTTATTGTTATTGTTATTGTTATTGTTATTGTTATTGTTATTGTTATTGTTATTGTTATTGTTATTGTTATTGTTATTGTTATTGTTATTGTTATTGTTATTGTTATTGTTATTGTTATTGTTATTGTTATTGTTATTGTTATTGTTATTGTTATTGTTATTGTTATTGTTATTGTTATTGTTATTGTTATTGTTATTGTTATTGTTATTGTTATTGTTATTGTTATTGTTATTGTTATTGTTATTGTTATTGTTATTGTTATTGTTATTGTTATTGTTATTGTTATTGTTATTGTTATTGTTATTGTTATTGTTATTGTTATTGTTATTGTTATTGTTATTGTTATTGTTATTGTTATTGTTATTGTTATTGTTATTGTTATTGTTATTGTTATTGTTATTGTTATTGTTATTGTTATTGTTATTGTTATTGTTATTGTTATTGTTATTGTTATTGTTATTGTTATTGTTATTGTTATTGTTATTGTTATTGTTATTGTTATTGTTATTGTTATTGTTATTGTTATTGTTATTGTTATTGTTATTGTTATTGTTATTGTTATTGTTATTGTTATTGTTATTGTTATTGTTATTGTTATTGTTATTGTTATTGTTATTGTTATTGTTATTGTTATTGTTATTGTTATTGTTATTGTTATTGTTATTGTTATTGTTATTGTTATTGTTATTGTTATTGTTATTGTTATTGTTATTGTTATTGTTATTGTTATTGTTATTGTTATTGTTATTGTTATTGTTATTGTTATTGTTATTGTTATTGTTATTGTTATTGTTATTGTTATTGTTATTGTTATTGTTATTGTTATTGTTATTGTTATTGTTATTGTTATTGTTATTGTTATTGTTATTGTTATTGTTATTGTTATTGTTATTGTTATTGTTATTGTTATTGTTATTGTTATTGTTATTGTTATTGTTATTGTTATTGTTATTGTTATTGTTATTGTTATTGTTATTGTTATTGTTATTGTTATTGTTATTGTTATTGTTATTGTTATTGTTATTGTTATTGTTATTGTTATTGTTATTGTTATTGTTATTGTTATTGTTATTGTTATTGTTATTGTTATTGTTATTGTTATTGTTATTGTTATTGTTATTGTTATTGTTATTGTTATTGTTATTGTTATTGTTATTGTTATTGTTATTGTTATTGTTATTGTTATTGTTATTGTTATTGTTATTGTTATTGTTATTGTTATTGTTATTGTTATTGTTATTGTTATTGTTATTGTTATTGTTATTGTTATTGTTATTGTTATTGTTATTGTTATTGTTATTGTTATTGTTATTGTTATTGTTATTGTTATTGTTATTGTTATTGTTATTGTTATTGTTATTGTTATTGTTATTGTTATTGTTATTGTTATTGTTATTGTTATTGTTATTGTTATTGTTATTGTTATTGTTATTGTTATTGTTATTGTTATTGTTATTGTTATTGTTATTGTTATTGTTATTGTTATTGTTATTGTTATTGTTATTGTTATTGTTATTGTTATTGTTATTGTTATTGTTATAGTTATTGTTATTGTTATTGTTATTGTTATTGTTATTGTTATTGTTATTGTTATTGTTATTGTTATTGTTATTGTTATTGTTATTGTTATTGTTATTGTTATTGTTATTGTTATTGTTATTGTTATTGTTATTGTTATTGTTATTGTTATTGTTATTGTTATTGTTATTGTTATTGTTATTGTTATTGTTATTGTTATTGTTATTGTTATTGTTATTGTTATTGTTATTGTTATTGTTATTGTTATTGTTATTGTTATTGTTATTGTTATTGTTATTGTTATTGTTATTGTTATTGTTATTGTTATTGTTATTGTTATTGTTATTGTTATTGTTATTGTTATTGTTATTGTTATTGTTATTGTTATTGTTATTGTTATTGTTATTGTTATTGTTATTGTTATTGTTATTGTTATTGTTATTGTTATTGTTATTGTTATTGTTATTGTTATTGTTATTGTTATTGTTATTGTTATTGTTATTGTTATTGTTATTGTTATTGTTATTGTTATTGTTATTGTTATTGTTATTGTTATTGTTATTGTTATTGTTATTGTTATTGTTATTGTTATTGTTATTGTTATTGTTATTGTTATTGTTATTGTTATTGTTATTGTTATTGTTATTGTTATTGTTATTGTTATTGTTATTGTTATTGTTATTGTTATTGTTATTGTTATTGTTATTGTTATTGTTATTGTTATTGTTATTGTTATTGTTATTGTTATTGTTATTGTTATTGTTATTGTTATTGTTATTGTTATTGTTATTGTTATTGTTATTGTTATTGTTATTGTTATTGTTATTGTTATTGTTATTGTTATTGTTATTGTTATTGTTATTGTTATTGTTATTGTTATTGTTATTGTTATTGTTATTGTTATTGTTATTGTTATTGTTATTGTTATTGTTATTGTTATTGTTATTGTTATTGTTATTGTTATTGTTATTGTTATTGTTATTGTTATTGTTATTGTTATTGTTATTGTTATTGTTATTGTTATTGTTATTGTTATTGTTATTGTTATTGTTATTGTTATTGTTATTGTTATTGTTATTGTTATTGTTATTGTTATTGTTATTGTTATTGTTATTGTTATTGTTATTGTTATTGTTATTGTTATTGTTATTGTTATTGTTATTGTTATTGTTATTGTTATTGTTATTGTTATTGTTATTGTTATTGTTATTGTTATTGTTATTGTTATTGTTATTGTTATTGTTATTGTTATTGTTATTGTTATTGTTATTGTTATTGTTATTGTTATTGTTATTGTTATTGTTATTGTTATTGTTATTGTTATTGTTATTGTTATTGTTATTGTTATTGTTATTGTTATTGTTATTGTTATTGTTATTGTTATTGTTATTGTTATTGTTATTGTTATTGTTATTGTTATTGTTATTGTTATTGTTATTGTTATTGTTATTGTTATTGTTATTGTTATTGTTATTGTTATTGTTATTGTTATTGTTATTGTTATTGTTATTGTTATTGTTATTGTTATTGTTATTGTTATTGTTATTGTTATTGTTATTGTTATTGTTATTGTTATTGTTATTGTTATTGTTATTGTTATTGTTATTGTTATTGTTATTGTTATTGTTATTGTTATTGTTATTGTTATTGTTATTGTTATTGTTATTGTTATTGTTATTGTTATTGTTATTGTTATTGTTATTGTTATTGTTATTGTTATTGTTATTGTTATTGTTATTGTTATTGTTATTGTTATTGTTATTGTTATTGTTATTGTTATTGTTATTGTTATTGTTATTGTTATTGTTATTGTTATTGTTATTGTTATTGTTATTGTTATTGTTATTGTTATTGTTATTGTTATTGTTATTGTTATTGTTATTGTTATTGTTATTGTTATTGTTATTGTTATTGTTATTGTTATTGTTATTGTTATTGTTATTGTTATTGTTATTGTTATTGTTATTGTTATTGTTATTGTTATTGTTATTGTTATTGTTATTGTTATTGTTATTGTTATTGTTATTGTTATTGTTATTGTTATTGTTATTGTTATTGTTATTGTTATTGTTATTGTTATTGTTATTGTTATTGTTATTGTTATTGTTATTGTTATTGTTATTGTTATTGTTATTGTTATTGTTATTGTTATTGTTATTGTTATTGTTATTGTTATTGTTATTGTTATTGTTATTGTTATTGTTATTGTTATTGTTATTGTTATTGTTATTGTTATTGTTATTGTTATTGTTATTGTTATTGTTATTGTTATTGTTATTGTTATTGTTATTGTTATTGTTATTGTTATTGTTATTGTTATTGTTATTGTTATTGTTATTGTTATTGTTATTGTTATTGTTATTGTTATTGTTATTGTTATTGTTATTGTTATTGTTATTGTTATTGTTATTGTTATTGTTATTGTTATTGTTATTGTTATTGTTATTGTTATTGTTATTGTTATTGTTATTGTTATTGTTATTGTTATTGTTATTGTTATTGTTATTGTTATTGTTATTGTTATTGTTATTGTTATTGTTATTGTTATTGTTATTGTTATTGTTATTGTTATTGTTATTGTTATTGTTATTGTTATTGTTATTGTTATTGTTATTGTTATTGTTATTGTTATTGTTATTGTTATTGTTATTGTTATTGTTATTGTTATTGTTATTGTTATTGTTATTGTTATTGTTATTGTTATTGTTATTGTTATTGTTATTGTTATTGTTATTGTTATTGTTATTGTTATTGTTATTGTTATTGTTATTGTTATTGTTATTGTTATTGTTATTGTTATTGTTATTGTTATTGTTATTGTTATTGTTATTGTTATTGTTATTGTTATTGTTATTGTTATTGTTATTGTTATTGTTATTGTTATTGTTATTGTTATTGTTATTGTTATTGTTATTGTTATTGTTATTGTTATTGTTATTGTTATTGTTATTGTTATTGTTATTGTTATTGTTATTGTTATTGTTATTGTTATTGTTATTGTTATTGTTATTGTTATTGTTATTGTTATTGTTATTGTTATTGTTATTGTTATTGTTATTGTTATTGTTATTGTTATTGTTATTGTTATTGTTATTGTTATTGTTATTGTTATTGTTATTGTTATTGTTATTGTTATTGTTATTGTTATTGTTATTGTTATTGTTATTGTTATTGTTATTGTTATTGTTATTGTTATTGTTATTGTTATTGTTATTGTTATTGTTATTGTTATTGTTATTGTTATTGTTATTGTTATTGTTATTGTTATTGTTATTGTTATTGTTATTGTTATTGTTATTGTTATTGTTATTGTTATTGTTATTGTTATTGTTATTGTTATTGTTATTGTTATTGTTATTGTTATTGTTATTGTTATTGTTATTGTTATTGTTATTGTTATTGTTATTGTTATTGTTATTGTTATTGTTATTGTTATTGTTATTGTTATTGTTATTGTTATTGTTATTGTTATTGTTATTGTTATTGTTATTGTTATTGTTATTGTTATTGTTATTGTTATTGTTATTGTTATTGTTATTGTTATTGTTATTGTTATTGTTATTGTTATTGTTATTGTTATTGTTATTGTTATTGTTATTGTTATTGTTATTGTTATTGTTATTGTTATTGTTATTGTTATTGTTATTGTTATTGTTATTGTTATTGTTATTGTTATTGTTATTGTTATTGTTATTGTTATTGTTATTGTTATTGTTATTGTTATTGTTATTGTTATTGTTATTGTTATTGTTATTGTTATTGTTATTGTTATTGTTATTGTTATTGTTATTGTTATTGTTATTGTTATTGTTATTGTTATTGTTATTGTTATTGTTATTGTTATTGTTATTGTTATTGTTATTGTTATTGTTATTGTTATTGTTATTGTTATTGTTATTGTTATTGTTATTGTTATTGTTATTGTTATTGTTATTGTTATTGTTATTGTTATTGTTATTGTTATTGTTATTGTTATTGTTATTGTTATTGTTATTGTTATTGTTATTGTTATTGTTATTGTTATTGTTATTGTTATTGTTATTGTTATTGTTATTGTTATTGTTATTGTTATTGTTATTGTTATTGTTATTGTTATTGTTATTGTTATTGTTATTGTTATTGTTATTGTTATTGTTATTGTTATTGTTATTGTTATTGTTATTGTTATTGTTATTGTTATTGTTATTGTTATTGTTATTGTTATTGTTATTGTTATTGTTATTGTTATTGTTATTGTTATTGTTATTGTTATTGTTATTGTTATTGTTATTGTTATTGTTATTGTTATTGTTATTGTTATTGTTATTGTTATTGTTATTGTTATTGTTATTGTTATTGTTATTGTTATTGTTATTGTTATTGTTATTGTTATTGTTATTGTTATTGTTATTGTTATTGTTATTGTTATTGTTATTGTTATTGTTATTGTTATTGTTATTGTTATTGTTATTGTTATTGTTATTGTTATTGTTATTGTTATTGTTATTGTTATTGTTATTGTTATTGTTATTGTTATTGTTATTGTTATTGTTATTGTTATTGTTATTGTTATTGTTATTGTTATTGTTATTGTTATTGTTATTGTTATTGTTATTGTTATTGTTATTGTTATTGTTATTGTTATTGTTATTGTTATTGTTATTGTTATTGTTATTGTTATTGTTATTGTTATTGTTATTGTTATTGTTATTGTTATTGTTATTGTTATTGTTATTGTTATTGTTATTGTTATTGTTATTGTTATTGTTATTGTTATTGTTATTGTTATTGTTATTGTTATTGTTATTGTTATTGTTATTGTTATTGTTATTGTTATTGTTATTGTTATTGTTATTGTTATTGTTATTGTTATTGTTATTGTTATTGTTATTGTTATTGTTATTGTTATTGTTATTGTTA
The DNA here is from genome assembly GCA_916050605.2 of Platycheirus albimanus. Classification (NCBI taxonomy): domain Eukaryota; kingdom Metazoa; phylum Arthropoda; class Insecta; order Diptera; family Syrphidae; genus Platycheirus; species Platycheirus albimanus. The sequence continues at coordinate 159,387,973 of OU696696.1, read as the reverse complement.
TTGTTATTGTTATTGTTATTGTTATTGTTATTGTTATTGTTATTGTTATTGTTATTGTTATTGTTATTGTTATTGTTATTGTTATTGTTATTGTTATTGTTATTGTTATTGTTATTGTTATTGTTATTGTTATTGTTATTGTTATTGTTATTGTTATTGTTATTGTTATTGTTATTGTTATTGTTATTGTTATTGTTATTGTTATTGTTATTGTTATTGTTATTGTTATTGTTCTTGTTATTGTTATTGTTATTGTTATTGTTATTGTTATTGTTATTGTTATTGTTATTGTTATTGTTATTGTTATTGTTATTGTTATTGTTATTGTTATTGTTATTGTTATTGTTATTGTTATTGTTATTGTTATTGTTATTGTTATTGTTATTGTTATTGTTATTGTTATTGTTATTGTTATTGTTATTGTTATTGTTATTGTTATTGTTATTGTTATTGTTATTGTTATTGTTATTGTTATTGTTATTGTTATTGTTATTGTTATTGTTATTGTTATTGTTATTGTTATTGTTATTGTTATTGTTATTGTTATTGTTATTGTTATTGTTATTGTTATTGTTATTGTTATTGTTATTGTTATTGTTATTGTTATTGTTATTGTTATTGTTATTGTTATTGTTATTGTTATTGTTATTGTTATTGTTATTGTTATTGTTATTGTTATTGTTATTGTTATTGTTATTGTTATTGTTATTGTTATTGTTATTGTTATTGTTATTGTTATTGTTATTGTTATTGTTATTGTTATTGTTATTGTTATTGTTATTGTTATTGTTATTGTTATTGTTATTGTTATTGTTATTGTTATTGTTATTGTTATTGTTATTGTTATTGTTATTGTTATTGTTATTGTTATTGTTATTGTTATTGTTATTGTTATTGTTATTGTTATTGTTATTGTTATTGTTATTGTTATTGTTATTGTTATTGTTATTGTTATTGTTATTGTTATTGTTATTGTTATTGTTATTGTTATTGTTATTGTTATTGTTATTGTTATTGTTATTGTTATTGTTATTGTTATTGTTATTGTTATTGTTATTGTTATTGTTATTGTTATTGTTATTGTTATTGTTATTGTTATTGTTATTGTTATTGTTATTGTTATTGTTATTGTTATTGTTATTGTTATTGTTATTGTTATTGTTATTGTTATTGTTATTGTTATTGTTATTGTTATTGTTATTGTTATTGTTATTGTTATTGTTATTGTTATTGTTATTGTTATTGTTATTGTTATTGTTATTGTTATTGTTATTGTTATTGTTATTGTTATTGTTATTGTTATTGTTATTGTTATTGTTATTGTTATTGTTATTGTTATTGTTATTGTTATTGTTATTGTTATTGTTATTGTTATTGTTATTGTTATTGTTATTGTTATTGTTATTGTTATTGTTATTGTTATTGTTATTGTTATTGTTATTGTTATTGTTATTGTTATTGTTATTGTTATTGTTATTGTTATTGTTATTGTTATTGTTATTGTTATTGTTATCGTTATTGTTATTGTTATTGTTATTGTTATTGTTATTGTTATTGTTATTGTTATTGTTATTGTTATTGTTATTGTTATTGTTATTGTTATTGTTATTGTTATTGTTATTGTTATTGTTATTGTTATTGTTATTGTTATTGTTATTGTTATTGTTATTGTTATTGTTATTGTTATTGTTATTGTTATTGTTATTGTTATTGTTATTGTTATTGTTATTGTTATTGTTATTGTTATTGTTATTGTTATTGTTATTGTTATTGTTATTGTTATTGTTATTGTTATTGTTATTGTTATTGTTATTGTTATTGTTATTGTTATTGTTATTGTTATTGTTATTGTTATTGTTATTGTTATTGTTATTGTTATTGTTATTGTTATTGTTATTGTTATTGTTATTGTTATTGTTAGTGTTATTGTTATTGTTATTGTTATTGTTATTGTTATTGTTATTGTTATTGTTATTGTTATTGTTATTGTTATTGTTATTGTTATTGTTATTGTTATTGTTATTGTTATTGTTATTGTTATTGTTATTGTTATTGTTATTGTTATTGTTATTGTTATTGTTATTGTTATTGTTATTGTTATTGTTATTGTTATTGTTATTGTTATTGTTATTGTTATTGTTATTGTTATTGTTATTGTTATTGTTATTGTTATTGTTATTGTTATTGTTATTGTTATTGTTATTGTTATTGTTATTGTTATTGTTATTGTTATTGTTATTGTTATTGTTATTGTTATTGTTATTGTTATTGTTATTGTTATTGTTATTGTTATTGTTATTGTTATTGTTATTGTTATTGTTATTGTTATTGTTATTGTTATTGTTATTGTTATTGTTATTGTTATTGTTATTGTTATTGTTATTGTTATTGTTATTGTTATTGTTATTGTTATTGTTATTGTTATTGTTATTGTTATTGTTATTGTTATTGTTATTGTTATTGTTATTGTTATTGTTATTGTTATTGTTATTGTTATTGTTATTGTTATTGTTATTGTTATTGTTATTGTTATTGTTATTGTTATTGTTATTGTTATTGTTATTGTTATTGTTATTGTTATTGTTATTGTTATTGTTATTGTTATTGTTATTGTTATTGTTATTGTTATTGTTATTGTTATTGTTATTGTTATTGTTATTGTTATTGTTATTGTTATTGTTATTGTTATTGTTATTGTTATTGTTATTGTTATTGTTATTGTTATTGTTATTGTTATTGTTATTGTTATTGTTATTGTTATTGTTATTGTTATTGTTATTGTTATTGTTATTGTTATTGTTATTGTTATTGTTATTGTTATTGTTATTGTTATTGTTATTGTTATTGTTATTGTTATTGTTATTGTTATTGTTATTGTTATTGTTATTGTTATTGTTATTGTTATTGTTATTGTTATTGTTATTGTTATTGTTATTGTTATTGTTATTGTTATTGTTATTGTTATTGTTATTGTTATTGTTATTGTTATTGTTATTGTTATTGTTATTGTTATTGTTATTGTTATTGTTATTGTTATTGTTATTGTTATTGTTATTGTTATTGTTATTGTTATTGTTATTGTTATTGTTATTGTTATTGTTATTGTTATTGTTATTGTTATTGTTATTGTTATTGTTATTGTTATTGTTATTGTTATTGTTATTGTTATTGTTATTGTTATTGTTATTGTTATTGTTATTGTTATTGTTATTGTTATTGTTATTGTTATTGTTATTGTTATTGTTATTGTTATTGTTATTGTTATTGTTATTGTTATTGTTATTGTTATTGTTATTGTTATTGTTATTGTTATTGTTATTGTTATTGTTATTGTTATTGTTATTGTTATTGTTATTGTTATTGTTATTGTTATTGTTATTGTTATTGTTATTGTTATTGTTATTGTTATTGTTATTGTTATTGTTATTGTTATTGTTATTGTTATTGTTATTGTTATTGTTATTGTTATTGTTATTGTTATTGTTATTGTTATTGTTATTGTTATTGTTATTGTTATTGTTATTGTTATTGTTATTGTTATTGTTATTGTTATTGTTATTGTTATTGTTATTGTTATTGTTATTGTTATTGTTATTGTTATTGTTATTGTTATTGTTATTGTTATTGTTATTGTTATTGTTATTGTTATTGTTATTGTTATTGTTATTGTTATTGTTATTGTTATTGTTATTGTTATTGTTATTGTTATTGTTATTGTTATTGTTATTATTGTTATTGTTATTGTTATTGTTATTGTTTTGTTATTGTTATTGTTATTGTTATTGTTATTGTTATTGTTATTGTTATTGTTATTGTTATTGTTATTGTTATTGTTATTGTTATTGTTATTGTTATTGTTATTGTTATTGTTATTGTTATTGTTATTGTTATTGTTATTGTTATTGTTATTGTTATTGTTATTGTTATTGTTATTGTTATTGTTATTGTTATTGTTATTGTTATTGTTATTGTTATTGTTATTGTTATTGTTATTGTTATTGTTATTGTTATTGTTATTGTTATTGTTATTGTTATTGTTATTGTTATTGTTATTGTTATTGTTATTGTTATTGTTATTGTTATTGTTATTGTTATTGTTATTGTTATTGTTATTGTTATTGTTATTGTTATTGTTATTGTTATTGTTATTGTTATTGTTATTGTTATTGTTATTGTTATTGTTATTGTTATTGTTATTGTTATTGTTATTGTTATTGTTATTGTTATTGTTATTGTTATTGTTATTGTTATTGTTATTGTTATTGTTATTGTTATTGTTATTGTTATTGTTATTGTTATTGTTATTGTTATTGTTATTGTTATTGTTATTGTTATTGTTATTGTTATTGTTATTGTTATTGTTATTGTTATTGTTATTGTTATTGTTATTGTTATTGTTATTGTTATTGTTATTGTTATTGTTATTGTTATTGTTATTGTTATTGTTATTGTTATTGTTATTGTTATTGTTATTGTTATTGTTATTGTTATTGTTATTGTTATTGTTATTGTTATTGTTATTGTTATTGTTATTGTTATTGTTATTGTTATTGTTATTGTTATTGTTATTGTTATTGTTATTGTTATTGTTATTGTTATTGTTATTGTTATTGTTATTGTTATTGTTATTGTTATTGTTATTGTTATTGTTATTGTTATTGTTATTGTTATTGTTATTGTTATTGTTATTGTTATTGTTATTGTTATTGTTATTGTTATTGTTATTGTTATTGTTATTGTTATTGTTATTGTTATTGTTATTGTTATTGTTATTGTTATTGTTATTGTTATTGTTATTGTTATTGTTATTGTTATTGTTATTGTTATTGTTATTGTTATTGTTATTGTTATTGTTATTGTTATTGTTATTGTTATTGTTATTGTTATTGTTATTGTTATTGTTATTGTTATTGTTATTGTTATTGTTATTGTTATTGTTATTGTTATTGTTATTGTTATTGTTATTGTTATTGTTATTGTTATTGTTATTGTTATTGTTATTGTTATTGTTATTGTTATTGTTATTGTTATTGTTATTGTTATTGTTATTGTTATTGTTATTGTTATTGTTATTGTTATTGTTATTGTTATTGTTATTGTTATTGTTATTGTTATTGTTATTGTTATTGTTATTGTTATTGTTATTGTTATTGTTATTGTTATTGTTATTGTTATTGTTATTGTTATTGTTATTGTTATTGTTATTGTTATTGTCATTGTTATTGTTATTGTTATTGTTATTGTTATTGTTACTCTTATTGTTATTGTTATTGTTATTGTTATTGTTATTGTTATTGTTATTGTTATTGTTATTGTTATTGTTATTGTTATTGTTATTGTTATTGTTATTGTTATTGTTATTGTTATTGTTATTGTTATTGTTATTGTTATTGTTATTGTTATTGTTATTGTTATTGTTATTGTTATTGTTATTGTTATTGTTATTGTTATTGTTATTGTTATTGTTATTGTTATTGTTATTGTTATTGTTATTGTTATTGTTATTGTTATTGTTATTGTTATTGTTATTGTTATTGTTATTGTTATTGTTATTGTTATTGTTATTGTTATTGTTATTGTTATTGTTATTGTTATTGTTATTGTTATTGTTATTGTTATTGTTATTGTTATTGTTATTGTTATTGTTATTGTTATTGTTATTGTTATTGTTATTGTTATTGTTATTGTTATTGTTATTGTTATTGTTATTGTTATTGTTATTGTTATTGTTATTGTTATTGTTATTGTTATTGTTATTGTTATTGTTATTGTTATTGTTATTGTTATTGTTATTGTTATTGTTATTGTTATTGTTATTGTTATTGTTATTGTTATTGTTATTGTTATTGTTATTGTTATTGTTATTGTTATTGTTATTGTTATTGTTATTGTTATTGTTATTGTTATTGTTATTGTTATTGTTATTGTTATTGTTATTGTTATTGTTATTGTTATTGTTATTGTTATTGTTATTGTTATTGTTATTGTTATTGTTATTGTTATTGTTATTGTTATTGTTATTGTTATTGTTATTGTTATTGTTATTGTTATTGTTATTGTTATTGTTATTGTTATTGTTATTGTTATTGTTATTGTTATTGTTATTGTTATTGTTATTGTTATTGTTATTGTTATTGTTATTGTTATTGTTATTGTTATTGTTATTGTTATTGTTATCGTTATTGTTATTGTTATTGTTATTGTTATTGTTATTGTTATTGTTATTGTTATTGTTATTGTTATTGTTATTGTTATTGTTATTGTTATTGTTATTGTTATTGTTATTGTTATTGTTATTGTTATTGTTATTGTTATTGTTATTGTTATTGTTATTGTTATTGTTATTGTTATTGTTATTGTTATTGTTATTGTTATTGTTATTGTTATTGTTATTGTTATTGTTATTGTTATTGTTATTGTTATTGTTATTGTTATTGTTATTGTTATTGTTATTGTTATTGTTATTGTTATTGTTATTGTTATTGTTATTGTTATTGTTATTGTTATTGTTATTGTTATTGTTATTGTTATTGTTATTGTTATTGTTATTGTTATTGTTATTGTTATTGTTATTGTTATTGTTATTGTTATTGTTATTGTTATTGTTATTGTTATTGTTATTGTTATTGTTATTGTTATTGTTATTGTTATTGTTATTGTTATTGTTATTGTTATTGTTATTGTTATTGTTATTGTTATTGTTATTGTTATTGTTATTGTTATTGTTATTGTTATTGTTATTGTTATTGTTATTGTTATTGTTATTGTTATTGTTATTGTTATTGTTATTGTTATTGTTATTGTTATTGTTATTGTTATTGTTATTGTTATTGTTATTGTTATTGTTATTGTTATTGTTATTGTTATTGTTATTGTTATTGTTATTGTTATTGTTATTGTTATTGTTATTGTTATTGTTATTGTTATTGTTATTGTTATTGTTATTGTTATTGTTATTGTTATTGTTATTGTTATTGTTATTGTTATTGTTATTGTTATTGTTATTGTTATTGTTATTGTTATTGTTATTGTTATTGTTATTGTTATTGTTATTGTTATTGTTATTGTTATTGTTATTGTTATTGTTATTGTTATTGTTATTGTTATTGTTATTGTTATTGTTATTGTTATCGTTATTGTTATTGTTATTGTTATTGTTATTGTTATTGTTATTGTTATTGTTATTGTTATTGTTATTGTTATTGTTATTGTTATTGTTATTGTTATTGTTATTGTTATTGTTATTGTTATTGTTATTGTTATTGTTATTGTTATTGTTATTGTTATTGTTATTGTTATTGTTATTGTTATTGTTATTGTTATTGTTATTGTTATTGTTATTGTTATTGTTATTGTTATTGTTATTGTTATTGTTATTGTTATTGTTATTGTTATTGTTATTGTTATTGTTATTGTTATTGTTATTGTTATTGTTATTGTTATTGTTATTGTTATTGTTATTGTTATTGTTATTGTTATTGTTATTGTTATTGTTATTGTTATTGTTATTGTTATTGTTATTGTTATTGTTATTGTTATTGTTATTGTTATTGTTATTGTTATTGTTATTGTTATTGTTATTGTTATTGTTATTGTTATTGTTATTGTTATTGTTATTGTTATTGTTATTGTTATTGTTATTGTTATTGTTATTGTTATTGTTATTGTTATTGTTATTGTTATTGTTATTGTTATTGTTATTGTTATTGTTATTGTTATTGTTATTGTTATTGTTATTGTTATTGTTATTGTTATTGTTATTGTTATTGTTATTGTTATTGTTATTGTTATTGTTATTGTTATTGTTATTGTTATTGTTATTGTTATTGTTATTGTTATTGTTATTGTTATTGTTATTGTTATTGTTATTGTTATTGTTATTGTTATTGTTATTGTTATTGTTATTGTTATTGTTATTGTTATTGTTATTGTTATTGTTATTGTTATTGTTATTGTTATTGTTATTGTTATTGTTATTGTTATTGTTATTGTTATTGTTATTGTTATTGTTATTGTTATTGTTATTGTTATTGTTATTGTTATTGTTATTGTTATTGTTATTGTTATTGTTATTGTTATTGTTATTGTTATTGTTATTGTTATTGTTATTGTTATTGTTATTGTTATTGTTATTGTTATCGTTATTGTTATTGTTATTGTTATTGTTATTGTTCTTGTTATTGTTATTGTTATTGTTATTGTTATTGTTATTGTTATTGTTATTGTTATTGTTATTGTTATTGTTATTGTTATTGTTATTGTTATTGTTATTGTTATTGTTATTGTTATTGTTATTGTTATTGTTATTGTTATTGTTATTGTTATTGTTATTGTTATTGTTATTGTTA